>CM022299.1:641318027-641981266 GCA_011799875.1 Thinopyrum elongatum | reverse complement strand
CTGATCCTTTATTTGTCTTACTAGCTAGCGTCGAGTTTCTGGCTCCATATGATATTGTAGTAGCTACCGGCGGACCAAGACACGGAGAAACGGAGGGTCACTTCTCTCGTATATGTAGTAGCGATCGCTAACACAATATGAAACCCCAACACCTGCAAAACCCCAAAACCCCCCACCTTAAAAAAAAACCCAGCGCCTGGGAGCTGCTGACGACTGGCTGCTTTTAGTCCACGGTTCTGTCCAGGTGGTCTCCCCCTGGGCGCCCCAGCGGCACGTGGAGTCCTTTAGTCCCGTTCGTAAGCAAACGGGACAAGGTTTTGGGCAAGTCTCGTTGGTTTTGTGCGGTTCCAGAACCGGGACTAAAGGCCCTTGAAACCGGGACTAGTACCTGTTTTCTACTAGTTGGTTAGTCTAATGTGTGGTGCACGGTATATAATTCATGCAAAAGAACATGATTATAGAAGTGCTACCCCTTTCCAGAATTATAATTCACGCGCTGATCATGCAGTTCAGCTTTGATCATAAATATCATTCACAATGTTTTCCTTGTAGTTTGGAAAAACACATGGCAGCAATAGTGCTCTTGGTACAATATTGGCGACCAATTTCATGTACATAAAACCTGAATTGTCAAACTATACATTGAAAACAACAAAAATCTGAAGAAAAAGATAGAGTAAATTTTTATGGGGTAATACAACAGCCGATTCCTAAAACCCTTTAAATACTCATAGGAATAAAAGCAGATGGGGGGTGGATGGGACACCGCCCCCAAATTGGTATAGTACCCTGTTGGACATTTTGATGCCTTTCACACATCGGTGATAATTGTTCTTGCTTGTAATACAGCGCGGTAACCATCGTCATTTAAGCTGGTCCAGAGTACCTTGACGCCATCAGGATCTTATCATTTCGCCTTAGCAACGATGATGGAGAAGTAGAGTGGTTTCTTGCATGTCAATCCCACACCACCTGCCGGCATGCGCATTGCTTTGGAGCCTGTTGGCCCAGAATAGCGTGTAGTCTCTAAAAGCATATTCCTTAGCCCAGCTGTACCTGTTGCCGTGTGGGACTAGCTTTGAAAACCGTGTGAAGCTGTTTTTCCCGGTTTAGCCGTGCAGCTGTTGCGCAACCTATAATTACTCACCTCCATTACAAGGTTGCCACGTAGCTCAACATGTGTCCTGATTGCGCTCGTCGGGGCCCGGTCTGGTAGTCGATTAGGTCGCCCACAATGAGTAGATGTTAACAACGATGCCTAATATTGGTCTTTTGTTTTTTCGAACACCAAACTTGAACTTGATGAGCATCTTGGTGTCTCGCGTATGCCATAGAGCTCCCATGCAAAAGCGATTATCCATAAGATGATCTTCCGCGGGGTCCTCGTATAACCCGCCACCTCCGGGCATCCAAGCTTGCAGAATGCGAGCTCGTGCGCATGTGTGATGCGGGCGAGATGCAACTACTCAAAGTGGGGCCTTGAGAGAAGACGGGACTTCTCCAAACTAGCGGGGTCACCCCTGCGCTGGCGTGTGGGGAAACTGGTCTTGAAGGGAGGGCCCAACCTGCTGCCGGAGGAAGAAGTTAACGATCTTAAAGGGCGCCCGGAGAGTGCGACCCAGCCTTCTAGTCGTGGGCGGCACACGAAGCACCTGCGGCGGCCTCGCCGGGGGAAGAGAGTGAGCGGGCAGGGCCACACTTTTCTCCGGGACAGTACACACGCTCGTCTGTGGCCGCCGCTCGGGTCAAGGATCAGCGCCAAGGGGGAGGGAGCGCTGCGTGCAGGTGCGGCGAATGCGACGGCGCCCGCTGTGCACACGGCGCAAGCGGACGCGGTCTATCGGGGCGGTGAGGCTGAGGATAGTAGCTTATGGCCAGAGAGATCGTCTGGGAGGCTGGACCACGCACTGCACTGGCTGCCGATGGAGTCCCCGTGGCGCCGCCGTCGCCGTCGTGGGACGCCATCGATCTTTGCGTTGATCTGGCTGGCACTCGCGGATCGATCCGAGCATCAAAAATACAGAGGGAAGTGGATCGGTGGACGGCAATTCAGAGATTGGTTTATGATGCAAGTGACGTATCAAACGTATTCGATGACAGCTCTACCAACGCGCAGAACCAAACAAGTAGGCGCCAAGGAACCTGACGATGGACTTGGTTAAGTTGTTGGCCATAAACAGCACAAACGCTTCATCCGCGGTCACCGTAGTACGCTACCTGGCGCAAAGTGAAGAGGGCAGATCAGTATCTCGCAAGTTTGGCGGCCAATGGTACATCTGGACTTGTTTTGGGTTCTGCAACATGCACTTTCTTTTTGAGACGTTGATTGACGCATGCACTTTTTTTTTTTTGATAAACTTCTCCTCCTTTATTCATTCATAAGCAATGTAGCATCATTTACAAGTAGAGGGATAACCTCATCAGGGCTGTTATCCATCCAAACACTCGGAGGAGTTAATTGCAAGGAACTACCACACTTCGGCACGTCGTAACCTGGTCGTAACGAATCATACCATTAGTCACTTTTTTTTGCAGTTCAGTACCAACTCTAAGCCTATGTGTTGCAAAACGGTGTGACAGCCGTATAAGCACGTATTGACCATGTATCTGACCGCCCGGGCCCACGTGTCAGGTGCCACGGTGGCGTACCCGCACCCACCCGGCTCGGTCGCTGTATCTGGCTCGAGAGTGGACGAACCGGAGGCAGCCGCCGCACTCTGTCCCTCTCCTCTGTTCGCCCCCTCGCCCTCGTCTCTCCCATCCACCGCCGCTCGCCGCGCAGTCCGCCGCGTCCGCCACCGCCGCCGCGCCATGGTCTTCGTGGATGAGAGCAGCGACGACTGGTCCAGCCTGCACATCTCCTCCTCCTCCGACGGCATGCAGTATCAGGTCAGTGGTAGAGCTAGGGTTAGGGTTAGGGTTTCTGATTTGGGGATTTGGTGATCTGGTTTTTTGATTTGGCTATTTTTGTTCTTTTTGCTCCTGTAGATTCCTGCTAGCATTGAAGACCAGGACTACAATGGCTTGGAGAAGGCACCCGAGGGGCTCTGCGTGGAGCATCGGTTGCCAACTGAGCGCCGTGTAGCTTTTGAAGGATTTGAGACGGGCAGGAGGTTTCTAGTTTGTGCTCAGCCTGTAAAAATCATGCACATATTATGTTCTCTGTAATATAGTTGGTAGCCTCTGTTTAGTAAGTTAGTACTATTGATGATGAAGCTCATTGTTTACCATTTAGTAGTTTTGATGCTCACCTTTGTTAAACAGGCCACCTGATGTTAGTAATATATATGGGCAGAAGCTTAGTTGGCAGTGGAGATGCTCATAGTTTAGTTATTTATTAGTATTGATGCTCACTGCAACATGTTGTGTAGGCATGTGCTCATGTATATTTCTGTGTAGTTAAATTTGCCGCTATTTTGTAGTATTATATTTGGCCAGCAGCTTAGCAGCTTAGTTAGCAGTGGAGATGCTCATTGTTTAATTGAGGCAAATGGTGATTATTTAATACAGTAGAAGCTCAAAGTTGAGTGTTGCATAGCTGCTTGTCTTTATTTTATATTGCATGACAATTTGTCCTAGATCTTAGGTTGCAGTAGAATTAACATTGTTTAGTTGGCCACATGCATAGGTTGTAGTTGTTATGCTGTTAGTTGATTTTTAAAAAATGCCCTTTTATAATTGGAATTCTTCAGAGAGTAACAATCACTAGTAGAAAAACTACTTTACGTGAGACACATTAGTCCCGGTTTGTAAATGAACCGGCACTAATGGTACCATTAGTCCCGGTTCAAACGGTTATGCATTAGTCCTAGTTCATTTGTGACCTATAGTACCGGTTGGTGGCTCCAACCGGTACTAAAGGTGGTGCGCTACCACCCGCAGTGCACAATGTTTAGTCCCACCTCGCTAGTTGAGAGGAGCTCGCACCGGTTTATAAGCCCCGCCGCGGCTACCGTGTCGAGCTCCTCTCTAAGCAGGCCTTTGTGGGACTATTGAAAGTCTTCTACCCTGTGGGGCCTACTGGGCCGTACAGGCCTGCATCCTGGCCCAACTAGAGGTTGGGTTTCTAGTCGTATGCAGGCCGTGCCGGACCAGTAGGCGGGCTGTTTTTGCTTTATTTCAAAAAAAAATTCAAAAAAAAATCCTTTAGTCCCGGTTGGTGTTACCAACCGGGACTAAAGGTCCCCCAGACCACGGCGCGCCTCGTGCCACGTGGTGGGCCTTTGGTCTCGGTTTGTGTTGAACCGGGACTAAAGGGGGGGGGACCTTTAGTCTCCACCCTTTAGTGCCGGTTTCCAGAACCGGTACTAAAGGTCCTTACGAACCGGTACTAAAAGTCGTTTTTCTACTAGTGAATATAAGTGTTTGCTATATTGCAGGAAGGTCAGAATTGTGGTTTTCTTGGGTGGGTTGACCCAGAGTGGCCTCCCACAATGCAAAATGCATTGTTGAAGCTTTGGGAAATATATGAAGACAGCAGGACTGCTAGGAGGAAGGATAACCTAGATAGTTCACTTATTATTCACCACCTTAAAGAAGAGAAAAGGAATCTGGATGCCAACTATGACAAACTAGTTGAAGATGTTCATCAACTTCTCAATGCCCAGGAGGATAGGGTGTTGGATTTCAGCTATGTGCAGGCTAAGGAGAAGAGAGCTGACGTTACCAGTGCATCAGCTGTGGCTGGCATGAAGACTGAGATGGAGAAGAAAGAGGCAGAGAACTTGAAGTTGCAAGAGAAGTATGCAGTGCTGATGAACCAGGTAGAAGCTCAAGGCAGTGTCATTAGGAACCTGAAGATGAATCATTTGAAAGAGAAGGAAAAGCTAGGTGAAGGCAACAACAATTTTAAGGTTCAGGTTGATGAGCTCACCAAGTCTGTGAAAAAAGTCACTGAAGAGAATGTGCAGCTGAACCTTCACATGTCTGATCTCAAGAAGGGACATGAGAATCTCATAAAATGCAGGGATGAGCTCAAGCTCCAGGTTGCTGTTCAGTTGAAGGCACTGGAGAAGAACAAAGAGAAGTTGAAGTTGATCCATGACATCTTGAAGGAATGAGGTAGACGAAGATGAAGATGAACTAGGTAGATGAAGCAGAGTATACCTATCATGATATATGTTGCTTTGATAGAAGGCTTTGCTAATCTTTTGTGAAGAATGGTGGTTTAGTGAAGTGTAATGTATGGATGCAGTAGTTGTGAACTATGTTGAACTCCACTATGCTATGGTCTTTAGCTAATGTTGTAAGAATCTATTAATTATGGCTGTAAGAATCTATGGTTATGCTCAAGTATGCTTTGTTAGATGGCTCAAGTTATTTATCTTCATCTATGTTGCTTTGATGGTTGTTAGATGGCTCAAGTTATACCTATGATGATATATGTTGCTTTGATAGATGGATGATAGATGATGGTTGATGGTTGAATTTATATATATCTTGATAGATGTTGCTTTGATGGTTAGGGTTCCCTTGATGCCGAGCCGCCCTAAAGCAGACAATGGGTGGTTAGGGTTCCGTCGACGCCGAGCCACCCTAAACCAGACAAGTTGGGTGGTTAGGGTTCCCTCGACGCTGAGCCACCCTAAACCAGACAAGTTGGGTGGTTAGGGTTCCCTCGACGCTGAGCCACCCTAAAGCAGACAACTTGGGTGGTTAGGGTTCCCTCGACGCCGAGCCACCCTAAAGAAGACAATGGTGGCTCGGGTTCCCTGTGACGCCGAGCCACCCTAAAGCAGACAACTTGGGTGGTTAGGGTTCCTTCGACGCCGAGCCACCCTAAAAAGACAATTGGGTGGTTAGGGTTCCCTTGACGCCGAGCCACCCTAAACAGACAACTGGGTGGTTAGGGTTCCCTCGACCGCGAGCCACCCTAAAGCAGACAATTGGGTGGTTAGGGTTCCCTCGACCTGAGCCACCCTAAAGCAACAACTTGGGTGGTTAGGGTTCCCTTGACGCCGAGCCACCCTAAAGCAACAACTTGGGTGGTTAGGTTTCCCTAACGCGAGCCACCCTAAAGCAGGCAAATTGGGTGGTTAGGGTTCCCTCGACGCCGAGCCACCCTAAAGCAGACAACTTGGGTGGTTAGGGTCCCCTCGACGCCGAGCCACCCAAATGAAACTATCATATGAAGCTATAAACAAACAACTATCTTATGAAGCTGTAAACAAACAAATATCATATGAAACTAGAAAAAACAAATATCATATGCAACTGTCAAACTTAGTATAGATTAAACATTGCTCATATGAGACTTAGTACACATCAAACCCAACTTAGCACTCCATCAAAACATACATAGTTCAAAAGCACAAATAACTTAGTTCAGAAGCAAAACCCATAAGCATCTTCTGGTACACATCAGACCAAACTTTCAACATTCATTGTTCAGAAGCATAACTTGCACCATTCTGTCACTCAAGTGTTACCACTGGCAGTAAAGAATGCCATCCAGCTAGAATGACTCCTTGGGACACTAGAAGGAGGAGCACCAGAAGTAGAAGGACCAGAAGATGAAGCTCCAGCAGCAAATCTTGGGGCAGTGAAAGGCCTTGGAACACTTGCACTAGTTGACCTTCTTGCAGATCTGGCAGTAGCAGATCTTGCAGTAGAATATCTTGCAGTAGCAAATCTTGCTGGTGGCTGCCGTGATCTTGCTGGTGGCTGCCGTGATCTTGCTGGTGGAGTAGCTTCATTCGTTGATCTTGCAGGTGCCTTACAAACATAAAAGGAAACATGGTAGTTAGTCACAAGGGTTTAGCACATAAAACTTGAAAGATGCAAACCAATTAACAAGTAGTATTAACAAGGGTTTACCACATGCTTGTTTTTCCTCATAGCCAACTCTGGTCTCAACTGTTGCTTGCTGTTGGCGTACCTATGGCCTTGGAGCCCACAGTTGCTGCATGTTATAGTGACCATTCTTGAACTGTCCTTTGGTGTTGGAACCTCAAATCTGCCCTTTGTTCTCTTCTCTTTCCTTCTTCCCATCTTCACATGAAATTTGGGTGGCTCTATGTCTGTTCCACTTGTCCTTGTCCAATCATGTTCACCAGGAACAGGATATATCATTGGTTCATATGCAGCTAGGTAAAAAGGTTTTTTGAAGAAATTGCAGGCATAGTCCTCTGGAAATCTTTTTGCCTTGTTAATTGCTGATATTGCATGGTTGCATGGTATGCCAGACAGGTCCCACTTTTTGCAGCCACATGTATAAAGTTCCAAGTTTACAGCACGTGTTTGTTGCCCACTGGTCACTTGCCAAAGATTTACACCAGCTTGAATAGGTTTGCATAATCTGGCCTTTCCTTTTCCACCTCTAGCTTCTCAGCATAATGTGGTGTGATCTTCCACAGAGCTGCCTTTCCTCTCGCTCTGTTCCTATGCCACCTCACCATCTACTTGTCCTTAATACCATCAATCATAGTCCTAATAGGTTTTTTCCTAAAATCTAGGACGTACTTGTTGAAAACCTCAGACAGGTTGTTAACAACCAAGTCTGTCTTGCAGTTAGTGTCAAAAGCATGCCTAGCCCAGTGTGCTTAGGTATTCCACTTAGACACTTCCAAGCTTCCTCACTCTCATTTTTCAGGTCATTCATGGCAATGCTAAACTTTTGCTAGTTATAAGCATTCCTGGCATTATCCATGCATTTCTTAAGATCTTCCCCCCTAAACCCAGCATTTTGGAAATTTGCATAGAGGTGTCTAAGGCAAATTCTTTGATGGCAGTTTGGAAAAACTTGATTTACTGCATTTAGTAGCCCCTGTTCACATAGCATGCTAGACTTAGCTGCTGTACTACTGCATCTAGAACATAATATGCTAATGCAGAGAGTAACTCTAATGCAGAAGAATATAACAGGAAGAACATAATAGGAATATGCATGCATACCTTCTGTCTATCAGACATGATAGTATAAAGGCCAAATTTCCCAACTTCTCCTCCTAGACATATCTTCAGTTGGTGCAGAAACCAACACCAGTTATCTGTGTCCTCTTGTCCAACAATAGCAAATGCAAGTGGGAAAATATTGTTATTGCCATCTCTTCCAGTGGCAGCAAGAATTTGAGCACCAGTGGTCAGCTTAATAAAGCATCCATCAACACCTGTTGTTGCAACCAAAGAACAATTTAAGTCACTATATATGATCCACTGCTAACCGAGCTCCTGACCTAACAATACTATATATTTAAGTCACTATAAAGCACTACTAAACAATGAAAATATGTGATGTACAATAACAAAGATTTAAAAAGTTGTCATATAATACAAGGAAGGTATAACTAACCAATGAATGGTCTGCATCCATTGAGAAATCCCTCCCTTGCTCCATTTATGCAGAAGAACATAGCATGAAACCTTGGTCCTGGATGTGGTATTTGTGTAGTAGGTTTTGGAGTAACTGTTGTAACTACAACTCTACTGCCAGGGTTTGTATCCATGATGGTCTGAGCATAATCCCTAAGTCTGGTATACTGCTTCTTGTGCTCTCCTAGCACAGTTTCTACAACAAGGTTTTTGGCCCTATAGGCCATGTGCCTTGGCACATCAACAGCATACTTCTCATTGCAGTTGTCAATCAGAGTGTGTATGCTAGTGGTTGGATCAGAGCTGATTAATGACTCATAGGTCTTTTTAAGCCACTTTGCACTAATCCTTGATGTCTCTGTGCTGCTAGGGCAAGTGTGCTCTAGCCTTATTTTCTTAATAGCAAAAGTCTTCTCCCCTTTGATAACTGCAGCAACTATGTAAAACTGGCAGTGCTCTTGCTTACAACAGGCAATGATCCTTTGGTTTGAGTTTCTGTGATACCTGAATTCTCTGGCCTGTGTGATGTGCAAGCTCAACAAAGCATATCTGAATTGCTGCTGATCCTTAAAGCACATGTACAGATATAACTGCTGATGTGGTTGCTCAAGTTTGTTATTGTACCAGATCCTTGGTTTCCTTTTCTTGGCCCTAGTCTTCCTCCCTTTAGTTAGAACAAATGACAGTGGCTCTTGTCCATCATCTTCATCCTCAAACAACAACGCATCATCTTCTTCATCTAATGAAGGAATGAAATCAGGTTTCACCTCCTCCAACATACTTGGATTTGACCTACTAGTAGGGCCTCTCCTAACTGCCAGCTTCTTCCTCCTTTTTGCAGGTTTTTCCATTGGTGGTTCTTCTCTTGCAACAACATTGACCTCATCCTCCTTCTCCTACTCCTCCTCCTCCTCCATCTCAAACAAATCCTCAACCTCAGTGTCACCCTCATAATGTACTTGTTCCTCTTCTGAATCCTCATCTAAATCTTCATCTTCATCTTGATCTTCAACTTCTTGCTCTGCTAATATATTCCGCTCTATTATCTCTGTGTCTTCAGAAATCCTGTACTTCTCCATGTAGAAAGGATTGTTATCACTGTCATAGGTAGCCTCAGAGTCATCACTACTATCATGTGCCTCCTCTAACACTGGCTCTTCCTCCATTACAACTTTGAGCTTCTCCTTTCTAAAGTTTCTGCTCTCTTGTGTGCACACAACAGTAGGTTGAGTAGGATTGCTGCTGCACTGACTATGAAAAACAACACCTTCTTGATCAATAGCAAGAACTGCAGGCTAACTGAGATCATACACAACAACTGGTTCATACATTATAGTTGCTAAATCTTCTTCTCTCTGGCAGACATTACTGTAATTTGATCTCACTGAATCTTATTCTATTTGACATACAAAAGGTGTTGTTGCCCTCACTAGCAAATTCAAAACTAAACTATGCTCATATTGCTTCTTTAGTTGTTGCAGTTTGATGTTTATGTCAATCAATTCTAAGCCATGCTCTCTCTCCTCTCCTCTGCCTAAATTCTTCATGTAGTACAGTTCATCAGAGAAAGAAAAACCTTGTGTTTGCATCAGTGCATATAGGTTCAGAAATGTCACATCTGAGCTGCATATCTTCCTATCCAAATTATGTTGTGCATCAAAGTGAATCCGAACATCCCAAACAGCATCATCCAAGCTACAATTGACAACACAAATTTAAACTATCACGAGCAACTAACCCTAGCCCCCAGTTTTGAAATAGGCAGAAAGAAGGAGAGAAGAGAGGGACTTACAGCACGCCGCCAGCAGCTCGACTGGTCCAGTGATGGCTACTGGTAGGGTTGGCCACCCATATCTCTGCCAGCCTCACCCTATCCTCCATGGACAATGCCGCCTCCTCCTCCAAATCCTCGTCGTTGGCGCTGGAGTAGTACGAACTGGAGCCGCCGTCGTCATCCAGACCTAAGTGCTCATCGCTCCCGAGGCCGGGAAGGTCTCCGTACCCGCTCGCACCGTCGCCGCCGCCGGGATTCGCCGCCACCATCGCCTGAGAGGGGAGAGGGAGAGGAGGGAGAGGGGAGAGGAAACTAGGGTTCGTCACGTTCGGGTTCGACCCGACCGAGCCAGATACAGCGACCGAGCCGGGTGGACCGAGTCAGCGGCGCGGCGCGTGCGGGTACGCCACCGTGTCACCTGACACTTGGGCTCGGCCGGTCAGATACAGGGTCAATACGTGCTTATACGGCTGTCAGACCGTTTTGCAACACTTAGGCTTAGAGTTGGTACTAAACTGCAAAAAAAGTGACTAATGGTACTGATTCGTTACGACGTGCCGAAGTGTGGTTGTTCCTTGCAATTAACTCCACTCGGAGGAGAAAACCTAGCAAAGCTTTCTAGTTCATGAGCTACTCTATTACGCTCTGTACTACAATGATCATAAGTGACATGGGAAAAATTTAATGACATGAAATAACAATCATCTATAATGGATGAAGCGACTGAAGAAGAGTAGCCTTGCCTCAATGCATCCACCACCTCCACGCTATCCGAATTCACTTCAATCTTACTGCATCCGACGGTATTAGCAAGATTCAAACCAAACCTCACTACAATCGCTTTCGCTGTGAACTAGTCAAAGCAAAGGTCCATCTTTTTATTAGCAGCTGCCATAAATTCCCCCCTATGGTCCTGGATAACTGCTCCAAATGTTGTTGTGAGTGTGTCACTATCAAATCCCACGTCCATGTTTAATTTCACGTGACCATACTTTGGTTTCAGCCAAGAATCTGATCGGGCAGGGGCCTTTCGGCTATAAGAGATAGTATATTTTGCTACTAAGCCTCTCACTGAGATGCTAATTTGACATGCGCTTTGAGTTTCTTCGTCGTGTGTTAATTTTCACCTTTCATACCACAGATACCAAGCCGTCGTTGCCATCGTTTCTCTGAACTTCGGCAAGCCCAACACTTGGATCTGTTGTTCTGGAAGACACAGGAGATGTGCCAACACAAGTTCACCTATCTTGTTCGACTGTGAACATCTCCATAAAGTGACATGTATGTGACCGTAAAGAAAAAGTAAAAGCGAACTTACACACGATTGGTAGGAACATCAAAAGCAGCCGCATCAGAGGAGTCAGAGGATGGCGAGGAGGCCTTAGAGAGCCGGTGTTGGTCTTTGTCGGCGCTGCTCTTGCCATCTTCATGTTCTAAAAGTTCCAGATGCGGCAGTTCGCCACAACATGAACAAGAAGATCAGATAGAAAAACTACAGTTTTATTTTTGATTTCCTTGTGCATTTCAAGAAAATAAGACATACTTTTTACTTTCTTCATGCAGGCGAACACTCTGATCATAACAGTAATGTGCGATGTTTTCTTTGTAATTGTGAAACCACAAGATGATTAGAAAGTGCTATTAACAATGAATCTAGTGACCAATTTCATGCTACATAGTGAGTTGTCGAACTAATACATGAAAAACAACCTTTATAAGACCTAAGCAAACAGAGTAATGTATGATGTCTACTCCTAATCTTCTAGATATTCGGAGGGAATATCCACATGGGAGGACGGACAGCTCCAATCGCATAGTACCCCGTTGACATGAAGCCTTCATCTTTCTTGTAATACACACGGTAACCATCATCATTTAAGCTCGGTAAAAATACCTTGGCACCATTCGGGATCTCATTGTTTCGCCTTAAGCAGCGATGGTGGGAGAAGTAGATGTGGTTTTTCTGCATGTCGCGGTGCCCACCCGCCGGAACTTGCTCTGCCTTTGAGCATGTTGGCCCCAAGCTATACACCTCCACCCACTTGTAATTGTTCATCTCTATGTTGGCATGAACTAGCCTAAAAGCCTTGAAGCTGCTCCACCGCCGATGGCCCCTCACCACCATCAAAAGCTCGCCACGCAGGTCAACAATGTACCTGATGTGCTCGAGACCCTCCCTGCAGTCATCTAACATGCAAAACCAGTAGTGGATTTTTATGTGCACTGATGCGTCAGGTTTGTTGATGACAAACTCAAACTTGATCAGATCCTTGGGGTCTTGTGTGGTGCCATAGAGCTCGCCATTGCAAAAGGCGATATCCATAAGACGATCATTCCCACGTAGTCCTTGTATCGTCCAGCCGGCCTCGGGGCAGCCCACATTGTAAAGCGCGAGCTCGTGCATCCTGGTGATAGCAGCGAGGATACAGCTCCTTGAGGTGGGCTGCTCCGAGAATATGATCTTCCGCAAGGCTAATGGATCACCACCCGTGCGCGGCGGACGTGTGTGGGGAGAGAGCGCCACCTCTGCACCCGAGAAAAAGTTAATTATCTTGAACGGTGCCTCGGAGGAGGCGACCCAGCCTCCGTCGTGGCTGCCCACGAAGCACCTACGGACGGCCTCGCCGGGGAGAGAGAGCCGAGGCAGGACCACGCCCTCCTCGGGACAGTACACGCGATTCGTCTCGTGAGCGCCGCTCGGGTCAAGGACCAGCCATGGGAGAAGGCTGCGTGGCAGGTGCAGCGATGCGACGGCGCGCCATGCCGTGCACGCGGCGGCGAAGCGGACGCGGTCGATCGGGGTGGTGAGGCGGAGGTAGCTTATGGACAGGAGGTCGTCCGGCAGCAGGCTGGACCACCGCTCCGCTGCCGACGAGTTCGCTCGAGCGCACGGTGTCGCGTTCGTCGACGACATGTTTGCCTTGATCCGAGTCTACGAAGCGTGGGTTGGTCCATGGTAGGGGGTCGAGTTTTATTGATTGATTGAGATAATAATACAGGCAGTAGTACGTGTGAGGTTGGCACACAACCACGTCTGCATACCAAACCAATCACCTACGTATCTGATAACATCTGCTATTATATACAATCCATATATATGTGGCCTGGAGGTTCGCAAAGCTGCATGTCAACGATGGAGTCGCGTCGAGCTCGGGTGAGGAGATGATTCGTTATTCTTTTCTTCGGTGGCTGCTGTGGTGGTGCCAGAGGCAGGTGACAGGCGCTGGTGTCAAGCTCAGAGATGTTCTGCTATCTTTTCAGTTTTGTCATGTCGATCTTTATGTGACCTGTAGTTTATTCTTTATGATATGAATGAGACACGTATTATCGTGCAAAAAAAAATATATGTGGCCTTTTTTTTTCTTTCCTTTTCCTCTAATCCCCGATTTCTCGCGTTGGGCGGCAGCTGTTCCCTGCTTTCCGACGTTGGAAACCACTCGTCGATCCATAAAAATCGCTCGGGAGCGGAAGCGTTCCTTTCTTCCGCGCTATCATCGTACGTACGTCGCTTTGTCGATCCACCTCCTGGCGGGCAACAAATGCTGGAAGGCGACGCCGAATCCATCCAATCCAATCGCCCATGCATGTCGCTAATATCTTTACTCCTATAAAAAACTGAGTTGGTGATGATGGTGTGCCTACCATCTTTCACCAATAGCTGTAGGATCTAGATCTGACGCATACAAAGCAAACTGCTGCAGTTTTGCAAAAAGATGCCCGCACTTGTTTTCATATTTACAAACAACTCCTTGTCTCTCACAATCAACCTTATCTCTTCCCCACCACATCCAGAAGGCCATGAAACAATCTGGTGTGATGGCAGCTGCCGGCGCCGTCCACCCTCAATCTTGGTGTTCCGTGCAATGCACGGGCATCTTACTAGTCCAGAAAAAAATAAAGACCTCCTCAGCTTTCCCGGTGTGCGCGCGGAGGGACCTCTCCGGTATCCTTCCTCTATCTCGGCCCGTGACCCATCCATAGCTCGCATGCGCCGCCGCCATCTTATCTTTTGCGCGCGCGGAGGGACCGTGCCTGCCTACAACTCCGAGGCTCGTCGGCGACGGGAGAACCGACTGACTCGCTCACGTGTGACTCTCGTTGCCGCCCCTCCCTTCAGCTGCTCCTCCGGCCGCTCCCCTATCCGTTCCATGCCATTCCATTCCTGCCTCCTCTCCTTCGTCATCCTAACAGACATGTCCTTCTTCCTCGCCCCCGGTCCTCCGCCCGTCCTTCCTTCCTTTTCGATTATGTTTGAGGTCGCCTGACGGCAAGCTATCCACAAGGACGAAAACCAATCCTGCTAACAACACCACCCGGAATCCAAGTCACAAATTAAGGTCACATCTTTTTCGCGGCTCCTCTCCACTCCTCGCCCAAGCCGCAAGGCCAAGTCACACGCGCACCCCGCACGCGGATGGTGGACTCTTTCTAGTATATATAGAGACGGTCTTAATGAGAAGTAGAAGCCATGGTGAAGAGGACAAGGAGCCCACGGATCACTGAGGTGGCGCAAGCCAGATCCCTGATGGGCATCCCTAGGGAGTTTAATGATATATGATGATTATGATGCGTTTCTTTTTGCTTCGTTTCGAGGAAAGGCACTTAACTATTACGTGCCATGTATTCTCACACACAGCTTTTACAGTCTCTTCTCTCTAGTTTTTTTGGCAAACGTTCAAAATCAGTAGAGCTATCTATTCTGTTTTGTTTGAGGATGTCAAAACAAGACGAGCTCAATTGTTCTAGAGCTTGTTGTTTTTTATGTTTCTAATGTTCAAGCAAATCTTGTTTCTTTTATATTTCACAAGAACTACAAGAAGAAAGTATATGGTAGCTAGAGTTTACAAGTAAATGGATATGGTAACATGTCCATCCATCCATAGGCATGGATCCTCAAACAAGAACATGCTAGATACATGTGTGATCAGCAAGTCCTCCTTTAGATCATCAACTAGATCGAAACATTTGGTTTTATTTGGCAACATAGCATGGCACACAATAATCCTCATCAACCTTATACATACATTCACTGGCTGAAGTTTACATTTATCCACATGTCCATAATAATGCTCCTACCAGTACATTTGTGACTGAGAATTACAACAATGCTTACAGCAGCGAGATAAAACATCCTTGAAGCAATGCTTCCAGAACTCATCAAGAGCCCTGAGAACATGGCTACTTGATGCTCAATCTCTATTGGGTTAGACTAGAAACAGCAACAAAGTCACCAAAGCAAACACTAGAGGTTTGTACATGATCATCATTACAAAAAGACTCCCTCACTAAATGACACTACAGGTGTGTAAATCTGGTGCAAAAGAAACTATAAAACGGCCTCCTTAGCGATGCCGACCAAGGGCGGCCTTTGCTTTGTCTTCGTTAGTTTGGTGATTGACGGCCTCAAAAAGTTGCTACTGCACCTCGACACTCCATAGGATCCTCAATTGCTGCAGTACAAACATGGCACAGTTCAGTGGGCCAGTATGATGGTTGATGAGTTTGACACTCTTTCTAATAGTTCATCGCTCCTTGCAGGATGCACACTATTCCTTGCAACTGTCCGTTGACCCGTCGCTTGGGATCATGTGTTGCACGTAACACTAAACGGTAGAAACTATTCTTCCTCCACTTGAGAGGCTAACAAGATCACACTTTCACATCCACCGCAATGTAATGAAATCAAATTGCCATGGATGGCAGACAGGACACTTTAACAATCATTCAAGTAAAAACAGTCTGCATAGAGTATCGAGCTATATGAAATAGAGAATATGCATAGTGAGTTATTTCCACGTGTTAGTATACCAATACAAGTTGGAGACGGTTGATTATGCTCAATCCAACTATAGTGAAATCATTTTACTCTGGAGTATGAGCAGGACAACTTAACAGCCATATAAGTAAGCTTGGTGAAATAGACCAACCAAAAAAGGGCAGCCTGGTGGACGTAGCTCCCGCTTGCGCAGGGTCCGAGGAAGGGTCCGACCACTTTGGATCTATAGTACACAGCCTTTCCCTACATTTCTACAAGAGGCTGTTTCCAAGACTCAAACCCGTGACCTCATGGTCACAAGGCAACAGCTTTACCGCTGCGTCAAGGCTCCTCTTCTGAAATAGACCAACCAACAAGAGCGAATAATACTTGCCCATCTTGTTGATATATAAATAGAACAAACATTCCAATATCAATCAAGTGCGTGCAGGTAAGCCTTGACGCATCAGTAGCAGTTTTGAGGTACAGTTTCATACTACAAACCATGCCAGATACAGAACGAATCGAAAGCTGAATATCAGAAAATATATACCTTCAGTACAAGCTCCTCAAAGCACTGCTCCATATTCTCTTTGTTTTTGACACTGCACCCATATTGCCTGGCAAAGTCAACGCCTTCCTTCTTCGTGACAACTCTCTCACTTTCCTGCCAGATCAATAATCAACATTCAGACATCTCTAAAGACGGGGTAAAAAATTCCATGTAAGAGCAGAGAGAGTGAGAGCAAAAAGAGAACCAATGACTTACCACCTATTGGTGGGAGGCAGAGCAACCTTGTCAAGGTCATCGGAATCGATGATGTCCTCATCGAGCTCGACAGCTCGGGAGTGCGCAACCGCACGTTCCTCATCAATGTCGTCCATGGAGGACACCTGCTGCCCCGATACACAAACAACCTTTCAACTTCAGCATCAGCTCATGGAGATGCCTTTCATGATCTATAATACTACTGAAGTTCCCACTCAAATCATCTGTTATTAATTTATCACAATCTAAGAGGCTCATAATTACTGTAGGATCACACATACTCATCTGTACAAAAAGGACACCATCAGGGCTCAGTAAAACTTGCAAATACAAGGTCCCCTATGACTTATGTCACATCCTAGGCCTTATTGTGATGGCTGCTCCTCCACTGGCAAGACCGGTCCACATGGTGATCTCCTTCCTGGCATTCTCAACTTAGTCGCTTCCATCCTAGACAATGCACATAACAAGTTTCATAATGCATCCAGATAGCAGCAGAATATATGTACACAAACAAGTGATGTGTTAAACGGGCAATCAAAACATGTATTCTTGGCAGATACAAGTTCTATTGACAATAAAGAATGAACAAGTTTCTATGACAATAAAGGCACAAGTCTGAACATTCCATATGCTACAATTCACTAGTACCTCACACACTGTACTAGTAACCCTATTGCTTTCTCATTGCCAATGTGGGTAGTTTCTAATTTAAAAACGATGAAATGCACTGACTTGCCAAATCTGAACATTCGATATGCTGCTAGCTAAATACACCAGTAACTTTGTGACCTCACAAACAAATACTTTGGATAATTTAAACCTCCTCTGTTTTCTTTTTCCTTTTTGCATCGATGCCAGGTGGGTGACTCATTTCATCTATACACCCACAAATCTACTGCCAGCATCAATACTATGGCTGTGATTAGATTGGGAAGCATATTCCCAATGGATCAACACAACATTTCATGAGGCAATCCTATATTCATTCATGCACCCATGCACAAAAATGAAAGACAGAGAAACGCCAAGCCAAAACACAAGCAACTACCTTCTGTATGGAACAAAACAAGCAACTCAAGCAGAAGAAAAACATGATTGTAATTGAATAGGTCTTTACCTTTGAAAACAACGGAGAAAATTCTTTTGTGATGTCCTAACACCATCACAATATGATCCATTTAGCCCGTATGAAATACAAAAGTCAAAAACAACTCAAAAAGTCGAAAAATCAAACAAGAATTCCCTAGAAAAGGAGAAATCAAGTCAAAGACTCAAGAGTGAATGCTCCTTCCATAAAACTCCATGGGAAAACCAAGTTTTCAAACTGGACCTAAAACTTGACAACCATAGCAGGGGGCCTTCCAAGAGTCTGCCATGCACCAACACAAAAATTTGGAAGTCTTTGCAACTTGCCTTGCCATTACAACTATGCAATTGAACTCAATGGTACAATGCATCTAAAATTACATACTCCCTTTGTCAAAAAAATTGGGAGAGGGAGTACCAGTTACTAGAATTTCCAATGAAACCATAGAGCATCCGATTCAAACAAACAAAACACTTTAAAAATCTCCAGCCATCCATGTTCTATAGAAAACACAAGACTGGGTAATTCCTCTTTTTTGCATAAAACTGGACTAGATACTAATACCTAGGACCAATCTTTTTCATCAAATCGACACACAAACGCATCTCATAACTAATTCGTTCGGTACTATGGTTGGAACAATCGTCATGTGGTAACATTAAGAATAAACAGTACCTGCTACTTCTGCAGAAGGAGATGCATGCAACAAGCGGAAATGCCACAGCCTGTTCTAGCGACACGCGGCGGTGCCAGCCTAGCTCGGAGCGAAGGACAACTCAGCAGAAGTGACAAGCTTCCTCAGCCTCGAGCCTCACGACCAGCACCAACACGGCAGCAAAGAATCACGTCTCCCTTGAACAGACAGGGAGCACACATATGCACTGCAGACACACGATTAAACCAAAAACATCTCAGAGTGTTTCACCCAATCAGAACCAAATCGAAGCAGACTAAGCTCATCTCATGCAGTTCTGGACGCCCACTAGGCAACTCGTAACCAAACAATCAATATATTTACCAGATTTCGACATAATGTATATATATCCCAAGTGAGTTACATGTGTGCATGTGCTTCCATACAGTCGGCTATCAAGTTATCCAAAAGCCAGAAAGACTGCTCCTACTTATCTACGATGGGGATACTGTAGGCTTCAAGGTTCTAAAAACTTACCGAAAGGATGCTATATAGATGCAGTGATTTTCTTTGAGAAATTCAAGTTGGTCTACTTAATCATCTAACTAACAACACAACCATCTTAAGCCGATGTCTAGTTCATATATAAGGCAATTGACAGAATAGTTTACTCTCCAGACTACCCAGGTTAATATGCCATCAAGTCCCACCAATATACAACAAGGAGAAAAAAGGAGTATGACACAGTAAGCATTCCTTCAACAGTGCAAACACAAGTAGGCATCAGAAGAGCGGTAGATGAAAATAATTACCACCCCTTGGATCCCTCTATAGTATGAGCTGGTCAAAGTAAAATCTTCCTTGTCCAGCTGCAGAACAGACATGCAATGTCAACTAAATCGGAACTAAAAAGGCAGAACTGAAGCATGCTAAAAAAACTCTAAATCAGACTGCACATATGATTAATTTACTCAGAAATCATGGAGAAATTAAGTTGGCAGATAAGGAATTAAACTCCCAATGTAATAAAATCATATTTCCATGGACGGTGGACAGGACATTTGAACAAACATTCATGTAAAAACAGTGAGCGCGGAGTATCGAGCTTTGTGAAATAGAGAATGCGCGGAGTGTGCTATTTCCACATGTTAGTATACCAATACAAGTTGCAGACGGTTGATTATGCTCAATCCAACTATAATGAAATCATTTTACTATGGAGTAGGAAGAGGACAATTTAACAGCCATAAAAGTAAGCTTGGTGAAATAGACCAACCAACAAGAGCCTAATAATACTTGCCCCTCTTGTTGGCATATAAACACTTAAACAGAGCAAGCATTCTACTATCAATCCAGCGTGTGCAGACAGGCCTTGATGCATCAATAACAGTTTTGAGGGACAGTTTCACACTAAAACCATGCCAGATATAGAACAAATCGAAAGATGAAAAGCATAAAATATATACCTTCAGTACAAGCTCCTCAAAGCACTGCTCCATATTCACTTTGGTTTTGACACTGCATTCCAGAAATAAACATCCATATTCCCTGGCAAAGTCAGCGCCTTCCTTTTTCATGACAACTCTCTCGCTTTCCTGCCAGGCCAATCATCAACATTCAGCCATCTCTAAAGATAGGGTAAAAAATCGATGCAAGAGTAGAGAGAGAGAGCACAGAGAGAGAACCAGTGGCTTACCACCTATAGGTGGGAGGCGGAGCAACCTTGTGCGGGTAGTCGGACTTGATGATGTCCTCGTCGAGCTTGACAGCTCGGGCATGCAGTGCCGCATGTTCCTCATCAGTGTTGCCCATGGAGGAGGCCTTTTGCTCTGAATCAGACAAACAAATAGACGAGGTGATCTAACTCCAAGCAACACTCTTTTAGTGAAATCTGTGGAGGTGGCACAACGACAATCAGTGCACATGCTCAACTTTGCTCATAGACAAACACATGTAGGCAAAGGAAAAACCATGGCACTGGATGCATTAAATTCTTGTAGCCCACACCTCACAGGCAAGCACTTGTAGACAATTCCCATAAATGGTCCTTAAGCTGTAAGATTATGGACAAACAGTAAGTTATGCTAATCTCTCAGTGTTGTGCTATCAAGTAAATAGCTGCGAGCTACTAGCCACTCTACCATGCTCCCTACAGGAAGCGCATCAGGTACACAAACACCACAAGTCCCCAACATAAGCGGCTAGGTGATTTTATCCTTTTACATATTAGACTGGAACAACACAATGTGCAATCATTTTGTTATCTTTGACGCCATTAGGAAATATAAAGAACAGCTGTTAGTTCCAACAAGCATCAGCAGCATACTACTATGAGGTAGCAGCAAGCAAAGACCGAAACAAAAATACTAGTGATATTGGCACGGCAGGAGCAGGTACGATACAGATCAACAAAGTAAATGTGATCCTACAAAGAGGAAAGAGAGGTCACCTTTGCAAGAAACGGACTTCCTGTTGGTGATGTGGAGCACCTTGATGGGCATCCTCATAGGGCCTTCCACCCGCTGTTGCTTGTCCTTGGCTCCCTAAGGTAGCCATTGGTCGCTGATGGTCAGCTAGACCAATCGATGGCCATCGAGGTGATCTGCTTGACGTCGTCCTGGGAGCTCATGAAGTTGATCGCCCTCTTGTGCACGCGCATCTTGAATCGGTCGCATGTGTTGGTATCTGATTAGCAAACAAGACAGCATTGTTAGACAAAGATTTTTTTTCAATATATGATAAAAAACTTCAGCGAAACACTAGTGCAGAAACAGGCTATAGTCCCGGTTCGTAAGGCCCTTTAGTGACCGGCACTAAAGGGTGGGGACTAAAGCCCCCCCCCCCCCCCCCCCCCCCCCCCCCCTTAGTCCCGGTTCAACACTAAAGGGCCACCACGTGTCACGAGCACGCGCCGGGGGCTGGGGGCTTTTAGTCCCGGTTGGTTTCCTTTAATTTTGTGTTTTCCATTTAATTATTTTTCATTTGCTGGTATTTTACGATACTACATATTGTACACGTTATGCATATATATAAATAGAATTTCTCGTAGAACCCATCATATATATATATATATATATATATATATATATATATATATATATATATATATATCATCGAATGTCTCGCACGGCCATTCACACATACACATGTATATATACAATTTCTCCTCTCAATTTGCAAATCATTACATGGAGGCATTAGGTCGATCTAGGTACGTGGTAATGGAATTCTCCTTTGGGATCTATGACCTGGTCGAGCAAAAATCCCGCTATTTCCTTTTGAATCGCTCGCACGCGCTTCTCTGGTAGGAACTTATGCCGCATCTCACTCATCTTTAAAGAAGGAGATCAATATGCATGTATTAGTTGTGTGTGTATATATTAGATAATGATATACAAATTGTGAATAGTGTTCCGGCAAACGTACCCATTGGTTTCTGTCAGATTTGCTCCTTTCGGACGTCATCATGCGAATGTTCTTGCAAACGTAGTATGCACATAAATTATTCCCTGACACCTGCTTGAGGGCCTTTACGAGAATAGAATTCTATCAGATAATAATTAATCAAGCATGATAATTAATGGTATTGAAACTAGAATCAAATAGATGTTTGCTAGCTAGCTAGTACTACTTAATTAATTACCTTGGGTCGACGCCATATCAGCTTTTGTTTCCATGGGCCATCAACCTGTTTGATGAACTTTTCCCACGCCCTGCCTGCCGGCAAAGAAAATGAATAAATGAGTTATTAATTAGTTGATATCAGGAAATGACGAACTAAAGAGACCGACATATAGTTCGATAATGATTGAAATTACCTATCGACCATCCCCCTCACGATTTTGTAGTCTCCCTGTTATTTAAGTAGTGAGTCCAGTACTTGAACTTTTCCCACGTCAACTTCGATGATTAACAAGATCCAGTGCCAACTGCATGCGCACACGTTTGCATGTATAATTAAGCGGGCATGTGCATATATAACTCATCAACTACCTTAAACCCTCTATACACTTATTAACATCTATAGCTAGTAAGCAAAAACAGATTTTGTAGTACAAGACAGTGTGACTCACCCGAAGTTGTAAGGAAGTAGTATTTCTGGACAGGTATTTAGGCACTTCAAGAACTCTAGCAAGCTTTTCTCTATGTATGGTCGATCATATTCTTGTGACCATGTCTTTTCATTAATGGTATTTGGGTCAATGAACCAAATGCCATAGCGTCCAACTTTTTTCATTTCAAACATCTTCATTCTGCATAATACCACATAAGAGAATATAGTGAGGATAATTACATGTAATGAAGAATGAGCACTACAGCTAGCTAGCTAGAGAATTAAATTAATTACAGAAAGAAACCACTTACAAATAATAGCAACTGACGATAGATTTGTCGAGTGCATCTTGATTGAATAACTAAAACATTTCTTGAAACTCAACCCACAGATCTTTTCCATGGTAGTAATACTCTTCAGTGACTTTCACCATGAGGGACTCTTTATCGGTAGTCTTTACTTCTCTCATGTACCATTGATGCAATTCATACATTCTCGTTGAGAGCTTCTTGACCTCCTCAGGCTTGACCAGAGGTTCGCCGCGGACATATATTCGTTTTAGTTGCTCCTCGGTAAAAGTTTCCATGGGCTCGATCTCTAGGAGTTGTTCTACAGTGACACCTATCTCTTGAGCCTGCCTTCTAAGATCGTCGGTTATTACCAGCTGATCGGTGCCATTACTCACATGTGTTGGTACAATGAGTGGGGGGATCGATTGCACCGCCTGTTCTCCCAGCTGGGGAACAGTTTTCCCGCTTTTATTGGCATCTGCTTGGCTGGAGCTCAAGCTCGACTCCTTTTTTTGCGCTCGATATGAGTTCTTGATTTCGCGTTCATAGTATGAGTCAACATGTGGGGGAGCTGGTGCTTGAGCCATACGAATAAAGTGGTCAATGACATGCTCAGGTACTTTCTCCTTTGGCGGTGGGGGCGGTTTCGGTCCAAAATGGGCCCTCAATTGGGCTTGCACTTCGGCTTCGTTTTCCTCTTCGGTCATGTCATAAGGCCTCTTCGGAAGAGGCTTGAGGCTTGGACCAAATTGGTATCTCTTGCCTCCTTTACTTGTACCGCTAGCCGCCGTAGCTGCGGCGGCTCTCTTCCACTGTTGCTTAGGCGGCGGAGACGGCTGACGTGGTGCCTGCCTTGGAGGAGGAGGTCTGGGCTGACGCGGTGCCGTACTTGGAGGAGGAGTGGGCTGACGCTGTGCCGGAGTTGGAGGAGGAGGACTGGGCTGACGCGGTGCCGTACTTGGAGGAGGAGTGGGCTGACGCTGTGCCGAACTTGGAGGAGGAGGAGTGGGCTGACGCGTTGGCGGACTTGGAGGAGCAGGAGTCTGTAGAGGCGGTGGCTGACTTGGAGGAGCTCGAGTCTGCTGACGCGGTGGTGGACTTGGAGGAGGAGCCGCTGACGCGGTGTCGGTGGCCTTTGAAAGACGATGCAATCCTTTCTCCATAGAATGATACGATGTATGGCCTCTCCCAGTGTGCGCTCGTCGTCACCTCCAGGAATGTCAAGCTCTAGCCCCAAATATTGTGCCACCACTTCATCGACCGCGACACGAGCATAGCCAGTTGGAATCGGATTGCAATGGAAGGTTGCTTCAAGGGTATTTGTATAAGCAACGCCGTCCGCCACCTTCATGGATATGTTCTTCATTTTTAAATGTAGCTCACAATTAGTGTTATCCATGATGTCATCCATAGGGTATCTATCCAGCAGCACCTCATCGCCCGGGGCGGAACCCACGCTGCTTCTCAGCATGGATGGGACGGTGCTATCCAATGCTGGATCCGCTAGCTGCTGCCGCTGCTGAGACCCCCTTTCCTGGCTAAGTGAGTGGATCTGCTGCTGCTGCCACTGGAAAGCGAGTGCCAAGTTCGTGTGCGCTGAATCTAGGCCTTGAAGGCGGTCTGCTTCCTGCTTCCTCTGCTCCTCCTCCAGCTTCCTCTTCTTCTCCTCCTCCATTTTCTTTCTCGCACGGCTTCTATAGTCGGCGTTCCAGTCCGCAAACCCCTCAAACCACGGAACAATGCCTTTTCCTCGTGTTCTTCCCGGGTGTTCGGGGTTCTTCAGGGCACGCGTAAGCTCGTCGTTCTCTCTGTTGGGCGTGAACACCCCCGTTCGTGACTCTTCTATTGCAACAAGTAAATTGTCGGTGGCTTCTTTAAGACTTGCCCGCTCCAAAACCTCGCCTGTCTTTGGGTCCACCGTCCCCCCATGTGCATAGAACCAAGTCCTGACCCTGGGGGGCCAGCTCAATGTAACTGGAGTGACCCTTGCATCCCTCATCTGTTGCTCAGCGAGATCCCACTTAGGCCGGGCCACCTCGTACCCACCTGGCCCCAGTTTATGGTGCCATATCTTTTTCGCGACATTGATCTTGTTTTTTCTCGATCGTTCCTTAGCTACTTCCGATTCCTTGAATTTCATGAAAGTGTCCCAGTGATCTCTTTGCTTCTCCAGTGTTCCCTTGAACTCTGGAGTCTTCTTTCCTCCTTCGACGTACTTGTTCCATAGAGTTTTCTTGTGGTTGTTGAATGCTATTGCCATCTTCCTAAGAGCAGCGTTCTTGACTTTCTCCACATCTTCATCTGTGAAATGATCTGGTAGCGTGAAATGTGACATGAGAGATTCCCAAAGCCGATCTTTTGCTCTTTGGTCGACAAAAGTAAGATCTGGACGTTCCTTTGCTGGCTTCTTCCATTCTTGAATGGAGATCGGGATTTGGTCCTTCACAAGAACTCCGCACTGACGAATGAACTTGCCCGCATTCTTCTTAGGCTCGCGCGGTTCGCCATTAGATTTGATGGCATCGTTGTTGTACTTTACGCCATCCTTCAACTTTTTGGCCGGGCCTCGCACTGTCTTGCTGCCTGTAAAAGATTTGCTCGATCCGGAGGGCTGAAAGAAGAAAGATCGATTCGTTAATATATAGATACACACACACACACACACAAAATCTATTAAAACATGTGATGATCACCAGATGCCTGCTTCTATAAATATACCTCGCCGGTATTTGCTATTTGAAGATCATCATAGTTCTGGACTTCATCTATTCGTTCGTCTTCATCGAATATCATATCACCCTCCCCGGTATTGTTCAGATATTGTGAGCCGTCATCTTCTTCAATCTCATCTGGGCGAGGGGAGCGTATGATCTCGAACAGGGCCTCTTCTCCTTCTCTGCCGTGTATTGTCCGCCATAGCTTTTATTTAACTAATCCAGAAGAAATATAAAACAATTTAGTACGCATCTCGAATAATAGTAGATAATTGATATGCATCTCGAATAATAGTAGATAATAGCTAGATATGCATCTCGAAAGATAAATCTGAATCATAGTAGATAATATGCGCATCATCGAATATAATCTCGAATACATCGTCTTGAATATTGTCGAATAATATAATCTCGAATACATCGTCTTGAATATCTCGAATACATCACTAGCTAATGCAGATCGAATACTATCGAATAATCTAATTCACTCGCGGTGGACACCCAAAAAGAAGGAACCACCACAGGATCATAGCTCCAGTGAGATCCCTGAAGAACCTGCCAGGTATTGGAGAACCTGACGTCCAACGCAACCATGTAGTGACGGACGTGCTCGTCCTCCTCCCTGACACGGTGATGTACCACCTCCGCGGGGGACGCCAGCCTGCGCACCGAATGTGGCCCACGTGCCCGCCACCAAAGAAGCTCCGGGTCGACGACGGGACCTGGGTTCCTCACCAAGATGCGCGCCCCTGAAGGTAGCACCTCCCAGCGCCAGTCCGGCGGAGCCCAATCCCGGACATGGTGCCTATGAAGCAGGACATCATCGCGAACGGGTCGAGAACGAGGATGCGGGCCGGGCATCGTTGACGTCGAGAACAAATTCTATGCAAATATGTAACATTTTTTAAATGTTTGGCTAGG
Source organism: Thinopyrum elongatum (assembly GCA_011799875.1). Taxonomy (NCBI): domain Eukaryota; kingdom Viridiplantae; phylum Streptophyta; class Magnoliopsida; order Poales; family Poaceae; genus Thinopyrum; species Thinopyrum elongatum. Next base: position 641,954,955 of record CM022299.1, on the reverse strand, counting down.
AACAGGATTCAGAATCATAACGGATTCTCTTAACCTTTAAGGGATATAACAAAATGGCGCCATTCTGGATGTGCAGAAAATGGTCCATATTTTTCCTGATCTCATCTACCCTTCTATATGTCATGTTGTCTAGTGTCAAAGGATTTCATTAATACTTTGACACAAGAGGACGTGCACATATAGAAGTGTAGATGAGATCAGGAAAAATATGGATCAACTTAATAATGCACATCCATAATGGGGGCATTCTTGATATATCTCTTATTAATGGGGGCATTCTTGATAAATCCCTTATTAAATGTTGCATATGTCAAAATTCGAACTTTGATATATGATCAAATGTTGCATATGTCAAAATTCAAACTTTGACATATGATCAAACTTTGATATATGATCAAATGTTGCATATGTCAAAATTCAAAACTTTGACAAATGATCAATTTTCTATGTCAAAATTCAAACTTTGACATATGATCAAATAATGTTGCATATGTCAAAATTCAAACTTTTGACATATGATATCTAGCTAGCTAGCTAATTCATCTAACATTAATATATATCTAGCTAATTCATCTAACATTTGACAAAAGAATAAAAAAGTAATTCATCTCTAACATTAATATATCTAATTCATCTAACTAAAAGTATAAAAAACTAATTCATAACATTAATATATCTAGCTAGCTAATTCATCTAACATTTGACATTAATCTATTTAATCTAAAACTTTGACATTAATCTAACATTTATATATATCTAATTATCATCTAATTAACATTTCTATAACTAAAAGTATAAAAAACAAAAAAACAAAAAATAACTAAGAAAATGTGTGTGTGTGAGTGTGTGTGTGTGTACTAGTGTGTGTGTGTGCGGGCTCGGGATGAGGGCGGCCATGGCGCGGCAGGGGTCTTACAGCGGGGCCGACGGCCAGCGAGGCGTGGCGACGGGGGCGGCAACGGGGACGGCAACGTCGACGGCGCGCGACGGGGGCGGCGGCGAGGTCGATCGAAGCAGAGAGGAGACGAAGAAGCAGATAAGAAGAAACTAAAAATTTCGTAAGTGTTGTATATATAGGAGGGGCCTTTAGTCCCGGTTGAAGCCACCAACCGGGACTAAAAGGGGCCTTTAGTCCCGGTTTAAGCCACCAACCAGGACTAAAGGTCAAATTTGGCCAGGCCAAGCGGCGGGAAGCGCGGGCCTTTAGTCCCGGTTGGTGGCTCCAACCGGGACTAAAGACACCCCTTTAGTCGCGGTTGGAGCCACCAACCGGGACTAAATGCCCGCGCTTCCCGTGTGCGCAGTGCAGAAGTTTAGTCCCACCTCGCTAGTTGAGGAGCGCCAAGACCAGTTTATAAGCCACGGCGCGGGCACTGCATTGAGCTCCTCTCAATTGCAGGCCTTCTGGGCCTACCTCTCCTGCTCTGCCCTGTGGGCCTACTGGGCTTGCGGGCCTGCATCCTGGCCCAACTACAGGTTGGGTTTCTAGTCGTATGCAGGCCGCTGTGGCCCAGTAGGCGGGCTTTTTTTGTTTTTCTTTTTTTTTGTTTTCTACTTTATTTATTTTCTTTTATTTCTAAGTTGTTTTTCGCTTTATTTAGAGTTTCTTTGTGAATCTTTTTCCTTTAGGTAAAAAAATTATAAACTTTCTGTTAGTGCCAGTAGTTTTCAAATTTGGATAGTTTAAATTTGAATTATTTGAATTTTGTATGAATCACTAGTTTGTGAATAACTTTATTTTAAAAATAGATTTTTGAGTGATCCTTTTTTCCGCTGTTTAATATTAGTGTGTTTTATCATTATATTCAATTTGGTAATACTTAGGTTATTTTAAAAAATGAAATGCCTTTGTAACAGATGAGTTTTTGTCCGAAACCCTGATACTTCGAAACAGATTGTCCATTTTGTACACGAAGTGGATCCAGTTTGTGCCGTAACCCTCTCAACTTTTTAGCACATGCAATGTGGGTGAAATAATGATACCATGCCAACTTTCAACCTTTTCAGAGTTCATTTTGTAGTGCTTTTCAATTTCAGGGTCATTTAGCTCAAAAAAATCAGTAAATGAGCTGAAAAATAGCAAATGAAGTCAGAAATGGTTGGAAATTGATGACGTTTGTCCGAAGCACAAAAGTACATGTTTCAAATGCGAAAACACATAAGCACCCTCACTATTACAAAGATTCCCTATGGTTTGTCCAAAGTGCGACTTTCCAGATATGTAAGTCCGGAAACTCACTAGAGAAGAAAGTGATGACAGTGAAGCCGGTCACATCCCAGAGTGGGATCTTTGGGTGTGAAACTTTTTCTTCGCATGTGTCTCTTTGCGCCGTAACCATGGACAATCTTCATCATTTAACTGGATGCTCGGGTCAATATTCACTTTGAAGGGAGCAATTTCATGAAACTTTTCATAATCTTCTGACATGTCTGTCTTGTCATCCACTCCCACGATGTTTCTTTTTCATGAAAGAACTATGTGGCGCTTTGGCTCATCGTATGATGTATTCGCTTCCTTATCTTTTCTTTTTCTCGGCTTGGTAGACATGTCCTTCACATAGAAAACCTGCGCCACATCATTGGCTAGGACGAATGGTTCGTCTGCGTAAGAAAGATTGTTGAGATCCACTGTTGTCATTCCGTACTGCGGGTCTTCCGTTACCCCGCCTCGTGTCATATTGACCCATTTTCACCGAAACAAAGGGACCTTCAAACCACGTCCATAGTCAAGTTCCCATATCTCCTCTATGTAACCATAATATGTGTCCTTTCCCCTCTTGGTTGCTGCATCGAAGCGGACACCACTGTTTTGGTTGGTGCTCTTCTTATCTTGTGCGATCGTGTAAAATGTATTCCCATTTATCTCGTACCCTTTGAAAGTGATTATATTCAAAGATGGTAACTAGGACAGCAAGTACATGTCATCTTCAACAGCGTCGTCATGCATGACACATGTTTGCAACCAACCGGCGAAAGTCCCCATTTGTTCATGTGTAATCCAGTCGTCAGACTGCTCTGGGTGTTTGGAGCGTAGAATATTCTTGTGTTCCTCCATATACGGAGCCACCAAGGCGGAATTTTGTAGAACTGTGTAGTGTGCTCGAGTGAGAGAATGCCCGTCCATACATATTATTTGTTTCGGTCCTAGCGTGCTATTTCCACCCAGTCTGCCCTTATGCCGCGATTCAGGAACACCAATCGGCTTAAGGTTAGGAATAAAGTCAATACAAAACTCAATGACCTCCTCATTTTCATGGCCCTTGGAGATGCTTCCTTCTGGCCTAGCAAGGTTATGAACATATTTCTTTAAGACTCCCATGAACCTCTCAAAGGGGAACATATTGTGTAGAAATACAAGACCTAGAACGTTAATCTCTTCGCATAGGTGAACTAGGACGTGCGTCATGATGTTGAAAAAGGATGGTGGGAACACTAACTCGAAACTGACAAGACATTGCACCAAATCATTCTCTAACCTTGGTATGATTTCTGGATCGATTACCTTCTGAGAGATTGCATTGAGGAATGCACATAGCTTCACAATGGCTAATCGAACATTTTCCAGTAGAAGCCCCCTCAATGCAACCGGAAGCAGCTGCGTCATAATCAGGTGGCAGTCATGAGACTATAGGTTCTGGAACTTTTTCTCTGCCATATTTATTATTCCCTTTATATTCGACGAGAAGCCAGACAGGACCTTCATACTGAGCAGGCATTCAAAGAAGATTTCCTTCTCTTCTTTGGTAAGAGCGTAGCTGGCATGACCCTGATGTATGCCGTCTTTTCCGTGCATACGTTGCTGGTCCTCCCGTGCCTCCGGTGTATCTTTTGTCTTCCCATACACGCCCAAGAAGCCAAGCAAGGTCACGCAAAGATTCTTCGTCACGCGCATCACGTCGATTGCAGAGCGGACCTCTAGGTCTTTCCAATAGGGTAGGTCCCAAAATATAGATTTCTTCTTCCACATGGGTGTGCGTCCGTCAGCGTCATTCGGAACAGATTGTCCTCCAGGACCCTTTCCAAAGATTACCTTCAAATCCTTGACCATATCATGTACATCTTCACAATTACGGTGGCGAGGCTTCTTCCGGTGATCTGCCTCACCTTTGAAATGCTTGCCTTTCTTTCTTACAGGATGCCTGCTCGGAAGAAATCGACGATGTCCCAGGTACACATTATTCTTACAATTATCCAAATATATACTGTCGGTATCATCCAAACAGTGCATGCATGCGCGGTATCCCTTGTTTGTCTGTCCTGGAAGGTTACTGAGAGCAGGCCAATCATTGATGGTCACAAACAGCAATGCATGTAGGTCAAATTCTTCCTGATCGACCTCATCCCATGCACGTACACCTTTTCCATTCCACAACTGTAAGAGTTCTTCAACTAATGGCCTTAGGTACACATCAATGTCGTTGCCGGGTTGCTTAGGGCCTTGGATGAGCACTGGCATCATAATGAACTTCCGCTTCTTGCACAACCAAGGACGAAGGTTATACATACATAGAGTCACAGGCCAGGTGCTATGATTGCTGCTCTGCTCCCCAAAAGGATTAATGCCATCTGCGCTTAGACAAAACCATACGTTCCTTGCGTCACCTGCAAAGTCCCCCCACTTCCTCTCGATTTTTCTCCACTGCGACCCGTCAGCGGGCACTCTCAACTTCCCGTCTTTCTTACGGTCCTCTTTGTGCTATCGCATCAACTTGGCATGCTCCTTGTTTTGGAACAAACGTTTCGACCGTGGTATTATAGGAGCATACCACATCACCTTGGCAGGAATCTTCTTCCTGGGGCGCTCGCCCTCGACATCACCAGGGTCATCGCGGCTGATCTTATAGCGCAATGCACCGCATACCGGGCACGTGTTCAAATCCTCGTACTCACCGCGGTAGAGGATGCAGTCATTAGGGCATGCATGTATCTTCTGCACCTCTAATCCTAGAGGGCAGAAAGCCTTCTTTGCTTCGTACGTACTCTCGGGCAATTCGTTGTCCTTTGGAAGCATCTTCTTTAACATTATCAGCAAGTTTCCAAATCCCTTGTCAGATACACCATTCTCTGCCTTCCATTGCAGCAATTCCAGTGTGGTGCCCAGCTTTTCCTTGTCAGCTTCGCAATTTGGGTACAACAATTTCTTGTGATCCTCTAACATGCGCTGCAACTTCAGCCTCTCCTTTTCAGTTGCGCACTTTCTCTTTGCATCGGCAATGGCCTGACCTAGATCATCAGCGGGCTTATCTGATGCCTCTTCTTCAGCTTCTTCCCGCATTGCCGGCTCAGCTTCTTCCCCCATTGTGGTACCATCGTATTCAGGGAACCCATGGCCAGGATAGCTGTCGTCGTCCTCTTCTTCTTCATTGTCTTCCATCATAACCCCTCTTTCTCCGTGCTTGGTCCAAACATTATAGTGGGGCATGAAACCAGACTCAAACAGGTGGACGTGAATGGTTTTTGACTTAGAGTAATTCCGATCATTCTTACAGCCAGCACATGGACAAGGCATAAAACCATGCGCCCGCTTGTTTGTCTCAGCCGCAAGCAGAAAAGTACGCACGCCATTAACGAACTGGGGAGAGCATCGGTCATCGTACATCCATTGTCGGCTCATCTTCATTACACAGCACTGAAAAGACCAAATTAATACAAGTTCATACATAAAGTTCATAGACACTTATTCTCATAAAACAACATACAAACTCTCTAGCTAAAGCATTTAAATGCAACAACAAATGCGATCAAGATCGCAACTAAGGTAACAATTGATCCAACAGCATAATGATATCAAGCCTCACTATCAATGACATATTTTCTAATCTTTCTAATCTTCAAGTGCATTTTCTCCATCTTGATCTTGTGATCATAGACGACATCGGCAACATGCAACTCCAATTCCATCTTCTCCTCCTCAATTCTTTTCAATTTTTCTTTCAAATACTCATTTTCATTTTCAACTAAATTTAACCTCTCGACAATAGGGTCGGTTGGAATTTCCAGTTCACATATCTCCTAGATAGAAATATCTATGTCAACTTGATGGGCATAATTTTTCATAAACACGAAATGCAACAAATAGTTATAAAAGAGAATATACCACATCCGAATCATAAACCGGACGAGGGCCGACGGGGATGGATATCAAAACCATGGCACTATGTATAACAAACAACGTACGGGTAAGATAATTATACAAGTAACTATATATCTAAATCAGACAAACATGATTTTTTTTATATAAAAAAGATAAGAACAAGAGGCTCACCACAATGTGGTGCCGGCGACGGGACGTTGCGGGCGATCGATGGTGGTTAGGACGGAGACGGGAAGGCACTAAGTAAACCACACCTACATATGCAAACTAAGAGTTATTTTGAGCTCAAATTGCATATAAATCAAATAAACTACCACATATAATTCCTCCCAAACTAAAACCCACAAATCACTATACTTATAGAGCATTGCAAGAGCTAATCTAGCAACGAGAGATGAAAGGACAAAGTTGCTAACCTTTGTGATCACTTGGACGGATGGGGTGCCTTCAAATCTTGACAAATTTTGGCAAAAATGGAGGATGAGCTCGAGAGGAGAGGAAGAAAACAGAGAGGAGAGGAAAGGGGGAGAACAGAGAGCTCGGGCTAGACGAAGGGTTTATATAGGATGATCTTTAGTCCCGGTTGGTTATACGAACCGGGACTAAAGGTGCATCTCTAGTCTCGGTTCGTGCCACGAACCGGGACTAAAGGTTTTGGTGGGGCCCCAGCCTGACACCAGCCTGCCACCACCTCTTTAGTGCCGGTTCGTGGCACGAACCGGTACTAAAGGTTCACCACGAACCGGGCCTAATGAGCGCCTCCCGCCTAGCCATTGGAACCGGCACTAATGGTCACATTAGTGCCGATTCAATTACAAACCGGGACTAATGAGTTGAACATTAGGCCGTTTTTCTACTAGTGAAAGCACATAAACATACAAACTTGCAAGTGGAGAATTTCCGTTATAGCACAACTGTTACTTTGGTGGCAGCAACATAGTTGACCTGACATCCAAGAAATGTATATTTAGAGAAATATCCTTTCTTTAAACACCAGAGAATTTCTCCTAAAAGAAACAGTGATAATTATTTTATGGTTGTCATTAGCAAACTGCACTAGAATCGAACAAGGAAATCATGAATTCGCCATATGCAAGGACATGGCAAGAAATTGGCAGAGTAATAGACACAGATTCAGGATGAATTTAAGCTTGACAAATCCATGATTTGCTATGCATAGAGATTTGACCTTACCAAACATGAGGTATAGTTAGGAACTCTTAAACTGCTCTAGAATCTAACAAGGACATCATGAATTCGTCATATGCGAGAACATGGCAAGGAAGTGCTTCTGGATATATCATGGCAAGAATATAATAGAGACTCTGTATTCTCTGGACATGCACCAAGAAATTTCAGTATATTTGATAGTTAACCTAAAGCAATCGTCATCTTCTGAAAAAAATACAAATAATCTAGGTTAGGTACAGTGCAGATCGCAATCGATACATCTATCACGCATACGTGACTACTCCTAGTACTTCACTTGTCAAAACTGGAAAGTATCATTAACATAAAAATATGCTTGGATCACATTTTCGGAGCAGACCTCTCTTGCCTCTTTGTTCATGGGAAGTCTGCTCCTAAAAGAACAATGCGACTTAAACACATGCCAAGCAAATTCATTTTCGATCAAGATTGCTTTTCAAACAAGCACTTGATAGGAAGGGAAAGGAAGGAGACGAGGGCATACCTCAGCCGAGACCTCATCTACGACATGCAGCTCGGCAGGCTCCCACTTTGTCGACTACCCGATCTGATTCAAACTATTGTTGATGCACCTCCTCCTCCACTTCGTCGTCCATTGTGGACTGCAGTGTTGTCAGGGCATGGAATATGAGGAGATTGAAATGATCACCTCTTCAGCTGCATCAACAAACATGGATTTCAGTGTAGTTAGGGCAGAGGACCAAAAAACAATAGTAATATTATAGAGAACTTGATCTAACACCGTCATATATACTTCTCGCTACATAGCAGGCATCATACAATAGAGTAACATATTCTTGGACATATAACTTAGAGTTTCTTTCAAAAAAATGAGATGAGCAAACTCCTCATGAAGTTTAAGGAACGGCTTTAGGATGCTTCATCACATGCAAACTTGTAAGAAAAAATCTTAGAAAAATAGCATTTACTATGCACCCCTCATATTTTGCTCTTGATTGCATTCTCACTCGTTGTCTATATGCTTTCCCATGCAGATCAATGGATGATATCCCATTTTAAACATAAGACAACTGGAAATAGGATAGCCACAAAAAATATGCTGAGATTCTAAAATGTGATTAGGTAAAGAAAAAAGGAGACATATTTTATCTCTCTAGGATTCAGAGTAAACCAGAAGCTGAAAACTATACTCAGGATCCTTGCCAAAAAAAACAAGTTGGGAATGAATACCTGCTCATATGCTCATGATTACAACAAAGCTTAACTTCATAGGAAGTCTATTTGACACACAGTGACGCTAAAATTATCACTGGGCAGGGCACTCCAGAATGGTTTTGTGTAGCTCGAGCTACGTGGTACCCCTTATCTTAGCCATCCATTTTTGCATCATGATCCGTGCAGGCACATTTGTCATTTTTGTTTCTCTCAAACGAAACAACGTGTAAACATCAAACTTTGCAGGACAACAAAACATTCTATTTACTATGTGGGAAAAAACTTTCAGATTTTTTCATACATTTTAAATGCTAAAAATTATTTTTTTAATAAAAAAATGCTCATTTTGTATATTTATATCGGTCCAAAAAATCTGAAATTTTTTCACACATTGAAGTTGTAAAGTTTGTTTGATCTGCAAAGTTTGAAGTCTATATGTTCTTTCATTTGAGAGAAACAAAAAAGAGAAATATTCTTGTTGTAAGTTAGTTGGACAGTACGGATCTCAAAGCAATGATGGAGGGCTGAAGATAAGAGGTTCCATGTAGCTCGACCTACAGAGGAACTTTACGCTCCAGAAAAGTCACAAATTTAGGAAACCTAACAAGCAGCAAAGAAAACCTGGTAGACAACAATGTCACAATCTATGAAATATGTAGAGCCAAAATGTTGCATTATATATCCATCCATGGTTTTTAAGGCGCTTAGGCATGCTGAAGTGCACTACCCTCGCCACAACATTATTCTGTGCGAGCGATTAACCTAAGTCGCACTACCTAAGTCCCAGTGACTAGGCGATGATTAATTATTGCCTAAGCGACGCCTTAAATACCATGTATCCATGGCACCAAAGGGATGTCAAGATTAACATTTAAGAACGCATGCTTTAGATTATTTGCATCATTAAACTAACTTAAGGAAAATTCAGTTTTTTCCCTGCAGAGTGGAATGCTCATCCGACAAAAAGAATCGTTTAGTGATAATATAATTTGACATGGAGTCTCCAACCAGTATTTATAGTTTTCTTCTTATCTAGGGTAAGAGAGTCCGTATCAAATTATATATCACAATGCTAAAGATCTAGGATTAAATACCACCATACAACTCTGAAGCTAACATGCAAATGTTGGGGTCAAGTCACATAAAAATCTCAATCTTTCTACAGCCCAATTCCAACAAAAATATAAGAATCTTGTCCCATGCAACTACTACCTTTTACAGGCTAGGAGGCCAGCATGGACCAGACATGTTATTAACCCAAAAAAATTGCTGAACCGGTTGGCTTCGATTCCTGACTGAACAAGACGAACAAAAGGGTTGGGTCTACCCATATGGGTGGCAAGTCCAACGATTTAATCTTCCAAAAAGGTGTTCATTGGATGAAATGCCAGACTGCTACTATTAGTTGACACTCACGCAGTAGGTAATAATTCAGAGCTAACAGTAGGTAATCACGGTGTACTATACAAATGGAATGGAACTGAAATAGTGTCAACACAACAATTCAAAACAAAAAGCAAAAAGGCAGGTTACACATATTGCTTGACACAAAACAGCAGCTCTTCTGTTTGACCAAATGGTTCAGTGTCCGTTTCACCCTTTATCCTATTTTAGAACTTCCAGAAAATCATGAACCTGTGCTAAGCCCAATAGCAGACTCTTCACAAAAAAATTCCCTAAAAAAGCCCAATAGCAGTGCCACCAGCAGGCATTTGACCCATCGCTGGGCTAGCTACATCGCTGAAAGTAAGGGCCGTTTTGGTTTAGTACATTGTCATCTCTATACCTGCAACCAAGTGAGAAAGCTACAGCCTTCAGAGAGTAGGGGTTGTTGAAGGTTTTGCTATTTCTTTAAATCACTGTTGTCAACATTTTCTAAAACACAATGGGTCGCATTGCATCCTCACTTCATAACAACACTGTATATTAACTTCCTTGCTATAACAACACTGTATATTAACAAAAAAATGACAGATGCAGCACTCTAGCTACTAACAAAAATCCATCAAGATGCATAAATTTATCAGATTACGACACAATGTATATGTATCCCAACTTGCCAAGTGAGTGAGTTACATGTGTGGAGGTGCTTCCATAAAGCAGTGGACTAGAAGTAATGCTCCTAAATGACCAAATGCGACTCGGAACACATGCCAAGTAATTTACATCAGAAGAATTATTTTCTATCAAGATTGCTTTTCACATAACACTTGACAGGAAGGAGAAGGAAGGAGAAGTGGTCATACCTTAGTCGAGACCTCGTCTACGACATGCAGCTCGGCAGTATCCCGCTCCTTTACAGCATCGAAGGCCAGCAAGAGGGCGCCACATCTATGAAATTGAGGTGCATCAAATAGTCCAGAGTTTACAGTAGGTAATTGAGGTGTATATACAAATGGATTGGAACTGAAATAGTGAAGTGTCGACACATCAATTCAAAACTAAAAGCTAAAAGGCAGGTTACACATATTGCTTGACACAAAACAACAGCTGTTCTATTCTGTTCAACCAAATGGTTCAGTGCCCGTTTCCACCTTTATCCTATTTTACAACTTCCAGAAAATCATAATCATGCACTTCTAGGCCCAATAGGAGTCCCTTCACTAACTAGTAAATGCGCACGTGCAACGCACGTGTAATCTTAATCCGGCTTGAATATATACCTGGATTTTCTTTACAAAAGTAGCATCAAAAGAAATTGTTTGTGTAAACACCATCAACGGCAGGTCCATCTCTTCCTACAAATGGGTTGAAAATTGTACTAATCCAACGGACAATCACCCCCTGATTCCCTTACGTACATCGTGGGGCGGTTTGTTGTGGCAGTTTCCTTTCTTGTGAAAGGTGTACGTAAGGAAGGAAATCAAGGAGAGAAAGGACTGATTAGCAGTAAACACGTTTAGCACTAAACGTGTTTAGTTGCTCATCATTAAGACAATAAGGACTGTCGGATTTATATTGGTATAGATATAGATAAAAAAAAAAGCCCAATAGCAGTCCCACCTGCATGCATTTGACCTATCGCTGGGCGGTGATAAGGCGAGGCGAGGGCGTGTGATCAGACGATGACCAGGAGATGGCAAGGGCGCTCGGCTCGAGGGAAAATTCATCCTTCGCCAGCGTCGTGCATGATACATCGCCCCTCCTTGAGATCTTATCTTTTTTTTTAGAAGACCTTGAGATCTTATCTGATTGATCAGGCCCTGCGGTTTTCTTTTCGAGAAATCATGCGTAAATTTTTTAGGCACAAATCGTGCGTGCATGCATGCTTACCTAGCCCAACAATCGACCTGGGTCATATCAAGTTGTATACACGCAAAAGGACTGAAGCCATGCTACGAGCCAGATTCGCTTTTTTTTTTGCCTAAAAAATCGCTTTTTTTCAGCTGGAGCCATGGGCTACTTGCAAACCTGAGAGAGGGCCCCGACATCTTGCTGGAATTTAGTCTACTTTGGGCCAGCCCAATAACAATTTCAGAAATTCCTAATAAATCCTAGAGGCCCACTCAGCCCATTCGTGCATGTCAAGAGGTGGAACCAAAGTTTAGTGCCACATTCCTAGTTTGGTGGGAGTTGGACCTCCTTATAAGGGAGAGTGTTTCCCCACATGTATGAGCATGAGAACAAGAGGGACATTCATGCGCGCTCCTCCTCCGCCGCCCGCCCCGCCACGCCACGCCACGCCACGCCACAAACTCCGACGACTTCTTCCTCGACGCGGACAACCTCCTCGACGACATGGCTGGCGAGGACAGTCTGCTCTAGATATGTTCGGTTCTAGTTCATATATGCAGATACTATTTACCTTCTCTCTGTCGGATTGCATGACTTATTTTATCTCTGCTACAATAGTCATGCTTTATCTACTATTTTCGTTAATAAAATCATATGGTCAATTGCTCATATTTCCAACAATCAAAAAAACTTATTATAGGTAATTTACCCCGAGTGGTTTTACTGCTTCCATGAGACCTCCTATGTTTGAGGGTATCCATTATAAGAGGTGGCGCGTGAGAGCAGTCTTATGGTTTCAAACCATGAGCTGCTATGACGTCACTCTTGGCAAACCTGAAGGAGATTATGATGCTCAACAAGAACAAGCTTTTCAAAAAATGGATACCCTGTTTAAGGCTGCTCTTTTGAGTGTTCTTGGTGAGAACATAGTTGATGCTTATGCGTCAATTGACAATGGAAAAGATATGTGGGACGCACTCGAGGCCAAGTTTGCGGTCTCGGATGCCGGCACTGAGCTGTACATCATGGAACAATTCTATGACTACATGATGACTGAAGAGCGCTCCGTGGTTGAGCAAGCTCACGAGATACAGTCATTTGCTAGTGAACTTGAGCACTTCAATTTTATGCTACCGGACAAGTTTGTTGCCGGAGGCATCATCACTAAGCTTCCTCCTTCGTGGAGGAACTTTGCTACCTTACTGAAGCATAAGAGGTAGGAGTTTTCCATTCCGGATCTCATTGGTACTCTTGATGTGGAAGAAAAGGCGAGAGCAAAAGATACACGTGCTCGAGCTATTGAGGGAGGATCTAGTGCCAATCTGGTATAGAAGAAAAACTGTTAGCCCCACAAGTTAAAGAACAAGGGAAAGTTTGATGGTAAAGCAAAGTTTGATGGGAAGAACAAGGCTGTACAACACACCAACTTCAAGAAGAAGAATGACAAGAAGAAAGGTGTTTGTCATGTGTGCGGAGATCCTGACCATTGGGCTCCTAGTTGCCCTAATCATTATGACAAGCGTCATCTTGGGAAAGGCGGCAAGACCTCTTATGTTGTCATTGGTGACACTGACATGAAGGATGTTGGGTATGGTATATTTCTCACTATTCTTTCAGTATGTCATTCTCCTGATTGGTTGATTGACACGGGTGCTAATGTGCATGTATGCGGTGATATTTCCATGTTTTCGTCTTATCAGACCGCAGGGACTTCCACTGTGCTGATGGGCAACGGTTCAAGTGCTTCTTTTCGTGGTGTTGACACGGTCGATATGAAGTTTACTTCGAGGAAGATCGTGCGGCTGAAGAACGTGCATTATGTCCCCTCCGTCAATAAAAATCTTGTTAGCGGATCTCTTCTATGTAGAGATGGCTACAAGCTTGTCTTTGAGTCGAATAAATTTGTAATATCCAAGTATGGAACTTTTGTTGGTAAAGGCTATGAGTCAGGAGGCCTGTTTCGTTTATCCTTATCAGACGTTTGCAATAAAGTTGTTAATCATGTTTGCAACAATAGTGAATCAAATGTGTGGCATTCATGTCTTTGTCATGTTAACTTTGGTTGCATGTCGCGACTAGCGAAGTTGAACTTAATCCCTAGTTTCACCACTGTAAAGGGATCTAAGTGTCAAGTGTGTGTGCAAGCTAAGCAACCTCGTAAGTCTCATGCGATTGTGGAAACAAGAAATCTTGAACCACTAGAGCTCATACATTCAGATCTTTGTGAAATGAATGGTGTGTTGACAAAAGGTGAAAATAAGTATTTTATGACGTTAATTGATCACTCCACTAGATACTGCCATGTGTATCTTCTGAAATCTAAGGATGAGGGTTTGAACTATTTCAAGATCTATAAAGCTGAAGCGGAAAACCAACTTGATCGAAAGATCAAGAGGCTTATGTACGATCGTGGTGGAGAGTATTTCTCAAATGAATTTGACTCCTTTTGTGCGGAACATGGTATAATCCATGAGAAGATGCCTCCCTATTCACCTCAGTCAAATGGGGTAGCCGAAATAAAGAATCATACTCTAACTGATTTGGTTAATGCCATGTTAGACACATTGGGTCTCTCCAAGGCATGGTGGGGGGAGGCGATATTGACTGCATGTCATGTCCTAAACCGAGTTCCCACAAAGAACAAAGAGATAACTCCATTCGAGGAATGGGAGAAGAAAAGGTTAAAGCTCTCTTATCTACGAACCTGGGGTTGCTTGGCGAAAGTCAATGTGCCAATTCCGAAGAAGCGCAAGCTGGGACCAAAAACTGTGGATTGTGTTTTCCTGGGATACACTTTTCATAGCATTGGCTATAGATTCTTGGTTGTAAAATCTGAGGTATCTGACATGCATGTCGGTACAATCATGGAGTCGAATGATGCGACTTTCTTTGAAGATATCTTTCCCATGAAGGATATGGCGAGCTCATCAAATCAGGAGATGCCTAGTTCCTCGAATCAGGAATTAGTTACAATTATTGAACCTGCCATTTCGATGGAACACTTTGAAAATCTTGTGGAGGAGAACAATGAAGTTCCTACTAGAAGCAAGAGACAGAGGACTGCAAAGTCTTTTGGTGATAATTTTCTTGTGTATCTCATAGATGACACTCCCAGTTCTATTTCAGAGGCCTATGCATCTGAAGATGCTGACTACTGGAAGGAAGCAGTCCGTTGTGAGATGGATTCCATCATGGCAAATGAAACTTGGGAGATAACTGATCGTCCTTATGGGTGCAAACCTATAGGGTGCAAATGGGTATTCAAGAAGAAGCTTAGGCCTGATGGTACTATCGAGAAGTACAAGGCACGGCTCATGGCTAAGAGTTATACCCAAAAGGAAGGTGAAGACTTCTTTGATACTTACTCACCTGTGGCTCGACTGACCACTATTCGAGTACTACTTTCACTAGCGGCCTCACATGGTCTTCTCGTTCATCAAATGGATGTTAAGACTGCTTTCCTAAATGGAGAGTTGGATGAGGAAATTTACATGGAACAACCAGATGGGTTTGTAGTAGATGGTCAGGAAGGAAAAGAGTGCAAGTTGCTGAAGTCTTTGTATGGACTTAAGCAAGCACCCAAGCAGTGGCATGAGAAGTTTGAAAGAACTTTAACAGTTGCAGGCTTTGTTGTAAACGAAGCTGATAAATGTGTTTACTATCGCCATGGTGGGGGCGAGGGAGTTATCCTTTGCTTGTATGTTGATGACATACTGATATTCGAACAAATCTGAATGTTATTAAGGAGGTCAAGGATTTCCTATCTTGTTGTTTTGAGATGAAGGATTTAGGAGTGGCTGATGTCATTCTGAACATCAAGTTGTTTGAGAGACGATGGTGGTGGGATTACATTGCTTCAATCTCACTATGTGGAAAAGATCTTGAGTCGCTTTGGCTATAGTGACTGCAAGCCCTCTCCAACACCATATGATGCCAGCGTGCTGCTTCGAAAGAATCGGAGAATAGCTAGAGATCAATTGAAATATTCTCAGATTATTGGCTCGCTTATGTACTTAGCCAGTGCTACAAGACCTGACATCTCTTTTGCTGTTAGCAAACTGATTCGGTTTGTCTCAAAACCAGGAGATGTACATTGGAAAGCTCTAGAGAGAGTTTTGTGTTATGTGAAAGGCACTACGAATTATGGAATTCACTACACTGGACATCCAAAGGTGCTTGAAGGGTATAGTGACTTAAACTGGATCTCAGATGCTGATGAGATAAAGGCCACGAGCGGATATGTATTCACTCATGGAGGTGGCGCTGTTTCTTGGAAGTCTTGCAAGCAGACCATCTTAACGAAGTCAACAATGGAAGAAGAACTCACAGCACTAGATACAGCTATGGTTGAAGCAGATTGGCTTCGTCGGCTCTTGAGTGACTTACCGGTTGTTGAGAAACCTGTACCGGGTATCCTTATGAACTGCGACAATCAAACTATGATCACAAAAGTGAGCAGCTCAAAGGTTAACATGAAGTCATCAAGACACGTTCAGAGAAGGTTAAAATCTGTCAGAAAAATGAAAAACTCCGGAGTTATTGCATTGGATTATATCCAAACGTCTAAAAATCTGGCAGATCCTTTTACTAAGGGTCTGTCACGTAATGTGATAGATAATGCATCGAAGAAGATGGGTATGAGACCCACAATATGAGTTGTTCACAGTGGTAACCTAGTTTATGTGATCGGAGATCCCGTGAATTAGATGTGGAAGACAAGCTGTTGCTCAACTGAGAGGAGAGTATCCTTACTATTAACAATACCACTCCATGAAGATGCAATACTCTCCTAATCTGCATGGCAGGTTGATGTATATCTTAATGTGTTCTAAGTGGCTCATTTAAGCAGAGATGTTGTCCTACAGAACATCTTTTGAAGAACACACCTATATGAGTCTGATTGTTAAACGTCGCAATCTATGAGAGTAGGGTGCTCTCTAATAAACTCATGAAAGGTCTCAGAGTATGACGCATAAGCTCCACCCGCGGGGAAGACCCATGGTAGCCAAGTATCGGTCAAGGCTTTGTATGAGGCTAGATTCGCAGAAAACTTGCAGTTCAAGGCCCAGTCCACTGTTCAAGTTGCGTACAAGTGTAGCACTGAGTTCTAGGTGGAAGTTCAACTTAACAGTCTCCACTGCAGTACCGGTATATAAAACAGTGTTTTGGAACTAAAGGCAAATTTTATGTGCCTCTAGGATCTGGTGGAGGATTGCTGGAATTTAGTCTACTTTGGGCCAGCCCAATAACAATTTCAGAAATTCCTAATAAATCCTAGAGGCCCACTCAGCCCATTCGTGCATGGCGAGAGGTGGAACCAAAGTTTAGTCCCACATTGCTAGTTTGGTGGGAGTTGGACCTCCTTATAAGGGAGGGTGTTTCCCCACATGTATGAGCATGAGAACAAGAGGGACATTCACGCGCGGTCCTCCTCCGCCGCCCTCCTCGCACGCCACGCCTCGTCACGACGTGCCACGGGTTGCGGGTTGCGGGAATGAGCCGAGCCGATGTCTAAATTTTTGCCATGCACGATTGGTATACGAAAGGTCACTCGGAAGCTGAAAAGTTTTTGCTGTAGTGGATATTGATTATGAACTATGCACCCTTCGGCTGCTGCCTATTCGTTTTATCTCCCTCTCTCTCTTCAGCTCCCAACGCAGCCTATTCGCCTCCATCTCCTGTGTCTATAAAAGAGAGGTCGCTCCTCTCTAGAGAGACACACCAGAAGACCATCTTCCTCTCGCCACCAAGTTCATGAGCACTACGCTGCTACGATCTTCCCCATCCCGGCTTGAGGCGTGCACCGCAGGTCGGGACAGTAGGCCTCCGAAACCGCACCTCTTTGAGTCCTGTACGGGAGAAGGGTGATAAGGTTTTTGGGGAGCGCTCCGCGCGACTACTGACTTCTTCATCACGGACGCCCCGGACTCCGACGACTACTTCCCCGATGACGACTTCTACCCCGACGTGGACAACCACCTCGACGACATGGCTGGCGAGGACACCCACCCCAAGACCGGTGCTTCTACTCCTGTTCCATACGTTCTCATGCTCTTTCTGTTTGAGTTTCTGCCACAACTTCTTACTCTACAGTCTGCTCTAGATATGTTCGGTTCTAGTTCATATATGCAGATACTATTTACCTTCTCTCTATCGGATTGCATGACTTGTTTTATCTCTGCTACAATAGTCTTTCTTTATCTACTATTTCCATTAATAAAATCATTTGGTAAATTGCTCATATTTCCAACACATCTTGGGGGCCCGGGGCGGCCGCCAATGCTCCCCCTCCCCCCTCCGCCTCAGGGCCGGCCCTGTGTCTGCAAGTGTGATGGGTGTCAGAAATACGCACGCCAGCATCATGTGTCGGCTCAGGAGCTCCGGATGATTCCAATAACTTGGCTGTGTGTGGTCTGGGGGCTTGATATGGTTGGACCATTCAACCCTTCCTCTTGCAAGAAGATGCTTGATATGGTTGGACCGTTCAACCCTTCCTCTTGCAAGAAGACGCTTGATATGGTTGGACCGTTCAACCCTTCCTCTTGCAAGAAGACTCATCTCCTGGTTGCGGTCGACAAATTCACCAGGTGGGTCGAAGCTGAGCCGGTCAGCAATTGTGACGCCGAAACAACAGTCAAGTTCCTGAAGAAGCTCATCTATCGCTTCGGCTATCCTCATAGTATTATCACTGACTATGTCACGAATCTGTGCAAAGGTGCCATGAAGCAGTTCTGTTAGAAGGAGCATATCCGGCTTCATCTAGCTTCGGTGGCACATCCACAGTCCAATGGACAGACAGAGCGTGCAAACCAAGAGTTAATGCGAGGCATCAAACCTAGACTCATGGTTCCCCTTGAGCAAACTCTCGGTTGTTGGGTAGAAGAGCTTCCTGCTATGCTATGGAGCATACGGACTACTCCCAATAGGTCAACGGGCTATACGCCGTTTTTCCTGGTCTATGGTGCAGAAGCCGTCCTCCCAACTGATATCCATCATGACTCTCCATGGGTGGTTGCATATGTTGATGCAGATAATGAGATAGCTTGCCAAGACTCCCTTGATGCCCTGGAGGAGGAACACAACTTTGCTGCATCCAGGTCAACAATATATCATTAATACCTACTTCGCTATCATAGCCGTCGGGTCCGAAGTCGTACCTTCCAGGAGGGTGACTTAGTGCTCCGTTTGATACAAGACCAGACAGGAATGCATAAGCTCTCCCCTCCTTGGGAAGGACCCTTCGTCATCAGCAAGAATCTGAACAACGGGCCATATTACCTAGTTGATACACGTGAAGCAAATAAATCACGTACGTCTGAAGAGGAGAGCAGCAGGCCCTAGAACATTGCACATCTCCGGCCCTATTATACTTCAGTTATTTACTTAGTTATATCTTCTGTTTTTACATACTTTTATCATATATATAACATAAATTTGATCGCTAAACGCGGTTATTAAATGCTGATTTCAATTTACTGTTCACTACTATTTGGTACTATTCACAACTATTTGTTTTACTATTTGGTACTATTCAAATAATAAGCGCCTGTCTGGTTAATTATTTGTTTACTATTCATGATTATTTCAAATTTTTAACAGAACTTTATATTTATATGCAGGATCTTAGCTGGTTGCCGAAACCAAATATGCCGCCTGTTTGTGCTGCTGAGGTTGTGAAGTCCTACTCGGTACTCACCATATTTATCATTATGTTGCATCAGATGTAGCTAGTTACGTTCACTTGACGGCTTTAATTGCAAATTTATTAGGCTAAGTTCTTATCGTCTTCCCAGGCAGTTCCACCCGAAGGGAACACTTCTCTACGGCCACAAGGTTCTCATTCAACGCCAACTCTGAGCTACACAGAGAACTACACACGCAGATGTTTCTCCTATAGGATCCCTAGCATAAGAACTCTTCCCATAAATTCATAAGTAAAGACACCAAGTGAAACCAAAGAAACTACATCATTTCAACAACATAATTTACATATGGTTTTCCCTTTCGGGAAAACCCCGAAGGGATTACACACAAACTTAAGATATTACCTTAATATTCTTGGCGATCGCAGCGCCTTCTTGGCTATTCTACTAAGTGGAGTGGTGGCTAAACTACAAAGTGGAGTGCTCTGGCTCTTGCACGAGGGCTTCGCTTTGCTTCCTCTCGCTCTTGCTTCTCCTCTTCTTCCGACTGAGGTGTTTTGTAGTGAGGTGTTGTGTGTGCGGTGTTGTGTGTGAGGTGTTGTGTAGTGAGGTGTTGTGTGTTCGTCTTCGCCTCTCCTCCTCCTTTTATAGCTGCGAGACGGCTGCCAGTGATGCGTTCGGGAGCCTTCGCTCGACTACCAGTGAGGCCTTCACTTATTTATTTTACATACGGTAGCATGCACGCGTGGCCTACTAGGGTACATGCATGTCCTTCTAGGGTATGGATAAGTGCGAGAGAGAGTGCCCGACAAACTCCAATCTTCAGGAATCTTCTCTTTTTTCACGTGGGCATTTTCTCTCGGTGGATAATTGGCTTGCCTCTAGTGTCTTCTAATTATATGAGCAATACGCAGAGATTGCTAATACGTCTTCATCGTATCTACTTTTCCAAACTCTTTTGCCCTTGTTTTGGACTCTAATTTGCACGATTTGAATGGAACTAACCCGGATTGATGCTGTTTTCAGCAGAATTGCCATGGTGTTATTTTTGGGCAGAAATAAAAGTTCTCGGAATGACCTGAAACTTCACGGAGAATATTTTTGGAATAAATAAAAAATATTGGCGAAAGAATCAACCAAAGGGGACCCACCACCTGTCCACAAGGGTGGGGGGCGTGCCCCCCTGTCTTGTGGGTCCCACGAAGCTCCACCGACCTCAACTCCAACTCCATATATTCACGTTCGGGGAGAAAAAAATCAGAGGGAAGGATTCATCGCGTTTTACGATACGGAGCCGCCGCCACCTCCTGTTCTTCCTCGGGAGGGCAGATCAGGAGTCCGTTTTGGGCTCCGGAGAGGGGAAATCGTCGCTGTCATCATCATCAACCATCCTCCATCACCAATTTCATGATGCTCACCGTCGTGCATGAGTAATCCCATCGTAGGCTTGCTGGACGGTGATGGGTTGGATGAGATTTACCATGTAATCGAGTTAGTTTTGTTAGGGTTTGATCCCTAGTATCCACTATGTTCCAAGATTGATGTTGCTATGACTTTGCTATGCTTAATACTTGCCACTAGGGCCCGAGTGCCATGATTTCAGATCTGAACCTATTATGTTTTCATGAATATATTTGTATTCTTGATCCTATCTTGCAAGTTATAGTCACCTACTACGTGTTATGATCCGGCAACCCCGGAGTGACAATAGTCGGGACACTTCCCGGTGATGACCGTAGTTTGAGGAGTTCATGTATTCACTAAGTGCTAATGCTTTGGTCCAGTTCTCTATTAAAAGGAGGCATGAATATCCCTTAGTTTCCAATAGGACCCCGCTGCCACGGGAGGGTAGGACAAAAGATGTCATACAAGTTCTTTTCCATAAGCACGTATGACTATATTCGGAATACATGCCTACATTATATTGATGAATTGGAGCTAGTTCTGTGTCACCCTAGGTTATAACTATTGCATGATGAATGCTATCCGACATAATTATCCATCATTGATCCATTGCCTACGAGCTTTTTACATATTGATCTTTGCTAAGTTACTTTTCCGTTGCCACTGTTACGATTGCTACAAAACTGCTACTGTTACTTTTCCCACCGTCACTGTTGCTTCCATACTACTTTGCTACTAAATACTTTGCTGCAGATATTAAGTCTTTCAGGTGTGGTTGAATTGACAACTCAGCTGCTAATACTTGAGAATATTCTTTGGCTCCCCTTGTGTCGAATCAATAAATTTAGGTTGAATACTCTACCCTCAAAAACTGTTGCAATCCCCTATACTTGTGGGTTATCAAGGCCTTTTTCTGGCGCCGTTGCCTGAGGGTTATATTATGGATGAAGAAACTGCTAGAGACTTTTTTGCTTGCAATGATAGAGATGATCTTAAGAAACTGTTAGCTAAGCTGAAAGAAAAGTCTTTGAATGCTAGAATGCAATATGATCCTAAGTTTGCTACTTCACCTATCCTTGTTACTGATAAGGATTATGAATTCTCCGTCGATCCTGAGTTAATTACTTTGGTTGAATCTGACCCTTTCTATGGTTATGAATCTGAAACTGTTGTGGCACATCTTGCTAAATTGAATGATATAGCCACCATATTTGCTCATGAGGAAAAAGTTCGCTATTACTAGATTCTTATGTTGTTTCCTTTCTCATTAAAGGGTGATGCTAAGTTATGGTTTAATTCTCTTGCTCCTGGTTGTGTGCGTAGTCCCTAGGATATGATTTACTACTTCTCTGAAAAATATTTCCCTGCTCATAAGAAACAAGCTGCCTTAAGGGAAATATTTAACTTTGTGCAAATTAAAGAAGAGAGTCTCCCACAGGCTTGGGGGAGGCTTCTGCAATTACTTAATGCTTTTCCTGATCATCCTCTCAAGAAAAATGAAATACTTGATATCTTTTATAATGGACTAACCGATGCTTCTAGGGACCACCTAGATAGTTGTGCTGGTTGTGTTTTCAGGGAACGAACTGTTGAGCAAGCTAAATTGCTATTGAATAATATATTGAGTAATGATAATGATTGGACACTTCCTGATCCAACTCCTAAGCCAACTCTGAAGAAAAAGGTATTCTATTTCTCAGTCCTGAAGATATGCAAGAGGCAAAGAAATCTATGAAAGAAAAAGGTATTAAAGCTGAAGATGTTAAGAATTTACCGCCTATTGAAGAAATATATGGACTTGATCACCCGACACAGGTAGTAGAGGTAAACTCTCTTTATTGATTTGATGAAGGTGATATTCCTCATAATAAGTCTGCTAGTCAATGCTTGGATGAGTATGATAATTTTATTGTTAAACAAGAGAACTTCAATGCTTATGTTAGTAGACAATTGAAACGTAATGCTTACATGCTTGACTACTTGGGTGATTATATGAGTAGAACTGTTAATGATCTTAAGCTTATTAGTAAACATGCTTCCATGGTTAGAACTCAAGTAGAGCAAGTACTTAAAGCACATGATGATTTGCTTAATGAGTTGAATAGTAAGAATAATGATAATGTTGTTAGGGTTAT
Organism: Thinopyrum elongatum; assembly: GCA_011799875.1. Lineage (NCBI taxonomy): Eukaryota > Viridiplantae > Streptophyta > Magnoliopsida > Poales > Poaceae > Thinopyrum > Thinopyrum elongatum. The sequence goes on along the minus strand of CM022299.1, from coordinate 641,932,060 downwards.
GACTAGAGGTGGTAAAATGACCCAGGAACCTCTGTATCCTGAGGGTTATCCTAAGAGAGTTGAGCAAGATTCTTAGAGAGTTAATACTGATGCACCTAGTCCTAATAAAAAGAAAAAGAAAACTGATAGGACTTTGCACGCTTCTAGTGAACCTACTATAGACACACCTAAGAATCCCAATGATATTTCTATTTCTGATGCTGAGACACAATCTGGTCATGAACATGAACCTAGTGATAGTGTTAATGAGGATGTTCATGTTGATGCTCAACCTAGTAATGTTAATGATGTGGAGATAGAACCTGCTATTGATCTTGATAACCCACAATCAAAGAATCAACGTTATGATAAGAGAGACTTTGTTGCTAGAAAACATGGTAAAGAAAGAGAACCATGGGTTCAGAAACCCATGCCCTTTCCTCCTAAGCCATCGAAGAAAAAAGATGATGAAGATTTTGAGCGCTTTGCTGACATGATTATACCTATCTTTTTGCATATGCGTTTGACTGATATGCTTAAAATGCCTCCTTATGCTAAGTATATGAAAGATATTGTTACAAATAAAAGAAAGATACCAGAAGCTGAAATTTCCACCATGCTTGCTAATTATACTTTTAAGGGTGGAATACCAAAGAAACTAGGAGATCCAGGAGTACCAACTATACCATGCTCCATTCAAAGAAACTATGTTAAAACTGCTTTATGTGATCTTGGAGCCGGTGTTAGTGTTATGCCTTTCTCTTTATATCGTAGACTTGAATTGAATAAGTTGACACCTACTGAAATCTCTTTGCAGATGGCTGATAAATCAACTGCTATACCCATCAGTATTTGTGAGGATGTGCCTGTTGTGGTTGCAAACGTTACTATCTTACTGGACTTTGTTATTCTTGATATTCCAGAGGACAATAGTATGTCCATCATCCTTGGTAGAACTTTTTTGAATACTGCAGGGGCTATTATTGATTGCAACAAAGGCAATGTCACTTTTCATGTTAATGGTAATGAGCATATGGTATAATTTCTGAAGAAACAACCTCAACTTCATACTATCAATTCTATTGGAAAAATTTCAACTATTACTATTGGAGGTTTTGAATTCCCTCTTCCTACTGTCAAAAAGAAATATGATATTCTTATTGTTGGGGACATGCATATCCCCGTTGAGGTAACCTAGTGTTATTCGAGAATTCTCCGGTTTCATGTCATTCGGAAGAAGTTTGTTAATAAGACTTGATCAACCTTATTAATGGATTGCTTTTGATGAGCATGAGATGGACGAATTTAGAAAGCACAACTTTCTGTACCTACTTTTTACTTTCTGTTATCTAGAATAAATAAAGCAAAAATAGTATTATCTGTCTGTTTTCTGAATTATCCGTGCAATAAAAAAATATCCCGAAAATAAAAGTTCTCCAAATGCCCCAAAAATAAAAGTTCTCCAAAAGCCTCCCTCCTGCCTCTGTGGGAGCTCGTCATCGTAATATGCATCAAGACAGCTTCTCCACCGATCCAGCGACGAGCTTGTCAGATCTGGGCTGCTCTGACGGATCCAGGTCTTCGGCATGGCTGAGGCAGTTGGGAAGGTTGGGGGCTCCGTTCTGGAGGCCTTGGTGCGGTAGGGGCGTTTCGGCCCAGTGGCTCGATCCAGCAGGTTTGGGAGGGGGTGCCGCCCCTCCCTCCTAGCTCAGGCGAGGCATGGTGTTTGTTGGTGGCCGTGTGGCGGTGCAGTGGCCGATGGTGCGGTGGTGTTCCCCGCATTACGATGGCATTCTATGTGGGGGTGTGCGGGCCAGTGGAGGTGTGGACTGGCTTTGGCCGGCTGTGTGGGGGTGGTTATCGAATGCTTCGAGTGCAAGCTTGCTCGACGCTTGTCGACAGGCGGTGGCGGCGCCCCTTCTTGGAGGCGCCGCCGTGGAGTTTCTTCGGCTCGTTCCACCCTCGGATATGGTTCTTCGGGCGGAATCTGTGACGACCCCGGCTTAATCATGCACTAACCATACACGCAATGCACACGATCAAGCCTAAGGACTCACTTGAAGATATCACAACACAACTCTAAAACATAAATAAAGTCATACAAGCTTTATATTACAAGCCAGGGCCTCGAGGGCTCGAATACATAGCTCGATGGCATACAAACGTCAGCGGAAGCATCAGATATCTTGGAACAGATATTACAGAGAATCGGATAAGCCTTTAGAAGGCGGGGCAAAAAAAAAGCTACGATCAAAAGGCGTAGGCCTCCTGCCTAGGACCCTCCGAACCTACTCCTGGTCGTCGGTCGGCTCCTCGTAGTAGTACTCGCCGGGAGGGTAGTAGTAGTAGCCGTCGGCGGGGGCAGCTGGCTCAGGGACTCCGTCATCTGGTTGCGACAAATGGATATGGGTGAAAAAGAAAGCAACGCAACCGTGATTACTCATCCGAAGTACTCAGCAAGCAAGGATCTACACTACATATGCAACATTTTCAAAGGAAGGTTGTATATGTGGACTGGGCTGCAGAAATGCCAGAATAGAGAGGAGAGCCTAGTCCTATCGAAGACTAACATCTTCTGCGGTCTTGCGGCATTAGAAGAGTGCATATTAGCATAATGTAAAGTAGTAGTAGTGTCATCAACCTCGCCCAGAGATTCTTCCTCGACTCCCTGCGAGAAAGCAATCCCAGAGCCATACTATCCAGTTATCATCTCAAGTGTCCAGTTCTAGTTGTATCGATCGGGATACAACTCCGAGTGTCCGTTACCGTAGGACAGGCTATCGATAGATTGTTTCCTCCCAGCAGGGGTGCACCAAATTACCCACCACGCTCGCTTAACTCTGGCCGGACACACTTTACTGGGTCATGCCCGGCCTCGGCCAAACGATATACCGCAACCCGACCGAATACTTAATAGAGAGGTCAGCACGCCGGACTAAACCTATGCCCCCAGGAGTCTTGGGCCATCGCCCCGGGAACTCCTGCACGTTGCGTGGGCGGCCGTGAGCAGACCTAGCAACCCGTTAATACAAGCGCGGTTGCGTAACCAGTCCAACACGGCGCACGCCGCTCAGTCGCATGATGTCTATTAAGCTTCGGCTGAAGTATACGACGCGGAACGCCCATACTATGCCCACGTGATGGTTGGTGCTATCAGGCCAGAGGCCCCTCGGATCAAATATCCAAACCGTTAGTGGATTAGGAGCGTGTGGTAATGAGCAGAGACTCACGATCGATGTGACCCCGTCGCCCCGTCTCGAGGACTTGCGGCAAGGGCTATGATGCCCGGCCACGTCTCGTAATTATCTCGCGGGCACCTTCCGGGTCAACCCGTCTCCACATCACTTCGGAGATATGCTCGCGCGGGTACCCCTCAGGGCCGACCCGTCTTTAGTATGATGGTTCAGTGTAAAGTCATAGTATCCATAGTATTGTGTGTCTAACAACAAGTGGAACCCTGAGGAATCACCCTCGTTGGAATTCCACCTGATGTTATCATCAAGATGAACGAAGGAGGAATCACCCTCGAGGTCCACACTTGAGGAGTTGCACGACAGCATCGTTATCGGGTGTGGTGTAGGAGGAATCACCCTCACTGACCACGTCCGATTAACTAACCTACAAGGTTATCATCAGAAGTGCTGACGAGGTATCACCCTCGGCGCTCGATAGTAACCCAGTAGTGTCGAGCAACTAAGGGGGAAGTGATGTGCGGTGCCAGGGCCTGGTCTTCAATCCCATTGATTGGGTCTTCTGATAATCCAGCGGGGCAGTCGGGATAAGTGGGGTCTCTACTCAGCCTATACTACACAGTTTAGGATAAGCAGGAAGGTAACAATAGCAGGTTACAATAAACAGGCTATGCAGCAAAAATTGGATAACAGTAACAGTAGCAACTTCTAATGCAAGCATAAGAGAGAGAAGAATAGGCGATATCGGTATGCTCAAAATGGGGGTGCTTGCCTGGTTGCTCTACGCCAAAGGTAAGGTCGTCAACTGAGTCGTCGGGCTCCTGAGCTGCGTCGGTCTCGGGAACTGCGTCGGTACCGAGGTCTACCGAGAAAGAAGAGGGGGAGGAAACAGATGAATACACAACCAACATATGCAACACAAAGCGTGCTATGCCTAGGATGCAGTGCAGGGTTGCCTAAAGATGCATCTAAGTCATTTTAGTTATTTTAGGATTAAAGTGGGATTTATTAACCGGTGTATATGCACTATTCATCTACCGGAAACGGCCAGAAAGTTACGGGTTCACCTACGTAGATGGTTCCGACATGGAAACGGACGACATGATCAGATTCGTCTCGTCGTTCTGAGCAACTTTCATGTATAAAGTTTTTCAATCCGAGCTACGGTTTATTTTCTATGAATTTTCAAAGATTAAATCATTTTCTGGAATTAGTTAAATTAGCAGAAAACAATTTATGATGTCAGCATGATGCAATGATGACATCAGCAGTCAACTACTCGGTTGACCAGGGTCAAACCTGACCTGTGGGCCCAGTGGGACCCACATGCCAGCCTCTGTTATATAACAAAGTTTATCTAAACTAAACTAGATCTAATTATCTACTGGACCGCACCTGTCAGTGGCTAATTAGCTTAATTAATTTTTTTTATTAATAAAATGTTTTAGTTAATTAAAATGCGGTGGGGCCCGCATGTCAGTGGCTGGGGCCGCCCAGTCAGCACAGTTGATCACGGTCAATGTGGTCAACTGGGGCCTGGGGCCCCACTGGCAGTGATCCAGGGGCGGGCCCCAGGTATGCCACGTCGGTGGCCGGCGCCGGAGCTGCTCCGGCGAGCCAAACGTGGCGGCGCGGCTTGGGAGTGGCGTGGATTTTGCGCACAGGGGGTCTGCGGGGTTGTGGCTGGGTGCGTTCGACGCGGCTTGGCATCGCGCGTCGAACGGTGGTGGCCGGATTGGCTGGAACGGACGGGGGCGAGCGCTAGGAGATCGCCGGCGGCGAGGTTCCCGGGCGAGCTATGGAAACGGTGCTACGGCGTGCAAACGAACGAGGCGAGGCGTTGGGGAGGCTCTACGCGGCACGGCGAGCAGGACGGACAGTAGCAAGGGACCAAATGGTCTCCGGACGGTCGCCGGCGACGAGGTCCGCAGCGGTGAGCTCGGGCATCTCCAATGCGATCGCTACTGCGACAAGATCCAGCAGAAAAGAGAGGGGGAAGGCGGCGACTGCTCACCGGGCCCTGTTGGTGCGCGAAAGCGGGCTCGGGGAAGGCTCGAGGCAACGAATCGACGGCGGTGATGCGGGTGGCCGTGCGGAGAAGACGAGCTCAAGCAGCTCGATGTAGGGGCGTTCGGCTCCAACTAGACGGTGCAGACGGCGTAGTCGAGGACGGGGACGACGTCGGACATGGCCGAGAGGCAATCGTGGCACGGTGGCCATGGGATCGAGCGACGGCGGTGACGAGCTCTCGGGCGAGCTCAAACGAGAGCGAGGGAGGGGACGAGAGGGGTATCTTGTAGGAGATATGCCCTAGAGGCAATAATAAATGTTATTGATTATCTCCCTGTTCATAATTAGGTTTATGTTCCATGCTATAACTGCTATGGTTCTCAAGTCTGCAAATAAAACGAGGCTCGGAGGAAGACTCATATGCACGTGTGGAATAATAAACGATAAAATGTATTCCTAGTCAAGCCTCTATGACTGGCTCAAGTATTGCATGATGATCCTGTTTTCCTGATCATGGGCATGACTATGCAGCAATTTTGAGGGCACAATGTTAGCAGAACATTTGTGTTGAATCGACCCGATTGATGTTATGCTATGAGATTCTTTCTTCACAAGTTAATGGTTAATAACACAGAGATGATTAATGTTTGCATGATTCCTTAGACCATGAGAGTATCGAGTTTCTTCATGCTTGCTTCATGAACTTTGGGGTTTGTTAAACGTCATCCGTAAATGGGTGGCTATTACGGCGGCTTACGAGTTCATGGAAAAGTGTGTCAAGTAACTTGATAGCTCAAGATTGGGACTTGCTCCTCCGGCGATGGAGAGATATCTCTGGGCCCTCTCTGTGTTACGGTATCCATCATCGTCTGGCCAGACACTTTGTGATTTGATCACGGGGATGCCGGAACATGGTAACGAGAAAAGAGAACAATACCGGTAATGAGGTAACTAGCATAGTGGACAAGTGTTGATCCACGGGAATGCCAACATGTCTCACCTCAGGTATTTGTAACATATCACGAAGCAATAGGAATAGCACACGGCAACTGGAGGTTCACTCGAATATTCATTCGTGTGGGTATAGGGGTCAATATGGGTGTCCACGGCTCCGATGTTGATCATTGATCGGAAGGGGTTCCGTGTCATGTCTATACTTCACCGAACCTATAGGGTCACACGCTTAAGGGTCATCTATCTGCTGAATACTAGACAGGGAGTCTGAGAGAAAATCACCGAAAAAGTTTCGGACACCGAAAAGTTTCGGACAGCGGAAAAGTTCCGCAGAGAGAGGTCACCGGATGAGTTCCGGTGAAACTGAAAAGTTGTTTCAGGGGATACCATTAAGTCAAAATGGTTTCGGCACATGCCTGATAATTCTTGGAAGATACCAGAATCATTCTGGAAACTTCTGGGAATTTTCTGGAAGAAAAACCGGAAATGTTCCGGGGCTGCCGGAACCGTTTCAGATGCTTTTCGCAGATGAAATCACTAAACTGGAATTGTTCCAGAACGCATTGAAAATTATTTTAGTGGGTACTGGAAATGTTCTAAGCCCACATAAATATTTTCAGTTCGAACGGACGCTGAAAAATGTCGTCGTGAATAGTGAAAGTGCTTTTTGGGAATTTTATGGAAAGCACCTTTTGGGAATTTCCCAAAAGGCTTCTAGAATGCCTTAGGCACTAAGGAAGCCCCCTTGGGGGGTCCCCCAAGGGTGTGGCCGGCCAAGCATGGTGGAGCTCCTTGGAGCTCCACATGGCACCCCTTTTATCTTTATTCTTTTGTGGAAAGGCATAAAGTGGGGGTACTTTGGGGTTTTTTTGTATGACATCTTTACCCCTTGGCTATCCTATAAATAGAGGTGGAGGGGCAGCCCTCCACACTCATCCCTTCTCACATACATGCCATTGCAATGATCTGGCTTCTCTCTCCCTCCCACGAAAAGAGTTTCGTAGAGCCGAAAGGCTGTCTGGGTTCCGGTGGGAACTAGTTCTGGACGGCGAAGCCCTGCCGGATAGATGACACCGTATGTGTGCAACTCTGTAGAGAGGTCGTAGTTTCGATCTTAGTGCCCGAGGGGCTGTTTGAGAGTGCCTCCCGAAGGGCTGTCCAAGTGACGGTCCGAGTTCTGTGAGTCCTCCCGAAGGGCTGTCCGAGTGACCGTTCGAGTTTCGAAGGTCCTCCCGAAGGGCTGTCCGCGACATCGTCTGGGAGACTGTTCGACAGCCTCCCGGAGGGCAGTCCGAAGGGAAGACGAGGGTATACATCCTCGCGGTTGGGAGGTTGTAAATCCTAGCTGCGGGGATCTGCACCGCCGATCGTCATCGACTCTACTTCCGCTGCGCTTCGAGTCGGTAACGAAAATGATCAAACCTTGTATGCAGTCTCCATAGTGGTCCTGGGCTGGTGCGTAGGTCAGAAAATTTTTGTTTTCTGCTGCGTTACCCTACAGTGGTATCAGAGCCGTGCTATGCGTAGATGCAGGTTACGATCTAGAATACGTAGAGATGTATGGGTGTTGCACAATATAATTAGGCAGTAGATGAGTTCTATTACTGAAAATTATTTGTGCGGGTAGCAGATGAAATCTGTTACCCGATGTTCTTGTTGCTTCCCTGGAATTTGCATATTTCTGATCTTGATAACAGTATGGTGGAGTTTCAAAGTTCTGGCAATCCGCGATCCTGATTGATGAACGAAGTGCTAACAGTTCATTGAATTCCACCGTAGTTAAAAGGAAAGATGAAATTTCGCAGACAAAAGGGCAATGCAGATATGATCTGCACGGGGGTCATGCGTATGACGAAGTTTAGTATGGGGCTCGAGATTTTATTATCTCGGTTTTCATACACCCTGGAAAGTTAATCTAGCGACTTGAATTATCATACTTGATGATGGACGTTGGTAGCTTCGGTTTGTTTCGAAACCTTAGAAGCCACGTAAAACAAGTTTTTGCATGAACCGATTAGAGGCGTCTAACTTGGTTTTGCAGGAGGGTTTGCATGTGCATATGATGTGGTATAGCAGTGCTCATAATAATTTGATTATGTATGAGATGACTATATGATGTAAATTAATTAACATGACCTGCGTGTCATGATTTGGCATGATGGCTAGAGCCATATGATTGCACTTTAAATGACCTGCGTGTCAACCTTGTGTAATGCATTATTTTATTAGCTATAGAGATAGCAATATTATCTGGTGCATCGACAAGGTGGTGGAAATCTTCGCGAAGGTGAACACCGACGCGAATGCCATAGACAAAGAAATACAAGACTTCTCCGTCAGAAAGGGCTATACCATATCATGCTATTATGAATTGCCTGAGATGTTTATCCCTTATGATGCACCATTTGTGATTGCGCGGTAGTCGCTTTTTATTAGGGTGATCTCTCACAAAAATATCAAGTAGTTAGTGTTCTCCCAAGTGTAGCACCGTCACGGCACCTAAATTTTTGGGGTATCACATGCTACCATGGGTACGAACGATTAGGGATGTGTGAGGCGGGTGAGTTGAGACCTCGCAGCGAGATCACTTGGTTGTCTTGACGTTCAGGCATGAAAGTCATGAGCTCGGAACACACGCATCGAAAGATGAACAAGAGTCACATAGAGATGTGATTGGCAAGTTTGCCTACCGATTGAGAATTTCGTCATCTGTGATGCTACCATCGTGGCGAACAATCAAAACTCGGATCTTGAATCACTCACAATCAATTATGAGAGATATTGATTTGAGTGGGAGCGCACTGTTGAATTAACTTGTTTAATTCTCAGTGCAATTAATTTTGAACACTGTCTAAGTGTGATTTGCATAATAGTTGTAGAATAATGGCTCGCATTTCCACCTTCCCTATTAAAATTGAATAGCTGTTAAATATCTGGTTAAAACTTTACGGTTGGTAACGTAATGTGAGGATTGTCCTCAAGAGTGCCGAGAAGGACTTTGTCCTATCGCATAATTTCGGTATTCTCTCGCTTATGCTATGGATCATGTGACTCTCGTCCGTTGATCCAAAAGCTAGAATTCCATTTCAGTCAAGCGCAATATGTTTGTTTCCATGAGACCCAAACTTCGAAAGTTTGGATAGTTATGTGATATTCATGGAATCTGAAAATTATTTTCAGAGACAGACAAAGGCTAAAAGATATGAGATATCCAAAGCAATGTTTGTTTGCAAACTATTAGTAAAGGAGTTTACTATGGATTAGACTGATAAGAGAGGGATCCAGAAGAACGCCTGTCATATGATGAAAGGTGAATAAAACAACAACTTAAAGAGAAAGGAAGTGTCCGAAGGGTGTTAGTAAGACTTTCACGCCTAGGAAGTCCGGGGCTAACGCCACTCTTAAGTTCGGTGCTTTTTCTGAGAGTAGGAGAAATACTGAAAGTTAAACTGTTAGAAGTATAAAGGCAGAAAGAAAGGAGACTGGAATATCCAGCTCATGTATGAATGTCATACAAGTTTTTGATGTATAGAAGGCTGGTCAAAGATATAGTCCTTGGGAATTATGATTAAATTGTTAATCACTGATTCTTGGGTATTGTGAGTTAATCACAAAGATACCCGCTCGATTGCTTTCTGTTGCAACTCGATGTAAGAACTTCTATGGCCTGAAAGACTAGCCAGAAATGAGTTTTAGGTATACACGGGGAACATAGTAAATGTTACTATACCTTCCATCGGTGTATTACCGTCTGTATTTATTTTTATAATTCGTTTGGAGTTTCACAAACTCTAGCCCATTGCATAAGGTATCTTGCAAGAAGGTTGTTTATAAGAGAACTTTTGATGTTCGATGTTATGAATAACATCAGGGCCATACTTTCATTATGAATGAGATGTATGTTATGCATATTGATAATAATACATTACCTCTGGGTTTACTTTCATAATTCATTTTAGAGTTCCATACACTCTAGCCCATTGCACAATGTTTGTTGCAAAAGAGTTGTTCATAAAAACAACAACTGTTGTTCAGTATTATGAATAACATGAAGGGCCAAGCTTCCATCCAAGATGGGATGTATGTTATGAATATTGATGGTAATATGATACATCCATAACACTGACGCTAAATGTCGCAAGACTAAAAGAATACCACACAAGTGTGGCACTGCATTTGGTCACATTGGAGAAACCCGCATGGATAAATTCCATTATGATGGATTTTGAAGTCGTTTGATTTTGAATCATCTGACACTTGCAACTTTCCTCCGAAAACAGAAGTGACTGAAATACCGTTCACAGGCCATAAGGAACGGACAACAAACTTATTGGTGATCATACATTTGATGTGTGTAGTCCGATAAAGGTTGTTGCAAGTAGTGGATTTATCTATCTTCAGAAATGACTCAAGTAGATACGTGGATATTTACTTGATGAGACGTAAGTCTGCATCTTTTGAAATCATTCGATAGGTTTTCAAATATGAAGTAGAAGTTATTGTAACAAGAAAATTATGTTTCTACAATTCGATTGCAGAAAGAAATATTTGAGTTACAAGTTTAGCGAATGTCTGATGAGTTGTGAAAGGGGTTTCATAACTTGCACCTCCCGGAACACCACTGCCAGAGGAAAGTCTGTGAAGATGTAATCAAACCATTTATGACATGGTAAGATCAAAGATGACATAATTAAATTTGCCATTATCCCTTTTAAAGTGATGCTTTAGAGACTGCGGCTTTTACACTGAAAAGAGCTCCATTAGGTCTGTTGAAATGACACCATGGTATGGTACGCCCAACCATGTTATATCTTTTCTTAACATTTGGAATATGGGGCTTGTGTAAAAGGTTACAAACCTATTCCAAATCAGACAAGTGCTACTTTGTAGGTTATCCCAAAATGTTGGGTATTCCTCCCTCACTATGCCGAGGCAAATAGGTTTGCCACTAAGAACGGTATGCTTTTTGAAGAAAATGGTTCTTTCAAAAAGGTGAGTGGGAGAATAGTGCAACTCGACGAGATAAACAGTATCTTCGTCATCAGATCAAAGGAAAGAGACCTTGGAAGTAATTCCAGAGTTTCCTACTGCGACTGATACGGAAGTCTCTACAATAAAATGTATGGACTTTGGTCGAACTTGCAGCTGGACCACGTAGGGAAGGCTCGTGCAAACCTCTCAGGTGCGCAAACGAGATATTGTTGTTAGACAACAGTATACCTACGATACACAAGGAAGCATTGATGGGCCCTGACTCCGGAATTGGCTAAATGCCAATACAATCCGAGATAGTTTCCATATAAGTGATTCAAGATTAAAACCTTGATACACCTTTCGGAAGACTTAGAGTCTGATGAATATTTATGGAACTATAACTGATACGAATAAAAATGTTTTATCCATAAAGCTCGACTTGTTGCAATATACAAGTTCAAGGAGTTGACTACGATGAGGTTGCTTCACCGTAGCGATGCTTAAAGTCGGTTCGGGTTGAACTAGCAATTAATACATATTTCAATCATGAGATATGAAACAAGGATGACGAAAGGATTTCCATCTGATGGAAATAAAACCAAGGACTTGCATGTGTTATAGTCCAAGGTATTTTGTCAGTCCAGAGGATGCTAGTAAGTATGCAAACTTCAGAGTTCCAGCAATGGACAGAAGAGAGCAAAATGGAGTTGGAATCTTCGTGTTTTGATGAAATAGTCAAAGGGGTTTGACTTCATCAATGGGTAACGAAGATGCTTATGATTCAAGAAAGTAAGTGGGAGCATAATAAAATTTCTAAAAAATGTTGTGTGCTTTACACATTGTTAATTGGAAATAAATTTCTTGACACGAATTTGGACTTCATTTGAAAATAGTTTTTCGATGAAGTGCTTGGGCTAAATAGCCTTTATATTAGGCATGATGATCTATGGAGATAGATTTACCTAATGGGGCTAAGCAATAAAAAAAACATATTGACAAGATGCTAAAACTTTTTAGCATTTAAAACGCCAAGGAGTGATTCTTGCCGAAGTCACATGGAAAGAGTTTTCGCAAGACTCGGTGTCCCAAAAGCACTGATGAGCAAAATACATGATGGAGATTCCACACACCTTCGTGTTTGGATTAATCATGTATTCCATGGTATGTAAAACAACCAGATATGTCCAATACTCCAAAGTTGTTACGAGTATGGATACCAAGGTGATCAAAAGTACTGATCATGGGACAACAGTGAAAAAGGGTCATTGAGTACTATAGTAGCACTGATGACATGTTTTCTCGCAAGCGGACATCATGAAGAGTTCATTGTAAAAGGTTACATCGATACAGTCTTCATCCATGCTCCAAGCCATTTTCAATTTAAATTAAGGGTTTTGTGTAACACACAATGTGGTGGCACAGTTAGTTGGAAAATGTTCCAAACAAGTTACTGTGGCGAATTCAATAACAGAGGCGAAGTATGTTGCCGCCTTTAAAGTGACAAAGAAGATGTTGAATCATATAGTTCATTCATGAACTTAGTATGGTTCCAAGATGGCTTTTGTCAATGGGACACTACTGCAAGTAGTTGCTCCATAACTCAGTCTGAGGAATCCAGGTTCGACCTGTGATTCGCGTACATACAAAGCCAAGTCCACACAAAATATGAATTTTGTGAAAGCGTGAAAACGCGAGGATATGCAAAGATACACACGGAGCTGAAGTCGTCAGATCCGTTAGACATCAGGCTATACCACAAGCGAAGCATATTTACACCGGTGTGCCACAGGTGTGAAGTGCATTAGCATTAACTAGATTATTGACTCTAGTGCAAGTGGGAGTCTGTAGGAGATATGCCCTAGAGGCAATAATAAATGTTATTGATTATCTCCCTGTTCATAATTAGGTTTATGTTCCATGCTATAACTGCTATGGTTCTCGAGTCTGCAAATAAAACGAGGCTCGGAGGAAGACTCATATGCACGTGTGGAATAATAAATGATAAAATGTATTCCTAGTCAAGCCTCTATGACTGGCTCAAGTATTGCATGATGATCCTGTTTTCCTGATCATGGGCATGATTATGCTAGCAATTTTGAGGGCACAATGTTAACAGAACATTTGTGTTGAATCGACCCGATTGATGTTATGCTATGAGGTTCTTTCGTCACAAGTTAATGGTTAATAACACAGAGATGGTTAATGTTTGCATGATTCCTTAGACCATGAGAGTATCGAGTTTCTTCATGCTTGCTTCATGAACTTTGGGGTTTGTTAAACGTCATCCGTAAATGGGTGGCTATTACGGCGGCTTACGGGTTCATGGAAAAGTGTGTCAAGTAACTTGATAGCTCAAGATTGGGATTTGCTCCTCCGGCGATGGAGAGATATCTCTGGGCCCTCTCGGTGTTACGGTATCCATCATCGTCTGGCCAGACACTTTGTGATTTGATCACGGGGATGCCGGAACATGGTAACGAGAAAAGAGAACAATACCGGTAATGAGGTAACTAGCATAGTGGACAAGTGTTGATCCACGGGAATGCCAACATGTCTCACCTCAGGTATTTGTAACATATCACGAAGCAACAGGAATAGCACACGGCAACTGGAGGTTCACTCGAATATTCATTCGTGTGGGTATAGGGGTCAATATGGGTGTCCACGGCTCCGATGTTGATCATTGATCGGAAGGGGTTCCGTGTCATGTCTATACTTCACCGAACCTATAGGGTCACACGCTTAAGGGTCATCTATCTGCTGAATACTAGACAGGGAGTCTGAGAGAAAATCACCGAAAAAGTTTCGGACACCGAAAAGTTTCGGACAGCGGAAAAGTTCCGCAGAGAGAGGTCACCGGATGAGTTCCGGTGAAACTGAAAAGTTGTTTCACGGGATACCATTAAGTCAAAATGGTTTCGGCACATGCCTGATAATTCTTGGAGGATACCAGAATCATTCTGGAAACTTCTGGGAATTTTCTGGAAGAAAAACCGGAAATGTTCCGGGGCTGCCGGAACCGCTTCAGATGCTTTTCGCAGATGAAATCACTAAACTGGAATTGTTCCAGAACGCATTGAAAATTACTTTAGTGGGTACTGGAAATGTTCTAAGCCCACATAAATATTTTCAGTTCGAACGGACGCTGAAAAATGTCGTCGTGAATAGTGAAAGTGCTTTTTGGGAATTTTATGGAAAGCACCTTTTGGGAATTTCCCAAAAGGCTTCTAGAATGCCTTAGGCACTAAGGAAGCCCCCTTGGGGGGTCCCCCAAGGGTGTGGCCGGCCAAGCATGGTGGAGCTCCTTGGAGCTCCACATGGCACCCCTTTTATCTTTATTCTTTTGTGGAAAGGCATAAAGTGGGGGTACTTTGGGGTTTTTTTGTATGACATCTTTACCCCTTGGCTATCCTATAAATAGAGGTGGAGGGGCAGCCCTCCACACTCATCCCTTCTCACATACATGCCATTGCAATGATCTGGCTTCTCTCTCCCTCCCACGAAAAGAGTTTCGTAGAGCCGAAAGGCTGTCTGGGTTCCGGTGGGAACTAGTTCTGGACGGCGAAGCCCTGCCGGATAGATGACACCGTATGTGTGCAACTCTGTAGAGAGGTCGTAGTTTCGATCTTAGTGCCCGAGGGGCTGTTCGAGAGTGCCTCCCGAAGGGCTGTCCAAGTGACGGTCCGAGTTCTGTGAGTCCTTCCGAAGGGCTGTCCGAGTGACCGTTCGAGTTTCGAAGGTCCTCCCGAAGGGCTGTCCGCGACATCGTCTGGGGGACTGTTCGACAGCCTCCCGGAGGGCTGTCCGAAGGGAAGACGTGGGTATACATCCTCGCGGTTGGGAGGTTGTAAATGCTAGCTGCGGGGATCTGCACCGCCGATCGTCATCGACTCTACTTCCGCTGCGCTTCGAGTCGGTAACGAAAATGATCAAACCTTGTATGCAGTCTCCATAGTTGTCCTGGGCTGGTGCGTAGGTCAGAAAATTTTTGTTTTCTGCTGCGTTACCCAACAGATCTGGTGTTGGCTAGGGTTGCGGGAGGACTCGGGGCAGCACTTGTAATCGACGGGGAACCGCGGGATCGACGACACGGCGACGAACGATGGCGTGTCAGCGCGCGGGCGCGACAGCGGCGTGAGGAGGGAGATGACCGCGGTGGGCTGGCGCTGTTGGGCTTGCCCGTATCCTGTAGCAGCAGGCCTAAGTGCACAGTAAGCACTAGGGCCTTTTCTATTTTCTTATTCCTGTTTCTGTTTTCTTTTCTGTTTTGCAAATTGTTTGAGCACCTAATGATTTTTGTAAAATGTGTGACGTTGCTCATAAAGTGCAGTGCAATATATCCCAACACCAAAAACTAGTTTGGGCAAAATACAATTTCATATTTAATTTAGATTAATTAAAAGGTCGTTAAATGTTGTTGTTTAGCCACTGCTGAGGTTGTTAGGATTAATTAGCTCAACCATATAATGTTGGTTACAAATTTATAAGTGCCTCTGAATTATTTGCTATTTAATGAACATTTTAGTTTCTGATTGGATCAACTTTTATTTTCACTTTGAATTTGAGTTGATTTTCAGAGAGGATTTTGAATTGATTATTTAACCAATGTGACTAGGTACTGCAAATGAAAGTGACTTGGCATTATTAGCAGAGTGTCACAGTGATTGTTACACAGGGGTGTTACAGAATCCTAGACCCGTCTGGGTCGGGCAACGACATCGTCCCTATGGCATTTCCTCCTTTGGGGCGTTGCTTTGAAGATCGGTGATCCTGCTTGAATGCTCCGAGTGCAAGCTTGCTCGACACCTTGGGATGGATGTGCATGGCATCACGGTTGGCTGGTGCCCAACCTGTGATGCGAGTGGTTGGCGTTGCGACTCGTGTGGCGACGACGCTGGTGGCGTGCGGAGCTTGGTCGTGGCTTGTCCTTCTGATGTCGGTGGTCCGGTTCACTAAGGAGGCGACACGGTGTCTCGAGAGGTGGGGGAAGTCTCGTGTCCATATGATGGTTGTGTCCGTATATAATGGCCTATTGGCGGTCTCCCTTCCGGCTCCATTAGAGGTCACACTATGGGGCTATTTGGATTGCGTCCCACAGCCGTCCGTCCAAAATATTGGTCGTTGAGCAGGTTGGCGAGGTCGTTTGGATGAGCGCCGATTTTTTTGCTCGCCCAACCCACCGCATCACTTCTATTCTACGTCTACGCCAATTTTTTGGCAAGGCTCCGGCGGCCAATTCGCTCGCCAATTATTTTGCATGCCCTCCGTTGGCGGGGCTGGCTGTGGCAGAAACCAAACAGCCCCCATGTACTTGAGTTTTGGTGCCCAATGAGAGGTACAAAACCAGAGGGCTACCATCTTCAAGACAGAAACATCACATTTGCCATGCTGCTTTCTTTACGTACATGCTTTGTTGAGTTGAATTTCGATACAGATAGGCACAACACGGGAGGCACATGTTTTGATTTTAAGCATATAGCCATATACTGGTCGGTGCGGCTGAATAGTCTAGCCACGGAAAGTCATAGTTTCTTGTCAGTGATAGTTGTGGATGTTGTGCTAAACATTCGGGTAATAAAATATATGGCTTTGGTTAAAAGCAAAACAAATAATGCTCTGCCTTCTGTATGTGGCTTTGAAACCCCAGAAGTCATTTTCTCGGTCGTGCTCAGTTTCCACTTGCTCTGGAATAAGCAAGCGAGCGATGGATGTTGCTCAGGTTCAGCGACTCGCTAGCAACGGTACCCCTAATGATTGTCGCATGACAGGTGATGCTTGTAGAGGAGGCTGTTTAGAAAAAAGAAGAAAGAATAGGGACGAAAAAGCAAAGATGAGTTAGGGGCAAAGGTGATTTATGTGACCACTGGTTGTGCTTCCTAGTGATCTTGTATTACACGACAAGGGTGATTAATCATTGTTGTGTCATGTATGTAGAAGCATCATTTAGTTTGTTGGTTGCAAAACCATGTGAGCTATGGTTACCGATGGAGTAGTTTAAACTTGATTAGAAAGTGTAAACCCAGTCTGGATTCTCGAGTAGGATTCATGCTCTCACAGAATTCAATGTAAGACTTGAGGTTCATGCCTTGACATATATTCGCAAACCTCCTTCGACCAAGTGAACAAGAGCATGACAAGTAATTAACAGGAAATCAACCAAAATACAAGCCTGTGTTTGCCATTGCCAAATTTATCAAGGCACATAACTTCTTGGTGAGATGAACTTGGAAACACGCCCAGTGACATAATTAGAAGCAAAAGGATGCATGCATTGCTATAATCAAACCCACATGCTCGAATCCATGGTAATAGCTTGAGAATATAGGAACGGGAGCAACGGCTGCTATTACCAGAGATGAAAAAGGTAATTTCTTAGCAGCGCGATACCGTTTTATATCTCATGCAGCTGATGTGGTAACAATGGAGGCCATGGCGATGCGGGATGGCCTTATTTTTGCAAATTCACTTGGTTTTCCTCGAGTGGAAGCGGAGTCGGATTCTACAACGGTGATTGAATATTGTTCCGGGCAAACCAGAAGGTGGGATGCTGCAACAGCAATCTTTGCGGAGTGTGTGGACGTGTCCTTGGCAATTGGGAAGGTCATTTTTAAACATTGTAATCGTTCTACGAATAATGTGGCACATGTGCTAGCTACTCATAGTTTTTGTAATAACATTTCTGATAGCTGGATGGGAGAGGCTCAGCGCATCGTAGTTTTCGGACTTGTGAATGATGTAATTCCTATTTAAATCAATAAAGCTAGCCATGATGGCCTTCCCTCAAAAAAAATAAAAAGCTTGAGAATATAGAAATACATGAGTTCAAATGTTGAACGTGAGAAAATGATAATGCAAAGAAAGATAAACATACACAATGGGTAGTGGATCACGTCTTAGCATCTGTCAAGTTGCACTAGTAGAAAACAGGGCTTTGGTTGAGGCCAGGATAAGGGCATTAATCCCGGTTCACTTACGAAGTGAACCGGGACCAAAGGGTGCATCAGTCCCGGTTCGTGAGGCCACGGCGCCAACCGGGCCTCATGGGCCATTGGTCCCGGTTCGTCTGACACGAACCGGGACCAAAGGGCCTCGCTCCTGGCCCAACACCTTTAGTCCCGGTTGGTGGCTGGAACCAGGACCAAAGGTCCGTCTTCTATCCCGGTTCTAGCCACCATCCTTGACTAAAGATAAGCCTATAAATACCCCCGCCCCTGCCCGCTCACTGCTCTGTTTTTTGGCCGGCCGGTGTGTGCAGGGGTGTGTTGCTCTAGCCCTCACCTCCTATGCATATGAGGTGTTCGATGAAATGCCCGAGCCACACTTAAGCTTTCTCCTCTCCAAGCTCGACCTCGAAGCTCCATTTTTCTCAAGATTTGTCTAGGTTTGGTGGTCTGTCCTGTCCCTTTCCCATCCTCACCGCCGTCAATCGCCCGCGCCGATCTCGTCGCCAGCACCACCGTGGTGAGCCTCTTGTTCTTATCTTCTTTCTAAAAGAAAAAAAAATCTTACTTGTATGATTTAGATAGATACTTGTATAATTTTCTTACTTTTATTATTATTTGTTATTATATAGTGCCATGGTTTTGGTGTCCGCCCCTGTCGGCCCTCGTCCTGTCTATGATTCGGATGTGATATATTATCTTTTATAACTATTTGTTTCATTTAGTGTTTATGACAATTATGCTGACCAACGTGACATATATATTTTTATGTAGGAGGTATGTGAACCAGAAATTCCAACTGACCCTCTTGTCAAGAGGTTAAATTTAGTTGAACAAGAAAATGAGTATTTGAAAGAAAAATTGAAAAGAATTGAGGAGGAGAAGATGAAATTGGAGTTGCATGTTACCGATGTCGTCGATGATCACAAGATCAAGATGGATGCAATGCGCTTGAAGATTAGAAAGATTAGAAAATATGCCATTCATACTGAGGCTTGGTAACATTATGCCGTTGGATCAATTGTTACCTTAGTTGCGATTATGATCGCATTTGTTGTTGCATTGAAACGTTTTACATAGTTTCAATGTATGGTTTAATTAGATGCTCTAGAGAGCTATATGTTGTTCAATGAGAACTACGTATGAACTTTATATATTTATTTTTTCAGTAATAACATTTGATCACTACTGTACTTTGGTTTTAATGTGATGATGAACTTCTATTAATTTGGTCACTTCTCTATTCATGATGTTCTGTAATGGTTTTTGACACACTTAATTATATATATTGCACGCAGATGAACCGGCAATGGATGTACGGTGACAGACGCACCTCCGAGTACATTAAGGGCCTGCATAGTTTTCTCGAAGTGGCTGAGGCAAACAAGCAGAATGGTTTTATGTATTGTACATGCCTTATCTGTGAGAATACAAAAGATTACTCTGACTCGAAAACCCTTCACGTCCACCTGCTTGAGAAGGGTTTCATGCCACACTATAATGTTTGGACCAAGCACGGAGAAAGAGGGGTTATGATGGAAGACAACGAAGAAGAAGAGGATGATGACAACAATCCGCCCCCTGAATATGGTGATGCTGCAACGGGGGAAGCTGAAGATCAAGAGGAACCAGACGATGTGCCCAATGATGATCTTCGTCTGTCATTGTTGATGCAAAGAGACAATGCCAAAGTGATGGGGAGAAGTTGAAGTTCGATCGCATGTTAGAGGATCACAAAAAAGGGTTGTACCCAAATTGCGAAGATGACAACACAAAGCTCGTTACCACACTGGAATTGCTGCAATGGAAGGCAGACCAATGGTGTATCTGATAACGGATTTGAGAAGCTACTGAAAATATTGAAGAAGAAGTTTCCAAAGGATAATGCATTGCCTGAAAGTACGTACGAAGCAAAGAAGGTTCTATGCCCTCTAGGATTGGAGGCGCGGAAGATACATGCATGACCTAATGACTGCATCCTCTACGATGGTGCGTACGAGGATTTGAACGCATGCCCGGTATGCGGTGCATTGCGGTATAAGATCAGACGAGATGACCCTAGTGATGTTTAGGGCGAGCGCCCCAGGAAGAGGGTTCCTGCCAAGGTGATGCGGTATGCTCCTATAATACCATGGTTGAAACGTCTGTTTAGAAACAAAGAGCATGCCAAGTTGATGCGATGGCAGAAAGAGGACCGTAAGAAAGACGGGAAGTTGAGAGCACCCGCTGACGGGTCGCAGTGGAGAAAAATTGAGAGAACATGGGGGGACTTTGCAGGTGATGCAAGGAACGTATGATTTGGTTTAAGCGCGGATGACATTAATCCTTTTGGGGAGCAGAGCAGCAATCATAGCACCTGGCCCGTGACTCTATGTATCTATAACCTTCCTCCTTGGTTGTGCATGAAGCGGAAGTTCATTATGATGCCAGTGCACATCCAAGGCCCTAACCAACCCGGCAACGACATTGATGTGTACCTAAGGCCATTAGTTGAAGAACTTTTATAGTTGTGGAATGGAAAAGGCGTACGTGTGTGGGATGAGCACAACCAGGAGGAATTTGACCTACATGCGTTACTGTTTGTAACCATCAATGATTGGCCTGCTCATAGTAACCTTTCAGAACAGACAAACAAGGGATACCACGCATGCATGAACTGTTTAGATGACACCGAAAATATATATTTGGACAAATGCAGGAAGAATGTGTACCTGGGACATCATCGATTTCTTCCGACCAACCATCAATGTCGAAAGAAAGGCAAACATTTCAAAGGTGAGGCATATCACCGGAAGAAGCCCGCCCTCCGTACTGGTGATGACATACCTGATATGGTCAATGATTTACAATTAATCTTTGGAAAGGGTCCTGGCGGACTATCTGTTCCGAATGACGCTGAGGGACGCGCACCCATGTGGAAGAAGAAATCTATATTTTGGGACCTACCCTATTGGAAAGACCTAGAGGTCCGCTCTGCAATCGACGTGATGCACGTGATGAAGAATCTTTGCGTGAACCTGCTAGGCTTCTTGGGCGTGTATGGGAAGACAAAAGATACACCGGAGGCACGGGAGGACCAGCAACGTGTGCACGAAAATGACGACATGCATCCAAAGCAGTATGAAGGTCCTGCCAGCTACGCTCTTACCAAAGAAGAGAAGGAAATCTTCTTTGAATGCCTGCTCAGTATGAAGGTCCCGTCTGGCTTCTCGTCGAATTTAAAGGGAATAATAAATATGGCAGAGAAAAAGTTCCAGAACCTAAAGTCTCATTACTGCCACATGATTATGACGCAATTGCTTCCGGTTGCATTGAGGGGGCTTCTATCGGAAAACGTTCGATTACCATTGTGAAGCTATGTGCATTCCTCAATGCAATCTCTCAGAAGGTAATCGATTCAGAAATCCTACCAAGGTTAAGGATTGATTTGGTGCAATGTCTTGTGAATTTCGAGCTGGTGTTCCCACCATCCTTCTTCAATATCATGACGCACATCCTAGTTCATCTAGTCGACGAGATTGCCATTCTGGGCCCTGTATTTCTACACAATATGTTCCCGGCCCTTTGAGTGGTTCATGGGAGTCTTAAAGAAATATGTTCGTAACCGTGCTAGGCCAGAAGGAAGCATCTCCATGGGCCGGCAAACAGAGGAGGTCATTGGGTTTTGTGTTGACTTCATTCCTGACCTTAAGCCGATTGGTCTCCCTCAATCGCGGTATGAGGGGAGAATGACTGGAAAAGGCACGCTAGGAGCGGACTCAATAATATGTAGGGACGGGCATTCTTGGTCTCAAGCACACTACACTGTTCTACAGAATTCTACCTTGGTGACCCCGTATGTTAATGAACACAAGAATATTCTGCGGTCCAAACACCCGGAGCAGTGTGATGACTGGATTACATGTGAACACATCAGGACTTTTAGCAGTTGGTTGCAAACACATCTCATGGGTGACAACACTGTTGCAGATGAGCTGTACTCGTTGGTCAGGGGACCATCTTCGACTGTATTGACTTACAAAGGGTACGAGATAAATGGGAATACATTTTACACAATCGCCCAAGATCAAAAGAGCACCAACCAAAACAGTGGTGTCCGCTTTGATGCAGTAACCAACAGGAGAAAGGACACATATTATGGTTACATAGTGGACATATGGGAACTTGACTATGGACATGATTTTAAGGTCCCTTTGTTTCGGTGCAAATGGGTCAATCTGTCAGGAGGCGGGGTACAGGTAGACCCGCAGTACAGAATGACAACAGTGGATCTGAACAATCTGGGGTACACAGACGAATCATTTGTCCTAGCCAATGATGTGGCGTAGGTTTTCTATGAGAAGGACATGTCTACCAAACTGAGAAAAAGAAAAGATAAGGAAGCGAATACATCATACGATGAGCCAAAGCGCCACATAGTTCTTTCAGGGAAAAGAGGCATCGTGGGAGTGAAGGGCAAGACAGACATGTCTAAAGATTATGAAAGGTTTCATGAAATTCCTCACTTCAAAGTCAAGGCTGAACCAAGCACCCTATTAAACGATGAAGATTATCCATGGTTACGGCGCAATAAGCAATGGACACACGCGAAGAAAAAGTGAAGACTTTCTCTCCACAACTATTCTGATGATGGCTTTGATCTAGAATATCACTACAGTTACATGTCAAGAAATGAAATGCCTTTTTGTAACATATGAGTTTTCGTCCGAAACCCTGATACTTCGAAAGTGATTGTCCATTTTGTACACGAAGTGCATCCAGTTTTTGCCGTAACCCTCTCAACTTTTTAGCACATGATATGTGGGTGAAATGATGGTACCATGCCAACTTTCAAACTTTTCAGAGTTCGTTTGTAGTGCTTTTCAATTTCAGGGTCATTTAGCTCAAAGAATGAACTAATAGCAAAAAGAATGAACTAGAAAACTTTTATAAAACTCTAATAGCAAAAAGAATGAACTAAAAAGAATCAATTAAAATATTTTGTTATGATCAACTAAAACAAAACTATAATATTCTTCAATAGCAAAAAGAATCAACTAAAAAGCTTTTATAAACCTCTAGTTATGTTCAAAATAATATTAACTTAAAATTATATAAAATTTATGCAACTAAAATTATCAAAGTATTTTTTTGTTAAAAACTTTAATAGCAAAAAAAAATTTCATAAAGTTTTTTTGTTACAAACTTTAATAGCAAACTAAAAAGCTTTTATAAAACTCTAATAGCAAAAGGAATCAACTAAAAAGAATCAATAAAAAATATAATGTATGCAACTGAAATTATATAAAATTTATGCAACTAAAATTATATAACTAAATTTAACATATGCAAAAAATAACATAAAAATTTTAAAAACATAACATATGCAAAAAAATAAAATTGCCTGCATACTAGGCCACCACGGCCTGCATACGACTAGAAACCCACCTACACGTGGGCCAGGATGCAGGCCCGCGGGGCAAGTAGGCCCAACAGGGCACAGAAGAACATTAGGCCCAACATGCCTGCATTAGAAAGGAGCTCGATGGGTCTATCGCAGCGGGGCTTATAAACCACTGCGATCGCCTCTCGGCAAGCGAGGTGGGACTAAACTCACACCGCACCACGCCAGTTACAGCACAAGCCCTTTGGTCCTGGTCGGTGGCTCCAACCGGGACGAAAGGGGGCCTTTGGTCCCTGTTCGAGCCACCAACCGGGACCAATGCCCCCCTTTAGTCCTGGTTTGAGCCACCAACCGGGAACAAAGTGCTTTGCTTCCCGCCCTTTCGGATACTGAAAAGGAGCTTTAGTCCTGGTTGGTGGCCCCAACCGGGACGAAAGGCCACCCTTTCGTCCTGGTTGGCGCCACCAACCGGGACTAAAGCCCTTTGTATATAAGGGAACACATAGAAAATTTCCCCCACTCTCCCATTCTCTCCCCCGACGCCCGCCCTCGCATCGACGCCGCCAGGCTGCGGCCCTCGACGCCGACGCCCTTGCCCTCGCCGGGCCTCCTCGCCGTCGCTGCCCGCGATCCGGCCACCGTCGTCGCCATCGCCGAGCTGCCTCGACGCCATCCCCTCTCCCACAGTGGGTCGCCGCGCCGTTCCCCTCCTCTCCTCCTTCCCCCCCTCCTGCGCCCCGACACCGCCGCTCGCCGCGATGCCGACGCCGCCCGCGCTCCGGCCGCCCACGCTCTCCGGCCGCCCGCACTCCGGCCGCCCGCCCAGATGCCGATGCCCCGACGCCCGGCCTCCCGCAGTGAGCTCCGCCCCGGCGCTTTCCCCTGCATTGCCGCCGTCGCCGCCGCCCCTGCCCTGCGCTGCCGCCGCCCTGCAAAACTTAGAATTTTGCATATGCAAAAGTTAGAATTTGCAAAGAATATGCAAAAGTTAGAATTTTTTATGTATGTATGTTCATATGCAAAAGTTACATTTAAGAAAAAAAGAAAATGTATGTATGTTCATATGCAAAGAATATGCAAAAGTTAGAATTTTTTATGTTCATAGACGCTGTGCAAAGAATATGTATGTGTATGGATGGATGTATATATATAGAAAATGATCATATGATGTTTTTTATTGTTCATAGAATATATTTTTTGTTCATAGAAATTAGTTAAAATTTACCAAGTTACTAAGTTAAAATGTTCGACATGAGGGTGGACGTCGGACATGCATGAGAGAGAGGCGGTCCGCTCGCCCCACCAACTATCGAGGCCACCCAAACCCTAGAAGAAAGAGCGTCGTTGTGGATCTACCCCCTCCCCGATAACTTCGACATGAGGGGGGATGTCGGACATGCATGAGAGAGAGGAGGTCCGCTCGCCCAACCAACTATCGAGGCCACCCAAACCCTAGAAGAAAGAGCATCGTTGTCGATCTACCCCCTCCCGATAACTTTGACAGGAGGGGGGACGTCGGACATGCATGAGAGAGAGGCGGTCCGCTCGCCCGACCAACTATCGAGGCCACCCAAACCCTAGAAGAAAGAGCGTCGTTGTCGATCTACCCCCTCCCCGATAACTTCGACATGAGGGGCGACGTCGGACATGCACGAGAGAGAGGCGGTCTGCTCGCCCAACCAACTATCGAGGCCACCCAAACCCTAGAAGAAAGAGTGTCGTTGTCGATCTATTGTTGCTGGCATAGGTCAATGGGGTAGAATGGATAGTTTGATCTCCTGCATAGCGATTATTTTTTTCAAAGTGTCCTCTCCTGAAAGTATAACCCCGATAACTTCGACATGAGGGGGGACATTGGACATGCATGAGAGAGGCGGTCCGCAAAGTATCCTCTCTCGAAAGATATATAGGACGACTCATCAGACATGAGGGGGAGGAGTCCTCAATGATGTTTGCCACTAATCCATTGCTCATATGCATATGATTCCTTGTTGTGATATTAAGTCCATGTTTGTCACTAATCCATCTCTCATGTTTGTATATTGCCATGTTGTAATATTTGCAGAAACCATGGACAGAGACTTGGAACAAGAAGAGTTGTTGGGGGATATAATCCGTGACGGAGGTGATCCCTTGTTGTTTCTCAACGATACCGATGGTCAGGAAGGAGAGCATGACGGCTCCGGTGATCCAACAATAGAGGAGGAAGTAGGTCATGACGGCTCCGGTGACCGAATGGCGGAGGAAGGAGATGATGATGACGGCTCCGGTGACCAAACGGAGGAGGGAGCCCTAACTATTGCAAAGTCCGGTGAGGTATATATATATTAATTAAGCCTGTGCTGACTTGATGCATTAATTGTTTTGGTATGCATATATTAATGCTTCTTTCTTCTTTTAGCCCTCCGGATCGAGCCAAACTTCCGTAAGGAGACGAGACCCGAAGAAAAGGTTGCGCCAGGACAAAAGGTTCATGATCACAGAAGTCACGAAAAATGGACAACCGATTGCTCCCAAGCAGACCAAGGATGCATTTGTACATCAGTGCGGAGTTGTTGTTAGGGACAGCGTTCCGATCAGCATCCAGCAATGGAATAAGAATAAGGACGACCCTGAAGTTTCTTATGTCTAGGATAGATAGAAAGATGATCTTTGGACCTCGCTGATGACAAATTTCAGCCTACCGCCAAAGGAGGAGCCAAATAACCCAGTTATAGAGCGAAAGGTCAAGGCGTTTGCTCTTAAGAAGATGGCAGAACTATTCAGGAACTGGAAGAAAGAGTTGAACACAAAGTTTGTCGACAAAGAGAAGACTCCAGAATTCATCGGTCGATATGAGAAGATAAGAGATCACTAGCCCGCATTTGTGGCCTACAAGAAATCGGAGAAGGGTAAGAAAAGGTCACTGACAAACAAGCAAAATGCTGCAAAGAAGTATCACCATCACATGGGGTCAGGTGGCTACTATAAAGCCCGGCCGTTGTGGGACAAAGCTGAGCAAGACCTGCTTGCTAAAGGGGTCCAACCAGTGACATTGCACTGGCCAGATCATTCAAGGACTTGGTTCTTCGGGGTTGGGGGAACTTTGGACCCAGAAACAGGGGAGTGTGTTTGGACGGACGAGCAACTTGCAATACCCATCCGGAAGCTTCAGAAAGCAATCAAGGCAGCGCAGGAAGGGACGTTCATTCCCGACAGAGAGAAGGCTGAGCTGACAGAGGCCCTCGGGAATCCTGAGCACCCTGGACGAACACGAGGCACACCAGGCTCCGTTCCGTGGGTGCATGAGTTTCCCGACAGTGGTGGTTATAGAAGCCGAGAGAGAAAGAGGAAAGAGGAAGCAACCGAAATGCAGAGGCTCAGTAGATTAGCAAAACTAGAGGAACTTGAGAGCCAGCGAGCTACCAGCCAACCATCTCAGCGGCCCAAAGATCCTTGCTTTGACGCTGCTCCAGAAGCTACCCCACCATCTCAGCGGAGAAGCAGCGTGGCTTCCAGGAAGCTCGTTCAGCCTGATTTCACGGCTCCTCGCTACCCCGAGGATAGTATCACGGAGGCTGAACATTGCGAGCTAATGACGAAATGCCAGAACCTGGCCTTGAAGGCGGCGGTCGGCTCTGTTGTACCTCCTCAAGCTGAGGGAGCTTTTCATCGCCGTCCGATTCCACATGGCTATGCTATTGTGATGGTGGATGAAATAATGGAGGGATTTGAGGGGCTGGAGCTTGACTACCCTACAGGTGAAGGGGAGATTCATCTAGAAAATGCTTTAAGGAGTACCTGTCTATGGAGAAAGGAGTACATCAAGCTTCCAAACTGGACGCCTCCTACTCCTCCTCCGGTGAGTCAGGACACTCCGCCTCCTCCTCCGCCGCGTGAGGGCACTCTGCCTCCTCCTCCGCCTCCTCCGGCGGGTCAGGGTAGTACTCCGCCTGCTCCGGCGTGTCAGCGAACTCTGCCGCGTCAGCTACGGCGGAAGAGAGAAGCCGCCGCTCCGGCGGCTAGTAGTACAAGAGGCGGGAAGAAATACATATTTGGTCCAAGCCTGAAGCCTCTTCCAAAGTTACCATATGAGAGGACTGATGAGGAAACCGATGAAATTGTGGAAGCCGAAGTGCAGGCCCATTTTTGCACGGAAACCTCCACCTCCGAAGGAAACGGCAGATCCGGTGAAAGTGAAGCGCACTCTGGATGCCCTTAAGCGACCACCACCGCCTCCTTGGCAATCCAACTATGACCGCTATATTGCAAAGACATATGAGTAAGCGCGGCGGTCGGGAACTGCTTCCAGTGATGCAAGATTAGCAAAACGAAGAAGTGGGAAAACAATTCCCCAGCTCGGCGAACAGGCAAAGCAATCGTGCCCCCCGCTCAAGGTGTCTAGCGATATCGTCGCTAATCATCCGGGGCTAGTGCCCGGTACCAATGTTGGTGATTACCTGGGCGATGATGTAAAGTTTGAAACGTTAGAGGTAGTAGAGATTTTCAGATACGAGCACGGGAATCCTCTCGTCAAACCTGATCATTCTCCTCTAACAACGATGATGCGAAGATTGCATGAATGGTACATGGATACCTGCAGGAAGTCTGGGACCGACAGTATATTGCTGAGAATTAAAAATGAGCACGACCTCATTGGAGTTGAGGTGATGCCTGTTGAATTTGTGGAATTATTTCAATTATTCAGTCAAGACACCCTCGCCAAACAACTCATGACTTGCTACTGTCTGTAAGTATTACTTTTGTAATTAAGTCTCTACAGCTCAGCTCGTTCATATTGCATGTATATATAATTATCCTCACTATATTATGCAGATTGAAGATCGTTGAATGCAAAAAAGGACAAATATATGACATTGGGTTCATTAGCCCAAATACCGTAAATGAATGGTCGGTTCAAAATAGAGTCAAAGATACTGAGGAAAACTCGCTACAATCGTTCCTTCGACAAAAAAACAAAGGGGAAATACTCTTTCCTTACAACTTCAAGTGAGTGTTATTGTCTTGTGCATATTTGGTTTCGCTTACTCGAGGTTATAGTAATGTAATTGATGAGTTATGTGTGCGCAGGCTCCACTTTATTCTGCTAGAGATTAAGCTTGACGGGGGAGTAGTAACTGTCTTAGACTCGAGACGTAAAGATCCCCAGGAGTATGCGGACATGACTGCAATGCTCCAGAAGTAAGTTCAATCATTATCGCACCATATCGGCAACTTTCGTTCATTTCCTGATATCAAGTAATCATTTTCTTTGCATGGCTAGGGTTTGGAAAAAGTTCACCGGAATGGTTCCGGGTCTAGAGAAGAAGGCGCTGCGATTTACACACCCCAAAGTAAGTAGTACTAGCTAGTTCCGCGTACCTCTCGTTGATTCTAGTTTCATCAATACCATTATCATGCTTGATTATGAGTTTGATTGAACTCTATTCTCGTAAAGTGTTTGTGGCAGGAAGGCGGGAATAATTTATGTGGATACTACGTTTGTGAGTTCATTCGCCAATCGACCTCTGAGCGGGGCTACTCTGACAAACAATATGAAGTACGTAAACAATATTCACAATTTCATTTTATTACCATCAATTGTGTTGAGTTTCATTCATATATATGTATTGACCCCCTTCTTTAAAATAGATCTAGCAGATGCGGGATGAACTCCTACCACATGATCGCATAGGAGCAATTCAAGTGGAATTGGCGGGATTCTTTCTTGACCACGTCATAAAAGAGAATGGAGAATACCATACGGAAATTCAAGCTGATTTTCGGTAGATGATGTCAGGGATCGTAAGAGATGTTATATTGTATATATGTAGTAGCGTTGGATAGATATACGAAAACTTGTTGTTTGACCAAGCACGGAGAAAGAGAGGTCACTTCTCTCTATATATGTTCATGATCATGATGTTGTGTAATTAATGATTCCTTCATTTGCTTACTAGCTAGCGTCGAGTTCTCTCCATATATATATGTAGTTGCTACCGTCGACCAAGCACGGAGAAAGAGAGGTCACTTCTCTCTATATGTAGTAGCTATAGCTAACACAATATGAAACCCCTAAACCCTCCAAAACCCATAAACCCCCCACCTTAAAAAAAAACACAGCGCCTGGGAGCTGCTGACACGTGGCTGCCGTTTAGTCCCGGTCGGTGTTACAAACCGGGACTAAAGGTCCTCCCCCTGGGCGCCCCACAGCGGCCACGTGGTGCTCCTTTACTCCCGGTTCGTAAGCAAACCGGGACTAAAGGTTTTGGGCATTAGTCCCGTTTATTTTGTCGCAATTTCAGAACCGGGACTAAAGGCCCTCTGAAACCGGGACTAGTACCCTGTTTTCTACTAGTGTTGGTTAGTCTAATGTGTGTCGACAGGTATATAATTCATGCAAAAGAACATGATTATAGAATTGCTCCCTCCTTTCCAGAATATAAATTCACGCTCTGATCATGCAGGTTCACGCTTTGATCATAAATATCATTCACAATGTTTTCCTTGTAGTTTGGAAACCACATGGCAGCAAGTAGTGCTCTTGAGTACATATATGGCGACCAATTTCATGTTACATAACCCGTGAATTGTCAATCTAATACATGGAAAACAACATTAAATATCTGAAGAAAAAGATAGAGTAATTTATGGTGGTATAATACACTAGCCGAATCCTAACCCTCTACATATCTCTGAGGAAAAAGCCACATGGGGGGATGGACACCGCCCATTGCGTAGTACCCTGTTGACATGATGCCTTTCACACCATCGGTGATAATTTCATCTTGCTTGTAATACACGCGGTAACCATCGTCATTTAAGCTTGTCCAGAGTACCTTGACGCCATCAGGGATCTTATCATTCCGCCTTAAGCAACGATGATGGGAGAAGTAGATGTGGTTTTCTTGCATGTCACCCCACCCACCTGCCGGCATGCGCATTGCTTTGGAGCCTGTTGGCCCCACGAATAGCGCGTAGTCTCTTAAGCTATTCACCTTCGCCCAGCTGTACCTGTTGCCGTTGTGGACTAGCTTGAAAACCGTGAAGCTGTTTTTCCCAGTAGCCGTGAAGCTGTTGCGCAACCTATAATTACTCACCACCATTACAAGGTTGCCACGTAGCTCAACAATGTACCTGATGCGCTCGTCGGGGCCCGTCTGGTAGTCGTTTAGGTCGCACAATGAGTAGATGTTAACATCGAGCTCTAAATTTTCGTTTAGACCACCAAACTTGAACTTGATGAGCATCTTGGTGTCTCGCGTGATGCCATGGAGCTCGCCATTGCAAAAGGCGATATCCATAAGATGATCATTCCCACGCGGTCCTCGTATCATCCAGCCAACCTCCGGGCATCCAACCTTGCAGAATGCGAGCTCGTGCGCAGTGGTGATGGCGGCGACGATGCAACTACTCAAAGTGGGCCTATGAGAGAAGACGACCTTTCTCAAGACTAGCGGGTCACCCCTGCGCTGGCGTGTGTGGAACTTGGTCTTTGAAGGGAGCGCCACCTCTGCACCGGAGAAGAAGTTAACGACCTTAAAGGGCGCCTCGGACGAGGCGACCCGGCCTTCATCGTGGCTGCCCACGAAGCACCTGCGGACGGCCTCGCCGGGGAGAGAGTGCAGCGGCAGTGCCACACTTTCCTCGGGACAGTACACACGCTCCGTCTGGTGGCCGCCGCTCGGGTCAAGGATCAGCCACGGGAGGATGCTGCGTGGCAGGTGCGGCGATGCGACGGCGCGCCACGCTGTGCACACGGCAGCGAAGCGGACGCGGTCTATCGGGGCGGTGAGGCTGAGGTAGCTTATGGCCAGGAGATCGTCTGGGAGGCTGGACCACTGCATCTGCACTGCTGCCGATGAGTCCCCTTGGGCGCCGCGGTCGCCGTACCTGGACGCCATCGATCTTTGCGTTGATCTGGCTGGCACCCGCGGATCGATCCGAGCCTACAACTACAAGAGGGAAAGTGGATCGGTGGAAGGCAATTCAGAGATCTTGTTTTATGATGCAAGTGCGTATCAACGTATCCGATGACATCTCTACCACGCGCAGAACCAAACAAGTAGGCGCCAAGGAACCTGACGATGGACTTGGTTAATGTTGTTGGCCATAAACAGCCACGACCGCTTCATCCGGTCACCGTAGTACTCGCCTACCTGCGCACATGAAGGGGCAGATCCAGGTATCTCGCAAGGTTTGGCGGCCAGGTACCATCCATGGACTTGTGGTCTAACACATGCACTTTCTTTTTGAGACGTTGATTGGCGCATGCACTTTTTTTTTTGATAAACTTCTCCTCCTTTATTCATTCATAAGCAATGTAGCATCATTTACAAGTAGAGGGATAACCTCATCAGGGCTGTTATCCATCCAAACACTCGGAGGAGTTAATTGCAAGGAACTACCACACTTCGGCACGTCGTAACCTGGTCGTAACGAATCATACCATTAGTCACATTTTTTGCAGTTCAGTACCAACTCTAAGCCTAAGTGTTGCAAAACGGTCTGACAGCCGTATAAGCATGTATTGACCATGTATCTGACCGCCCGGGCCCACGTGTCAGGTGCCACGGTGGCGTACCCGCACCCATCCGGCTCGGTCGCTGTATCTGGCTCGAGGCTGGTCGAACCGGAGGCAGCCGCCGCACTCTGTCCCTCTCCTCTGTTCGCCCCTCGCCCTCGTCTCTCCCATCCGCCGCCGCTCGCCGCGCAGTCCGCCGCGTCCGCCACCGCCGCCGCCCCATGGTCTTCGTGGATGAGAGCAGCGACGACTGGTCCAGCCTGCACATCTCCTCCTCCGACGACGGCATGCAGTATCAGGTCAGTGGTAGAGCTAGGGTTAGGGTTTCTGATTTGGGGATTTGGGGATTTGGTGATCTGGTTTTTTGATTTGGCTATTTTGGTTCTTTTTGCTCCTGTAGATTCCTACTAGCATTGAAGACCAAGACTACAATGGCTTGGAGAAGGCACCCGAGGGGCTCTGCGTGGAGCATCGGTTGCCAACTGAGCGCCGTGTAGCTTTTGAAGGATTTGAGACGGGCAGGAGGTTTCTAGTTTGTGCTCAGCCTGTAAAAATCATGCACATATTATGTTCTCTGTAATATAGTTGGTAGCCTCTGTTTAGTAAGTTAGTACTACTGATGATGAAGCTCATTGTTTACCATTTAGTAGTTTTGATGCTCACCTTTGTTAAACAGGCCACCTGATGTTAGTAATATGTATGGGCAGAAGCTTAGTTGACAGTGGAGATGCTCATAGTTTAGTTATTTATTAGTATTGATGCTCACTGCAACATGTTGTGTAGGCATGTGCTCATGTATATTTCTGTGTAGTTAAATTTGCCACTATTTTGTAGTATTATATTGGGCCAGCAGCTTAGTTAGCAGTGGAGATGCTCATTGTTTAATTGAGGCAAATGGTGATTATTTAATACAGTAGAAGCTCAAAGTTGAGTGTTGCATAGCTGCTTGTCTTTATTTTATATTGCATGACAATTTGTCCTAGATCTTAGGTTGCAGTAGAATTAACATTGTTTAGTTGGCCACATGCATAGGTTGTAGTTGTTATGCTGTTAGTTGATTTTTTAAAAATGCCCTTTTATAATTGGAATTCTTCAGAGAGTAACAATCACTAGTAGAAAAACTACTTTACGTGAGACACATTAGTCCCGGTTTGTAAATGAACCGGCACTAATGGTACCATTAGTCCCGGTTCGAACGGCTATGCATTAGTCCTGGTTCATTTGTGACCTATAGTACCGGTTGGTGGCTCCAACCGGTACTAAAGGGGTCATGGCCTTTAGTACGGGTTGGTGGCTCCAACCGGTACTAAAGACCCCCCCCCCCCTTTAGTACTGGTTGGAGCCACCAACCGGTACTAAAGGTGGTGCGCTGCCACCCGCAGTGCACAATGTTTAGTCCCACCTCGCTAGTTGAGAGGAGCTCGCACCGGTTTATAAGCCCCGCCGCGGCTACTGTGTCGAGCTCCTCTCTAAGCAGGCCTTTCTGGGACTATTGCAAGTCTTCTACCCTATGGGGCCTACTGGGCCGTACGGGCCTGCATCCTGGCCCAACTAGAGGTTGGGTTTCTAGTCGTATGCAGGCCGTGCCGGCCCAGTAGGCGGGCTGTTTTTGCTTTATTTCAAAAAAAATTCAAAAAAAAAATTCTTTAGTCCCGTTTGGTGTTACCAACCGGGACTAAAGGTCCCCCAGACCACGGCGCGCGTCGTGCCACGTGGTGGGCCTTTGGTCCCGGTTCGTGTTGAACTGGGACTAAAGGGGGGGGACCTTTAGTCCCCACCCTTTAGTGCCGGTTTCCAGAACCGGTACTAAAGGTCCTTACGAACCGGTACTACAAGTCGTTTTTCTACTAGTGAATATAAGTGTTTGCTATATTGCAGGAAGGTCAGAATTGTGGTTTTCTTGGGTGGGTTGACCCAGAGTGGCCTCCCACAATGCAAAATGCATTGTTGAAGCTTTGGGAAATGTATGAAGACAGCAGGACTGCTAGGAGGAAGGATAACCTGGATAGTTCACTTATTATTCACCACCTTAAAGAAGAGAAAAGGAATCTGGATGCCAACTATGACAAACTAGTTGAAGATGTTCATCAACTTCTCAATGCCCAGGAGGACAGGGTGTTGGATTTCAGCTATGTGCAGGATAAGGAGAAGAGAGCTGAGGTTACCAGTGCTTCAGATGTGGCTGGCATGAGGACTGAGATGGAGAAGAAAGAGGCATAGAACTTGAAGTTGCAAGAGAAGTATGCAGTGCTGATGAACCTGGTAGAAGCTCAAGGCAGTGTCATTAGGAACCTGAAGATGAATCATATGAAAGAGAAGGAAAAGCTAGGTGAAGGCAACAACAATTTTAAGGTTCAGGTTGATGAGCTCACCAAGTCTGTGAAAAAAGTCACTGAAGAGAATGTGCAGCTGAACCTTCACATGTCTGATCTCAAGAAGGGACATGAGAATCTCATAAAATGCAGGGATGAGCTCAAGCTCCAGGTTGCTGTTCAGTTGAAGGCACTGGAGAAGAACAAAGAGAAGTTGAAGTTGATCCATGACTTCTTGGAGGAATGAGGTAGATGAAGATGAAGATGAACTGGGTAGATGAAGCAGAGTATACCTATCATGATATATGTTGCTTTGATAGAAGGCTTTGCTAATCTTTTGTGAAGAATGGTGGTTTAATGAAGTGTAATGTATGGATGTAGTAGTTGTGAACTATGTTGAACTCCACTATGCTATGGTCTTTAGCTAATGTTGTAAGAATCTATTAATTATGGCTGTAAGAATCTATGGTTATGCTCAAGTATGCTTTGTTAGATGGCTCAAGCTATTTATCTTCATCTATGTTGCTTTGATGGTTGTTAGATGGCTCAAGTTATACCTATGATGATATATGTTGCTTTGATAGATGGATGATAGATGATGGTTGATGGTTGAATTTATATATATCTTGATAGATGTTGCTTTGATGGTTAGGGTTCCCTCGATGCCGAGCCACCCTAAAGCAGACAATGGGTGGTTAGGGTTCCGTCGACGCCGAGCCACCCTAAACCAGACAAGTTGGGTGGTTAGGGTTCCCTCGACGACGAGCCACCCTAAACCAGACAAGTTGGGTGGTTAGGGTTCCCTTGACGCCGAGCCACCCTAAACCAGACAAATTGGGTGGTTAGGGTTCCCTCGACGCTGAGCCACCCTAAAGCAGACAACTTGGGTGGTTAGGGTTCCCTCGACGCCGAGCCACCCTAAAGAAGACAAATTGGGTGGTTAGGGTTCCCTTGACGCCGAGCCACCCTAAAGCAGACAACTTGGGTGGTTAGGGTTCCTTCGACGCCGAGCCACCCTAAAATAGACAAATTGGGTGGTTAGGGTTCCCTTGACGCCGAGCCACCCTAAAGCAGACAACTTGGGTGGTTAGGGTTCCCTCGACGCCGAGCCACCCTAAAGCAGACAAATTGGGTGGTTAGGGTTCCCTCGACGCTGAGCCACCCTAAAGCAGACAACTTGGGTGGTTAGGGTTCCCTTGACGCGAGCCACCCTAAAGCAGACAACTTGGGTGGTTAAGGTTCCCTCAACGCCGAGCCCACCTAAAGCAGACAAATTGGGTGGTTAGGGTTCCCTCGACGCCGAGCCACCTAAAGCAGACAACTTGGGTGGTTAGGGTCCCCTCGACGCCGAGCCACCCAAATGAAAACTATCATATGAAGCTATAAACAACAACTATCTTATGAAGCTGTAAACAAACAAATATCATATGAAACTAGAAAAACAAATATCATATGCAAGTGTCAAACTTAGTACAGATTAAACATTGCTCATATGAGACTTAGTAACAATCAAACCCAACTTAGCACTCCATCAAAACATACATAGTTCAGAAGCACAAATAACTTAGTTCAGAAGCAAAACCCATAAGATCTCTGGTACACATCAGACCAAACTTCAACATTCATTGTTCAGAAGCATAACTTGCACCATTTTCACTCAAGTGTTACCCACTGGCTGTAAAGATGCCATCCAGCGAGAATGACTCCTTGGGACACTAGAAGGAGGAGCACCAAGAAGTAGAAGGACCAGAAGATGAAGCTCCAGCAGCAAATCTTGGGGCAGTGAAAGGCCTTGGAACACTTGCACTAGTTGACCTTCTTGCAGATCTGGCATAGCAGATCTTGCAGTAGAATATCTTTCAGTAGCAAATCTTGCTGGTGGCTGGAGGCTGCCGTGATCTTGCTGGTGGAGTAGCTTCATTCCTTGATCTTGAGGTGCCTTGCAAACATAAAAGGAAACATGGTAGTTAGTCACAAGGTTTAGCACAATAAAACTTGAAGATGCAAACCAATTAACAAGTAGTATTAACAAGGGTTTACCACATGCTTGTTTTCCTCATAGCCAACTCTGGTCTCAACTGTTGCTTGCAGTTGGTGTACCTATGGCTTGGAGCCCACAGTTGCTGCATGTTATAGTGACCATTCTTGAACTGTCCTTTGGGTTGGAACCTCAAATCTGCCTTCTTTTCTTTCTCTTTCCTTCTTCCCTTCTTCACAAGAAATTTGGGTGGCTCTATGTCTGGTCCACTTGTCCTTTCCAATCATGTTCACCAGGAACAGGAAATATCATTGGTTCATATGCAGCTAGGTAAAAAGGTTTTTTGAAGAAATTCAGACATAGTCCTCTGAAATCTTTTTGCCTTGTTAATTGTGATATTGCATGGTTGCATGGTATGCCAGACAGGTCCCACTTTCTGCAGCCACATGTATAAAGTTCAAGTTTACAACACTGTTTGTGCCCATGGTCATTGCCAAAGATTTAAACACAGCTTGAATAGGTTTGCATAATCTGGCCCTTTCCTTTCCACCTCTAGCTTCTCAGCATAATGTGGTGTGATCTTCCACAGAGCTGCCTTTCCTCTCGCTCTGTTCCTATGCCACCTCACCATCTTCTTGTCCTTAATACCATCAATCATAGTCCTAATAGGTTTTTTCCTAAAATCTAGGACGTACTTGTTGAACACCTCAGACAGGTTGTTAACAACCAAGTCTGTCTTGCAGTTAGTGTCAAAAGCATGCCTAGCCCAGTGTGGTTAGGTATTCCACTTAGCCACTTCCAAGCTTCCTCACTCTCATTTTTCAGGTCATTCATGGTAATGTTAAACTTGTGCTGGTTATAAGCATAGCTGGCATTATCCATGCATTTCTTAAGATCTTCCCCCCTAAACCCAGCATTTTGGAAATTTTGGCATGAGGACTGAGATGGAGAAGAAAGAGGCATAGAACTTGAAGTTGCAAGAGAAGTATGCAGTGCTGATGAACCTGGTAGAAGCTCAAGGCAGTGTCATTAGGAACCTGAAGATGAATCATATGAAAGAGAAGGAAAAGCTAGGTGAAGGCAACAACAATTTTAAGGTTCAGGTTGATGAGCTCACCAAGTCTGTGAAAAAAGTCACTGAAGAGAATGTGCAGCTGAACCTTCACATGTCTGATCTCAAGAAGGGACATGAGAATCTCATAAAATGCAGGGATGAGCTCAAGCTCCAGGTTGCTGTTCAGTTGAAGGCACTGGAGAAGAACAAAGAGAAGTTGAAGTTGATCCATGACTTCTTGGAGGAATGAGGTAGATGAAGATGAAGATGAACTGGGTAGATGAAGCAGAGTATACCTATCATGATATATGTTGCTTTGATAGAAGGCTTTGCTAATCTTTTGTGAAGAATGGTGGTTTAGTGAAGTGTAATGTATGGATGCAGTAGTTGTGAACTATGTTGAACTCCACTATGCTATGGTCTTTAGCTAATGTTGTAAGAATCTATTAATTATGGCTGTAAGAATCTATGGTTATGCTCAAGTATGCTTTGTTAGATGGCTCAAGTTATTTATCTTCATCTATGTTGCTTTGATGGTTGTTAGATGGCTCAAGTTATACCTATGATGATATATGTTGCTTTGATAGATGGATGATAGATGATGGTTGATGGTTGAATTTATATATATCTTGATAGATGTTGCTTTGATGGTTAGGGTTCCCTTGATGCCGAGCCGCCCTAAAGCAGACAATGGGTGGTTAGGGTTCCGTCGACGCCGAGCCACCCTAAACCAGACAAGTTGGGTGGTTAGGGTTCCCTCGACGCTGAGCCACCCTAAACCAGACAAGTTGGGTGGTTAGGGTTCCCTCGACGCTGAGCCACCCTAAAGCAGACAACTTGGGTGGTTAGGGTTCCCTCGACGCCGAGCCACCCTAAAGAAGACAAAATGGGTGGCTCGGGTTCCCTTGACGCCGAGCCACCTAAAGCAGACAACTTGGGTGGTTAGGGTTCCTTCGACGCCGAGCCACCCTAAATAGACAAATTGGGTGGTTAGGGTTCCTTGAGCCGGGCCACCCTAAAGCAGACAAATTGGGTGGTTAGGGTTCCCTCGACGCCGAGCCCCCCTAAAGCAGACAAATTGGGTGGTTAGGGGTCCCTCGACGCTGAGCCACCCTAAAGCAGACAACTTGGGTGGTTAGGGTTCCCTTGACGCCGAGCCACCCTAAAGCAGACAACTTGGGTGGTTAAGGTTCCCTCACGCCGAGCCACCCTCTAAGAAGGCAATATTGGTGGTTAGGGTTCCCTCGACGCCGAGCCACCCTAAAGCAGACAACTTGGGTGGTTAGGGTCCCCTCGACGCCGAGCCACCCAAATGAAACTATCATATGAAGCTATAAACAAACAACTATCTTATGAAGCTGTAAACAAACAAATATCATATGAAACTAGAAACAAACAAATATCATATGCAAGTGTCAAACTTAGTACAGATTAAACATTGCTCATATGAGACTTAGTACACATCAAACCCAACTTAGCACTCCATCAAAACATACATAGTTCAGAAGCACAAATAACTTAGTTCAGAAGCAAAACCCATAAGCATCTTCTGGTACACATCAGACCAAACATTCAACATTCATTGTTCAGAAGCATAACTTGCACCATTCTGTCACTCAAGTGTTACCACTGGCTGTAAAGAATGCCATCCAGCGAGAATGACTCCTTGGGACACTAGAAGGAGGAGCACCAGAAGTAGAAGGACCAGAAGATGAAGCTCCAGCAGCAAATCTTGGGGCAGTGAAAGGCCTTGGAACACTTGCACTAGTTGACCTTCTTGCAGATCTGGCACTAGCAGATCTTGCAGTAGAATATCTTTCAGTAGCAAATCTTGCTGGTGGCTGCCGTGATCTTGCTGGTGGAGTAGCTTCATTCCTTGATCTTGCAGGTGCCTTGCAAACATAAAAGGAAACATGGTAGTTAGTCACAAGGGTTTAGCACATAAAACTTGAAAGATGCAAACCAATTAACAAGTAGTATTAACAAGGGTTTACCACATGCTTGTTTTTCCTCATAGCCAACTCTGGTCTCAACTGTTGCTTGCAGTTGGTGTACCTATGGCTTTGGAGCCCACAGTTGCTGCATGTTATAGTGACCATTCTTGAACTGTCCTTTGGTGTTGGAACCTCAAATCTGCCCTTTATTCTCTTCTCTTTCCTTCTTCCCTTCTTCACAAGAAATTTGGGTGGCTCTATGTCTGGTCCACTTGTCCTTGTCCAATCATGTTCACCAGGAACAGGATATATCATTGGTTCATATGCAGCTAGGTAAAAAGGTTTTTTGAAGAAATTCCAGACATAGTCCTCTTGAAATCTTTTTGCCTTGTTAATTGTTGATATTGCATGGTTGCATGGTATGCCAGACAGGTCCCACTTTCTGCAGCCACATGTATAAAGTTCCAAGTTTACAACACATGTTTGCTGCCCACTGGTCAATTGCCAAAGATTTACACCAGCTTGAATAGGTTTGCATAATCTGGCCCTTTCCTTTTCCACCTCTAGCTTCTCAGCATAATGTGGTGTGATCTTCCACAGAGCTGCCTTTCCTCTCGCTCTGTTCCTATGCCACCTCACCATCTTCTTGTCCTTAATACCATCAATCATAGTCCTAATAGGTTTTTTCCTAAAATCTAGGACGTACTTGTTGAACACCTCAGACAGGTTGTTAACAACCAAGTCTGTCTTGCAGTTAGTGTCAAAAGCATGCCTAGCCCAGTGTGGTTAGGTATTCCACTTAGCCACTTCCAAGCTTCCTCACTCTCATTTTTCAGGTCATTCATGGTAATGTTAAACTTGTGCTGGTTATAAGCATAGCTGGCATTATCCATGCATTTCTTAAGATCTTCCCCCCTAAACCCAGCATTTTGGAAATTTGCATAGAGGTGTCTAAGGCAAAATCTTTGATGGCAGTTTGGAAAAACTTGATTTACTGCATTTAGTAGCCCCTGTTCAAATAGCATGCTAGACTTAGCTGATGTACTACTGCATCTAGAACATATTATGCTAATGCAGAGAGTAAGTCTAATGCAGAAGAACATAACAGGAAGATGCATGCATACCTTCTGTCTATCAGACATGATAGTATAAAGGCCAAATTTCCCAACTTCTCCTCCTAGACATATCATCAGTTGGTGCAGAAACCAACACCTGTTATCTGTGTCCTCTTGTCCAACAATAGCACATGCAAGTGGGAAAATATTGTTATTGCCATCTCTTCCAGTGGCAGCAAGGATTTGAGCACCAGTGGTTAGCTTAATAAAGCATCCATCAACACCTGTTGTTGCAACCAAAGAACAATTTAAGTCACTATATATGATCCACTGCTAACTGAGCTCCTGACCTAACAATACTATATATTTAAGTCACTATAAAGCACTACTAAACAATGAAAATTTGTGATGTACAATAACAAAGATTTAAAAAGTTGTCATATAATACAAGGAAGGTATAACTAACCAATGAATGGTCTGCATCCATTGAGAAATCCCTCCCTTGCTCCATTTATGCAGAAGAACATAGCATGAAACCTTGGTCGTGGATGTGGTATTTGTGTAGTAGGTTTTGGAGTAACTGTTGTAACTACAACTCTACTGCCAGGGTTTGTATCAATGATGGTCTGAGCATAATCCCTAAGTCTGGGATACTGCTTCTTGTGCTCTCCTAGCACAGTTTCTACAACAAGGTTTTTGGCCCTATAGGCCATGTGCCTTGGCACATCAACACCATACTTCTCATTGCAGTTGTCAATCAGAGTGTGTATGCTAGTGGTTGGATTAGAGCTGAACAATGACTCATAGGTCTTTGCAAGCCACTTTGCACTAATCCTTGATGTCTCTGTGCTGCTAGGGCAAGTGTGCTCCAGCCTTATTTTCTTAATAGCAAAAGTCTTCTCCCCTTTGATAACTGCAGCAACTATGTAAAACTGGCAGTGCTCTTGCTTACAACAGGCAATGATCCTTTGGTCTGAGTTTCTGTGATACCTGAATTCTCTGGCCTGTGTGATGTGCAAGCTCAACAAAGCATATCTGAATTGCTGCTGATCCTTAAAGCACATGTACAGATATAACTGCTGATGTGGTTGCTCAAGTTTGTCATTGTACCAGATCCTTGGTTTCCTTTTCTTGGCCCTAGTCTTCCTCCCTTTAGTTAGAACAAATGACATTGGCTCATGTCCATCGTCTTCATCCTCAAACAACAACCCATCATCTTCTTCATCTGATGAAGGAATGAAATCAGGTTTCACCTCCTCCAACATACTTGAATTTGACCTACTAGTAGGGCCTCTCCTAACTGCCAGCTTCTTCCTCCTTTTTGCAGGTTTTTCCATTGGTGGTTCTTCTCTTGCAACAACATTGACCTCCTCCTCCTTCTCCTGCTCCTCCTCCTCCTCCATCTCAAACAAATCCTCAACCTCAGTGTCACCCTCATAATGTACTTGTTCCTCTTCTGAATCCTCATCTAAATCTTCATCTTCATCTTGATCTTCAACTTCTTGCTCTGCTAATATATTCCCCTCTATTATCTCTGTGTCTTCAGAAATCCTGTACTTCTCCATGTAGAAAGGATTGTTATCACTATCATAGGTAGCCTCAGAGTCATCACTACTATCATGTGCCTCCTCTAACACTGGCTCTTCCTCCATTACAGCTTTGAGCTTCTCCTTTCTAAAGTTTCTGCTCTCTTGTGTGCACACAGCAGTAGGTTGAGTAGGACTGCTGCTGCACTGACTATGAAAAACAACACCTTCTTGATCAACAGCAAGAACTGCAGGCTCACTGAGATCATACACAACAGCTGGTTCATACATTATAGTTGCTAAATCTTCTTCTCTCTGACAGACATTACTGTAATTTGATCTCACTGAATCTTCTTCTATTTGACATCCAAAAGGTGTTGTTGCCCTCACTAGCAAATTCAGAACTAAACTATGCTCATATTCCTTCTTTAGTTGTTGCAGTTTGATGTTTGTGTCAATCAATTCTAAGCCATGCTCTCTCTCCTCTCCTCTGCCTAAATTCTTCATGTGGTACAGTTCATCAGAGAAAGAAAAACCTTGTGTTTGCATCAGTGCATATAGGTTCAGAAATGTCACATCTGAGCTGCATATCTTCCTATCCAAATTATGTTGTGCATCAAAGTGAATCCGAACATCCCAAACAGCATTATCCAAGCTACAATTGACAACACAAATTTAAACTATCACGAGCAACTAACCCTAGCCCCCAGTTTTGAAATAGGCAGAAAGAAGGAGAGAAGAGAGGGACTTACAGCACGCCGCCAGCAGCTCCACTGGTCCAGTGATGGCTACTGGTAGGGTTGGCCACCCATATCTCTGCCAGCCTCACCCTATCCTCATGGACAATGCCGCCTCCTCCTCCAAATCC
This sequence comes from Thinopyrum elongatum, assembly GCA_011799875.1. Lineage (NCBI taxonomy): Eukaryota > Viridiplantae > Streptophyta > Magnoliopsida > Poales > Poaceae > Thinopyrum > Thinopyrum elongatum. The sequence goes on along the minus strand of CM022299.1, from coordinate 641,889,398 downwards.
TCGTCGTTGGCGCTGGAGTAGTACGAACTGGAGCCGCCGTCGTCATCCAGACCTAAGTGCTCATCGCTCCCGAGGCCGGGAAGGTCTCCGTACCCGCCCTCACCGTCGCCGCCGCCGGGATTCGCCGCCACCATCACCTGAGAGGGGAGAGGGAGAGGAGGGAGAGGGGAGAGGAAACTAGGGTTCGTCACGTTCGGGTTCGACCCGACCGAGCCAGATACAGCGACCGAGCCGGGTGGGCCGAGTCAGCGGCGCGGCGCGTGCAGGTACGCCACCGTGTCACCTGACACTTGGGCCCGGCCGGTCAGATAAAGGGTCAATACGTGCTTATACGGCTGTCAGACCGTTTTGCAACACTTAGGCTTAGAGTTGGTACTAAACTGCAAAAAAAGTGACTAATGGTACTGATTCGTTACGACGTGCCGAAGTGTGGTAGTTCCTTGCAATTAACTCCACTCGGAGGAGAAAACCTAGCTAAGCTTTCTAGTTCATGAGCTACTCTATTACGCTCTCTATTACAATGATCATAAGTGACATGGGAAAAATTTAATGACATGAAATAACAATCATCTATAATGGATGAAGCGACTGAAGAAGAGTAGCCTTGCCTCAATGCATCCACCATCTCCACGCTATCCGAATTCACTTCAATCTTACTGTATCCGATGGTATTAGCAAGATTCAAACCAAACCTCACTACAATCGCTTTCGCTGTGAACTAGTCAAAGCAAAGGTCCATCTTTTTATTAGCAGCCGCCATAAATTCCCCCCTATGGTCCCGGATAACTGCTCCAAATGTTGTTGTGAGTGTGTCACTATCAAATCCCACGTCCACGTTTAATTTCACGTGACCATACTTTGGTTTCGGCCAAGAATCTGATCGGGCAGGGGCCTTTCGGCTATAAGAGATAGTATAATTTGCTACTAAGCCTCTCACAGACATGCTAATTTGACATGCGCTTTGAGTTTCTTCGTCGTGTGTTAATTTTCACCTTTCATACCACAGATACCAAGCTGTCGTTGCCATCGTTTCTCTGAACTTCGGCAAGCCCAACACTTGGATCTGTTGTTCTGGAAGACACAGGAGATGTGCCAACACAAGTTCACCTGTCTTGTTCAACTGTGAACATCTCCATAAAGTGACATGTATGTGACCGTAAAGAAAATGTAAAAGCGAACTTACACACGATTGGTAGGAACATCAAAAGCAGCCGCATCAGAGGAATCAGAGGATGGCGAGGAGTCCTTAGAGAGCCGGTGTTGGTCTTTGTCGGCGCTGCTCTCGCCATCTTCATGTTCTAAAAGTTCCAGATGCGGCAGTTCGCCGCAACATGAACAAGAAGATCAGATAGAAAAACTACAGTTTTATTTTTGATTTCCTTGTGCATTTCAAGAAAATAAGACATACTTTTTACTTTCTTCATGCAGGCGAACACTCTGATCATAACAGTAATGTGCGATGTTTTCTTTGTAATTGTGAAACCACAAGATGATTAGAAAGTGCTATTAACAATGAATCTAGTGACCAATTTCATGCTACATAGTGAGTTGTCGAACTAATACATGAAAAACAACCTTTATAAGACCTAAGCAAACAGAGTAACGTATGATGTCTACTCCTAATCTTCTAGATATTCGGAGGGAATATCCACATGGGAGGACGGACAGCTCCAATCGCATGGTACCCCGTTGACATGAAGCCTTCATCTTTCTTGTAATACACACGGTAACCATCATCATTTAAGCTCGGTAAAAATACCTTGGCACCATTCGGGATCTCATTGTTTCGCCTTAAGCAGCGATGGTGGGAGAAGTAGATGTGGTTTTTCTGCATGTCGCGGTGCCCACCTGCCGGAACTTGCACTGCCTTTGAGCATGTTGGCCCCAAGAATAGCGCGTAGTCTCCTAAGCTATACACCTCCACCCATTTATAATTGTTCATCTCTATGTTGGCATGAACTAGCCTAAAAGCCTTGAAGCTGCTCCACCGCCGATGGCCCCTCACCACCATCAAAAGCTCGCCACGTAGGTCAACAATGTACCTGATGTGCTCGAGACCCTCCCTGCAGTCATCTAACTTGCAAAACCAGTAGTGGATTTTTATGTGCACTGATGCGTCAGGTTTGTTGATGACAAACTCAAACTTGATCAGATCCTTGGGGTCTTGTGTGGTGCCATAGAGCTCGCCATTGCAAAAGGCGATATCCATAAGACGATCATTCCCACGTAGTCCTTGTATCGTCCAGCCGGCCTCGGGGCAGCCCACATTGTAAAGCGCGAGCTCGTGCATCCTGGTGATAGCAGCGAGGATACAGCTACTTGAGGTGGGCTGCTCCGAGAATATGATCTTCCGCAAGGCTAATGGATCACCACCCGTGCGCGGCGGACGTGTGTGGGGAGAGAGCGCCACCTCTGCACCCGAGAAAAAGTTAATTATCTTGAACGGTGCCTCGGAGGAAGCGACCCAGCCTCCGTCGTGGCTGCCCACGAAGCACCTACGGACGGCCTCGCCGGGGAGAGAGAGCCGAGGCAGGACCACGCCCTCCTCGGGACAGTACACGCGATTCGTCTCGTGAGCGCCGCTCGGGTCAAGGACCAGCCATGGGGGAAGGCTGCGTGGCAGGTGCAGCGATGCGACGGCGCGCCATGCCGTGCACGCGGCGGCGAAGCGGACGCGGTCGATCGGGGTGGTGAGGCGGAGGTAGCTTATGGACAGGAGGTCGTCCGGCAGCAGGCTGGACCACCGCTCCGCTGCCGACGAGTTCGCTCGAGCGCACGGTGTCGCGTTCGTCGACGACATGTTTGCCTTGATCCGAGTCTACGAAGCGTGGGTTGGTCCATGGTAGGGGGTCGAGTTTTATTGATTGATTGGGATAATAATACAGGCAGTAGTACGTGTGAGGTTGGCACACAAACACGTCTGCATACCAAACCAATCACCTACGTATCTGATAACATCTCCTATTATATACAATCCATATATATGTGGCCTGGAGGTTCGCAAAGCTGCATGTCAACGATGGAGTCGCGTCGAGCTCGGGTGAGGAGGTGATTCGTTATTCTTTTCTTCGGTGGCTGCTGTGGTGGTGCCAGAGGCAGGTGACAGGCGCTGGTGTCAAGCTCAGAGATGTTCTGCTATCTTTTCAGTTTTATCATGTCGATCTTTATGTGACTTGTAGTTCATTCTTTATGATATGAATGAGACATGTATTATCGTGAAAAAAAAAATATGTGGCCTTTTTTTTTCTTTCCTTTTCCTCTAATCCCCGATTTCTTGCGTTGGGCGGCAGCTGTTCCCTGCTTTCCGACGTTGGAAACCACTCGTCGATCCATAAAAATCGCTCGGGAGCGGAAGCGTTCCTTTCTTCCGCGCTATCATCGTAGGTACGTCGCTTTGTCGATCCACCTCCTGGCGGGCAACAAATGCTGGAAGGCGACGCCGAATCCATCCAATCCAATCGCCCATGCATGTCGCTAATATCTTTACTCCTATAAAAACCTGAGTTGGTGATGATGGTGTGCCTACCATCTTTCACCAATAGCTGTAGGATCTAGATCTGACGCATACAAAGCGAACTGCTGCAGTTTTGCAAAAAGATGCCCGCCCTTGTTTTCATATTTACAAACAACTCCTTGTCTCTCACAATCAACCTTATCTCTTCCCCACCACATCCAGAAGGCCATGGAACAATCTGGTGTGATGGCAGCTGCCGGCGCCGTCCACCCTCAATCTTGGTGTTCCGTGCAATGCACGGGCATCTTACTAGTCCAGAAAAAAATAAAGACCTCCTCAGCTTTCCCAGTGCGCGCGCGGAGGGACCTCTCCGGTATCCTTCCTCTATCTCGGCCCGTGACCCATCCATAGCTCGCATGCGCCGCCGCCATCTTATCTTTTGCGCGCGCGGAGGGACCGTGCCTGCCTACAACTCCGAGGCTCGTCGGCGACGGGAGAACCGACCGACTCGCTCGAGTGTGACTCTCGTCGCCGCCCCTCCCGTCAGCTCCTCCTCCGGCCACTCCCCTATCCGTTCCATGCCATTCCATTCCTGCCTCCACTCCTTCGTCGTCCTAACAGACATGTCCTTCTTCCTCGCCCCCGGTCCTCCGCCCGTCCTTCCTTCCTTTTCGATTATGTTTGAGGCCGCCTGACGGCAAGCTATCCACAAGGACTAAAACCAATCCTGCTAACAACACCACCCGGAATCCAAGTCACAAATTAAGGTCACATCTTTTTCGCGGCTCCACTCCACTCCTCGCCCAAGCCCCAAGGCCAAGTCACACGCACACCCTGCACGCCAGATCCCTGATGGGCATCCCTATGGAGTTTAATGATATATGATGATTATGATGCGTTTCTTTTCGCTTCGTTTCCAGGAAAGGCACTTAACTATTACGTGCCATGTATTCTCACACACAGCTTTTACAGTCTCTTCTCTCTAGTTTTTTTTTGGCAAACGTTCAAAATCAGTAGAGCTATCTATTCTGTTTTGTTTGAGGATGTCAAAACAAGACGAGCTCAATTGTTCTAGAGCTTGTTGTTTTTTATGTTTCTAATGTTCAAGCAAATCTTGTTTCTTTTATATTTCACAAGAACTAAAAGAAGAAAGTATATGCTAGCTAGAGTTTACAAGTAAATGGATCTGGTAACATGTCCATCCATCCATCCATCCATAGGCATGGATCCTCAAACAAGAACATGCTAGATACATGTGTGATCAGCAAGTCCTCCTTTAGATCATCAACTAGATCGAAACATTTGGTTTTATTTGGCAACATAGCATGGCACACAATAATCCTCATCAACCTTATACATACATTCACTGGCTGAAGTTTACATTTATCCACATGTCCATAATAATGCTCCTACCAGTACATTTGTGACTCTGAGAATGGCAACAATGCTTACAGCAGCGAGATAAAACATCCTTGAAGCAATGCTTCCAGAACTCATCAAGAGCCCTGAGAACATGGCTACTTGATGCTCAATCTCTATTGGGTTAGACTAGAAACAGCAACAAAGTCACCAAAGCAAACACTAGAGGTTTGTACATGATCATCATTACAAAAAGACTCCCTCACTAAATGACACTACAGGTGTGTAAATCTGGTGCAAAAGAAACTATAAAACGGCCTGCTTAGCGATGCCGACCAAGGGCGGCCTTTGCTTTGTCGTCGTTAGTTTGGTGATTGACGGCCTCAAAAAGTTGCTACTGCGCCTCGACACTCCATAGGATCCTCAATTGCTGCAGTACAAACATGGCACAGTTCAGTGGGCCAGTATGATGGTTGATGAGTTTGACACTCTTTCTAATAGTTCATCGCTCCTTGCAGGATGCACACTATTCCTTGCAACTGTCCGTTGACCCGTCGCTTGGGATCATGTGTTGCACGTAACACTAAAAGGTAGAAACTATTCTTCCTCCACTTGAGAGGCTAACAAGATCACACTTTCACGTCCACCCCAATGTAATGAAATCAAATTGCCATGGATGGCAGACAGGACACTTTAACAATCATTCAAGTAAAAACAGTCTGCATAGAGTATCGAGCTATATGAAATAGAGAATATGCATAGTGAGTTATTTCCACATGTTAGTATACCAATACAAGTTGGAGACGGTTGATTATGCTCAATCCAACTATAGTGAAATCATTTTACTCTGGAGTATGAGCAGGACAACTTAACAGCCATATAAGTAAGCTTGGTGAAATAGACCAACCAAAAAAGGGCAGCCTGGTGCACGTAGCTCCCGCTTGCGCAGGGTCCGAGGAAGGGTCCGACCACTTTGGATCTATAGTACACAGCCTTTCCCTACATTTCTACAAGAGGCTGTTTCCAGGACTCAAACCCGTGACCTCATGGTCACAAGGCAACAGCTTTACCGCTGCGTCAAGGCTCTCCTTCTGAAATAGACCAACCAACAAGAGCGAATAATACTTGCCCATCTTGTTGATATATAAATAGAACAAACATTCCAATATCAATCAAGTGCGTGCAGGTAAGCCTTGACGCATCAGTAGCAGTTTTGAGGTACAGTTTCATACTACAAACCATGCCAGATACAGAATGAATCGAAAGCTGAATATCAGAAAATATATACCTTCAGTACGAGCTCCTCAAAGCACTGCTCCATATTCTCTTTGTTTTTGACACTGCACCCATATTGCCTGGCAAAGTCAATGCCTTCCTTCTTCGTGACAACTCTCTCACTTTCCTGCCAGATCAATAATCAACATTTAGACATCTCTAAAGACGGGGTAAAAAATTCCATGTAAGAGCAGAGAGAGTGAGAGCAAAAAGAGAACCAATGACTTACCACCTATTGGTGGGAGGCGGAGCAACCTTGTCAAGGTCGTCGGAATCGATGATGTCGGAATCGAGCTCGACAGCTCGGGAGTGCGCAACCGCACGTTCCTCATCAATGTCGTCCATGGAGGACACCTGCTGCCCCGATACACAAACAACCTGTCAACTTCAGCATCAGCTCATGGAGATGCCTTTCATGATCTATAATACTACTGAAGTTCCCACTCAAATCATCTGTTATTAATTTATCACAATCTAGGGGGCTCATAATTACTGTAGGATCACACATACTCATCTGTACAAAAAGGACACCATCAGGGCTCAGTAAAACTTGCAAATACAAGGTCCCCTATGACTTATGTCACATCCTAGGCCTTATTGTGATGGCTGCTCCTCCACTGGCAAGACCGGTCCACATGGTGATCTCCTTCCTGGCATTCTCAACTTAGTCGCTTCCATCCTAGACAATGCACATAACAAGTTTCATAATGCATCCAGATAGCAGCAGAATATATGTACACAAACAAGTGATGTGTTAAACGGGCAATCAAAACATGTATTCTTGGCAGATACAAGTTCTATTGACAATAAAGAATGAACAAGTTTCTATGACAATAAAGGCACAAGTCTGAACATTCCATATGCTACAATTCACTAGTACCTCACACACTGTACTAGTAACCCTATTGCTTTCTCATTGCCAATGTGGGTAGTTTCTAATTTAAAAACGATGAAATGCACTGACTTGCCAAATCTGAACATTCGATATGCTGCTAGCTAAATACACCAGTAACTTTGTGACCTCACAAACAAATACTTTGGATAATTTAAACCTCCTCTGTTTTCTTTTTCTTTTTTGCATCGATGCCAGGTGGGTGACTCATTTCATCTATACACCCACAAATCTACTGCCAACATCAATACTATGGCTGTGATTAGATTGGGAAGCATATTCCCAATGGATCAACACGACATTTCATGAGGCAATCCTATATTCATTCATGCACCCATGCACAAAAAGGAAAGACAGAGAAACGCCAAGCCAAAACACAAGCAACTACCTTCTGTATGGAACAAAACAAGCAACTCAAGCAGAAGAAAAACATGATTGTAATTGAATAGGTCTTTACCTTTGAAAACAACGGAGAAAATTCTTTTGTGATGTCCTAACACCATCACAATATGATCCATTTAGCCCGTATGAAATACAAAAGGCAGAAACAACTCAAAAAGTCGAAAAATCACACAAGAATTCCCTGGAAAAGGAGAAATCAAGTCAAAGACTCAAGAGTGAATGCTCCTTCCATAAAACTCCATGGGAAAACCATGTTTTCAAACTGGACCTAAAACTTGACAACCATAGCAGGGGGCCTTCCAAGAGTCTGCCATGCACCAACACAAAAATTTGGAAGTCTTTGCAACTTGCCTTGCCATTACAACTATGCAATTGAACTCAATGGTACAATGCATCTAAAATTACATACTCCCTTTGTCAAAAAAATTGGGAGAGGGAGTACCAGTTACTAGAATTTCCAATGAAACCATAGAGCATCCGATTCAAACAAACAAAACACTTTAACAATCTCCAGCCATCCATGTTCTATAGAAAACACAAGACTGGGTAATTCCTCTTTTTTGCATAAAACTGGACTAGATACTAATACCTAGGACCAATCTTTTTCATCAAATCGACACACAAACGCATCCCATAACTAATTCGTTCGGTACTATGGTTGGAACAATCGTCATGTGGTAACACTAAGAATAAACAGTACCTGCTACTTCTGCAGAAGGAGATGCATGCAACAAGCGGAAACGCCACAGCCTGTTCTAGCGACACGCGGCGGTGCCAGCCTAGCTCGGAGCGAAGGACAACTCAGCAGAAGTGACAAGCTTCCTCAGCCTCGAGCCTCACGACCAGCACCAACACGGCAGCAAAGAATCACGTCTCCCTTGAACAGACAGAGAGCACACATATGCACTGCAGACACACGATTAAACCAAAAACATCTCAGAGTGTTTCACCCAATCAGAACCAAATCGAAGCAGACTAAGCTCATCTCATGCAGTTCTGGACGCCCACTAGGCAACTCGTAACCAAACAATCAATATATTTACCAGATTTCGACATAATGTATATATATCCCAAGTGAGTTACATGTGTGCATGTGCTTCCATACAGTCGGCTATCAAGTTATCCAAAAGCCGACTGCTCCTACTTATCTACGATGGGGATACCGTAGGCTTCAAGGTTCTAAAAACTTACCGAAAGGATGCTATATAGATGCAGTGATTTTCTTTGAGAAATTCAAGTTGGTCTACTTAATCATCTAACTAACAACACAACCATCTTAAGCCAATGTCTAGTTCATATATAAGGCAATTGACAGAATAGTTTACTCTCCAGACTACCCTGGTTAATATGCCATCAAGTCCCACCAATATACAACAAGGAGAAAAAAGGAGTATGACACAGTAAGCATTCCTTCAACAGTGCAAACACAAGTAGGCATCAGAAGAGCGGTAGATGAAAATAATTACCACCCCTTGGATCCCTCTATAGTATGAGCTGGTCAAAGTAAAATCTTCCCTGTCCAGCTGCAGAACAGACATGCAATGTCAACTAAATCGGAACTAAAAAGGCAGAACTGAAGCATGCTAAAAAAACTCTAAATTAGACTGCACATATGATTAATTTACTCAGAAATCATGGAGAAATTAAGTTGGCAGATAAGGAATTAAACTCCCAATGTAATAAAATCATATTTCCATGGACGGTGGACAGGACATTTGAACAAACATTCAAGTAAAAACAGTGAGCGCGGAGTATCGAGCTTTGTGAAATAGAGAATGCGCGGAGTGTGCTATTTCCACGTTTTAGTATACCAATACAAGTTGCAGACGGTTGATTATGCTCAATCCAACTATAATGAAATCATTTTACTGTGGAGTATGAAGAGGACGATTTAACAGCCATACAAGTAAGCTTGGTGAAATAGACCAACCAAGAAGAGCCTAATAATACTTGCCCCTCTTGTTGGCATATAAACACTTAAACAGAGCAAGCATTCTACTATCAATCCAGCGTGTGCAGACAGGCCTTGATGCATCAATACCAGTTTTGAGGGACAGTTTCACACTAAAACCATGCCAGATATAGAACAAATCGAAAGATGAAAAGCATAAAATATATACCTTCAGTACAAGCTCCTCAAAGCACTGCTCCATATTCACTTTGGTTTTGACACTGCATTCCAGAAATAAACATCCATATTCCCTGGCAAAGTCAGCGCCTTCCTTTTTCGTGACAACTCTCTCGCTTTCCTGCCAGGCCAATCATCAACATTCAGCCATCTCTAAAGATAGGGTAAAAAATCGATGCAAGAGTAGAGAGAGAGAGCACAGAGAGAGAACCAGTGGCTTACCACCTATAGGTGGGAGGCGGAGCAACCTTGTGCGGGTCGTCGGACTTGATGATGTCCTCGTCGAGCTCGACAGCTCGGGCATGCAGTGCCGCATGTTCCTCATCAGTGTTGCCCATGGAGGAGGCCTTTTGCTCTGAATCAGACAAACAAATAGACGAGGTGATCTAACTCCAAGCAACACTCTTTTAGTGAAATCTGTGGAGGTGGCACAACGACAATCAGTGCACATGCTCAACTTTGCTCATAGACAAACACATGTAGGCAAAGGAAAAACCATGGCACTGGATGCATTAAATTCTTGTAGCCCACACCTCACAGGCAAGCACTTGTAGACAATTCCCATAAATGGTCCTTAAGCTGTAAGATTATGGACAAATAGTAAGTTATGCTAATCTCTCAGTGTTGTGCTATCAAGTAAATAGCTGCGAGCTACTAGCCACTCTACCATGCTCCCTACAGGAAGCGCATCAGGTACACAAACACCACAAGTCCCCAACATAAGCGGCTAGGTGATTTTATCCTTATACATATTAGACTGGAACAACACAATGTGCAATCATTTTGTTATCTTTGACGCCATTAGGAAATATAAAGAACAGCTGTTAGTTCCAACAAGCATCAGCAGCATACTACTTTTTTTTTGAGGATGAGCAGCATACTACTATGAGGTAGCAGCAAGCAAAGACCGAAACAACAATACTAGCGATATTGGCACGGCAGGAGCAGGTACGATACAGATCAACAAAGTAAATGTGATCCTACAAAGAGGCAAGAGAGGTCACCTTTGCAAGAAACGGACTTCCTGTTGGTGATGTGGAGCACCTTGATGGGCATCCTCATAGGGCCTTCCACCCGCTGTTGCTTGTCCTTGGCTCCCTAAGGTAGCCATTGGTCGCTGATGGTCAGCTAGACCTATCGATGGCCATCGAGGTGATCTGCTTGACGTCGTCCTGGGAGCTCATGAAGTTGATCGCCCTCTTGTGCACCCGCATCTTGAATCGGTCGCATGTGTTGGTATCTGAGTAGCAAACAAGACAGCATTGTTAGACCAAGATTTTTTTTCAATATATGATAAAAAACTTCAGCGAAACACTAGTGCAGAAACGGACTATAGTCCCGGTTCGTAAGGCCCTTTAGTGACCGGCACTAAAGGGTGGGGACTAAAGCCCCCCCCCCCCCCACCCCCCCCCCCCTTCCTTAGTCCCGGTTCAACACTAAAGGGCCACCACGTGGCACGAGCACGCGCCGGGGGGCTGGGGGCTTTTAGTCCCGGTTGGTTTCCTTTAATTTTGTGTTTTCCATTTAATTCTTTTTCATTTGCTGGTATTTTACGATACTACATATTGTACACATTATGCATATATATAAATAGAATTTCTCGTAGAACCGATCATATATATACATATATATATATATATATATATATATATCATCGAATGTCTCGCACGACCATTCACACATACACATGTATATATACAATTTCTCCTCTCAATTTGCAGATCATTACATGGAGGCATTAGGTCGATCTAGGTACGTGGTAATGGAATTCTCCTTTGGATCTATGACCTGGTCGAGCAAAAATCCCGCTATTTCCTTTTGAATCGCTCGCACGCGCTTCTCTGGTAGGAGCTTATCCCGCATCTCACTCATCTTTAAAGAAGGAGATCAATATGCATGTATTAGTTGTGTGTATATATATTAGATAATGATATAAAAATTGTGAATAGTGTTCTGCCAAACGTACCCATTGGTTTCTATCAGATTTGCTCCTTTCGGACGTCATCATGCGAATGTTCTCGCAAACGTAGTATGCACATAAATTATTCCCCGACTCCTGCTTCATGGCCTTTACGAGAATAGAATTCAATCATAAAATAATTAATCAAGCATGATAATTAATGGTATTGAAACTAGAATCAAATAGATGTTTGCTAGCTAGCTAGTACTACTTAATTAATTACCTTGGGTCGACGCCATATCAGCTTTTGTTTCCATGGGCCATCAACCTGTTTGATGAACTTTTCCCACGCCCTGCCTGCCGGCAAAGAAAATGAATAAAGGAGTTATTAATTAGTTGATATCAGGAAATGACGAACTAAAGAGGCCGACATATAGTTCGATAATGATTGAAATTACCTGTCGACCATCCCCCTCACGATTTTGTAGTCTCCCTGTTCTCCAAGTAGTGAGTCCAGTACTTGAACTTTTCCAACGTCAACTTCGATGATTAACAAGATCCAGTGCCAACTGCATGCGCACACGTTTGCATGTATAATTAAGCGGGCATGTGCATATATAACTCATCAACTACCTTAAACCCTCTATACACTTATTAACATCTATAGCTAGTAAGCAAAAACAGATTTTGTAGTACAAGACAGTGTGACTCACCCAAAGTTGTAAGGAAGTAGTATTTCTGGACAGGTATTTAGGCACTTCAAGAACTCTAGCAAGCTTTTCTCTATCTATGGTCGATCATATTCTTGTGACCATGTATTTTCATTAATGGTATTTGGGTCAATGAACCCAATGCCATAGCGTCCAGCTTTTTTCATTTCAAACATCTTCATTCTGCATAATACCACAGAAGAGAATATAGTGAGGATAATTACATGTAATGAAGAATGAGCACTACAGCTAGCTAGCTAGAGAATTAAATTAATTACAGAAAGAAACCACTTACAAACAATAGCAACTGATGATAGATTTGTCGAGTGCATCTTGATTGAATAACTAAAACATTTCTTGAAACTCAACCCACAGATCTTTTCCATGCTAGTAATACTCTTCAGTGACTTTCACCATGAGGAACTCTTTATCGTTAGTCTTTACTTCTCTCATGTACCATTGATGCAATTCATACATTCTCGTTGAGAGCTTCTTGACCTCCTCAGGCTTAACCAGAGGTTCGCCGCGGACATATTTTCGTTTTAGTTGCTCCTCGGTAAAAGTTTCCATGGGCTCGATCTCTAGGAGTTGTTCTACAGTGACACCTATCTCTTGAGCCTGCCTTCTAAGATCGTCGGTTATTACCAGCTGATCGGTGCCGTTACTCACATGTGTTGGTACAATGAGCGGGGGGATCGATTGCACCGCCTGTTCTCCCAGCTGGGGAACAGTTTTCCCGCTTTTTTTGGCATCTGCTTGGCTGGAGCTCAAGCTCGACTCCTTTTTTTGCGCTCGATATGACTTCTTGGTTTCGCGCTCATAGTATGAGTCAACATGTGGGGGAGCTGGTGCTTGAGCCATACGAATAAAGTGGTCAATGACATGCTCAGGTACTTTCTCCTTTGGCGGCGGGGGCGGTTTCGGTCCAAAATGGGCCCTCAATTGGGCTTGCACTTCGGCTTCGTTTTCCTCTTCGGTCATGTCGTAAGGCCTCTTCGGAAGAGGCTTGAGGCTTGGACCAAATTGGTATCTCTTGCCTCCTGTACTTGTACCACTAGCCGCCGTAGCTGCGGCGGCTCTCTTCCGCTGTTGCTTAGGCGGCGGAGACGGCTGACGTGGTGCCTGCCTTGGAGGAGGAGGTCTGGGCTGACGCGGTGCCGTCCTTGGAGGAGGAGTGGGCTGACGCTGTGCCGGACTTGGAGGAGGAGGACTGGGCTGACGCGGTGTCGTACTTGGAGGAGGAGTGGGCTGACGCTGTGCCGAACTTGGAGGACGAGGAGTGGGCTGATGTGTTGGTGGACTTGAAGGAGCAGGAGTCTGCAGAGGCGGTGGCTGACTTGGAGGAGCTGGAGTCTGCTGACGCGGTGGTGGACTTGGAGGAGGAGCCGGCTGACGCGGTGTCGGTGGCCTTGGAAAGACGATGCAATCCTTTCTCCATAGAATGATACGATGTATGGCCTCTCCCAGTGTGCGCTCGTCGTCACCTCCAGGAAAGTCAAGCTCTAGCCCCGAATATTGTGCCACCACTTCATCAACCGCGACACGAGCATAGCCAACTGGAATCGGATTGCAATGGAAGGTTGCTTCAGGGGGATTTGTATAAGCAACGCCGTCCGCCACCTTCATGGATATGTTCTTCATTTTAAAATGTAGCTCACAATTAGTGTTATCCATGATATCATCGACAGGGTATCTATCCAGCAGCACCTCATCGCCCGGGGCGGAACCCACGCTGCTTCTCGGCATGGATGGGACGGTGCTATCCAATGCTAGATCCACTAGCTGCTGCCGCTGCCGAGACCCCCTTTCCTGGCTAAGTGAGTCGATCTGCTGCTGCTGCCGCTGGAAAGTGAGTGCCAACTTCGCGTGCGCTGATTCTAGGCCTTGAAGGCGGTCTGCTTCCTGCTTCCTCTGCTCCTCCTCCAGCTTCCTCTTCTTCTCCTCCTCCATTTTCTTTCTCACACGGCTTCTATAGTCGGCGTTCCAGTCCGCAAACCCCTCAAACCACGGAACAACGCCTTATCCTCGTGTTCTTCCCGGGTGTTCAGGGTTCTTCAGGGCACGCGTAAGCTCGTCGTTCTCTCTGTTGGGCGTGAACACCCCCGTTCGTGCCTCTTCTATTGCAACAAGTAAATTGTCGGTGGCTTCTTTAAGACTTGCCCGCTCCAAAACCTCGCCTGTCTTTGGGTCCAACGTCCCCCCATGCGCATAGAACCAAGTCCTGACCCTGGGGGGCCAGCTCAATGTAACTGGAGTGACCCCTGCATCCCTCATCTGTTGCTCAGCGAGATCCCACTTAGGCCGGGCCACATCGTAGCCACCTGGCCCCAGCTTATGGTGCCATATCTTTTTCGCGACATTGATCTTGTTTTTTCTCGACCGTTCCTTAGCTACTTCCGATTCCTTGAATTTCATGAAAGCGTCCCAGTGATCTCTTTGCTTCTCCAGTGTTCCCTTGAATTCTGGAGTCTTCTTTCCTCCTTCGACGTACTTGTTCCATATAGTTTTCTTGTGGTTGTTGAATGCTATCTCCATCTTCCTAAGAGCAGCGTTCTTGACTTTCTCCATATCTTCATCTGTGAAATGATCTGGTAGCGTGAAATGTGACATGAGAGATTCCCAAAGCCGATCTTTTGCTCTTTGGTCGACAAAAGTAAGATCTGGACGTTCCTTTGCTGGCTTCTTCCATTCTTGAATGGAGATCGGCATTTGGTCCTTCACAAGAACTCCGCACTGACGAATGAACTTGCCCGCATTCTTCTTAGGCTCGCGTTGTTTGCCATTAGATTTGATGGCATCGATGTTGTACTTTACGCCATCCTTCAACTTTTTGGCCGGGCCTCGCACTGTCCTGCTGCCTGTAGAAGATTTGCTCGATCCGGAGGGCTGAAAGAAGAAAGATTGATTCGTTAATATATATATATACACACACACACACAAAATCAATTAAAACATGTGATGATCACCAGATGCCTGCTTCTATAAATATACCTCACCAGTATTTGCTATTTGAAGATCATCATAGTTCTGGACTTCATCTATTCGTTCGTCTTCATCGAATATCATATCACCCTCCCCGGTATTGTTCAGATATTGTGAGCCGTCATCTTCTTTAATCTCGTCTGGGCGAGGGGAGCGTATGATCTCGAACAGGGCCTCTTCTCCTTCCCTGCCGGTATTGTCCGCCATAGCTTTTATTTAACTAATCCAGAAGAAATATAAAACAATTTAGTACGCTTCTCGAATAATAGTAGAAAATTGATATGCATCTCGAATAATAGTAGATAATAGCTAGATATGCATCTCGAAAGATAAATCTGAATCATAGTAGATAATATGCGCATCATCGAATATAATCTCGAATAAATTGTCTCGAATATTGTCGAATAATATAATCTCGAATACATCGTCTCGAATATCTCGAATACATCACTAGCTAATGCAGATCGAATACTATTGAATAATCTAGTTCACTCGCGGTGGACACCCAAAGAGAAGGAGCCACCACAGGATCATAGCTCCAGTGAGATCCCTGAAGAACCTGCCAGGTATTGGAGAACCTGACGTCCAACGCAACCATGTAGCGATGGACGTGCTCGTCCTCCTCCCTGACACGGTGACAGACCACCTCCGCGGGGGATGCCAGCCTGCGCACCAAATGTGGCCCACGCGCCCGCCACCAAAGAAGCTCCGGGTCGACGACGGGACCTGGGTTCCTCACCAAGATGCGCGCCCCTGAAGGTAGCACCTCCCAGTGCCAGTCCGGCGGTGCCCAGTCCCGGACATGGCGCCTCTGAAGCAGGACATCATCGCGAACGGGTCGACGACGAGGATGCGGGCCGGGCATCGTTGAAGTCGAGAACAAATTCTATGCAAATATGTAACATTTTTTAAATGTTTGTCTAGGAACAGGATTCAGAATCATAACGGATTCTCTTAACCTTTAAGGGATCTAACAAAATGGCGCCATTCTGGATGTGCAGAAAATGGTCCATATTTTTCCTGATCTCATCTACCCTTCTATATGTCACATTGTCTAGTGTCAAAGGATTTCTTCAATACTTTGACACAAGAGGACGTGCACATATAGAAGCGTAGATGAGATCAGGAAAAATATGGATCAACTTAATTATGCACATCCATAATGGGGGCATTCTTGATAAATCTCTTATTAATGGGGGCATTCTTGATAAATCCCTTATTAAATGTTGCATATGTCAAAATTCAAGCTTTGATATATGATCAAATGTTGCATATGTCAAAATTCAAACTTTGACATATGATCAAACTTTGATATATGATCAAATGTTGCATATGTCAAAATTCAAACTTTGACATATGATCAAATGTTGCATATGTCAAAATTCAAACTTTGACATATGATCAAATAATGTTGCATATGTCAAAATTCAAACTTTTGACATATGATATCTAGCAAGCTAGCTAATTCATCTAACATTAATATATATCTAGCTAATTCATCTTACATTTGACGAAAGTATAAAAAACTAATTCATCTCTAACATTAATATATCTAATTCATCTAACTAAAAGTATAAAAAACTAATTCATAACATTAATATATCTATCTAGCTAATTCATCTAACATTTGACATTAATCTAATTCATCTAAAACTTTGACATTAATCTAACATTTATATATATCTAATTATCATCTAATTAAAATTTCTATAACTAAAAGTATAAAAAACAAAAAATAACTAAGAAAATGTGTGTGTGTGAGTGTGTGTGTGTGTGTGCGGGCTCGGGATGAGGGCGGCCATGGCGCGACAGGGGTCTTACAGCGGGGCCGACGGCCGGCGAGGCGAGGCGACGGGGGCAGCAACAAGGACGGGCGCGGCGACGGGGACGGCGACGGCGCGCGACGGGGGCGGCGACGGGGGGCGGCGGCGAGGTCGATCGAAGCAGAGAGGAGACGAAGAAGCAGATAAGAAGAAACTAAAAATTTCATAAGTGTTGTATATATAGGAGGGGCCTTTAGTCCCGGTTGAAGCCACCAACCGGGACTAAAGGGGGCCTTTAGTCCCGGTTTAAGCCACCAACCGGGACTAAAGGTCAAATTTGGCCAGGCCAAGCGGCGGGAAGCGCTGGCCTTTAGTCCCGGTTGGTGGCTCCAACCGGGACTAAAGACACCCCTTTAGTCGCGGTTGGAGCCACCAACCAGGACTAAATGCCCGTGCTTCCCGTGTGCGCAGTGCAGAAGTTTAGTTCCACCTCGCTAGTTGAGGAGCGCCAAGACCAGTTTATAAGCCCCGGTGCGGGCACTGCATTGAGCTCCTCTCAATTGCAGGCCTTCTGGGCCTACCTCTCCTGCTCTGCCCTGTGGGCCTACCGGGCTTGCGGGCCTGCATCCTGTCCCAACTACAGGTTGGGTTTCTAGTCGTATGCAGGCCGCTGTGACCTAGTGGGCGGGCTTTTTTTTCTTTTTTCTGCTTTATTTATTTTCTTTTATTTCTGAGTTGTTTTTCGCTTTATTTAGAGTTTCTTTGTGAATCTTTTTCCTTTAGGTAAAAAAAATTATAAACTTTCTGTTAGTGCCAGTAGTTTTCAAATTTGGATAGTTTAAATTTGAATTATTTGAATTTTGTGTGAATCACTAGTTTGTGAATAACTTTATTTTAAAAATAGATTTTTCAGTGATTCTTTTTTCCGCTGTTTAATATTAGTGTGTTTTATCATTATATTCAATTTGGTAATACTTAGGTTATTTTAAAAAATGAAATGCCTTTGTAACAGATGAGTTTTCGTCAGAAACCCTGATACTTCGAAAGAGATTGTCCATTTTGTACACGAAGTGGATCCAGTTTTTGCCGTAACCCTATCAACTTTTTAGCACATGCTATGTTGGTGAAATGATGATATCATGCCAACTTTCAACCTTTTCAGAGTTCATTTGTAGTGCTTTTCAATTTCAGGGTCATTTAGCTCAAAAAAATCAGTAAATGCATGAAAAATAGAAAATAAAGTCAGAAATGGTTGAAAATTGATGACGTGGCTTTGAATGGTGCATACTGAATGCACAAAAAGTCTGGAGTTGAAATAAGTTTAAAAAAATGAAATGCCTTTGTAATACATGAGTTTTCGTCTGAAACCCCGATACTTTGAAAGAGATTGTCCATTTTGTACACGAAGTGGATCCAGTTTTTGCCGTAACCCTCTCAACTTTTTAGCACATGCCATGTGGGTGAAATGATGATACCATGCCAACTTTCAACCTTTTCAGAGTTCATTTTGTAGTGCTTTTCAATTTCAGGGTCATTTAGCTCAAAAAAATCAGTAAATGAGCTGAAAAATAGCAAATGAAGTCAGAAATGGTTGGAAATTGATGACGTTTGTCCGAAGCACAAAAGTACATGTTTCAAATGCGAAAATACATAAGCACCCTCACTATTACAAAGATTCCCTATGATTTGTCCAAAGTGGGACTTTCCAGATATATAAGTCCGGAAACTCACTAGAGAAGAAAGTGATGACAGTGAAGCCGGTCACATCCCAGAGTGGGATCTTTGGGTGTGAAACTTTTTCTTCGCGTGTGTCTCTTTGCGCCGTAACCATGGACAATCTTCATCATTTAACTAGATGCTCGGGTCAATATTCACTTTGAAGGGAGCAATTTCATGAAACTTTTCATAATCTTCTGACATGTCTGTCTTGTCATCCACTCCCACGATGTTTCTTTTTCCTGAAAGAACTATGTGGCGCTTTGGCTCATCGTATGATGTATTCGCTTCCTTATCTTTTCTTTTTCTCGGCTTGGTAGACATGTCCTTCACATAGAAAACCTGCGCCACATCATTGGCTAGGACGAATGGTTCGTCTGCGTACGCAAGATTGTTGAGATCCACTGTTTTCATTCCGTACTGCGGGTCTTCCGTTACCCCGCCTCGTGTCATATTGACCCATTTTCACTGAAACAAAGGGACCTTCAAACCACGTCCATAGTCAAGTTCCCATATCTCCTCTATGTAACCATAATATGTGTCCTTTCCCCTCTTGGTTGCTGCATCGAAGCGGACACCACTGTTTTGGTTGGTGCTCTTCTTATCTTGTGCGATCGTGTAAAATGTATTCCCATTTATCTCGTACCCTTTGAAAGTCATTATATTCAAAGATGGTAACTGGGACAGCAAGTACATGTCATCTTCAACAGCGTCGTCATGCATGACACGTGTCTGCAACCAACCGGCGAAAGTCCCCGTTTGTTCATGTGTAATCCAGTCGTCAGACTGCTCCGGGTGTTTGGAGCGTAGAATATTCTTGTGTTCCTCCATATACGGAGCCACCAAGGCGGAATTTTGTAGAACTGTGTAGTGTGCTTGAGTGAGAGAATGCATGTCCATACATATTATTTGTTTCGGTCCTAGCGTGCCATTTCCACCCAGTCTGCCCTTATGCCGCGATTCAGGAACACCAATCGGCTTAAGGTTAGGAATAAAGTCAATACAAAACTCAATGACCTCCTCATTTTCATGGCCCTTGGAGATGCTTCCTTCTGGCCTAGCACGGTTATGAACATATTTCTTTAAGACTCCCATGAACCTCTCAAAGGGGAACATATTGTGTAGAAATACAGGACCCAGAACGTTAATCTCTTCGCATAGGTGAACTAGGACGTGCGTCATGATGTTGAAGAAGGATGGTGGGAACACCAACTCGAAACTGACAAGACATTGCACCAAATCATTCTCTAACCTTGGTATGATTTCTGGATCGATTACCTTCTGAGAGATTGCATTGAGGAATGCACATAGCTTCATAATGGCTAATCGAACGTTTTCCGGTAGAAGCCCCCTCAATGCAACCGGAAGCAGCTACGTCATAATCACGTGGCAGTCATGAGACTTTAGGTTCTGGAACCGTTTCTCTGCCATATTTATTATTCCCTTTATATTCGACGAGAAGCCAGACGGGACCTTCATAATGAGTAGGCATTCAAAGAAGATTTCCTTCTCTTCTTTGGTAAGAGTGTAGCTGGCATGACCCTGATGTTTGTTGTCTTTTCTGTGCATACGTTGCTGGTCCTCCCGTGCCTCTGGTGTATCTTTTGTCTTCCCATACACGCCCAAGAAGCCAAGCAAGGTCACGCAAAGATTCTTCGTCACGTGCATCACGTTGATTGCAGAGCGGACCTCTAGGTCTTTCCAATAGGGTAGGTCCCAAAATATAGATTTCTTCTTCCACATGGGTGCGCGTCCGTCAGCGTCATTCGGAACAGATTGTCTGCCAGGACCCTTTCCAAAGATTACCTTCAAATCCTTGACCATATCATGTACATCTTCACCAGTACGGTGGCGAGGCTTCGTCCGGTGATCTGCCTCACCTTTGAAATGCTTGCCTTTCTTTCTTACGGGATGCCTGCTCGAAAGAAATCGACGATGTCCCAGGTACACATTCTTCTTACAATTATTCAAATATATACTGTCGGTATCATCCAAACAGTGCATGCATGCGCGGTATCCCTTGTTTGTCTGTCTTGAAAGGTTACTGAGAGCAGGCCAATCATTGATGGTCACAAACAGCAATGCATGTAGGTCAAATTCTTCCTGATCGAGCTCATCCCACGCACGTACACCTTTTCCATTCCACAACTGTAAGAGTTCTTCAACTAATGGCCTTAGGTACACATCAATGTCGTTGCCGGGTTGCTTAGGGCCTTGGATGAGCACAGACATCATAATGAACTTCCGCTTCATGCACAACCAAGGAGGAAGGTTATACATACATAGAGTCACAGGCCAGGTGCTATGATTGCTGCTCTGCTCCCCAAAAGGATTAATGCCATCTGCGCTTAGACCAAACCATACGTTCCTTGCGTCACCTGCAAAGTCCCCCCACTTCCTCTCGATTTTTCTCCACTGCGACCCGTCAGCGGGCACTCTCAACTTCCCGTCTTTCTTACGGTCCTCTTTCGGCCATCGCATCAACTTGGCATGCTCTTTGTTTTGGAACAAACGTTTCGACCGTGGTATTATAGGAGCATACCACTGTAGGGTAACGCAGCAGAAAACAAAAATTTCCGACCTACGCACCAGCCCAGGACCACTATGGAGACTGCATATAAGGTTTGATCATTTTCGTTACCGACTCGTAGCGCAGCGGAAGTAGAGTCGATGACGATCGGCGGTGCAGATCCCCGCAGCTAGGATTTACAACCTCCCAACCGCGAGGATGTATCCCCTCGTCTTCCCTTCAGACAGCCCTCCGGGAGGCGGTCGAACAGTCCCCCGGACGGTGTCGCGGACAACCCTTCGGGAGGACCTTCGAAACTCGAACGGTCACTCGGACAGCCCTTCGGGAGGACTCACAGAACTCGGACCGTCACTTGGACAGCCCTTCGGGAGGCACTCTCGAACAGCCCCTCAGGCACTAAGATCGAAACTACGACCTCTCTACAGAGTTGCACACATATGGTGTCATCTATCCGGCAGGGCTTCGCCGTCCAGAACT
Source organism: Thinopyrum elongatum (assembly GCA_011799875.1). Lineage (NCBI taxonomy): Eukaryota > Viridiplantae > Streptophyta > Magnoliopsida > Poales > Poaceae > Thinopyrum > Thinopyrum elongatum. The sequence continues at coordinate 641,867,810 of CM022299.1, read as the reverse complement.
AGTTCCCACCGGAACCCAGACAGCCTTTCGGCTCTACGAAACTCTTTTCGTGGGAGGGAGAGAGAAGCCAGATCATTGCATGGCACTTGAATGTGAGAAGGGATGAAGGATTGAGCAGCCCCCTCTCCTCCTTATATAGGAAAACCAAGGGGTAGGATGGGCATTCAAGAAATACCAAAATACCCATGAAGGAAACTCTTTCCAAGGGCATAATAGAGAAACCAAAGGACATGTGGAGCTCCAAGGAGGAGCTCCACATGTGGCCGGCCACCCCCTAGGGGTCCCCCCCAAGGGGGCTCTCATCCATCCACATCACCTTCTAGAAGCCTTTAGCAAAAAGCCCTAAAAGGTGGCTTTCCAAAAAGCACTTTCACTATTCACGACGACATTTTTCAGCGTCCGTTCGAACTGAAAATATTTATGTGGGCTTAGAACATTTCCAGTACCCACTAAAATAATTTTCAACGTGTGTTGGAACAATTCCAGTTTAGTGATTTCATCTGCGAAAAGCATCTGAAGCGGTTCCGGCAGCCCCGGAACATTTCCGGTTTTTTCTTCCAGAAAATTCCCAGAAGTTTCCAGAATGATTCTGGCATCCTCCAAGAATTATCAGGCATGTGCCGAAACCATTTTGACTTAATGGTATCCCCTGAAACAACTTTTCTGTTTCACCGGAACTCATCCGGTGACCTCTCTCTGCGGAACTTTTCCGCTGTCCGAAACTTTTCGGTGTCCGAAACTTTTTCGGTGATTTTCTCTCAGACTCCCTGTCTAGTATTCAGCAGATAGATGACCCTTAAGCGTGTGACCCTATAGGTTCGGTGAAGTATAGAGATGACCTGGAACCCCTTCCGATCAATGATCAACATCGGAGCCATGGACACCCATATTGACCCCTATACCCACACGAATGAATATTCGAGTGAACCTCCAGTTGCCGTGTGCTATTCCTATTGCTTCGCGATATGTTACAAATACCCGAGGTGAGACATGTTGGCATTCCCGTGGATCAACAACTTGTCCACTATGCTAGTTACCTCGTTACCGGTATTGTTCTCTTTTCTCGTTACTGTGTTCCGGCATCCCTGTGATCAAATCACCCTGTGTCTGGCCAGACGATGATGGATACCGTAACACCGAGAGGGCCCAGAGATATCTCTCCATCGTTGGAGGAGCAAATCCCAATCTTGAGCTATCAAGTTACTTGACATACTTTCCCATGAACCCGTAAGCCGCCGTAATAGCCATCCAGTTACGGATGACGTTTAACAAACCCCAAAGTTCATGAATCAAGCATGAAGAAACTCGATACTCTCATGGTCTGAGGAATTATGCAAACGTTAACCATCTCTGTGTTATTAACCATTAACTTGTGACGAAAGAATCTCATAGCATAACATCAATTTGGGTCGATTCAACACAAATTTTCTGCTAACAATTGTGCCCTCAAAATTGCCGGCATAGTCATGCCCATGATCAGGAAAACAGGATCATCATGCAATACTTGAGCCAGTCATAGAGGCTTGACTAGGAATACATTTTACCGTTTATTATCCCACACGTGCACATGAGTTTCCCTCCAAGCCTCGTTTTATTTGTAGACTCGAGAATCATTGCAGTTATAGCATGGAACATAAACCTAATTATGAACAGGGAGATAATCAATAACATTTATTATTGCCTCTAGGGCATATCTCCTACAGACTCCCACTTGCACTAGAGTCAATAATCTAGTTAATGCTAATGCACTTTACACCTGTGCCACACCTGTGTAAATATGCTTCGCATGTGGTATAGCCTGATGTCCAACGGATCTGACGACTTCAGCTCCGTGTGTCTCTTTGCATATCCTTCGCATTTTCATGCTTTCACAAAATTCATATTTTGTGTGGACTTGACTTTGTATGTATGTGAATCACAGGTCGAACCTGGATTCCTCAGACTGAGGTATGGAGCAACTACCTGCAGTAGTGTCCCATTGACAAAAGTCATCTTGGAACCATACTAAGTTCATGAATGAACTATATGATTCAACATCTTCTTTGTCGCTTAAAAAGCGGCAACATACTTCGCCTCTGTTATAGAATTCGCCACAGTATCTTGTTTGGAACAATTTCCAACTACCGTGCCACCATATTATGTATTACACAAAACCCTTTATTTAAATCGAAAATCGCTTGGAGCAATGATGAAGACTGTATCGATGTAACATTTTACAACGAACTCTTCATGATCTCCACTTGCGAGAAAACATGTCATCAGTGCTACTCTAGCATTCAATGACACTTTTCACTGTTGTCCTATGATCAGTACTTTTGATCACTTTGGTATCTATACTCGCAACACCTTGGGAGTATCGGACAAAACTGGTTGTTTTACATACCATGGAATGCATGATTAATCCAAACACGAAGGTGTGAGGAATCTCCATCATGTATTTTGCTCATCAGTGTTTTTGGGACACCGAGTCTTGCAAAAACTCTTTCCATGTGACTTCGGCAAGAATCACTCCTTGGCGTTTTAAATGCTAAAAAGTTTTAGCATCTTGTCAATATGTATTTATTGCTTAGCCCCATTAGGTAAATCTATCTCCATAGATCATTATGCCTAATATTGAGGCTATTTATCCCAAGCACTTCATCGAAAAACTATTTTCAAATGAAGTCCTAATTCGTGTCAAGAATTTTATTTCCAATTAACAATGTGTCAAGCACACAAGGTTTTTAGAAATATTATTAGGCTCCCACTTACTTTCTTGAATTACAAGCATCTTCGTTACCCATTGATGAAATCAAACTCCTTTGACCATTTCATCAAAACACGAAGATTCCGACTCCACTTTGCTCTCTTCTGTCCATCGCTGGAACTCTGAAGTTTGCACCCTTACTAGCATCCTCTGGACTCACAAAATACCTTGGACTGTAACACATGCAAGTCCTTGGTTTCATTTCCATCAGATGGAAATCCTTTTGTCATCCCTTGTTTCATATCTCATGATATGAAATTTGTATTAATTGCTAGTTCAACCCGAACTGACTTTAAGCATCGCTACGATGAAACAACCTCATCGTAGTCAACTCCTTGAACTTGTTATTTCAACAAGTCAAGCTTTATGGATAAAACATTTTATCCATATCAGTTTATAGTTCCATAAAAGTTCGTTAGACTCTAAGTCTTCTGAAGGGGTCATCAAGATATGATCTTGAATCATTTATATGGAAACTATCTCGGATTATATTGGCATTTAGCCAATCCCGGAGTCAGGGCCCATCAACGCTTCCTTGTGTATCGTAGGTATACTGTTGTCTAACAACAATATCTCGTCTGCGCACCTGAGAGGTTTGCACGAGCCTTGCCTACGTGGTTCAGTTGCAAGTACGACCGAAGTCCATACATTTTATTGTAGAGACTTCCGTATCAGTCGCAATAGGAAACTCCGGAATCACTTCCAAGGTTCCTTTCCTTTGACCTGATGACGAAGATACTGGTTATCTCGTCGAGTTGCACTGTCCTCCCACTCACCTTTTGCAAGAACAATTCTCTTTAAAAGCATACCATTTTGTGGCAAAAACTTTTGCCTCGGTATAGTGGTGGGGGAATACCCAATGACTTGGGATAACCTACAAAGTAGCACTTGTCTGATTTGGAATAGGTTTGTAACATTTTACACAAGCCCCATATTCCAAATGTTAAGAAAAGATATAACATGGTTGGGCGTACCATACCATGGTGTCATTTCAACAGACCCGATGGAGCTCTTTTCAGTGTAAAAGCCGCAGTCTCTAAAGCATCACTCTTTAAAAGGGATAATGGCAAATTTATTTATGCCATCTTTGATCTTACCATGTCATAAATGGTTCGATTACATCTTCACGGACTTTCCACTTGCAGTGGTGTTCCGGGAGGTGCAAGTTATGAAACCCCTTTCACAACTCATCAGACATTCGCTAAACTTATAACTCAAATATTCTTTTCTGCAATCGAATTGTAGAAACATAATCTTCTTGTTACAATAACTTCTACTTCATATTTGAAAACCTTTTGAATGAATTCAAAAAATTCAGACTTACGTCTCATCAAGTAAATATCCATATATCTACTTGAGTCATTTCTGAAGATAGATAAATCCACTACTTGCAAAAACATTTATCGGACTACATACATCAAAATGTATGATGACCAATAAATTCTTTGCTCGTTCCTTATGGCCTATGAACGTTATTTCAGTCACTTCACTTTTCGAAGGAAAGTTGCAAGTGTCAGATGATTCAAAAATCAAACTACTTCAAAATCCATCATAATGGAATCTTTCATGCGGGTTTCTCCAATGTGACCAAATGCAGTGCCACACTTGTGTGGTATTCTTTTAGTCTTGCGACATTTAGCGTCAGTGTTATGGATGTATCATTTTACCATCAATATTCATAACATACATCCCATCTTGGATGGAAGTATGGCCCTTCATGTTATTCATAATACTGAACAACAATTGTTCTTTTATGAACAACTCTTTTGCAACAAACATTGTGCAATGGGCTAGAGTGTGTAAAACTCTAAAATGAATTATGAAAGTAAATCCAGAGGTAATATATTATTATCATTATTCATAACATGCATCTCATTCTCAATGAAAGTATGGCCCTTATGTTATTCATAACATTGAACATAAAAAGTTCTCTTATGAACAACCTTCTTGCAAGATTACTTTATGCAAAGGCTAGAGTTTGTAAAACTCTAAATGAATTATGAAAATAAATACAGACGGTAATACACCGATGGAAGGTATAGTAACATTTACCATGTTCCCTGTGTATACCTAAACCTCATTCCTGGCTAGTCTTTCAGGCCATAGTAGTTCTTACATCGAGTTGCAACAGAATGCAATCGAGCGGGTATCTCTATGATTAACTCACAATACCCAAGAATCAGTGATTAACAAATTAATCATAATTCCCAAGAACTATATCTTTGACTAGCCTTCTATACATCAAAAACTTGTATGACATTCATACATGAGCTGGATATTCCAGTCTTCTTTCTTTCTGCCATTATACTTCTAACAGTTTAACTTTTAGTATTTCTCCTACTCTCAGAAGAAGCACCCAACTTAAGAGTGGCGTTAGCCACGGACTTCCTAGGCGTGAAAGTTTCACTAACACCCTTCGGACACTTCCTTTCTCTTTAAGTTGTTGTTTTATTCACCTTTCATCATATGACAGGCGTTCTTCTGGATCCCTCTCTTATCAGTCTAATGCATAGTAAACTCTTTTACTAATAGTTTGCAAACAAACATTGCTTTGGATATCTCATATCTTTTAGCCTTTGTCTGTCTCTGAAAATGATTTTTAGATTCCATGAATATCACATAACTATCCAAACTTTCGAAGTTCGGGTCTCATGGAAGCAAACATATTGCACTTGACTGAAACGGAATTCTAGCTTTTGGATGGAAGGACGAGAGTCACATGATCCATAGCATAAGCAAGAGAATACCGAAAGTATGCGATAGGACAAAGTCCTTCTCGGCACTCTTGAGGACAATCCTCACATTACGTTACCAACAGTAAAGTTTTAACCAAATATTTAACAGCTATTCAATTTTAATAGGGAAGGTGGAAACGCGAGCCATTATTCTACAACTATTATGCATATAACACTTAGACAGTGTCCACAATTAATTGCACTGAGAATTAAACAAGTTAATTCAACAGTGCGCTCCCACTCAAATCAATATCTCTCATAATTGATTGTGAGTGATACAAGACCCGCATTTCCATTCAACGCCATTAAACGAGATGAACACTGATGGCGCGAACTTCAATCGGTAGGAAAACTTGCCGATCACATCTCTATTGGACTCTTGTTCATCTTTCGATGGGCGTGTTCCGAGCTCAGGGAGATCCTTCCAGAACGTCAAGACAACCAAGTGATCTTGCTGCGAGGTCTCAACTCACCCGCCTCACACATCCCTAATCGTTCGTACCCAGGGAGATCCTGTGATACCCCGAAAAGTTAGGTGCCGTGACGGTGCTACACTTGGGAGAACACTAACTACTTGATATTTTTGTGAGAGATCACCCTAATAAAAAGCGACTACCGCGCAATCAAGAAGGGTGCATCAAAAGGGATAAACATCTCAAGCAATTCATAAAAGCATGATATGGTATAGCCCTTTCTGACGGAGAAGTCTTGTATTTCTTCGTCTTCGGCATTCGCGTCGGTGTTCTCCTTCGCGAAGATTGCCACCACCTTGTTGATGCACCAGATAATATTGCTATCTCTATAGCTAATAAAATAATGCATTACAACAAGGTTGACACGTAGGTCATTAAAGTGCAATCATATGGCTCCAGCCATCATGCCGAATCATGACACGCAGGTCATGTTAATAAATTTACATTATATAGTCATCTCATACATAATCAAATTATTATGAGCACTGCTATACCACATCACATGCACATGCAAACCCTCCTGCAAAACCAAGTTAGACGCCTCTAATTGGTTCAAGCAAAAACTTGTTTTACGTAGCTTCTAAGGGTTCGAAACAAACCGAAGCTACCAACGTCCATCATCAAGTATGATAATTCAAGTCGCTAGATTAACAATGCGGGGTGTATGAAGCACGAGATAATAAAATCTTGAACCCCATACTAAACTTCGTCATACGCATGACCCCCGTGCAGATCATATCTGCATTGCCCTTTTGTCTGCGAAATTTCATCTTTCTTTTTAACTACGGTGGAATTCAATGAACTGTTAGCACTTCGTTGATCAATCAGGATCGCGGATTGCCAGAACATTGAAACTCCACCATGCTGTTATCAAGATCAGAAATATGCAAATTCCAGGGAAGCAACAAGAACATCGGGTAACAGATTTCATCTGCTACCCGCACAAATAATTTTCAGTAATAGAACTCATCTACTACCTAATTATATTGTGCAACACCCATACATCACTATGTATTCTAGATCGCAACCTGCATCTACGCATAGCACGGCTCTTGATGCCACTGTAGGGTAACGCAGCAGAAAACAAAAATTTCCGACCTACGCACCAGCCCAGGACGACTATGGAGACTGCATATAAGGTTTGATCATTTTCGTTACCGACTCGTAGCGCAGCGGAAGTAGAGTCGATGACGATCGGCGGTGCAGATCCCCGCAGCTAGGATTTACAACCTCCCAACCGCGAGGATGTATCCCCTCGTCTTCCCTTCAGACAGCCCTCCGGGAGGCGGTCGAACAGTCCCCCGGACGGTGTCGCGGACAGCCCTTCGGGAGGACCTTCGAAACTCGAACGGTCACTCGGACAGCCCTTCGGGAGGACTCACAGAACTCGGACCGTCACTTGGACAGCCCTTCGGGAGGCACTCTCGAACAGCCCCTCGGGCACTAAGATCGAAACTACGACCTCTCTACAGAGTTGCACACATACGGTGTCATCTATCCGGCAGGGCTTCGCCGTCCAGAACTAGTTCCCACCGGAACCCAGACAGCCTTTCAGCTCTACGAAACTCTTTTCGTGGGAGGGAGAGAGAAGCCAGATCATTGCATGGCACTTGAATGTGAGAAGGGATGAAGGATTGAGCAGTCCCCTCTCCTCCTTATATAGGAAAACCAAGGGGTAGGATAGGCATTCAAGAAATACCAAAATACCCATGAAGGAAACTCTTTCCAAGGGCATAATAGAGAAACCAAAGGACATGTGGAGCTCCAAGGAGGAGCTCCACATGTGGCCGGCCACACCCTAGGGGTCCCCCCCCCCCAAGGGGGCTCTCATCCATCCACATCACCTTCTAGAAGCCTTTAGCAAAAAGCCCTAAAAGGTGGCTTTCCAAAAAATTCCAAAACGCACTTTCACTATTCACGACGACATTTTTCAGCGTCCGTTCGAACTGAAAATATTTATGTGGGCTTAGAACATTTCCAGTACCCACTAAAATAATTTTCAACGTGTTTTGGAACAATTCCAGTTTAGTGATTTCATCTGCGAAAAGCATCTGAAGCGGTTCCGGCAGCCCCGGAACATTTCCGGTTTTTTCTTCCAGAAAATTCCCAGAAGTTTCCAGAATGATTCTGGCATCCTCCAAGAATTATCAGGCATGTGCCGAAACCATTTTGACTTAATGGTATCCCCTGAAACAACTTTTCAGTTTCACCGGAACTCATCCGGTGACCTCTCTCTGCGGAACTTTTCCGATGTCCGAAACTTTTTGGTGTCCGAAACTTTTTCGGTGATTTTCTCTCAGACTCCCTGTCTAGTATTCAGCAGATAGATGACCCTTAAGCGTGTGACCCTATAGGTTCGGTGAAGTATAGACATGACCTGGAACCCCTTCCGATCAATGATCAACATCGGAGCCATGGACACCCATATTGACCCCTATACCCACACGAATGAATATTCGAGTGAACCTCCAGTTGCCGTGTGCTATTCCTATTGCTTCGCGATATGTTACAAATACCCGAGGTGAGACATGTTGGCATTCCCGTGGATCAACAACTTGTCCACTATGCTAGTTACCTCGTTACCGGTATTGTTCTCTTTTCTCGTTACTGTGTTCCGGCATCCCTGTGATCAAATCACCCTGTGTCTTGCCAGACGATGATGGATACCGTAACACTGAGAGGGCCCAGAGATATCTCTCCATTGTCAGAGGAGCAAATCCCAATCTTGAGCTATCAAGTTACTTGACATACTTTCCCATGAACCCGTAAGCCGCCGTAATAGCCATCCAGTTACGGATGACGTTTAACAAACCCCAAAGTTCATGAATCAAGCATGAAGAAACTCGATACTCTCATGGTCTAAGGAATTATGCAAACGTTAACCATCTCTGTGTTATTAACCATTAACTTGTGACGAAAGAATCTCATAGCATAACATCAATTTGTGTCGATTCAACACAAATGTTCTGCTAACAATTGTGCCCTCAAAATTGCCGGCATAGTCATGCCCATGATCAGGAAAACAGGATCATCATGCAATACTTGAGCAAGTCATAGAGGCTTGACTAGGAATACATTTTACCGTTTATTATCCCACACGTGCACATGAGTTTCCCTCCAAGCCTCGTTTTATTTGTAGACTCGAGAATCATTGCAGTTATAGCATGGAACATAAACCTAATTATGAACAGGGAGATAATCAATAACATTTATTATTGCCTCTAGGGCATATCTCCTACAACCACATCACCTTGGCAGGAATCTTCTTCCTGGGGCGCTCGCCCTCGACATCACCAGGGTCATCGCGGCTGATCTTATAGCGCAATGCACCGCATACCGGGCACGTGTTCAAATCCTTGTACTCACCGCGGTAGAGGATGCTGTCATTAGGGCATGCATGTATCTTCTGCACCTCTAATCCTAGAGGGCAGAAAGCCTTCTTTGCTTCGTACGTACTCTCGGGCAATTCGTTGTCCTTTGGAAGCATCTTCTTTAACATTATCAGCAAGTTTCCAAATCCCTTGTCAGATACACCATTCTCTGCCTTCCATTGCAGCAATTCCAGTGTGGTGCCCAGCTTTTCCTTGTCAGCTTCGCAATTTGGGTACAACAATTTCTTGTGATCCTCTAACATGCGCTGCAACTTCAGCCTCTCCTTTTCAGTTGCGCACTTTCTCTTTGCATCGGCAATGGCCTGACCTAGATCATCAGCGGGCTCATCTGATGCCTCTTCTTCAGCTTCTTCCCGCATTGCCAGCTCAGCTTCTTCCCCCATTGTGGTACCATCGTATTCAGGGAACCCATGGCCAGGATAGCTGTCGTCGTCCTCTTCTTCTTCATTGTCTTCCATCATAACCCCTCTTTCTCCGTGCTTGGTCCAAACAATATAGTGGGGCATGAAACCGGACTCAAACAGGTTGACGTGAATGGTTTTTGACTTAGAGTAATTCCGATCATTCTTACAACCAGCACATGGACAAGGCATAAAACCATCCGCCCGCTTGTTTGTCTCAGCCGCAAGCAGAAAAGTACGCACGCCATTAACGAACTGGGGAGAGCATCGGTCATCGTACATCCATTGCCGGCTCATCTTCATTACACAGCACTGAAAAGACCAAATTAATACAAGTTCATACATAAAGTTCATAGACACTTATTCTCATAAAACAACATACAAACTCTCTAGCTAAAGCATTTAAATGCAACAACAAATGCGATCAAGATCGCAACTAAGATAACAATTGATCCAACAGCATAATGATATCAAGCCTCACTATCAATGACATATTTTCTAATCTTTCTAATCTTCAAGCGCATTTTCTCCATCTGGATCTTGTGATCATCGACGACATCGGCAACATGCAACTCCAATTCCATCTTCTCCTCCTCAATTCTTTTTAATTTTTCTTTCAAATACTCATTTTCATTTTCAACTAAATTTAACCTCTCGACAATAGGGTCGGTTGGAATTTCCGGTTCACATACCTCCTAGATAGAAATATCTATGTCAACTTGATGGGCATAATTTTTCATAAACACGAAATGCAACAAATAGTTATAAAAGAGAATATACCACATCCGAATCATAAACCGGACGAGGGCCGACGGGGACGGATATCAAAACCATGGCACTATGTATAACAAACAACGTACAGGTAAGATAATTATACAAGTAACTATATATCTAAATCACACAAACATGATTTTTTTATATAAAAACGATAAGAACAAGAGGCTCACCACAATGTGGTGCCGGCGACGGGACGGTGCGGGCGATCGACGGTAGTTAGGACGGAGACGGGAAGGCACTAAGTAAACCACACCTACATATGCAAACTAAGAGTTATTTTGAGCTCAAATTGCATATAAATCAAATAAACTACCACATATAATTCCTCCCAAACTAAAACCCACAAATCACTATACTTATAGAGCATTGCAAGAGCTAATCTAGCAATGAGAGATGAAAGGACAAAGTTGCTAACCTTTGTGATCACTTGGATGGATGGGGTGCCTTCAAATCTTGACAAATTTTGGCAAAAATGGAGGATGAGCTCGAGAGGAGAGGAAGAAAACAGAGAGGAGAGGAAAGGGGAAGAATAGAGAGCTCGGGCTGGACGAAGGGTTTATATAGGATGATATTTAGTCCTGGTTGGTTATACGAACCGGGACTAAAGGTGCATCTCTAGTCCCGGTTCGTGCCACGAACCAGGACTAAAAGTTTTGGTGGGGCCCCAGCCTGACACCAGCCTGCCACCACCTCTTTAGTCCCGGTTCGTGGCACGAACCGGTACTAAAGGTTCGCCACGAACCGGGACTAATGAGCGCCGCCCGCCTAGCCATTGGAACCGGCACTAATGGTCACATTAGTGCCGGTTCAATTACAAACCGGGACTAATGAGTTGAACATTAGGACATTTTTCTACTAGTGAAAGCACATAAACATACAAACTTGCAAGTGGAGAATTTCCGTTATAGCACAACTGTTACTTTGGTGGCAGCAACATAGTTGACCTGACATCCAAGAAATGTATATTTAGAGAAATATTCTTTCTTTAAACACCGGAGAATTTCTCCTAATAGAAACAGTGATAATTATTTTATGGTTGTCATTAGCAAACTACACTAGAATCGAACAAGGAAATCATGAATTCGCCATATGCAAGGACATGGCAAGAAATTGGCAGAGTAATATACACAGATTCAGGATGAATTTAAGCTTGACAAATCCATGATTTGCTATGCATAGAGATTTGACCTTACCAAACATGAGGTATAGTTAGGAACTCTTAAACTGCTCTAGAATCTAACAAGGACATCATGAATTCGTCATATGCGAGAACATGGCAAGGTAGTGCTTCTGGATATATCATGGCAAGAATATAATAGAGACTCTGTATTCTCTGGACATGCACCAAGAAATTTCAGTATATTTGATAGTTAACCTAAAGCAATCGTCATCTTATGAAAACAAATACAAATAATCTAGGTTAGGTACAGTGCAGATCGCAATCGATACATCTATCACGCATACGTGACTACTCCTAGTACTTCACTTGTCAAAACTGGAAAGTATCATTAACACAAAAATATGCTTGGATCACATTTTCGGAGCAGACCTCTCTTGCCTCTTTGTTCATGGGAAGTCTGCTCCTAAAAGAACAATTTGACTTAAACACATGCCAAGAAAATACATTTTCGATCAAGATTGCTTTTCAAACATGCACTTGATAGGAAGGGAAAGGAAGGAGACGAGGGCATACCTCAGCCGAGACCTCATCTACGACATGCAGCTCGGCAGGCTCCCGCTTTGTCCACTACCCGATCTGATTTAAACTATTGTTGATGCACCTCCTCCTCCACTTCGTCGTCCATTGTGGACTGCAGTGTTGTCGGGGCATGGAATATGGGGAGATTGAAATGATCAACTCTTCAGCTGCATCAACCAACATGGATTTCAGTGTAGTTAGGGCAGAGGACCAAAAAACAATAGTAATATTATAGAGAACTTGATCTAACACCGTCATATATACTTCTCACTACATAAGAGGCATCATACAATAGAGTAACATATTCTTGGACAGATAACTTAGAGTTTCTTTCAAAAAAATGAGATGAGCAAACTCCTCATGAAGTTTAAGGAACGGCTTTTGGATGCTTCATCACATGGAAACTGGTAAGAAAAAATTTGAGAAAAAATAGCATTTACTATGCACCCCTCATATTTTGCTCTTGATTGCATTCTCACTCGTTGTCTATATGCTTTCCCATGCAGATCAATGGATGATATCCCATTTTAAACATAAGACAACTGGAAATAGGATAGCCACAAAAAATATGCTGAGATTCTAAAATGTGATTAGGTAAAAAAAAAGGAGACATATTTTATCTCTCTAGGATTCAGAGTAAACCAGAAGCTGAAAACTATACTCAGGATCCTTGCCAAAAAAACAAGTTGGGAATGAATACCTGCTCATATGCTCATGATTACAACAAAGCTTAACTTCATAGGAAGTCTATTTGACACACAGTGACGCTAAAATTATCACTGGGCAGGGCACTCCAGAATGGTTTTGTGTAGCTCGAGCTACGTGGTACCCCTTATCTTAGCCATCCATTTTTGCATCATGATCCGTGCAGGCACATTTGTCATTTTTGTTTCTCTCAAACGAAACAACGTGTAAACATCAAACTTTGCAGGACAACAAAACATTCTAATTACTATGTGGGAAAAAACTTTCAGATTTTTTCATGCATTTTGAATGCTAAAAATTATTTTTTTAATAAAAAAATGCTCATTTTGTATATTTATGTCGGTCCAAAAAATCTGAAAGTTTTTTCACACATTGAAGTTGTAAAGTTTGTTTGATCTGCAAAGTTTGAAGTCTATATGTTCTTTCATTTGAGAGAAACAAAAAAGAGAAATATTCTTGTTGTAAGTTAGTTGGACATTACGGATCTCAAGGCAATGTTGGAGGGCTGAAGATAAGAGGTTCCATGTAGCTCGACCTACAGAGGAACTTTACGCTCCAGAAAAGTCACAAATTTAGGAAACCTAACAAGCAGCAAAGAAAACCTGGTAGACAACAATGTCACAATCTATGAAATATGTAGAGCCAAAATGTTGCATTATATATCCATCCATGGTTTTTAAGGCGCTTAGGCATGCTGAAGTGCACTACCCTTGCCACAACATTAATCTGTGCGATCGATTAACCTAAGTCGCACTACCTAAGTCCCAGTGACTAGGCGACGATTAATTATTGCCTAAGCGACGCCTTAAATACCATGTATCCATGGCACCAAAGGGATGTCAAGATTAACATTTAAGAACGCATGCTTTAGATTATTTGCATCATTAAACTAACTTAAGGAAAATTCAGTTTTTTCCCTGCAGAGTGGAATGCTCATCCGAAAAAAAGAATCGTTTAGTGGTAATATAATTTGACATGGAGTCTCCAACCAGTATTTATAGTTTTCTTCTTATCTAGGGTAAGAGAGTCCGTATCAAATTATATATCACAATGCTAAAGATCTAGGATTAAATACCACCATACAACTTTGAAGCTAACATGCAAATGTTGGGGTCAAGTCACATAAAAATCTCAATCTTTCTACAGCCCAATTCCAACCAAAATATAAGAATCTTGCCCCATGCAACTACTACCTTTTACAGGCTAGGTGGCCAGCATGGACCAGACATGTTATTAACCCAAAAAAATTGCTGAACCGGTTGGCTTCGATTCCTGACTGAACAAGACGAACAAAAGGGTTGGGTCTACCCATATGGGTGGCAAGTCCAACGATTTAATCTTCCAAAAAGGTGTTCATTGGATGAAATGCCAGACTGCTACTATTAGTTGACACTCACGCAGTAGGTAATAATTCAGAGCTAACAGTAGGTAATCACGGTGTACTATACAAATGGAATGGAACTGAAATAGTGTCAACACAACAATTCAAAACAAAAAGCGAAAAGGCAGGTTACACATATTGCTTGACACAAAACAGCAGCTCTTCTGTTTGACCAAATGGTTCAGTGTCCGTTTCACCCTTTATCCTATTTTAGAACTTCCAGAAAATCATGAACCTGTGCTAAGCCCAATAGCAGACTCTTCACAAAAAAATTCCCTAAAAAAGCCCAATAGCAGTGCCACCAGCAGGCATTTGACCCATCGCTGGGCTAGCTACATCGCTGAAAGTAAGGGCCGTTTTGGTTTAGTACATTGTCATCTCTATACCTGCAACCAAGTGAGAAAGCTACAGCCTTCAGAGAGTAGGGGTTGTTGAAGGTTTTGCTATTTCTTTAAATCACTGTTGTCAACATTTTCTAAAACACAATGGGTCGCATTGCATCCTCACTTCATAACAACACTGTATATTAACTTCCTTGCTATAACAACACTGTATATTAACAAAAAAATGACAGATGCAGCACTCTAGCTACTAACAAAAATCCATCCAGATGCATAAATTTATCAGATTACGACACAATGTATATGTATCCCAACTTGCCAAGTGAGTGAGTTACATGTGTGGAGGTGCTTCCATAAAGCAGTGGACTAGAAGTAATGCTCCTAAATGACCAAATGCGACTCGGAACACATGCCAAGTAATTTACATCAGCAGAATTATTTTCTATCAAGATTGCTTTTCACATAACACTTGACAGGAAGGAGAAGGAAGGAGAGGTGGTCATACCTTAGTCGAGACCTCGTCTACGACATGCAGCTCGGCAGTATCCCGCTCCTTTACAGCATCGAAGGCCAGC
Source organism: Thinopyrum elongatum (assembly GCA_011799875.1). Lineage (NCBI taxonomy): Eukaryota > Viridiplantae > Streptophyta > Magnoliopsida > Poales > Poaceae > Thinopyrum > Thinopyrum elongatum. Next base: position 641,852,585 of record CM022299.1, on the reverse strand, counting down.
AAGAGGGCGCCACATCTATGAAATTGAGGTGCATCAAATAGTCCAGAGCTTACAATAGGTAATTGAGGTGTATATACAAATGGATTGGAACTGAAATAGTGAAGTGTCGACACATCAATTCAAAACTAAAAGCTAAAAGGCAGGTTACACATATTGCTTGACACAAAACAACAGCTGTTCTATTCTGTTCGACCAAATGGTTCAGTGCCCGTTTCCACCTTTATCCTATTTTACAACTTCCAGAAAATCATAATCATGCACTTCTAGGCCCAATAGGAGTCCCTTCACTAACTAGTAAATGCGCACGTGCAACGCACGTGTAATCTTAATCCGGCTTGAAGATATACCTGGATTTTCTTTACAAAAGTAGTATCAAAAGAAATTGTTTGTGTAAACACCATCAACGGCAGGTCCATCTCTTCCTACAAATGGGTTGAAAATTGTACTAATCCAACGGACAATCACCCCCTGATTCCCTTACGTACATCGTGGGGCGGTTTGTTGTGGCAGTTTCCTTTCTTGTGAAAGGTGTACGTAAGGAAGGAAATCAGGGAGAGAAAGGATTGATTAGCAGTAAATATGTTTAGCACTAAACGTGTTTAGTTGCTCACCATTAAGACAATAAGGACTGTCGGATTTATATTGGTATAGATATAGATAAAAAAAAAAGCCCAATAGCAGTCCCATCTGCACGCATTTGACCTATCGCTGGGCGGTGATAAGGCGAGGCGAGGGCGTGTGATCAGACGATGACCAGGAGATGGCAAGGGCGCTCGGCTCGAGGGAAAATTCATCCTTCGCCAGCGTCGTGCATGATACATCGCCCCTCCTTGAGATCTTATCTTTTTTTTAGAAGACCTTGAGATCTTATCTGATTGACAAGGCCCTGCGGTTTTCTTTTCGAGAAATCATGCGTAAATTTTTTAGGCACAAATCGTGCGTGCATGCATGCTTACCAAGCCCAACAATCGACCTGGGTCATATCAAGTTGTATACACGCAAAAGGACTGAAGCCATGCTACGAGCCAGATTCGCTTTTTTTTTTTGCCTAAAAAATCGCTTTTTTCAGCTGGAGCCATGGGCTACTTGCAAACCTGAGAGAGGGCCCCTACATCTTGCTGGAATTTAGTCTACTTTGGTCCAGCCCAATAACAATTTCAGAAATTCCTAATAAATCCTAGAGGCCCACTCAGCTCATTCGTGCATGTCAAGAGGTGGAACCAAAGTTTAGTCCCACATTCCTAGTTTGATGGGAATTGGACCTCCTTATAAGGGAGGGTGTTTCCCCACATGTATGAGCATGAGAACAAGAGGGACATTCACGCGCGCTCCTCCTCCGCCGCCCGCCACGCCAGGCCACGCCACGCCACGCCACGAACTCCGACGACTTCTTCCCCGACGCGGACAACCTCCTCGACGACATGGCTGGCGAGGACAGTCTGCTCTAGATATGTTCGGTTCGAGTTCATATATGCAGATACTATTTATCTTCTCTCTGTCGGATTGCATGACTTATTTTATCTCTGCTACAATAGTCATGCTTTATCTACTATTTTCGTTAATAAAATTATATGGTCAATTGCTCATATTTCCAACAATCCAAAAAACTTATTATAGGTAATTTACCCCGAGTGGTTTTACTGCTTCCATGAGACCTCCTATGTTTGAGGGTATCCATTATAAGAGATGGCGCGTGAGAGCAGTCTTATGGTTTCAAACCATGAGCTGCTATGATGCCACTCTTGACAAACCTGAAGGAGATTATGATGCTCAACAGGAACAAGCTTTTCAAAAAATGGATACCCTGTTTAAGGCTGCTCTTTTGAGTGTTCTTGGTGAGAACATAGTTGATGCTTATGCGTCAATTGACAATAGAAAAGATATGTGGGACGCACTCGAGGCCAAGTTTGGGGTCTCGGATGCCGGCACTGAGCTGTACATCATGGAACAATTCTATGACTACATGATGACTGAAGAGCGCTCCGTGGTTGAGCAAGCTCACGAGATACAGTCATTTGCTAGAGAACTTGAGCACTTCAATTGTATGCTACCGGACAAGTTTGTTGCCGGAGGCATCATCACTAAGCTTCCTCCTTCGTGGAGGAACTTTGCTACCTTACTGAAGCATAAGAGGCAGGAGTTTTCCATTCCGGATCTCATTGGTACTCTTGATGTGGAAGAAAAGGCGAGAGCAAAAGATACACGTGCTCGAGGTATTGAGGGAGGATCTAGTGCCAATCTGGTACAGAAGAAAAACTTTCAGCCCCACAAGTTCAAGAACAAGGGAAAATTTGATGGTAAAGCAAAGTTTGATGGGAAGAACAAGGCTGTACAACACACCAACTTCAAGAAGAAGAATGACAAGAAGAAAGGTGTTTGTCATGTGTGCGGAGATCCTGACCATTGGGCTCCTAGTTGCCCTAATCATTATGACAAGCGTCATCTCGGGAAAGGCGGCAAGACCTCTAATGTTGTCATTGGTGACACTGACATGAAGGATGTTGGGTATGGTATATTTCCCACTATTCTTTCAGTATGTCATTCTCCTGATTGGTTGATTGAGACGGGTGCTAATGTGCATGTATGCGGTGATATTTCCATGTTTTCGTCTTATCAGACCGCAGGGACTTCCACCGTGCTGATGGGCAACGGTTCAAGTGCTTCTTTTCGTGGTGTTGGCACGGTCGATCTGAAGTTTACTTCGAGGAAGATCGTGTGGCTGAAGAACGTGCATTATGTCCCCTCCGTCAATAAAAATCTTGTTAGCGGATCTCTTCTATGTAGAGATGGCTACAAGCTTGTCTTTGAGTCGAATAAATTTGTAATATCCAAGTATGGAACTTTTGTTGGTAAAGGCTATGAGTCAGGAGGCCTGTTTCGTTTATCCTTATCAGACGTTTGCAATAAAGTTGTTAATCATGTTTGCAACAATAGTGAATCAAATGTGTGGCATTCACGTCTTTGTCATGTTAACTTTGGTTGCATGTCGCGACTAGCGAAGTTGAACTTAATCCCTAGTTTCACCACTGTAAAGGGATCTAAGTGTCAAGTATGTGTGCAAGCTAAGCAACCTCGTAAGTCTCATGCGATTGTGGAAACAAGAAATCTTGCACCACTAGAGCTCATACATTCAGATCTTTGTGAAATGAATGGTGTGTTGACAAAAGGTGAAAAGAAGTATTTTATGACGTTAATTGATGACTCCACTAGATACTGCCATGTGTATCTTCTGAAATCTAAGGATGAGGCTTTGAACTATTTCAAGATCTATAAAGCTGAAGCGGAAACCCAACTTGATCGAAAGATCAAGAGGCTTAGGTACGATCGTGGTGGAGAGTATTTCTCAAATGAATTTGACTCTTTTTGTGCGGAACATGGTATAATCCATGAGAGGACGCCTCCCTATTCACCTCAGTCAAATGGGGTAGCCGAAATAAAGAACCGTACTGTAACTGATTTGGTTAACGCCATGTTAGACACATCGGGTCTCTCCAAGGCATGGTGGGGGGAGGCGATATTGACTGCATGTCATGTCCTAAACCGAGTTCCCACAAAGAACAAAGAGATAACTCCATTCGAGGAATGGGAGAAGAAAAGGTTAAAGCTCTCTTATCTACGAACCTGGGGTTGCTTGGCAAAAGTCAATGTGCCAATTCCGAAGAAGCGCAAGCTGGGACCAAAAACTGTGGATTGTGTTTTCCTGGGATACGCTTTTCATAGCATTGGCTGTAGATTCTTGGTTGCAAAATCTGAGGTATCTAACATGCATGTCGGTACAATCATGGAGTCGAATGATGCGACTTTCTTTGAAGATATCTTTCCCATGAAGGATATGGCGAGCTCATCAAATCAGGAGATGCCTAGTTCCTCGAATCAGGAATTAGTTACAATTACTGAACCTGCCATTTCGATGGAACACTTTGAAAATCTTGTGGAGGAGAACAAAGAAGTTCCTACTAGAAGCAATAGACAGAGGGCTGCAAAGTCTTTTGGTGATGATTTTCTTGTGTATCTCATAGATGACACTCCTAGTTCTATTTCAGAGGCCTATGCATCTGAAGATGCTGACTACTGGAAGGAAGCAGTCCGTAGTGAGATGGATTCCATCATGGCAAATGAAACTTGGGAGATAACTGATCGTCCTTATGGGTGCAAACCTATAGGGTGCAAATGGGTATTCAAGAAGAAGCTTAGGCCTGATGGTACTATCGAGAAGTACAAGGCACGGCTCATGGCTAAGAGTTATACCCAAAAGGAAGGTGAAGACTTCTTTGATACTTACTCACCTGTGGCTTGACTGACCACTATTCGAGTACTACTTTCACTAGCGGCCTCACATGGTCTTCTCGTTCATCAAATGGATGTTAAGACTGCTTTCCTAAATGGAGAGTTGGATGAGGAAATTTACATGGAACAACCAGATGGGTTTGTAGTAGATGGTCAGGAAGGAAAAGAGTGCAAGTTGCTGAAGTCTTTGTATGGACTTAAGCAAGCACCCAAGCAGTGGCATGAGAAGTTTGAAAGAACTTTAACAGCTGCAGGCTTTGTTGTAAACGAAGCTGATAAATGTGTTTACTATCGCCATGGTGGGGGCGAGGGAGTTATCCTTTGCTTGTATGTTGATGACATACTGATATTCGAACAAATCTGAATGTTATTAAGGAGGTCAAGGATTTCCTATCTCGCTGTTTTGAGATGAAGGATTTAGGAGTGGCTGATGTCATTCTGAACATCAAGTTGTTGAGAGACGATGATGGTGGGATTACATTGCTTCAATCTCACTATGTGGAAAAGATCTTGAGTCGCTTTGGCTATAGTGACTGCAAGCCCTCTCCAACACCATATGATGCCAGCGTGCTTCTTCGAAAGAATCGGAGAATAGCTAGAGATCAATTGAAATATTCTCAGATTATTGGCTCGCTTATGTACTTAGCCAGTGCTACAAGACCTGACATCTCTTTTGCTGTTAGCAAACTGATTCGGTTTGTCTCAAAACCAGGAGATGTACATTGGAAAGCTCTAGAGAGAGTTTTGTGTTATTTGAAAGGCACTACGAATTATGGAATTCACTACACTGGACACCCAAAGGTGCTTGAAGGGTATAGTGACTTAAACTGGATCTCAGATGCTGATGAGATAAAGGCCACGAGCGGATATGTATTCAGTCATGGAGGTGGCGCTGTTTCTTGGAAGTCTTGCAAGCAGACCATCTTAACAAGGTCAACAATGGAAGCAGAACTCACAGCACTAGATACAACTACGGTCGAAGCAGATTGGCTTCGTCGGCTCTTGAGTGACTTACCGGTTGTTGAGAAACCTGTACCGGGTATCCTTAAGAACTGCGACAATCAAACTGTGATCACAAAAGTGAGCAGCTCAAAGGATAACATGAAGTCATCAAGACACGTTCAGAGAAGGTTAAAATCTGTCAGAAAAATGAAAAACTCCCGAGTTATTGCATTGGATTATATCCAAACGTCTAAAAATCTGGTAGATCCTTTTACTAAGGGTCTATCACGTAATGTGATAGATAATGCATCGAAGGAGATGGGTATGAGACCCACAATATGAGTTGTTCACAGTGGTAACCTAGTCTATGTGATCGGAGATCCCGTGAATTAGATGTGGAAGACAAGCTGTTGCTCAACTGAGAGGAGAGTATCCTTACTATTAACAATACCACTCCATGAAGATGCAATACTCTCCTAATCTGTAAGGCAGGTTGATGTATATCTTAATGTGTTCTAAGTGGCTCATTTAAGCAGAGATATTGTCCTGTAGAACATCTTTTGAAGAACACACCTATATGAGTCTGATTGTTAAACGTCGCAATCTATGAGAGTAGGGTGCTCTCTAATAAACTCATGAAAGGTCTCGGAGTATGACACATAAGCTCCACCCGCGGGGAAGACCCATGGTAGCCAAGTATCGGTCAAGGCTTTGTATGAGGCTAGATTTGCAAAAAACTTGTAGTTCAAGGCCCAGTCCACTGTTCAAGTTGCGTACAAGTGTAGCACTGAGTTCTAGGTGGAAGTTCAACTTAATAGTCTCCACTGCAGTACCGGTATATAAAACAGTGTTTTGGAACTAAAGGCAAATTTTATGTGCCTCTAGGATCTGGTGGGGGATTGCTGGAATTTAGTCTACTTTGGGCCAGCCCAATAACAATTTCAGAAATTCCTAATAAATCCTAGAGGCCCACTCAGCCCATTCGTGCATGGCAAGAGGTGGAACCAAAGTATAGTCCCACATTGCTAGTTTGGTGGGAGTTGGACCTCCTTATAAGGGAGGGTGTTTCCCCACATGTATGAGCATGAGAACAAGAGGGACATTCACGCGCGCTCCTCCTCCGCTGCCCGCCTCGCACGGCACGCCTCGTCACGACGTGCCACGGGTTGTGGGTTGCGGGAATGAACCGAGCCGATGTCTAAATTTTTGCCATGCACAATTGGTATACGAAAGGTCACTCGGAAGCTAAAAAGTTTTTGTTGTAGTGGATATTGAATACGAACTATGCACCCTTCGGCTGCTGCCTATTCGTTTTGTCTCCCTCTCTCTCTTCAGCTCCCAACGCAGCCTATTCGCCTCTGTCTCCTGTGTCTATAAAAGAGAGGTCGCTCCTCTCCAGAGAGACAAACCAGAAGACCATCTTCCTCTCGCCACCAAGTTCCTGAGCACTGCGCTGCTGCTATGATCTTCCCCATCCCGGCTTGCGGCGTGCACCGCAGGTCGGGACAGTAGGCCTCCGAAACCGCATCTCTTTGAGTCCTGTACGGGAGAAGGGTGATAAGGTTTTTGGGGAGCGCTCCGCGCGACTACTGACTTCTTCATCATGGATGCCCCGGTATCCGACGACTACTTCCCCGATGATGACTTCTTCCCCGATGTGGACAACCTCCTCGACGACATGGCTGGCGAGGACACCGACCCCAAGACCAGTGCTTCTACTCCTGTTCCATACGTTCTCATGCTCTTTCTGTTTGAGTTTCTGCGACAACTTCTTGCTCTATAGTCTGCTCTAGATATGTACGGTTCTAGTTCATATATGCAGATACTATTTACCTTCTCTCTGTCGGATTGCATGTCTTGTTTTATCTCTGCTACAATAGTCATGCTTTATCTACTATTTCCGTTAATAAAATCATATGGTAAATTGCTCATATTTCGAACACATCTTGGGGGCCCGGGGCGGCCGCCAATGCTCCCCCTCCCCCCTCCGCCTCAGGGCCGGCCCTGTGTCCGCAAGTGCGATGGGTGTCAGAAATACGCACGCCAGCATCATGTGCCGGCTCAGGAGCTCCGGATGATTCCAATAACTTGGCTGTGTGTGGTCTGGGGGCTTGATATGGTTGGACCATTCAACCCTTCCTCTTGCAAGAAGACGCTTGATATGGTTGGACTGTTCAACCCTTCCTCTTGCAAGAAGACGCTTGATATGGTTGGACCGTTCAACCCTTCCTCTTGCAAGAAGACTCATCTCCTGGTTACGGTTGACAAATTCACCAGGTGGGTCGAAGCTGAGCCGGTCAGCAATTGTGACGCCGAAACAACAGTCAAGTTCCTGAAGAAGCTCATCTATCGCTTCGGCTATCCTCATAGTATTACCACTGACTATGTCACCAATCTGTGGAAAGGTGCCATGAAGCAGTTCTGTCAGAAGGAGCATATCCGGCTTCATCTAGCTTCGGTGGCACATCCACAGTCCAATGGACAGACAGAGCGTGCAAACCAAGAGTTGTTGCGAGGCATCAAACCTAGACTCATGGTTCCCCTTGAGCAAACTCTCGGTTGTTGGGTAGAAGAGCTTCCTGCTGTGCTATGGAGCATACGGACTACTCCCAACAGGTCAACGGGCTATACGCCGTTTTTCCTGGTCTATGGTGCAGAAGTCGTCCTCCCAAGTGATATCCATCATGACTCTCCATGGGTGGTTGCATATGTTGATGCAGATAATGAGATAGCTTGCCAAGACTCCCTTGATGCCCTGGAGGAGGAACACAACTTTGTTGCATCCAGGTCAACAATATATCAGTAATACCTACGTCGCTATCATAGCCGTCGGGTCCGAAGTCGTACCTTCCAGGAGGGTGACTTAGTGCTCCGTTTGATACAAGACCAGACAGGAATGCATAAGCTCTCCCCTCCTTGGGAAGGACCCTTCGTCATCAGCAAGAATCTGAACAACGGGCCATATTACCTAGTTGATATACGTGAAACAAATAAATCACGTACGTCTGAAGAGGAGAGCAGCAGGCCCTGGAACATTGCACATCTCTGGCCCTATTATACTTCAGTTATTTACTTAGTTATATCTTCTGTTTTTACATACTTTTATCATATATATAACCTAAATTTGATCGCTAAATGCGGTTATTAAATGCTGATTTCAATATACTGTTCACTACTATTTGCTTTACTATTTGGTACTATTCACAACTATTTGTTTTACTATTTGGTACTATTCAAATAATAAGCGCCTGTCTGGTTAATTATTTGTTTATTATTCGTGATTATTTCAAATTTTTAACAGAACTTTATATTTATATGCAGGATCTTAGCTGGTTGCCGAGACCAAATATGCGGCCTGTTTGTGCTGCGGAGGTTGTGAAGTCCTACTCGGTACTCACCATATTTATCATTATGTTGCATCAGATGTAGCTAGTTACGTTCACTTGACGGTTTTAATTGCAAAGTTATTAGGCTAAGTTCTTATCGTCTTCCCAGGTAGTTCCACCCGAAGGGAACACTTCTCTACGGCCACAAGGTTCTCATTCAACGCCAACTCTGGACTACACAGAGAACTACACACGCAGAGGTTTCCCCTATAGGATCCCTAGCATAAGAACTCTTCCCATAAATTCATAAGTAAAGACACCAAGTGAAACCAAAGAAACTACATGATTTCAACAACATAATTTACATATGGTTTTCCCTTTCGGGAAAAACCCGAAGGGATTACACACAAACTTAAGATATTACCTTAATATTCTTGGCGATCGCAGCGCCTTCTTGGCTATTCTACTAAGTGGAGTGGTGGCTAAACTACAAAGTGGAGTGCTCTGGCTCTTGCACGAGGGCTTCGCTTTGCTTCCTCTCGCTCTTGCTTCTCTTGTTCTTCCGACTGAGGTGTTGTGTGTGTGGTGTTGTGTGTGAGGTGTTGTGTACTGAGGTGTTGTGTGTTCATCTTCACCTCTCCTCCTCCTTTTATAGCTGCGAGACGGCTGCCAGTGATGCCTTCGGGAGCTTTCGCTCGACTGCCAGTGAGGCCTTCACTTATTTATTTTACATACGGTAGCATGCACGCGTGGCCTACTAGGGTACATGCGTGTCCTTCTAGGGTATGGATAAGTGCGAGAGAGAGTGCCCGACAAACTCCAATCTTCAGGAATCTTCTCTTTTTTCACGTGGGCATTGTCTCTCGGTGGATAATTGGCTTGCCTCTAGTGTCTTCTAATTATATGAGCAATACGCAGAGATTGCTGATACGTCTTCATCGTATCTACTTTTCCAAACTCTTTTGCCCTTGTTTTGGACTCTAATTTGCACGATTTGAATGGAACTAACCCGGATTGACGCTGTTTTCAGCAGAATTGCCATGGTGTTATTTTTGGGCAGAAATAAAAGTTCTCGGAATGACCTAAAACTTCACGGAGAATATTTTTGGAATAAATAAAAAATATTGGCGAAAGAATCAACCAGAGGGGACCCACCACCTGTCCACAAGGGGGGGGCGTGCCCCCCTGTCTTATGGGTCCCACGAAGCTCCACCGACCTCAACTCCAACTCCATATATTCACGTTCGGGGAGAAAACAATCAGAGGGAAGGATTCATCGCATTTTACTATACGGAGCCGCCGCCACCTCCTGTTCTTCCTCGGGAGGGCAGATCAGGAGTCCGTTTTGGGCTCCGGAGAGGGGAAATCGTCGCCGTCGTCATCATCAACCATCCTCCATCACCAATTTCATGATGCTCACCGCCGTGCGTGAGTAATCCCATCGTAGGCTTGCTGGACGGTGAAGGGTTGGATGAGATTTACCATGTAATCGAGTTAGTTTTGTTAGGGTTTGATCCCTAGTATCCACTATGTTCCAAGATTGATGTTGCTATGACTTTGCTATGCTTAATGCTTGCCACTAGGGCCCAAGTGCCATGATTTCAGATCTGAACCTATTATGTTTTCATTAATATATTTGTATTCTTGATCCTATCTTGCAAGTTATAGTCACCTACTACGTGTTATGATCCGGCAACCCCGGAGTGACAATAGTCGGGACACTTCCCGGTGATGACCGTAGTTTGAGGAGTTCATGTATTCACTAAGTGCTAATGCTTTGGTCCAGTTCTCTATTAAAAGGAGGCCTTAATATCCCATAGTTTCCAATAGGACCCCGCTGCCACGGGAGGGTAGGACAAAAGATGTCATGCAAGTTCTTTTCCATAAGCACGTATGACTATATTCGGAATACATGCCTACATTATATTGATGAATTGGAGCTAGTTCTGTGTCACCCTAGGTTATAACTGTTGCATAATGAATGCTATCCGACATAATTATCCATCATTGATCCATTGCCTACGAGCTTTTTACATATTGATCTTTGCTAAGTTACTTTTCCATTGCCACTGTTACGATTGCTACAAAACTGCTACTGTTACTTTTGCCACCGTTACTGTTGCTTCCATACTACTTTGCTACTAAATACTTTGCTGCAGATATTAAGTCTTTCAGGTGTGGTTGAATTGACAACTCAGCTGCTAATACTTGAGAATATTCTTTGGCTCCCCTTGTGTCGAATCAATAAATTTAGGTTGAATACTCTACCCTCAAAAACTGTTGCGATCCCCTATACTTGTGGGTTATCAAGACCTTTTTCTGGCACCGTTGCCGGGGAGCATAGATCTATTCGCTGAGTCACTTGGGATTTATATCTGTTGATCACTATGAGGAATTTGAAAGATCAAAGAACCAAGATTTTTCCCTCAACCACGAGCGGAGGTAAGGAACTGCCATCTAGCTCTGCACTTAATTCACCTTCTGTTTTGAGTAAACTTGCGACACCTACACCTGCTATTGATTCTGATATGTCACATGTTATTGATGATGCCACTTCTGCTATGCATGATGCTTATGATGATACTACTTCTTTGCTTGATAATACTGTGCCACTAGGTGAATTTCTTGATGAACAACTTGCTAGGGTTAGAGAGAATGAAATTACTGAAACTGATGATATTATTGAAACTGAAGATTATGATTCTCCCCCTAGATATGAATTTCCTGTTGTACCTGACGGTTATATTATGGATGAAGAAACTCCTAGAGACTTTTTTGCTTGCAATGATAGAGAGGATCTTAAGAAACTGTTAGCTAAGCTGAAAGAAAAGTCTTTGAATGCTAGAATGCAATATGATCCTAAGTTTGCTACTTCACCTATCTTTGTTACTGATAAGGGTTATGAATTCTCTGTCGATCCTGAGTTAATTACTTTGGTTGAATCTGATCCTTTCTATGGTTATGAATCTGAAACTGTTGTGGCACATCTTGCTAAATTGAATGATATAGCCACCCTATTTGCTCATGAGGAAAAAATTCGCTATTACTATATTCTTAAGTTGTTTCCTTTCTCATTAAAGGGTGATGCTAAGTTATGGTTTAATTCTCTTGCTCCTAGTTGTGTGCGTAGTCCCTAGGATATGATTTACTACTTCTCTGAAAAATGTTTCCCTGCTCATAAGAAACAAGCTGCCTTAAGGGAAATATTTAACTTTGTGCAAATTAAAGAAGAGAGTCTCCCACAAGCTTGGGGGAGGCTTCTCCAGTTACTTAATGCTTTTCCTGATCATCCTCTCAAGAAAAATGAAATACTTGATATCTTTTATAATGGACTAACCGATACTTCTAGGGACCACCTAGATAGTTGTGCTGGTTGTGTTTTCAGGGAACGAACTATTGAGCAAGCTGAATTGCTATTGAATAATATATTGAGTAATGATAATGATTGGACACTTCCTGAACCAACTCCTAAGCCAACTCCGAAGAAAAAGGTATTCTATTTCTCAGTCCTGAAGATATGCAAGAGGCAAAGAAATCTATGAAAGAAAAAGGTATTAAAGCTAAAGATGTTAAGAATTTACCGCCTATTGAAGAAATATATGGACTTGATAACCCGACACAGGTAGTAGAGGTAAACTCTCTTTATAGATTTGATGAAGGTGATATTCCTTATAATAAGTCTGCTAGTCAATGCTTGGATGAGTTTGATAATTTTATTGTTAAACAAGAGAACTTCAATGCTTATGTTAGTAGACAATTGAAACGTAATGCTTACATGCTTGACTACTTGGGTGATTATATGAGTAGAATTGTTAATGATCTTAAGCTTATTAGTAAACATGCTTCCATGGTTAGAACTCAAGTAGAGCAAGTACTTAAAGCACATGATGATTTGCTTAATGAGTTGAATAGTAAGAACAATGATAATGCTGTTAGGGTTATGACTAGAGGTGGTAAAATGACCCAGGAACCTCTGTATCCTGACGGTCATCCTAAGAGAGTTGAGCAAGATTCTCAGAGAGTTAATACTGATGCACCTAGTCCTAATAAAAAGAAAAAGAAAACTGATAGGACTTTGCACGCTTCTAGTGAACCTACTATAGACACACCTGAGAATCCCAATGATATTTCTATTTCTGATGCTGAGACACAATCTGGTGATGAACATGAACCTAGTGATAGTGTTAATGAGGATGTTCATGTTGATGCTCAACCTAGTAATGATAATGATGTGGAGATAGAACATGTTGTTGATCTTGATAACCCACAATCAAAGAATCAACGTTATGATAAGAGAGACTTTGTTGCTAGAAAACATGGTAAATAAAGAGAACCATGGGTTCAAAAACCCATGCCCTTTCCTCCTAAGCCATCCAAGAAAAAGGATGATGAGGATTTTGAGCGCTTTGCTGAAATGATTATACCTATCTTTTTGCGTATGCGTTTGACTGATATGCTTAAAATGCCTCCTTATGCTAAGTATATGAAAGATATTGTTACAAATAAAAGAAAGATACCGGAAGCTAAAATTTCCACCATGCTTGCTAATTATACTTTTAAGGGTGGAATACCAAAGAAACTAGGAGATCCAGGAGTACCAACTATACCATGGTCCATTCAAAGAAACTATGTTAAAACTGCTTTATGTGATCTTGGAGCCGGTGTTAGTGTTATGCCTTTCTCTTTATATCATAGACTTGAATTGAAAAAGTTGACACCTACTGAAATCTCTTTGCAAATGGCTGATAAATCAACTGCTATACCCATCAGTATTTGTGAGGATGTGCCTGTTGTGGTTGCAAACGTTACTATCTTAATGGACTTTGTTATTCTTGATATTCCCGAGGACAATAGTATGTCCATCATCCTTGGTAGACCTTTTTTGAATACTGCAGGGGCTATTATTGATTGCAACAAAGGCAATGTCACTTTTCATGTTAATGGTAATGAGCATACGATACACTTTCCGAAGAAACAACCTCAACTTCATAGTATCAATTCTATTGGAAAAATTTCAACTATTACTATTGGAGGTTTTGAATTCCCTCTTCCTACTGTCAAAAAGAAATATGATATTCTTATTGTTGGGGACATGCATATCCCCGTTGAGGTAACCTAGTGTTATTCGAGAATTCTCCGGTTTCATGTCATTCGGAAGAAGTTTGTTAATAAGACTTGATCAACCTTATTAATGGATTCCTTTTGATGAGCATGAGATTGATGAATTTAGAAAGCACAACTTTTTGTACCTACTTTTTACTTTCTGTTATCTAGAATAAATAAATAAAATAGTATTATCTGTTTGTTTTCTGAATTATCCGTGCAATAAAAAATTATCCCGAAAATAAAAGTTCTCCAAATGCCCCAAAAATAAAAGTTCTCCAAAAGCCTCCCTCCTGCCTCTGTGGGAGCTCGTCATCGTAATATGCATCAAGACAGCTTCTCCACCGATCCAGCGACGAGCTTGTCATATCTGGGCTGCTCTGACGGATCCAGGTCTTCAGCATGGCTGAGGCAGTTGGGAAGGTTGGGGGCTCCGTTCTGGAGGCCTTGGTGCGGTAGGGGCGTTTCGGCCCAGTGGCTCGATCCAGCAGGTTTGGGAGGGGGTGCCGCCCCTCCCTCCTAGCTCAGGCGAGGCATGGTGTCTGTTGGTGGCCGCGTGGCGGTGCAGCGGCCGATGGTGCGGTGGTGGTCCCCGCGTTACGATGGCATACTATGTCGGGGTGTGCGGGCCAGTGGAGGTGTGGACTGGCTTTGGCCGGCTGTGTGGGGGTGGTTATCGAATGCTTTGAGTGCAAGCTTGCTCGACGCTTGTCGACTGGCGGTGGCGGCGCCCCTTCTTGGAGGCGCCGCCGTGGAGTTTCTTCGGTTCGTTCCACCCTCGGATATGGTTCTTCGGGCGGAATCTGTGACGACCCCGGCTTAATCGTGCACTAACCATACATGCAATGCACACGATCAAGCCTAAGGACTCACTGGAAGATATCACAACACAACTCTAAAACATAAATAAAGTCATACAAGCTTTATATTACAAGCCAGGGCCTCGAGGGCTCGAATACATAGCTCGATGGCATACAAACATCAGCGGAAGCATCAGATATCTGGGAACAGATATTACAGAGAATCTAATAAGCCTTTAGAAAGGCGGGGCAAAATAAAAGCTACGATCGAAAGGCGTAGGCCTCCTGCCTAGGACCCTCCGAACCTACTCCTGGTCGTCGGTCGGCTCCTCGTAGTAGTACTCGCCGGGAGGGTAGTAGTAGTAGCCGTCGGCGGGGGCAGCTGGCTCAGGGACTCCGTCATCTGGTTGCGACAAATGGATATGGGTGAAAAAGAAAGCTAAGGAACCGTGATTACTAATCCGAAGTACTCAGCAAGCAAGGATCTACACTACATATGCAACATTTTCAAAGGAAGGTTGTATATGTGGACTGGGCTGCAGAAATGCCAGAATAGAGAGGAGAGCCTAGTCCTATCGAAGACTAACATCTTCAGCGGTCTTGCGACATTAGAAGAGTGCAGATTAGCATAATGTAAAGTATTAGTAGTGTCATCAACCTCGCCCAGAGATTCTTCCTCGACTCCCTGCGAGAAAGCAATCCTAGAGCCGTACTATCCAGTTATCATCTCAAGTGTCCAGTTCTAGTTGTATCGATCGGGATACAACTCCGAGTGTCCGTTACCATAGGACAGGCTATCGATAGATTGTTTCCTCCCTGCAGGGGTGCACCAACTTACCCACCACGCTCGCTTAACTCCTGCCGGACACACTTTACTGGGTCATGCCCGGCCTCGGCCAAACGATACACCACAACCCGACCGAATACTTAATAGAGAGGTCAGCATGCCGGACTAAACCTATGCCCCCAGGAGTCTTGGGCCATCGCCCCGGGAACTCCTACACGTTGCGTGGGCGGCCGTGAGCAGACCTAGCAACCCGTTAATACAAGCATGGTTGTGTAACCAGTCCAACACGGCGCGCGCCGCTCAGTCGCATGACGTCTATTAAGCTTCGGCTGAAGTATACGACGCAGAACGCCCATACTATACCCACGTGATGGTTAGTGCTATCAGGTCAGAGGCCCCTCGGATCAAATATCCAAACCGTTAGTGGATTAGGAGCGTGCGGTAACGAGCAGAGACTCACGATCGATGTGACCCCGTCGCCCCGTCTCGAGGACTTGCGGCAAGGGCTATGAATGCCCGGCCACGTAACGATTTCTCGACGAAATTTGATGTGTGCTGAAATAATTTGTGTGAATAACACCCATAGACACCCGCTGGGAGTGCAAGGGGCTTGCTGGTTAACCAGCAAGAGTCTGAAAGAGTGAAGGATCCGTTCTAACTTGTCGAAGTGAAGGATCCGACTGAACTCGTTGGAATACTGGCTCAAATAAAACGGAAGTGTAGTGTTCCGACTGAGTTGCAGCCCCGGAGGACCGATGCAAACTCGAAATGAAGAACACATGGTGTTTGTGAATGATGTATGCGAAGAAATGGAAGTTGGACTCAGGAGTCAAATAATCTGTACTAAGCAAGTATGTGAAAATAAGCAACCGAGCGTAGAGGTACACTCGGTGGCGTGGCTTCCGAGTGAACGTGATGGTGAATTACAGGATACTCGGGAACTCGGAAATAACAGAATGTAGTGCATGTAGAATGACTTAGCTGTCTGAAGGCGCGCGAGGCGGTCGAGTGGTGATGAGGTGACCAACCGAGTGGCGACGCGCGGGGCGGCCGAGTGGTGATGAGGTGACCAACTAAGAGGCGACGCGCGGAGCGGCCGAGTGGTGATGAGGTGACCAACCAAGAGGCGTCGCGCGGAGCGGCCGAGTGGTGATGAGGTGACCAACCGAGCGGCGACGAGCGGAGCGGTCGAGTGGTGATGAGGTGACCAACCGAGCTCAAACGAGAGCGAGGGAGGGGACGAGAGGGGGATCTGGTGCTGGCTAGGGTTGCGGGAGGACTCGGGGCAGCACTTGTAGTCGACGGGGAACCGCGGGATCGACGACACGGCAACGAACGACGGCGTGTCAGCGCGCGGGCGCGACAGCGGCGTGAGGAGGGAGATGACCGCGGTGGGCTGGCACTGTTGGGCTGGGCCGTATCCTGTAGCAGTAGGCCTAAGTGCACAGTAAGCACTAGGGCCTTTTCTATTTTCTTATTCCTGTTTTTGTTTTCTTTTCTGTTTTGCAAATTGTTTGAGCACCTAATGATTTTTGTAAAATGTGTGACCTAGCTCATAAATTGCAGTGCAATATATCCCAACACCAAAAACTAGTTTGGGCAAAATACAATTTCATATTTAATTTAGATTAATTAAAAGGTCGTTAAATCTTGCTGTTTAGCCACTGTTGAGGTTGTTAGGACTAATTAGCTCAACCATATAATGTTGGTTACAAATTTATAAGTGCCTCTGAACTATTTGCTATTTAATGAATATTTTAGTTTCTGATTGGATCAATTTTTATTTTCACTTTGAATTTGAGTTGATTTTCAGAGAGGATTTTGAATTGATTATTTAACCAATGTGACTAGGTACTGCATATGAAAGTGACTTGGCATTATTAGCAGAGTGTCATAGTGATTGTTACACAGGGGTGTTACAGAATCCTAGACCCGTCTGGGTCGGGCAACGACATCGTCCCTATGGCGTTTCCTCCTTTGGGGCGTTGCTTTGAAGATCGGTGATCCTGCTTGAATGCTCCAAGTGCAAGCTTGCTCGACACCTTGGGATGGATGTGCATGGCATCACGGTTGGCTGGTGCCCAACCTGTGATACGAGTGGTTGGCGTTGCGACTCGTGTGGCGACAACGCTGGTGGCGTGCGGAGCATGGTCGCGGCTTGTCCTTCTGATGTCGGTGGTCCGGTTCACTAAGGAGGCGACACGGAGTCTCGAGAGGTGGGGGAAGTCTCGTGTCCATATGATGGTTGTGTCCGTATATAATGGCCTATTGGCGGTCTCCCTTCCGGCTCCATTAGAGGTCACACTATGGGGCTGTTTGGATTGCGTTCCACAGCCGTCCGTCCAAAATATTGGTCGTTGAGCAGGTTGGCGAGGTCGTTTGGATGAGCGCCCATTTTTTTGCTCGCCCAACCCACCGCATCACTTCTATTCTACGTCTACGCCAATTTTTTGGCAAGGCTCCGGCGGCCAATTCGCTCGCCAATTATTTTGCATGCCCTCCGTTGGCGGGGCTAGCTGTGGCAGAAACCAAACAGCCCCTATGTAGTTGAGTTTTGGTGCCCAATGAGAGGTACAAAACCAGAGGGCTACCATCTTCAAGACAGAAACATCACATTTGCCATGCTGCTTTCTTTACGTACATGCTTTGTTGAGTTGAATTTCGATACAGATAGGCACAACACGGGAGGCACATGTTTTGATTTTAAGCATATAGCCATATACTGGTCGGTGCGGCTGAATAGTCTAGCCGTGGAAAGTCATAGTTTCTTGTCAGTGATAGTTGTGGATGTTGTGCTAAACATTCGGGTAATAAAATCTATGGCTTTGGTTAAAAGCAAAACAAATAATGCTCTGCCTTCTGTATGTGGCTTTGAAACCCCAGAAGTCATTTTCTCGGTCGTGCTCAGTTTCCACTTGCTCTGGAATAAGCAAGCGAGCGATGGATGTTGCTCAGGTTCAGCGACTCGCTAGCAACGGTACCCCTAATGTTTGTCGCATGACAGGTGATGCTTGTAGAGGAGGATGTTTAGAAAAAAGAAGAAAGAATAGGGACGAAAAAGCAAAGATGAGTTAGGGGCAAAGGTGATTTATGTGACCACTGGTTGTGCTTCCTAGTGATCTTATATTACACGACAAGGGTGATTAATCATTGTTGTGTCATGTATGTAGAAGCATCGTTTAGTTTGTTGGTTGCAAAACCATGTGAGCTATGGTTACCGATGGAGTAGTTTAAACTTGATTAGAAAGTGTAAACCCAGTCTGGATTCTCGAGTAGGATTCATGCTCTCACAGAATTCAATGTAAGACTTGAGGTTCATGCCTTGACATATATTCGCAAACCTCCTTCGACCAAGTGAACAAGAGCATGACAAGTAATTAACAGGAAATCAACCAAAATACAAGCCTGTGTTTGCCATTGCCAAATTTATCAAGGCACATAACTTCTTGGTGAGATGAACTTGGAAACACGCCCAGTGACATAATTAGAAGCAAAAGGATGCATGCATTGCTATAATCAAACCCACATGCTCGAATCCATGGTAATAGCTTGAGAATATAGGAACGGGAGCAACGGCTGCTATTACCAGAGATGAAAAAGGTAATTTCTTAGCAGCGCGATACCGTTTTATATCTCATGCAGCTGATGTGGAAACAATGGAGGCCATGGCGATGCGGGATGGCCTTATTTTTGCAAATTCACTTGGTTTTCCTCGAGTGGAAGCGGAGTCGGATTCTACAACGGTGATTGAATATTGTTCCGGGCAAACCAGATGGTGGGATGCTGCAACAGCAATCTTTGCGGAGTGTGTGGACGTGTCCTTGGCAATTGGGAAGGTCATTTTTAAACATTGTAATCGTTCTACGAATAATGTGGCACATGTGCTAGCTACTCATAGTTTTTGTAATAACATTTCTGATAGCTGGATGGGAGAGGCTCCGGGCATCCTAGTTTTCGGACTTGTGAATGATGTAATTCCTATTTAAATCAATAAAGCTAGCCATGATGGCCTTCCATCAAAAAAAATAAAAAGCTTGAGAATATAGAAATACATGAGTTCAAATGTTGAACGTGAGAAAATGATAATGCCAAGAAAGATAAACATACACAATGGGTAGTGGATCACGTCTTAGCATCTGTCAAGTTGCACTAGTAGAAAACAGGGCTTTGGTTGAGGCCAGGATAAGGGCATTAATCTCGGTTCACTTACGAACCGGGACCAAAGGGTGCATCTGTCCCGGTTCGTGAGGCCACGGCGCCGGCCGGGCCTCATGGGCCATTGGTCCCAGTTCGTCTGACACCTTTGGTCCCGGTTCCAGACACGAACCGGGACCAAAGGGCCTCGCTCCTGGCCCAGCACCTTTAGTCCCGGTTGGTGGCTGGAACCAGGACCAAAGGTCCGTCTTCTATCCCGGTTCTAGCCACAATCCTTGACTAAAGATAAGGCTATAAATACCCCCGCCCCTGCCCGCTCACTGCTCTGTTTTTTGGCCGGCCGGCGTGTGTAGGGGTGTGTTGCTCTAGCCCTCACCTCCTATGCATATGAGGTGTTCGATGAAATGCCCGAGCCACACTTAAGCTTTCTCCTCTCCAAGCTCGACCTCGAAGCTCCATTTTTCTCAAGATTTGTCTAGGTTTGGCGGTCTGTCCTGTCCCGTCCCCATCCTCACCGCCGTCAATCACCCGCGCCGATCTCGTCGCCGGCACCACCGTGGTGAGCCTCTTGTTCTTATCTTCTTTCTAAAAGAAAAAAAAATCTTACTTGTATGATTTAGATAGATACTTGTATAATTTTCTTACTTTTATTATTGTTTGTTATTATATAGTGCCATGGTTTTGGTGTCCGCCCCTGTCGGCCCTCGTCCTGTCTATGATTCGGATGTGATATATTATCTTTTATAACTATTTGTTTCATTTAGTGTTTATGACAATTATGCTGACCAACGTGACATAGATATTTTTATGTAGGAGGTATGTGAACCGGATATTCCAACCGACCCTCTTGTCAAGAGGTTAAATTTAGTTGAACAAGAAAATGAGTATTTGAAAGAAAAATTAAAAAGAATTGAGGAGGAGAAGATGAAATTGGAGTTGCATGTTGCCGATGTCGTCGATGATCACAAGATCAAGATGGATGCAATGCGCTTGAAGATTAGAAAGATTAGAAAATATGTCATTCATACTGAGGCTTGGTAACATTATGTCGTTGGATCAATTGTTACCTTCGTCGTCGCCATCGCCGAGCTGCCTCGACGCCGCCTCCTCTCCCACTGTGGGCCGCCGTGCCGTTCCCCTCCTCTCCTCCATCCCCCCTCCTGCGCCCCGACGCCGCCGCTCGCCGCGATGCCGACGCCGCCCGCGCTCCGGCCGCTCACGCTCTCCGGCCGCCCGCACTCCGGCCGCCCGCCTTGATGCCGATGCCCCGACGCCCGGCCCCGACGCCCGGCCTCCCGCAGTGAGCTCCGCCCCGGCCCTTTCCCCTGCATTGCCACCGTCGCCGCCGCCGCCGCCCCTGCCCTGCACTGCCGCCGCGCGCCGCCGCCCTGCAAAACTTAGAATTTTGCATATGCAAAAGTTAGAATTTGCAAGGAATATGCAAAAGTTAGAATTTTTTATGTATGTATGTTCATATGCAAAAGTTACATTTAAGAAAAAAAGAAAATGTATGTATGTTCATATGCAAAGAATATGCAAAAGTTAGAATTTTTTATGTTCATAGACGCCGTGCAAAGAATATGTATGTGTATGTATGGATGTATATATATAGAAAATGATCATATGATGTTTTTTATTGTTCATAGAATATATTTTTTGTTCATAGAAATTAGTTAAAATTTACCAAGTTACTAAGTTACTAAGTTAAAATGTTCGACATGAGGGTGGACGTCGGACATGCATGAGAGAGGCGGTCCGCTCGCCCGACCAACTATCGAGGCCACCCAAACCCTAGAAGAAAGAGCGTCGTTGTCGATCTACCCCCTCCCCGATAACTTCGACATGAGGGGGGACGTCGGACATGCATGAGAGAGAGGCGGTCCGCTCGCCCGACCAACTATCGAGGCCACCCAAACCCTAGAAGAAAGAGCTTCGTTGTCGATCTACCCCCTCCCGATAACTTCGACATGAGAGGGGACGTCGGACATGCATGAGAGAGAGGCGGTCCGCTCGCCCGACCAACTATCGAGGCCACCCAAACCCTAGAAGAAAGAGCGTCGTTGTCGATCTACCCCCTCCCCGATAACTTTGACATGAGGGGCGACGTCGGACATGCATGAGAGAGAGGCGGTCTGCTCGCCCAACCAACTATTGAGGCCACCCAAACCCTAGAAGAAAGAGTGTCGTTGTCGATCTATCGTTGCTGGCATAGGTCAATGGGATAAGAATAAGGACGACCCTGAAGTTTCTTATGTCCAGGATAGACAGAAAGATGATCTTTGGACCTCGCTGATGACAAATTTCAGCCTACCGCCAGAGGAGGAGCCGAATAACCCAGTTATAGAGCGAAAGGTCAAGGCGTTTGCTCTTAAGAAGATGGCAGAACTATTCAGGAACTGGAAGAAAGAGTTGAACACATAGTTTGTCGACAAAGAGAAGACTCCAGAATTCATCTGTCGATATGAAAAGATAAGAGATCACTGGCCCGCATTTGTGGCCTACAAGAAATCGGAGAAGGGTAAGAAAAGGTCACTGACAAACAAGCAAAATGCTGCAAAGAAGTATCACCATCACATGGGGTCAGGTGGCTACTACAAAGTCTGGCCGTTGTGGGACAAAGCTGAGCAAGACCTGCTTGCTAAAGGGGTCCAACCAGTGACATTGCACTGGCCAGATCATTCAAGGACTTGGTTCTTCGGGGTTGGGGGAACTTTGGATCCAGAAACAGGGGAGTGTGTTTGGATGGACGAGCAACTTGCAATACCCATCCGGAAGCTTCAGAAAGCAATCAAGGCAGCGCAAGAAGGGACGTTCATTCCCGACAGAGAGAAGGCTAAGCTGACAGAGGCCCTCGGGAATCCTGAGCACCCTGGACGAACACGAGGCACACCAGGCTCCGTTCCGTGGGTGCATGAGTTTCCCGACAGTGGTGGTTATAGAAGCCGAGAGAGAAAGAGGAAAGAGGAAGCAACCGAAATGCAGAGGCTCAGTAGATTAGCAAAACTAGAGGAACTTGAGAGCCAGCGAGCTACCGGCCAACCATCTCATCGTCCCGAAGATCCTTGCTTTGACGCTGCCCCAGAAGCTACCCCACCATCTTAGCGGAGAAGCAGCGTGGCTTCCACGAAGCTCGTTCAGCCTGATTTCATGGCTCCTCGCTACCCCGTGGATAGTATCACAGAGGCTGAACATTGCGAGCTAATGATGAAATGCCAGAACCTGACCTTGAAGGCGGCGGTCGGCTCTGTTGTACCTCCTCAAGCTGAGGGAGCTTTTCATCGCCGTCCGATTCCACATGGCTATGCTATTGTGACGGTGGATGAAATAATGGAGGGATTTGAGGAGCTGGAGCTTGACTACCCTACAGGTGAAGGGGAGATTCATCTAGAAAATGCTTTAAGGAGTACCTGTCTATGGAGAAACAAGTACATCAAGCTTCCAAACTGGACGCCTCCTCCTCCTCCTCCGGTGAGTCAGGACACTCTGCCTCCTCCTCCGCCGCGTCAGGGCACTCCGCCTCCTCCTCCGCCTCCTCTGGCGGGTCAGGGTAGTACTCCGCCTCCTCCTCCGCCTCCTCCGGCGTGTCAGCGGACTCTGTCGCGTCAGCTACGGCGGAAGAGAGACGCCGCCACTCCGGCGGCTAGTAGTACAACAGGCGGGAAGAAATACATATTTGGTGCAAGCCTGAAGCCTCTTCCAAAGTTACCATATGAGAGGACTAATGAGGAAACCGATGAAATTGTGGAAGCCGAAGTGCAGGCCCATTTTGCACGGAAACCTCCACCTCCGAAGGAAACGGCAGATACGGTGAAAGTGAAGCGCACTCTGGATGCCCTTAAGCGACCACCACCGCCTCCTCCGCAATCCAACTATGACCGCTATATTGCAAAGACATATAAGGAAGCGCGGCGGTCGGGAAGTACTTCCAGTGATGCAAGATTAGCAAAACGAAGAAGTGGGAAAACAATTCCCCATCTTGGCGAACAGGCAAAGCAATCGTGCCCCCCGCTCAAGGTATCTAGCGATATCGTCGCTAATCATCCGGGGCTAGTGCCCGGTACCAATGTTGGTGATTACCTGGGCGATGATGTACAGTTTGAAACGTTAGAGGTAGTAGAGATTTTTAGATACGAGCACGGGAAGCCTCTCGTCAAACCTGATCATTCTCCTCTAACAACGATCATGTGAAGATTGCATGAATGGTACATGGATACCTGCAGGAAGTTTGGGACCGACAGTATATTGCTGAGAATTAAAAATGAGCACGACCTCATTGGAGTTGAGGTGATGCCTGTTGAATTTGTGGAGTTATTTCAGTTGTTCAATCAAGACGCCCTCGACAAACAACTCATGACTTGCTACTGTCTGTAAGTATTACTTCTGTAATTAAGTCTCTATAGCTCAGCTCGTTCATATTGCATGTATATATAATTATCCTCACTATATTATGCAGATTGAAGATCGTTGAATGCAAAAAAGGACAAATATATGACATTGGGTTCATTAGCCCAAATACCGTAAATGAATGGTTGGTTCAAAACAGAGTCAAAGATATTGAGGAAAACTTGCTACAATCGTTCCTTCGACAAAAAAACAAAGGGAAAATACTCTTTCCTTACAACTTCAAGTGAGTGTTATTGTCTTGTGCATATTCGGTTTCGCTTACTCGAGGTTATAGTAATGTAATTGATGAGTTATGCGTGCGCAGGTTCCACTTTATTCTGCTAGAGATTAAGCTTGACGGGGGAGTAGTAACTGTCTTAGACTCGAGACGTGAAGATCCCCAGGAGTATGCGGACATGACTGCAATGCTCCAGAAGTAAGTTCAATCATTATCGCATCATATCGGCAACTTTCGTTCATTTCCTAATATCAAGTAATCATTTTCTTTGCATGGCTAGGGTTTGGAAAAAGTTCACCGGAATGGTTCCGGGTCTAGAGAAGAAGGCGCTGCGATTTACACACCCCAAAGTAAGTAGTACTAGCTAGTTTCGCGCATCTCTCATTGATTCTAGTTTCATCAATACCATTATCATGCTTGATTATGAGTTTGATTGAACTCTATTCTCGTAAAGTGTTGGTGGCAGGAAGGCGGGAATAATTTATGTGGATACTACGTTTGTGAGTTCATTCGCCAATCGACCTCTGAGCGGGGCTACTCTGACAAACAATATGAAGTACGTAAACAATATTCCCAATTTTATTTTATTACCATCAATTGTGTTGAGTTTCATTCATATATATGTATTGACCCCCTTCTTTAAAATAGATCTAGCAGATGCGGGATGAACTCCTACCACATGATCGCATACGAGCAATTCAAGAAGAATTGGCGGGATTCTTTCTTGACCACGTCATAAAAGAGAATGGAGAATACCATATGGAAATTCAAGCTGATTTTCGGTAGATGATGTCAGGGATCGTAAGAGATGTTATATTGCACATGTTTTCTACTAGTACCCTGTTTTCTACTAGTGTTGGTTAGTCTAATGTGTGTCGACAGGTATATAATTCATGCAAAAGAACATGATTATAGAATTGCTCCCTCCTTTCCAGAATATAAATTCACGCTCTGATCATGCAGGTTCACGCTTTGATCATAAATATCATTCACAATGTTTTCCTTGTAGTTTGGAAACCACATGGCAGCAAGTAGTGCTCTTGAGTACATATATGGCGACCAATTTCATGTTACATAACCCGTGAATTGTCAAACTAATACATGGAAAACAACATTAAATATCTGAAGAAAAAGATAGAGTAATTTATGGTGGTATAATACACTAGCCGAATCCTAACCCTCTACATATCTCTGAGGAAAAAGCCACATGGGGGGATGGACACCGCCCATTGCGTAGTACCCTGTTGACATGATGCCTTTCACACCATCGGTGATAATTTCATCTTGCTTGTAATACACGCGGTAACCATCATCATTTAAGCTCGTCCAGAGTACCTTGACGCCATCAGGGATCTTATCATTTCGCCTTAAGCAACGATGATGGGAGAAGTAGATGTGGTTTTCTTGCATGTCACCCCACCCACCTGCCGGCATGCGCATTGCTTTGGAGCCTGTTGGCCCCACGAATAGTGTGTAGTCTCTTAAGCTATTCACCTTCGCCCAGCTGTCACTGTTGCCGTTGTGGACTAGCTTGAAAACCTTGAAGCTGTTTTTCCCGGTAGCCGTGAAGCTGTTGCGCAACCTATAATTACTCACCACCATTACAAGGTTGCCACGTAGCTCAACAATGTACCTGATGCGCTCGTCGGGGCCCGTCTGGTAGTCGTTTAGGTCGCACAATGAGTAGATGTTAACATCGAGCTCTAAATTTTCGTTTACACCACCAAACTTGAGCTTGATGAGCATCTTGGTGTCTCGCGTGATGCCATAGAGCTCGCCATTGCAAAAGGCGATATCCATAAGATGATCATTCCCACGCGGTCCTCGTATCATCCAGCCAACCGTGAATTGTCAACCTTGATTTAGAAAGCTCAGGTTTCTGGACACCTCTTATCATCACCCTTCATTATTGCTTTGAGATCTGTGCTACATGTTAGAAGGGAGAGAGGGATTGGTGGAATAGTTCGTTTCATTGTATTGCTTGAGCCTCGTGGGCATATATATAGGAGTACAAAGACCAACTTGGAGTACAAGACAAGGCAGGACCAAATCCTAGTCTATCCTATACTTCCTAATAATCCTTATACTCAACATCCCCCCGCAGTCACAATGGTAGCGACGCAGACGGTGAGACTGGAGAAGAATCCGAAGGCAAGCCGATGGACACCCCCCCACAGTCGTAACGGTCGATGCATCGCGGAGTCGGGCTGGAGTGGCAACCGATGAGGTTGCTCAAGCAAGGCGGTAGCCCTTTGTGCCGTTTGTCGTGGTAGCCGAGAGCGTGGGTGGTGGAGCCGTGGTCGAGGTAGCCGTGCGAAGAATGCCGTGGTCGATGTCGAGTCGGGGTGGCCGGTGTCGAGGAAGTCGCCGTGGAGCCGCGGGCGCAAGGGGCCGAAGAAGAAGTTGACGAAGCGCCGACCAGGCTTGCCAGGCCCGGGGACACATCGTGGATGAAGGCACGCATCGGTGTTGCCAGCACCGGGCATGCGTAGATGAGGGACCTGCACGAGCTGTACGCCATGTCGGAGAAGTCGAAGGGGCCAGCAGAGAAGAACTCGACGACGATTTGCGGCGTCCATCGGCACGGGGCCAATGTCACCAACGGTGGTCGGAGTAGACGAAGTGGTCGGGGTAGATGACGGCGACGCTTGCGACGGGCTGGTGCTGGACGAAGACGAAGGGGGTGGACGGGCGGTTGCGGCGGCTACGGGGGTAGCGGCGGCGGCGGCCGAAGAAGAGCGGCAGCTGCGGCCTGACGGCGGCGGCGGCAGTTAGGTTAGGAGTGCGGCGGCAATGCTCGAAGTAGGCGAAGAACCCGGACAGTGTGACGAAGACCGGCGCGGACGGTGGCGTTCCCGCGCCAAGGGAGACGGCGCGGCGCATACCATGGGAAGTCGACGCGCGGGGATGGCGAAGTGGACCGCGGGCCGCGGCGCGAGGGCCCGAAGAGGCGACGCAGCGGCGGCAGGCAGGTTGAGGCGACGGCGGGAAGACCTCGGGGCGGCGGCGGGGACCGCGGGCAGCGACGCTGCGGCCCGAAGGGGCGACGCAACGGCAGTTCGCGAGTCGGTGCAGCCGCGGGGACGGCCTTAGGACGGCGGCGTGGACCGCGTGCCACGCTCGCTACGGCCGAATGGGGCGACGCAGCGGCGGCGCGAGGGTCGGTGCAGCCACGGGACGGCCTGGAGCTGACGGCCTCGGGGCGGCGGGGGACCGCGGGCCGCGACACTACGGCCCGAAGGGGCGACGCAGCGGTGACGCGGGTCGGTGCAGCCGGGAAAAGAACCACGGGGCGGCGGCACTGCGGCCCGTCGGGGCGACGCAGCGGCAGCTGTCGTGGGAACGATTCCGACAGTACGAAGGGGGTAGGGTAAAGGAGCATGATCTATCGAGATGCATATGGGTGACACGGTGATTTTAGCGAGTTCGGCCTCTCACGGTGGAGATAACAGCCCTACGTCTCGTGCTCCGGAGAGGCTTTGTTTTATCTGAGTATGTATCTGGAGATTACAATGTGTGTGAGAAAGAGGAGAGCGGATCCCCATGCCTGGGCTAAGTCCGGAGACTAGAGAGAGAGAGGTAGCAGAAAAGAATCCCCCTAGTCTAGTGGTGAGGGGTGGCTTATATAGAGTGTGCCACCCCTTCACCTCCTATGTTACAAAGTGGATCATCAATGCCATAATATCTGCTCACTACGAAACCGGCACTATGAGAATGATGCTCCGACTGTTTTGGCGACTGTTTGGTCTTCGTATATCCAAGTGAGATTGGGTGCTCCGAGTGGAATGAGTTCGTCGAGTGGATGTAGGATCTTCCGAGTGAGCTGATTGTCGAGTGGCTCGTAAGCATATGGTTACTTCAGTCGGAATCTTCCTTGTAATCTTGTAATCTTGCATGTGCTGTCTTCAGGTGGGGTGTGTAGGCCATGCTTAGGACCCTACCCCTAATACATATCCACATCATTAGCCCCCGAATGGATCAGGGTTCGAGTGGGAAAGGGACAGTGTTGGTTCTGCCAAACTCAACGTTCCGAATGAGCTTTGAGATTTTGCTGATGCTTGTGACGACTGGGCCTTCTAGCATTCGCCTTGATCTATTCAGCTTATCAGTCCTTCCGAGTGAATTTGGATGTAGGTCCTGCATCGAGTAACTGATTACTTGGAATTTCTTCACGCCTGGAACGTGTCTCTTTTTTTTTGTTTGGCCGTCACTCGGACCGGGCGGACCGTTCCGAGTGGATACCATTCCAGTGGGGGCACGCTGAGTGCACCCACTGGGTTTAGTCCCCGAGATTGCCGTCGACTGCGGGCAGTCGGTGGGAGTCGTAGAGCCTGTCTTTTTTGCTGTTGTTTGGCCGTCACTCGGACCGGGCGGACCGTTCCGAGTGGATACCATTCTAGTGGGGGCACGCTGAGTGCACCCACTGGGTGTAGTCCCCGAGACCGCCGTCGACTGCAGGCAGTCGGCGGGGGTCTTAGAGCCTGTCTTCTGGTCTGGAACTGAATTAAACAGGTGAACCCTCATGCGCTCGGCACGGTAAATGACTTCAGCCTAGAATTGTGGCAGGTCTTCATGCATTCGGAATGGATCTTCACGCGCTTGGCATGGTGAATAAGCTCAGCCTGGAGCTGAATCAGTCGGACTGATCTTCGTGCACTCGGCACGGTAAATAAGTTCAGCCTGGAACTGGGTCAAGCAGGCGAATCTTCGTGCTCTCGGCACGACGAATGAATTCGGCCTCGAAACAGCCGACTGTAGAAAAGAGCTGGACACTCCAGGAGTAATCGCTCCAGTAGTACTTCTTACATTGACCGTTAGCTTCTTGTTTTCACCCTTTTGCATGAAACGGGTTTGTCCGAGTGGACGTGCTTCCCGACTGATCGGGGTATGTTGACTGCAAGGAAAAACTTGGTGGCACTTGTATGTCTCCCGGAGGAGATAGACTAGTGGTCCGACGTGGACGTGCCATGAAACCCGAGTGGCGAGGCTAGCGCGTGGACTGACTCTCCAGAGAGAGGCCACTCATTATCCCGGGGGAACACCAGCACATGCCATCTCCGAGTCCAAGTTTGTGAAACTGACGTCTTGGAGCCTAGAAGAAGGGCCAAGTATATCCGTAGAGGAGCATCGTTTTCACCCTTTTGTAGCCCTGAAGATGACTCCAGGTAATGATTTGGGCGATCGTCCGAGTGGACAGTGCGACCCTTATAGATCTTCGGCGGACCGAGCATGTATGGTCAGAAAAATATTCCCGATGTGATCAACAGGTTGATCAAATGGGCGTAACCCCTGAAAGGCGGCATGGCCCACAGCTGAGCGAGCCCCCGAGTGATGCTCGAAAGAGGTAAGCTTCTACAGAGTGCGATATGAGGCTTGATCATATGAGTAACTAGTCATTCCCGAGTTGGGGATGTAGTGGAGAAGACGTGTACAACGATGGGGAGGACGATGGGGGGAGGCCGAGTGAAGGGGAAGGGAGAAAAGAGTGGAGAGAGAGAACGGGGAAGGGGAGGATGTGGACAAAAGAGTGACGACGCGCGGGGCGGGCCGAGCGGTGAAGACGTGCACACACCGAGTGGCGAAGCGCGGGGCGGCCGAGCGGGTGAAGACGTGCACAACCGAGTGGCGACGCGCGGGGCGGCCGAAGGGCGAGGATGGTACACCGAGTGACGACACGCGGGGCGGCCGGAGCGGTGAGGACGTGCACAACCGAGTGGCGACGCGCGGGGGGACGCGATGGGTGAGAGCGGGTGAAGGTGAGGGGTGGCGGGGGGCGGAAGAGGCGAGGATGTGTAAAACCGAGTGACGACAACGCGGGTCGGCCGAGCGGTGAGGACGTGCACAACCGAGTGGCGACGTGCGGGACGGCCGAGCGGTGAAGACGTGCACAGCCGAGTGGTGACGCGCGGGGCAGCCGAGCGGCGAGGATGTGTACAACCGAGTGGCGACGCGTGGGGCGGCCGAGCGGTGAAGACGTGCACGACCGAGTGGCGACGCGCGGGACGGCCGAGCGGTGAAGACGTGCACAACATAGTGGCGACGCGCAGGGCGGCCGAGTGAAGATGTGCGAGGTGACCGAGTGAAGGACTACGTGCACAACCGAGCGGCGACACGCAGGGCGGCCGAGTGGCGACGCGCAGGGCGGCCGAGTGAAGACATGCACAACCGAGTGGCGACGCGCGGGGCGGCCGAGCGGTGAAGACGTGCACAACCGAGCGGCGACGCGCCGGGTGGTCGAGTGAAAATGGTCCTCGGTGGAGTCAGCCATATGCTTTCGAAGCCGATGTAGCGACGAGGTCGGTGTAGTGTGGTCGATGTAGCGACGCAACAAGATCGGCGTGACAACTGAGTCTGAGTAGGAATGAAGATGGCGCGCAAAGTGTCTGAGTGATTATGAAACTTTTCGAAGTAGCGGATCGGACTGCACTCGTTGAAGTGAAGGATTCGACTGGTGATGAAGTACTCGACCACTCAGGAGAATGTGATTCTGAATGAGCTGCAGCCCCCGAGTGCGGCGTAGCCCCCGAGCGTACTACAGACTTTGACGATGGAATTGTCGGAATATGAGAAATATAGTTTTGAATGGATAAATTATAATTCATCGAGTCGGACTCGGGTAAAGATGAGGAGGATCTTCCGAGTGATGCTCAAAAGAGGCAAACTCGTAAAGGAGTGAATTGTGCAGTTTGATTACAAAAGTGACTTATATGTCTCATGCCTGACGAGGTCTATATCACTAATATGATGAAGAGGATCCCACAGAGGGGTCGGCCGGATGTGTTTGAAGTTAACAGAGCGACAAGGTCGGTGTTGTGGTGCGCTAAGACCGGTATGGTGACCGAGTCTGAGTAGCGATGAAGTTGGCGCATAGGGCCGTCGAGTGGTCACGTAATTTGTGTAAGAAAAATAGCACAAGCCAACGTAACGATTTCTCGACGAAATTTGATGTGTGCTGAAATAATTTGTGTGAATAACACCCATAGACACCCGCTGGGAGTGCAAGGGGCTTGCTGGTTAACCAGCAAGAGTCTGAAAGAGCGAAGGATCCGTTCTAACTTGTCGAAGTGAAGGATCCGACTGAACTCGTTGGAATACTGGCTCAAATAAAACGGAAGTGTAGTGTTCCGACTGAGTTGCAGCCCCGGAGGACCGATGCAAACTCGAAATGAAGAACACATGGTGTTTGTGAATGATGTATGCGAAGAAATGGAAGTTGGACTCAGGAGTCAAATAATCTGTACTAAGCAAGTATGTGAAAATAAGCAACCGAGCGTAGAGGTACACTCGGTGGCGTGGCTTCCGAGTGAACGTGATGGTGAATTACAGGATACTCGGGAACTCGGAAATAACAGAATGTAGTGCATGTAGAATGACTTAGCTGTCTGAAGGCGCGCGAGGCGGTCGAGTGGTGATGAGGTGACCAACCGAGTGGCGACGCGCGGGGCGGCCGAGTGGTGATGAGGTGACCAACTAAGAGGCGACGCGCGGAGCGGCCGAGTGGTGATGAGGTGACCAACCAAGAGGCGTCGCGCGGAGCGGCCGAGTGGTGATGAGGTGACCAACCGAGCGGCGACGAGCGGAGCGGTCGAGTGGTGATGAGGTGACCAACCGAGCTCAAACGAGAGCGAGGGAGGGGACGAGAGGGGGATCTGGTGCTGGCTAGGGTTGCGGGAGGACTCGGGGCAGCACTTGTAGTCGACGGGGAACCGCGGGATCGACGACACGGCAACGAACGACGGCGTGTCAGCGCGCGGGCGCGACAGCGGCGTGAGGAGGGAGATGACCGCGGTGGGCTGGCACTGTTGGGCTGGGCCGTATCCTGTAGCAGTAGGCCTAAGTGCACAGTAAGCACTAGGGCCTTTTCTATTTTCTTATTCCTGTTTTTGTTTTCTTTTCTGTTTTGCAAATTGTTTGAGCACCTAATGATTTTTGTAAAATGTGTGACCTAGCTCATAAATTGCAGTGCAATATATCCCAACACCAAAAACTAGTTTGGGCAAAATACAATTTCATATTTAATTTAGATTAATTAAAAGGTCGTTAAATCTTGCTGTTTAGCCACTGTTGAGGTTGTTAGGACTAATTAGCTCAACCATATAATGTTGGTTACAAATTTATAAGTGCCTCTGAACTATTTGCTATTTAATGAATATTTTAGTTTCTGATTGGATCAATTTTTATTTTCACTTTGAATTTGAGTTGATTTTCAGAGAGGATTTTGAATTGATTATTTAACCAATGTGACTAGGTACTGCATATGAAAGTGACTTGGCATTATTAGCAGAGTGTCATAGTGATTGTTACACAGGGGTGTTACAGAATCCTAGACCCGTCTGGGTCGGGCAACGACATCGTCCCTATGGCGTTTCCTCCTTTGGGGCGTTGCTTTGAAGATCGGTGATCCTGCTTGAATGCTCCAAGTGCAAGCTTGCTCGACACCTTGGGATGGATGTGCATGGCATCACGGTTGGCTGGTGCCCAACCTGTGATACGAGTGGTTGGCGTTGCGACTCGTGTGGCGACAACGCTGGTGGCGTGCGGAGCATGGTCGCGGCTTGTCCTTCTGATGTCGGTGGTCCGGTTCACTAAGGAGGCGACACGGAGTCTCGAGAGGTGGGGGAAGTCTCGTGTCCATATGATGGTTGTGTCCGTATATAATGGCCTATTGGCGGTCTCCCTTCCGGCTCCATTAGAGGTCACACTATGGGGCTGTTTGGATTGCGTTCCACAGCCGTCCGTCCAAAATATTGGTCGTTGAGCAGGTTGGCGAGGTCGTTTGGATGAGCGCCCATTTTTTTGCTCGCCCAACCCACCGCATCACTTCTATTCTACGTCTACGCCAATTTTTTGGCAAGGCTCCGGCGGCCAATTCGCTCGCCAATTATTTTGCATGCCCTCCGTTGGCGGGGCTAGCTGTGGCAGAAACCAAACAGCCCCTATGTAGTTGAGTTTTGGTGCCCAATGAGAGGTACAAAACCAGAGGGCTACCATCTTCAAGACAGAAACATCACATTTGCCATGCTGCTTTCTTTACGTACATGCTTTGTTGAGTTGAATTTCGATACAGATAGGCACAACACGGGAGGCACATGTTTTGATTTTAAGCATATAGCCATATACTGGTCGGTGCGGCTGAATAGTCTAGCCGTGGAAAGTCATAGTTTCTTGTCAGTGATAGTTGTGGATGTTGTGCTAAACATTCGGGTAATAAAATCTATGGCTTTGGTTAAAAGCAAAACAAATAATGCTCTGCCTTCTGTATGTGGCTTTGAAACCCCAGAAGTCATTTTCTCGGTCGTGCTCAGTTTCCACTTGCTCTGGAATAAGCAAGCGAGCGATGGATGTTGCTCAGGTTCAGCGACTCGCTAGCAACGGTACCCCTAATGTTTGTCGCATGACAGGTGATGCTTGTAGTATGAGGATTTTAGAAAAAGAAGAAAGAATAGGGACGAAAAAGAAGATGAGTTAGGGGCAAAGGTGATTTATGTGACCACTGTTGTGCTTCCTAGTGATCTTATATACACGACAAGGTGTGATTAATCATTGTTGTGTCATGTATGTAGAAGCATCGTTTAGTTTGTTGGTTGCAAAACCATGTGAGCTATGGTTACCGATGGAGTAGTTTAAACTTGATTAGAAAGTGTAAACCCAGTCTGGATTCTCGAGTAGGATTCATGCTCTCACAGAATTCAATGTAAGACTTGAGGTTCATGCCTTGACATATATTCGCAAACCTCCTTCGACCAAGTGAACAAAGCATGACAAGTAATTAACAGGAAATCAACCAAAATACAAGCCTGTGTTGCCATTGCCAAATTTATCAAGGCACATAACTTCTTGGTGGATGAACT
Organism: Thinopyrum elongatum; assembly: GCA_011799875.1. Lineage (NCBI taxonomy): Eukaryota > Viridiplantae > Streptophyta > Magnoliopsida > Poales > Poaceae > Thinopyrum > Thinopyrum elongatum. The sequence goes on along the minus strand of CM022299.1, from coordinate 641,818,713 downwards.
TGGAAACACGCCCAGTGACATAATTAGAAGCAAAGGATGCATGCATTGCATAATCAAACCCACATGCTCGAATCCATGGTAATAGCTTGAGAATATAGGAACGGGAGGCAACGGCTGCTATTACCAGAGATGAAAAGGTAATTTCTTAGCAGCGGCGATACCGTTTTATATCTCATGCAGCTGATGTGGAAACAATGGAGGCCATGGCGATGCGGGATGGCCTTATTTTGCAAATTCACTTGGTTTTCCTCGAGTGGAAGCGGAGTCGGATTCTACAACGGTGATTGAATATTGTTCCGGGCAAACCGATGGGGATGCTGGCAACGCAATCTTTGCGGAGTGTGTGGACGTGTCCTTGGCATGGGAAGGTCATTTTTAAACATTGTAATCGTTCTACAAGAATATGTGGCACATGTGCTAGCTACTCATAGTTTTTGTAATAACATTTCTGATAGCTGGATGGGAGAGGCTCCGGCATCCTAGTTTTCGGACTTGTGAATGATGTAATTCCTATTTAAATCAATAAAGCTAGCCATGATGGCCTTCCATCAAAAAAAATAAAAAGCTTGAGAATATAGAAACATGAGTTCAAATGTTGAACGTGAGAAAATGATAATGCCAAGAAAGAATAAACATACACAATGGGTAGTGGATCACGTCTTAGCATCTGTCAAGTTGCACTAGTAGAAAAAAGGGCTTTGGTTGAGGCCAGGATAAGGCATTAATCTCGGTTCACTTACGAACCGGGACCAAAGGGTGCATCTGTCCCGGTTCGTAGGCCACGGCGCCGGCCGGGCCTCATGGGCCATTGGCCCGTTCGTCTGACACCTTTGGTCCCGGTTCCAGACACGAACCGGGACCAAAGGGCCTCGCTCCTGGCCCAGCACCTTTAGTCCCGGTTGGTGGCTGGAACCAGGACCAAAGGTCCGTCTTCTATCCCGGTTCTAGCCACAATCCTTGACTAAAGATAAGGCTATAAATACCCCCGCCCCTGCCCGCTCACTGCTCTGTTTTTTGGCCGGCCGGCGTGTGTAGGGGTGTGTTGCTCTAGCCCTCACCTCCTATGCATATGAGGTGTTCGATGAAATGCCCGAGCCACACTTAAGCTTTCTCCTCTCCAAGCTCGACCTCGAAGCTCCATTTTTCTCAAGATTTGTCTAGGTTTGGCGGTCTGTCCTGTCCCGTCCCCATCCTCACCGCCGTCAATCACCCGCGCCGATCTCGTCGCCGGCACCACCGTGGTGAGCCTCTTGTTCTTATCTTCTTTCTAAAAGAAAAAAAAATCTTACTTGTATGATTTAGATAGATACTTGTATAATTTTCTTACTTTTATTATTGTTTGTTATTATATAGTGCCATGGTTTTGGTGTCCGCCCCTGTCGGCCCTCGTCCTGTCTATGATTCGGATGTGATATATTATCTTTTATAACTATTTGTTTCATTTAGTGTTTATGACAATTATGCTGACCAACGTGACATAGATATTTTTATGTAGGAGGTATGTGAACCGGATATTCCAACCGACCCTCTTGTCAAGAGGTTAAATTTAGTTGAACAAGAAAATGAGTATTTGAAAGAAAAATTGAAAAGAATTGAGGAGGAGAAGATGAAATTGGAGTTGCATGTTGCCGATGTCGTCGATGATCACAAGATCAAGATGGATGCAATGCGCTTGAAGATTAGAAAGATTAGAAAATATGTCATTCATACTGAGGCTTGGTAACATTATGTCGTTGGATCAATTGTTACCTTCGTCGTCGCCATCGCCGAGCTGCCTCGACGCCGCCCCCTCTCCCACTGTGGGCCGCCGTGCCGTTCCCCTCCTCTCCTCCTTCCCCCCTCCTGCGCCCCGACGCCGCCGCTCGCCGCGATGCCGACGCCGCCCGCGCTCCGGCCGCCCACGCTCTCCGGCCGCCCGCCTTGATGCCGATGCCCCGACGCCCGGCCTCCCGCAGTGAGCTCCGCCCCGGCCCTTTCCCCTGCATTGCCACCGTCGCCGCCGCCGCCGCCCCTGCCCTGCACTGCCGCCGCGCGCCGCCGCCCCGCAAAACTTAGAATTTTGCATATGCAAAAGTTAGAATTTGCAAGGAATATGCAAAAGTTAGAATTTTTTATGTATGTATGTTCATATGCAAAAGTTACATTTAAGAAAAAAAGAAAATGTATGTATGTTCATATGCAAAGAATATGCAAAAGTTAGAATTTTTTATGTTCATAGACGCCGTGCAAAGAATATGTATGTGTATGTATGGATGTATATATATAGAAAATGATCATATGATGTTCTTTATTGTTCATAGAATATATTTTTTTGTTCATAGAAATTAGTTAAAATTTACCAAGTTACTAAGTTACTAAGTTAAAATGTTCGACATGAGGGTGGACGTCGGACATGCATGAGAGAGGCGGTCCGCTCGCCCGACCAACTATCGAGGCCACCCAAACCCTAGAAGAAAGAGCGTCGTTGTCGATCTACCCCCTCCCCGATAACTTCGACATGAGGGGGGACGTCGACATGCATGAGAGAGAGGCGGTCCGCTCGCCGACCAACTATCGAGGCCACCAAACCCTAGAAGAAAGAGCTTGTTGGCGATTCACCCCCTCGATAACTTCGACATGAGGGGGGACGTCGGACATGCATGAGAGAGAGGCGGTCCGTGCCCGACAAACTATCGAGGCCACCCAAAACCTAGAAGAAAGGAGCGTCGTTGCGTATACCCCCTCCCCGATAACTTTGACATGAGGGGCGACGTCGGACATGCATGAGAGAGAGGCGGTCTGCTCGCCCAACCAACTATTGAGGCCACCCAAACCCTAGAAGAAAGAGCGTCGTTGTCGATCTATCGTTGCTGGCATAGGTCAATGGGATAAGAATAAGGACGACCCTGAAGTTTCTTATGTCCAGGATAGACAGAAAGATGATCTTTGGACCTCGCTGATGACAAATTTCAGCCTACCGCCAGAGGAGGAGCCGAATAACCCAGTTATAGAGCGAAAGGTCAAGGCGTTTGCTCTTAAGAAGATGGCAGAACTATTCAGGAACTGGAAGAAAGAGTTGAACACAAAGTTTGTCGACAAAGAGAAGACTCCAGAATTCATCTGTCGATATGAAAAGATAAGAGATCACTGGCCCGCATTTGTGGCCTACAAGAAATGGGAGAAGGGTAAGAAAAGGTCACTGACAAACAAGCAAAATGCTGCAAAGAAGTATCACCATCACATGGGGTCAGGTGGCTACTACAAAGTCCGGCCGTTGTGGGACAAAGCTGAGCAAGACCTGCTTGCTAAAGGGGTCCAACCAGTGACATTGCACTGGCCAGATCATTCAAGGACTTGGTTCTTCGGGGTTGGGGGAACTTTGGATCCGGAAACAGGGGAGTGTGTTTGGATGGACGAGCAACTTGCAATACCCATCCGGAAGCTTCAGAAAGCAATCAAGGCAGCGCAAGAAGGGACGTTCATTCCCGACAGAGAGAAGGCTAAGCTGACAGAGGCCCTCGGGAATCCTGAGCACCCTGGACAAACACGAGGCACACCAGGCTCCGTTCCGTGGGTGCATGAGTTTCCCGACAGTGGTGGTTATAGAAGCCGAGAGAGAAAGAGGAAAGAGGAAGCAACCGAAATGCAGAGGCTTAGTAGATTAGCAAAACTAGAGGAACTTGAGAGCCAGCGAGCTACCGGCCAACCATCTCATCGTCCCGAAGATCCTTGCTTTGACGCTGCCCCAGAAGCTACCCCACCATCTTAGCGGAGAAGCAGCGTGGCTTCCACGAAGCTCGTTCAGCCTGATTTCATGGCTCCTCGCTACCCCGTGGATAGTATCACGGAGGCTGAACATTGCGAGCTAATGATGAAATGCCAGAACCTGACCTTGAAGGCGGCGGTCGGCTCTATTGTACCTCCTCAAGCTGAGGGAGCTTTTCATCGCCGTCCGATTCCACATGGCTATGCTATTGTGACGGTGGATGAAATAATGGAGGGATTTGAGGAGCTGGAGCTTGACTACCCTACAGGTGAAGGGGAGATTCATCTAGAAAATGCTTTAAGGAGTACCTGTCTATGGAGAAACAAGTACATCAAGCTTCCAAACTGGACGCCTCCTCCTCCTCCTCCGGTGAGTCAGGACACTCTGCCTCCTCCTCCGCCGCGTCAGGGCACTCCGCCTCCTCCTCCGCCTCCTCTGGCGGGTCAGGGTAGTACTCCGCCTCCTCCGGCGTGTCAGCGGACTCTGTCGCGTCAGCTACGGCGGAAGAGAGACGCCGCCACTCCGGCGGCTAGTAGTACAACAGGCGGGAAGAAATACATATTTGGTGCAAGCCTGAAGCCTCTTCCAAAGTTACCATATGAGAGGACTGATGAGGAAACCGATGAAATTGTGGAAACCGAAGTGCAGGCCCATTTTGCACGGAAACCTCCACCTCCGAAGGAAACGGCAGATACGGTGAAAGTGAAGCGCACTCTGGATGCCCTTAAGCGACCACCACCGCCTCCTCCGCAATCCAACTATGACCGCTATATTGCAAAGACATATAAGGAAGCGCGGCGGTCGGGAAGTACTTCCAGTGATGCAAGATTAGCAAAACGAAGAAGTGGGAAAACAATTCCCCATCTCGGCGAACAGGCAAAGCAATCGTGCCCCCCGCTCAAGGTATCTAGCGATATCGTCGCTAATCATCCGGGGCTAGTGCCCGGTACCAATGTTGGTGATTACCTGGGCGATGATGTACAGTTTGAAACGTTAGAGGTAGTAGAGATTTTTAGATACGAGCACGGGAAGCCTCTCGTCAAACCTGATCATTCTCCTCTAACAACGATGATGTGAAGATTGCATGAATGGTACATGGATACCTGCAGGAAGTTTGGGACCGACAGTATATTGCTGAGAATTAAAAATGAGCACGTCCTCATTGGAGTTGAGGTGATGCCTGTTGAATTTGTGGAGTTATTTCAGTTGTTCAATCAAGACGCCCTCGACAAACAACTCATGACTTGCTACTGTCTGTAAGTATTACTTCTATAATTAAGTCTCTATAGCTCAGCTCGTTCATATTGCATGTATATATAATTATCCTCACTATATTATGCAGATTGAAGATCGTTGAATGCAAAAAAGGACAAATATATGACATTGGGTTCATTAGCCCAAATACCGTAAATGAATGGTTGGTTCAAAACAGAGTCAAAGATACTGAGGAAAACTTGCTACAATCGTTCCTTCGACAAAAAAACAAAGGGAAAATACTCTTTCCTTACAACTTCAAGTGAGTGTTATTGTCTTGTGCATATTCGGTTTCGCTTACTCGAGGTTATAGTAATGTAATTGATGAGTTATGCGTGCGCAGGTTCCACTTTATTCTGCTAGAGATTAAGCTTGACGGGGGAGTAGTAACTGTCTTAGACTCGAGACGTGAAGATCCCCAGGAGTATGCGGACATGACTGCAATGCTCCAGAAGTAAGTTCAATCATTATCGCATCATATCGGCAACTTTCGTTCATTTCCTAATATCAAGTAATCATTTTCTTTGCATGGCTAGGGTTTGGAAAAAGTTCACCGGAATGGTTCCGGGTCTAGAGAAGAAGGCGCTGCGATTTACACACCCCAAAGTAAGTAGTACTAGCTAGTTTCGCGCATCTCTCATTGATTCTAGTTTCATCAATACCATTATCATGCTTGATTATGAGTTTGATTGAACTCTATTCTCGTAAAGTGTTGGTGGCAGGAAGGCGGGAATAATTTATGTGGATACTACGTTTGTGAGTTCATTCGCCAATCGACCTCTGAGCGGGGCTACTCTGACAAACAATATGAAGTACGTAAACAATATTCCCAATTTTATTTTATTACCATCAATTGTGTTGAGTTTCATTCATATATATGTATTGACCCCCTTCTTTAAAATAGATCTAGCAGATGCGGGATGAACTCCTACCACATGATCGCATACGAGCAATTCAAGAAGAATTGGCGGGATTCTTTCTTGACCACGTCATAAAAGAGAATGGAGAATACCATATGGAAATTCAAGCTGATTTTCGGTAGATGATGTCAGGGATCGTAAGAGATGTTATATTGTATATATGTAGTAGCGTTGGATAGATATACGAAAACTTGTTGTTTGACCAAGCACAGAGAAAGAGAGGTCACTTCTCTCTATATATGTTCATGATCATGATGTTGTGTAATTAATGATTCCTTCATTTGCTTACTAGCTAGCGTCGAGTTCTCTCCATATATATATGTAGTAGCTACCGTCGACCAAGCACGGAGAAAGAGAGGTCACTTCTCTCTATATGTAGTAGCTATAGCTAACACAATATGAAACCCCTAAACCCTCCAAAACCCCTAAACCCCCCACCTTAAAAAAAACCCCAGCGCCTGGGAGCTGCTGACACGTGGCTGCCTTTTAGTCCCGGTCGGTGTTACAAACCGGGACTAAAGGTCCTCCCCCTGGGCGCCCCACAGCGGCCACGTGGAGCTCCTTTAGTCCCGGTTCGTAAGCAAACCGGGACTAAATGTTTTGGGCATTAGTCCCGTTTGTTTTGTCCCGGTTCCAGAACCGGGACTAAAGGCCCTCTGAAACCGGGACTAGTACCCTGTTTTCTACTAGTGTTGGTTAGTCTAATGTGTGTCGACAGGTATATAATTCATGCAAAAGAACATGATTATAGAATTGCTCCCTCCTTTCCAGAATATAAATTCACGCTCTGATCATGCAGGTTCACGCTTTGATCATAAATATCATTCACAATGTTTTCCTTGTAGTTTGGAAACCACATGGCAGCAAGTAGTGCTCTTGAGTACATATATGGCGACCAATTTCATGTTACATAACCCGTGAATTGTCAAACTAATACATGGAAAACAACATTAAATATCTGAAGAAAAAGATAGAGTAATTTATGGTGGTATAATACACTAGCCGAATCCTAACCCTCTACATATCTCTGAGGAAAAAGCCACATGGGGGGATGGACACCGCCCATTGCGTAGTACCCTGTTGACATGATGCCTTTCACACCATCGGTGATAATTTCATCTTGCTTGTAATACACGCGGTAACCATCGTCATTTAAGCTCGTCCAGAGTACCTTGACGCCATCAGGGATCTTATCATTTCGCCTTAAGCAACGATGATGGGAGAAGTAGATGTGGTTTTCTTGCATGTCACCCCACCCACCTGCCGGCATGCGCATTGCTTTGGAGCCTGTTGGCCCCACGAATAGTGTGTAGTCTCTTAAGCTATTCACCTTCGCCCAGCTGTCACTGTTGCCGTTGTGGACTAGCTTGAAAACCGTGAAGCTGTTTTTCCCGGTAGCCGTGAAGCTGTTGCGCAACCTATAATTACTCACCACCATTACAAGGTTGCCACGTAGCTCAACAATGTACCTGATGCGCTCGTCGGGGCCCGTCTGGTAGTCGTTTAGGTCGCACAATGAGTAGATGTTAACATCGAGCTCTAAATTTTCGTTTACACCACCAAACTTGAGCTTGATGAGCATCTTGGTGTCTCGCGTGATGCCATAGAGCTCGCCATTGCAAAAGGCGATATCCATAAGATGATCATTCCCACGCGGTCCTCGTATCATCCAGCCAACCGTGAATTGTCAACCTTGATTTAGAAAGCTCAGGTTTCTGGACACCTCTTATCATCACCCTTCATTATTGCTTTGAGATCTGTGCTACATGTTAGAAGGGAGAGAGAGATTGGTGGAATAGTTCGTTTCATTGTATTGCTTGAGCCTCGTGGGCATATATATAGGAGTACAAAGACCAACTTGGAGTACAAGACAAGGCAGGACCAAATCCTAGTCTATCCTATACTTCCTAATAATCCTTATACTCAACATCCCCCCGCAGTCACAACGGTAGCGACGCAGACGGTGAGACTGGAGAAGAATCCGAAGGCAAGCCGATGGACACCCCCCCACAGTCGTAACGGTCGATGCATCGCGGAGTCGGGCTGGAGTGGCAACCGATGAGGTTGCTCAAGCAAGGCGGTAGCCCTTTGTGCCGTTTGTCGTGGTAGCCGAGAGCGTGGGTGGTGGAGCCGTGGTCGAGGTAGCCGTGCGAAGAATGCCGTGGTCGATGTCGAGTCGGGGTGGCCGGTGTCGAGGAAGTCGCCGTGGAGCCACGGGCGCAAGGGGCCGAAGAAGAAGTTGACGAAGCGCCGACCAGGCTTGCCAGGCCCGGGGACACATCGTGGATGAAGGCACGCATCGGTGTTGCCAGCACCGGGCATGCGTAGATGAGGGACCTGCACGAGCTGTACGCCATGTCGGAGAAGTCGAAGGGGCCAGCAGAGAAGAACTCGACGACGATTTGCGGCGTCCATCGGCGCGGGGCCAATGTCACCAACGGTGGTCGGAGTAGACGAAGTGGTCGGGGTAGATGACGGCGACGCTGGCGACGGGCTGGTGCTGGACGAAGACGAAGGGGGTGGACGGGCGGTTGCGGCGGCTACGGGGGTAGCGGCGGCGGCGGCCGAAGAAGAGCGGCAGCTGCGGCCTGACGGCGGCGGCGGCAGTTAGGTTAGGAGTGCGGCGGCAATGCTCGAAGTAGGCGAAGAACCCGGACAGTGTGACGAAGACCGGCGCGGACGGTGGCGTTCCCGCGCCAAGGGAGACGGCGCGGCGCATACCATGGGAAGTCGACGCGCGGGGACGGCGAAGTGGACCGCGGGCCGCGGCGCGAGGGCCCGAAGGGGCGACGCAGCGGCGGCAGGCAGGTTGAGGCGACGGCGGGAAGACCTCGGGGCGGCGGCGGGGACCGCGGGCAGCGACGCTGCGGCCCGAAGGGGCGACGCAACGGCAGTTCGCGAGTCGGTGCAGCCGCGGGGACGGCCTTAGGACGGCGGCGTGGACCGCGTGCCACGCTCGCTACGGCCGAATGGGGCGACGCAGCGGCGGCGCGAGGGTCGGTGCAGCCACGGGACGGCCTGGAGCTGACGGCCTCGGGGCGGCGGGGGACCGCGGGCCGCGACACTACGGCCCGAAGGGGCGACGCAGCGGTGACGCGGGTCGGTGCAGCCGGGAAAAGAACCACGGGGCGGCGGCACTGCGGCCCGTCGGGGCGACGCAGCGGCAGCTGTCGTGGGAACGATTCCGACAGTACGAAGGGGGTAGGGTAAAGGAGCATGATCTATCGAGATGCATATGGGTGACACGATGATTTTAGCGAGTTCGGGCCTCTCACGGTGGAGATAACAGCCCTACGTCTCGTGCTCCGGAGAGGCTTTGTTTTATCTGAGTATGTATCTGGAGATTACAATGTGTGTGAGAAAGAGGAGAGCGGATCCCCATGCCTGGGCTAAGTCCGGAGACTAGAGAGAGAGAGGTAGCAGAAAAGAATCCCCCTAGTCTAGTGGTGAGGGGTGGCTTATATAGAGTGTGCCACCCCTTCACCTCCTATGTTACAAAGTGGATCATCAATGCCATCATATCTGCTCACTACGAAACCGGCACTATGAGAATGATGCTCCGACTGTTTTGTCGACTGTTTGGTCTTCGTATATCCAAGTGAGATCGGGTGCTCCGAGTGGAATGAGTTCGTCGAGTGGATGTAGGATCTTCCGAGTGAGCTGATTGTCGAGTGGCTCGTAAGCTTATGGTTACTTCAGTCGGAATCTTCCTTGTAATCTTGTAATCTTGCATGTGGTGTCTTCAGGTGGGGTGTGTAGGCCATGCTTAGGACCCTACCCCTAGTACATATCCACATCATTAGCCCCCGAATGGATCAGGGTTCGAGTGGGAAAGGGACAGTGTTGGTTCTGCCAAACTCAACGTTCCGAATGAGCTTTGAGATTTTGCTGATGCTTGTGACGACTGGGCCTTCTAGCATTCGCCTTGATCTATTCAGCATATCAGTCCTTCCGAGTGAATTTGGATGTAGGTCCTGCATCGAGTAACTGATTACTTGGAATTTCTTCACGCCTGGAACGTGTCTCTTTTTTTTTGTTTGGCCGTCACTCGGACCGGGCGGACCGTTCCGAGTGGATACCATTCCAGTGGGGGCACGCTGAGTGCACCCACTGGGTGTAGTCCCCGAGATTGCCGTCGACTGCGGGCAGTCGGTGGGAGTCGTAGAGCCTGTCTTTTTTGCTGTTGTTTGGCCGTCACTCGGACCGGGCGGACCGTTCCGAGTGGATACCATTCCAGTGGGGGCACGCTGAGTGCACCCACTGGGTGTAGTCCCCGAGACCGCCGTCGACTGCAGGCAGTCGGCGGGGGTCTTAGAGCCTGTCTTCTGGTCTGGAACTGAATTAAACAGGTGAACCCTCGTGCGCTCGGCACGGTAAATGACTTCAGCCTAGAATTGTGGCAGGTCTTCATGCATTCGGAATGGATCTTCACGCGCTTGGCATGGTGAATAAGCTCAGCCTGGAGCTGAATCAGTCGGACTGATCTTCGTGCACTCGGCACGGTAAATAAGTTCAGCCTGGAACTGGGTCAAGCAGGCGAATCTTCGTGCTCTCGGCACGACGAATGAATTCGGCCTCGAAACAGCCGACTGTAGAAAAGAGCTGGACACTCCAGGAGTAATCGCTCCAGTAGTACTTCTTACATTGACCGTTAGCTTCTTGTTTTCACCCTTTTGCATGAAACGGGTTTGTCCGAGTGGACGTGCTTCCCGACTGATCGGGGTATGTTGACTGCAAGGAAAAACTTGGTGGCACTTGTATGTCTCCCGGAGGAGATAGACTAGTGGTCCGACGTGGACGTGCCATGAAACCCGAGTGGCGAGGCTAGCGCGTGGACTGACTCTCCAGAGAGAGGCCACTCATTATCCCGGGGGAACACCAGCACATGCCATCTCCGAGTCCAAGTTTGTGAAACTGACGTCTTGGAGCCTAGAAGAAGGGCCAAGTATATCCGTAGAGGAGCATCGTTTTCACCCTTTTGTAGCCCTGAAGATGACTCCAGGTAATGATTTGGGCGATCGTCCGAGTGGACAGTGCGACCCTTATAGATCTTCGGCGGACCGAGCATGTATGGTCAGAAAAATATTCCCGATGTGATCAACAGGTTGATCAAATGGGCGTAACCCCTGAAGGCGGCATGGCCCACAGCTGAGCGTAGCCCCCGAGTGATGCTCGAAAGAGGTAAGCTTGCTACAGAGTGCGATATGAGGCTTGATCATATGAGTAACTTAGTCATTCCCGAGTTGGGGATGTAGTGGAGAAGACGTGTCCAACCGATGGTGATGCGCGGGGGCGGATGAATGGTAAGGGCATGCCCAACCGAGTGGCGACGCGCGAAGCGGCCGAAGGGCGAGGATGTGGACAACCGAGTGACGACGCGCGGGGCGGCCGAGCGGTGAAGACGTGCACAACCGAGTGGCGAAGCGCGGGGCGGCCGAGCGGTGAAGACGTGCACAACCGAGTGGCGACGCGCGGGGCGGCCGAAGGGCGAGGATGTGTACAACCGAGTGACGACACGCGGGGCGGCCGAGCGGTGAGGACGTGCACAACCGAGTGGCGACGTGCGGGACGGCCGAGCGGTGAAGACGTGCACAGCCGAGTGGTGACGCGCAGGCGCCGGGAGCTTTGAGTCTGAGGATTCGTTTAACACCCGTTTGCTCGCGTGGGGCGGCCGACGGTGAAGACGTGCCACCGAGGGCGACGACGCGGACGGCCGAGCGGTGAAGACGTGCACAACCGAGTGGCGACGCGCAGGGCGGCCGGGTGAAGATGTGCGAGGTGACCGAGTGAAGGACTACGTGCACAACCGAGCGGCGACACGCAGGGCGGCCGAGTGGCGACGCGCAGGGCGGCCGAGTGAAGACATGCACAACCGAGTGGCGACGCGCGGGGCGGCCGAGCGGTGAAGACGTGCACAACCGAGTGGCGACGCGCGGGGTGGTCGAGTGAAAATGGTCCTCGGTGGAGTCAGCCATATGCTTTCGAAGCCGATGTAGCGACGAGGTCGGTGTAGTGTGGTCGATGTAGCGACGCAACAAGATCGGCGTGACAACTGAGTCTGAGTAGGAATGAAGATGGCGCGCAAAGTGTCTGAGTGATTATGAAACTTTTCGAAGTAGCGGATCGGACTGCACTCGTTGAAGTGAAGGATTCGACTGGTGATGAAGTACTCGACCACTCAGGAGAATGTGATTCTGAATGAGCTACAGCCCCCGAGTGCGGCGTAGCCCCCGAGCGTACTACAGACTTTGACGATGGAATTGTCGGAATATGAGAAATATAGTTTTGAATGGATAAATTATAATTCATCGAGTCGGACTCGGGTAAAGATGAGGAGGATCTTCCGAGTGATGCTCAAAAGAGGCAAACTCGTAAAGGAGTGAAGTGTGCAGTTTGATTACAAAAGTGACTTATATGTCTCATGCCTGACGAGGTCTATATCACTAATATGATGAAGAGGATCCCACAGAGGGGTCGGCCGGATGTGTTTGAAGTTAACAGAGCGACAAGGTCGGTGTTGTGGTGCGCTAAGACCGGTATGGTGACCGAGTCTGAGTAGCGATGAAGTTGGCGCATAGGGCCGTCGAGTGGTCACGTAATTTGTGTAAGAAAAATAGCACAAGCCAACGTAACGATTTCTCGACGAAATTTGATGTGTGCTGAAATAATTTGTGTGAATAACACCCATAGACACCCGCTGGGAGTGCAAGGGGCTTGCTGGTTAACCAGCAAGAGTCTGAAAGAGCGAAGGATCCGTTCGAACTTGTCGAAGTGAAGGATCCGACTGAACTCGTTGGAATACTGGCTCAAATAAAACGGAAGTGTAGTGTTCCGACTGAGTTGCAGCCCCGGAGGACCGATGCAAACTCGAAATGAAGAACACATGGTGTTTGTGAATGATGTATGCGAAGAAATGGAAGTTGGACTCAGGAGTCAAATAATCTGTACTAAGCAAGTATGTGAAAATAAGCAACCGAGCGTAGAGGTACACTCGGTGGCGTGGCTTCCGAGTGAACGTGATGGTGAATTACAGGATACTCGGGAACTCGGAAATAACAGAATGTAGTGCATGTAGAATGACTTAGCTGTCTGAAGGCGCGCGAGGCAGTCGAGTGGTGATGAGGTGACCAACCGAGTGGCGACGCGCGGGGCGGCCGAGTGGTGATGAGGTGACCAACTAAGAGGCGACGCGCGGAGCGGCCGAGTGGTGATGAGGTGACCAACCAAGAGGCGTCGCGCGGAGCGGCCGAGTGGTGATGAGGTGACCAACCGAGCGGCGACGCGCGGAGCGGTCGAGTGGTGATGAGGTGACCAACCGAGCGGCGACGCGCGGAGCGGCCGAGTGGTGATGAGGTGACCAACCGAGCGGCGACGCGCGGAGCGGTCGAGTGGTGATGAGGTGACCAACCGACGGCGACCGCCAGAGCGCCGAGTGTGATGAGGTGACCAACCGAGTGGCGTCGCGCGGAGCGGCCGATGGGTGATGAGGTGACCAACAAGCGGCGACGCGCGGAGCGGCCGAGTGTGATGATGTGACCAACCGAGCGGCGACGCGCGGAGCGCCGAGTGGTGATGAGGTGACCAACCGAGCGGCGACGCGCGAGCGCGGATTGGTGATGAGGTGACCAACCGAGCGCGTCACGCGGAGGCGGCCGAGTGGTGATGAGGTGTACCAACCGAGCGCGACGTGCGGACGGCCGAGTGGTGATGAGGTGACCAACCGAGTGGTGACGCGCGGGGCGGCCAGTGGTGATAGGTGACCAACCAAAGGCGACGCGCGGCGGCCGAGTGATGATGAGGTGACCAACCGAGTGGCGACGCGCGGGGCGGCCGAGTGGTGATGAGGTGACCAACCGAGTGGCGACGCGCTGGGCGGCCGAGTGTGGCAAGCTGAAGAAGCCGTGCCCAACTGAGTGGTAACGCGCAGGGCGGCCGAGCGGGCAACTAGATGAAGACGTGCCCAACTGAGCGGCGACGCGCGGGGCGGCCGAGCGGGCAAGTAGATGAAGACGCGCCGAACTGAGCGGCGACGCGCGGGGCGGCCGAGCGGGCAAGTCGATGAAGACGTGCCCAATTGAGCGGCGACGCGCGGGGCGGCCGAGCGGGCAAGTTGATGAAGACGTGCCCAACAGAGCGGCGACGCGCGGGGCGGCCGAGCGGGCAAGTTGATGAAGACGCGCCCAACTGAGCGGCGACGCGCGGGGCGGCCGAGCGGGCAAGTTGATGAAGGCATGCCCAACAGAGCGGCGACGCGCGGGGCGGCCGAGCGGGCAAGTTGATGAAGACGCGCCCAACTGAGCGGTGACGCGCGGGGCAGCCGAATGATGAGGACATGCCTAGCCGAGTGGCTATGCACGGGACGGCCGAGTGGTGTAGACGCGTCCGACTGTGTGACATCCGAGTGACGGCAACACGCGGGTGGCCGAGTGCTGGCGGACTGTCCGAGTGAATATTGACTGGAGCGCATGTTGTCCGAGTAAATCCCCCGACCAATTGAACGGCCGAGTGAATCCGTCCGAGTGATCAGCAGAGTGCCCTATCTTGGTGACCGTGCGCGGGGTGTCCGAGTGAAGGAGACGCGTTCCGCGGAGTGACGATGCACGGGGCGTCCGATGAAGTAGAGGTGTCCCGCGGAGTGACGACGCGCGGGACATCGAGTGACGACGCGTGCGACCAAGTGATGCTGGCGTGACCAGTTGAGCCACGGTGTGCAGGCGACCGAGTCACTGCGCGTTAGTCGTAAAAAATGCATTCGAATGAATCTGGACGTTTAGTAATCCAAATGAAAAACTCATCTGCCTGTCATCGTGTTATTAGCCTGAACGAAACGTCCGTCCGAGTGAACTGCTGACGGTGGACGATAAAGGAAGTGACCCTGCAAGTTAGTAGCAAGTATAGCTACGAATATATTTTTTTTTTGATCCCAACGCTCCTGCAAGTTAGCCAGGCATAGCCACGAAATTACTGGCCAGGCCGTTGCACATGAATGCATGCATGCACCAATTACTGGCGCGCCAATTGACTTCGAGGCAGTGCATGCACGCACCGATTAACTAGCGCCGAGCGGCGCATTTGCTATGGCTGTAATAATTAGGTAACGACTGACCTTGAGAATCCTCACCAATTAGCCACTTAATGAGGCGATTATACCTTGGCGAAGCGGAGCCAGCGGAGTTGCGTACTGGTGGGAGTCGTTCCTCCGTTTTCTATTTTCCTGCAAGCAAGACGCATTAATGCTAATTAGCAATAGTTATAATCCCGTTACGCATGCTAGGGATGTTTCCCTTTTTCCTTGGCTCATTCACTGCATGCGATTTATTGCTGCGTCATGAGGTTTGCCGGGCTCGATCTTGCAGCCCCGGAAGGCGTCGGACTCGCCAGGGACAGGGCCGTCGGGGGCACCGGAGAACACCTCGAAGAGCGTGATGTGGACCCTGCCGACGTCGCGGTCGCCGAGAGCGTGCTCGGCATGGAGCAGCACGTCGACGGACACAACGACGTCGGCGGGCAAGATGAGCCTGAGTACCTGACCATGGTGTTTCAGGTTGGGCTGCACCCGCTGGAGTCGTGAGTGTGGGGTGCAGCCCGCCCTCCTCATACCAGAGGAAGAGATCATCGTGTGTGAGGGGTTCGACGGCGGCGTCGAGGCTGGAGTCGACGACAGGCGGCCGGCGTCGGTGCCGGTGCGTGGAAGCGCGGCGTCGGCATCGTAGACGAAGCCGGAGACGACGGGCGGACGGCGCCGACGTTCGTGCGTGGGGGCGCGGCGATGGCTTCGCCCGGGGATGACGACGGGCGGACGACGTCGTTTCGTCGTCTCGGAGCAGTGATTGGTTACGCATGAGTGGTGTCTGATCCTACATGAGAAAAAGATCAATCCATTGTTAGATAATTAATTCAAAAAAGACTAGATCAAGAGGACACTTCCCTGATCCTTTTGTTTGTATGAATGGCGCACGAGCGGCCAATTTCTCTGACGATGGTCATTGATCCGCTGCCGAAGATTGAAGAAAGAACCATTTGCACCATGGCTCGATAGACGCCACGCCCCACGGTGGGCGTCAACTGTCGTGGGAACGATTCCGACAGTATGAAGGGGGTAGGGTAAAGGAGCATGATCTATCGAGATGCATATGGGTGACACGGTGATTTTAGCGAGTTTGGGCCTCTCACGGTGGAGATAACAGCCCTACGTCTCGTGTTCCGGAGAGGCTTTGTTTTATCTGAGTATGTATCTGGAGATTACAATGTGTGTGAGAAAGAGGAGAGCGGATCCCCATGCCTGGGCTAAGTCCGGAGACTAGAGAGAGAGAGGTAGCAGAAAAGAATCCCCCTAGTCTAGTGGTGAGGGGTGGCTTATATAGAGTGCGCCACCCCTTCACCTCCTATGTTACAAAGTGGATCATCAATGCCATCATATCTGCTCACTACGAAACCGGCACTATGAGAATGATGCTCCGACTGTTTTGTCGACTGTTTGGTCTTCGTATATCCAAGTGAGATTGGGTGCTCCGAGTGGAATGAGTTCGTCGAGTGGATGTAGGATCTTCCGAGTGAGCTGATTGTCGAGTGGCTCGTAAGCTTATGGTTACTTCAGTCGGAATCTTCCTTGTAATCTTGTAATCTTGCATGTGGTGTCTTCAGGTGGGGTGTGTAGGCCATGCTTAGGACCCTACCCCTAGTACATATCCACATCAGCAGCCCGTTGCTCGATCGGTGGAGGGGCGCGCTGAACTCGGGACAGTCTTCACAGGACCTGCGGAGGCGCGCGCAACCGATGGGCCAGGTTGGTTGCACGGCATAGATGAGGCGGAGCGCAGCGGCGGGCGGGTGATCAATCCGATCGCGCGCGAGGTCGTCGACGTCGCTCAGTGGAGGCGCGGTGGCGGCCTGAACCGTCAGCCGGCCCGAAGCAGCCGGCCCAAAGCAGGCGGCGCGACGCAGGCGGCCCGAAGCGGCCGGCGTGAGGTAGCCGACAAGGCCGACACAGCTGGCGCGAGGCAGCTGGCAAGGACGGAGCCGGGAGCCGGCCCAAGGCAGCCGGTGTGCGACCAGACGAGGCGACGGTGAAGATCGACGGGAAGGCCGGCGCGCGAACGACGGTTGTGATGGGCCGCCGCATGGCGCGAGGCCGTCGGGTCAGGGTGATGCAGGAGTGCCAATCGAAGCAGGGCGATGACGGCCGGCATAGATCGACGGGCGTGCCGGCGCACGAACGGCGGCGTTGAGGGGCCGCTAGGTTGCGCGAGGCCGTCGGGTCGGTGGAGAAGACGGGTCGCGCCGGTGTCGGAGTAGAGGCGCACGGGGATCGACGGCGGCGGCGGGCGACGCAAACCGATCTTAGATCGGAAAACCAAAAAGAAAAACGCCGATCTAAACGACCGGCGAGAGAGCGAAAAAACCCGGAGCAAAGGCTCGGGAAAAAGACTCTCTAGGGCAGCCGGCCAACACGGACGGCGGACGAACCCTAGGTACGGGCGGCGCGGCCCCCGGCGGCGGTCATGGAGGCCGACCGCCCCGGGGGCGGCGCGCGGGTGCGGAAGCGGCGGCGGCTAGGGTTTAGAACCCGGAAACTGATACCATGTTAGAAGGGAGAGAGGGATTGGTGGAATAGTTCGTTTCATTGTATTGCTTGAGCCTCGTGGGCATATATATAGGAGTACAAAGACCAACTTGAAGTACAAGACAAGGCAGGACCAAATCCTAGTCTATCCTATACTTCCTAATAATCCTTATACTCAACACTACACAACAAACTTACTACATGAAATTTTCTCTTTTTTGTTTCTTTCAAATAAAATAACATATGAACCTCAAACTTTGGGAAACAACAAAACACTTTCATCTGAAAGTTTTTTCCCACATTCTTGTTAGAATGTTTTGTTGTTTCCCAAAGTTTGAGGTTCATATGTTGTTTTATTTGAAAGAAACAAAAAAAGAAAAATGCTCGCACGAATCGCGATGCAGAAATAAATGGCTAGATAAGAGGATGTAGGAAAGCCTATGCTTCCTCAAATGTTAACCCAGCCGACCTCCGGGCATCCAACCTTGGAGAATGCGAGCTCGTGCGCATTGGTGATGGCGGCGACGATGCAACTACTCAAAGTGAGCCTATGAGAGAAGACGACCTTTCTCAAGACTAGCGGGTCACCCCTGCGCTGGCGTGTGTGGAACTTGGTCTTTGAAGGGAGCGCCACCTCTGCGCCGGAGAAGAAGTTAACGACCTTAAAGGGCGCCTCGGACGAGGCGACCCAGCCTTCATCGTGGCTGCCCACGAAGCACCTGCGGACGGCCTCGCCCGGGAGAGAGCGGCGGCAGGGCCACACTTTCCTCGGGACAGTACACGCGCTCCGTCTGGTGGCCGCCGCTGGGGTCAAGGATCAGCCACGGGATGCAACGGCGCGCCACGCCGTGCACACGGTGGCGAAGCGGACGCGGTCTATTGGGGCGGTGAGGCTGAGGTAGCTTATGGCCAGGAGATCGTCGGGGAGGCTGGACCACGGCACCTGTACTGTCGCCGACGAGTCCCCTTGGGCGCCGCCGCCGCCGTCGCCGTTGGTGGACGCCATGTTTGCGTTGATCTGGCACCCGCGGATTGATCCGAGTCGGTCGTGGCAATTCAGAGATATGGTTTTATGATGGTCAGATAATGCACGTATCCGATCACATCTCTACCACGCGCAGAAGCAAACAAGTAGGCGCCAAGGAACCTGACGATGGACTTGGTTAATTGTTGGATAAACAGCCACGACCGCTTCATCCGGACACCGTAGCAGGGCGTGCAGTACTCGCAAGGCGGGCCGACCTTCTCGGACAGATCCTGGTATCTCGCAAGGTTTAACACAGTACAAACGCAAGCGCTCATATACACGCGCATACACTCACCTCTATGAACGTACACACGCACACCCTACCCCTATGAGCACCTCCGAAAGACTGAGCCGGCATATCATCTTGAAATTTACGAAGTCACCGTAGTCACCTCGTCGTCGACGGGAACGTCTCCTCCCACTGAACCCTTTGATTTGATGAGGACTTGATCAACGTCATCGAGTGCACGCGGGTTGCTCGATGATGAATCCAACCCAATCCATTGATGTTTTTCTTTTCTTTGTGTGAAATAATCCTTTCTTCCCGCGATTCACACGTACAGTATACAGTGCGTACCTTCTCATGCATGCATGGAAATAAATCTCCACGTGCATGCAATCAACCAGCTAGCTAACTACTCCTACGATCGATTATACTACCTCTGTCCTGGTTTACTGGTCCCTTTATTATTTTGTGCCAAATTTTGACCATAGATTTAACTAATAAAATCTTAGTGCATGTCACCGAAAATAATATTATCGGAAACTATATTCAAATACGAATCTAGTGATATAATTTTTATGACATGCATTAAAATTTTATTAGTTAAATTTATAGTCAAAATTTGACCCAAAATACGAAGGGGACCAATAAATCAGTACGGAGGTAGAACTCGCTAACATCAAATAGTCCAGCTCAGCCCCCTCAGCCCCGGCCCAGTAGTATATAAGGGCAACTCCAATGTGGATCACCAAATCGCTGGACCAAACTATTCATCCATTTTTTGCCATTCAACAGAGGTCACCACAATTCATTTGAATCCTGATGCCATACACTAGATTAAATATCCCCTATCGTTAGGGTTTCTGTTCCTCTCGGCGATGCACCTATCGCTGTTGAGATCTCCGCTTCCCTACCTCTTCCTCCGTTGAACTGAAGACTTGTGCTATCGGCGCACGACCAGGGGGTTTTAGGGTCTCCCCGCCCGCGGAGCTTCTCAATTCTTGGGCAGGAGATCTAAGGGAAAACTCAACGTCTAGCTCCAGCACTGCTATGGGCTACGTTGAAGCAATGATATGAAGGAGCTCGGCTTGACCAAGGACAATCTGCAAGATGTGGTGATTGGTGATGACGACCTGCTACATGAGGCAACTCGATGGATGGCAAAGCGCACAACTTTCGCTCGACAGCTTACCCGTGCCACCCGAGGCACCCAGGACAACCGCCGCGTACACCAGCCTCCAAATTTGGATCTAGGCTACGCTCCTACCTATGACAATGAGCGAGCCCGAGTCACCCACTGCTACATCCTCGCTGCCCACACGACCAAGAGGCATAGCCACCACCGCCGCCATGGAGCTCGCTGGAGAGCAAACCATGCGGACCGCCCTCCAAGGCCGCTGCCCCAGCATCCTAGGTTCGAGATAACTCCAACACATCTTTCCGCAAAAAAATAATTCTTTGCGCTCTCTCGGTTTTCGTCCTGGCTCCGCCAATGCTCCTCCGTATATGGCCTCCAACTATTGTATGGGACCTACATTTTTCCACCCTTGGCAACCACATCATCACCACAAGCTTGGGCGCCACCCTTACCGTCGACACCAAGAAGACGGATGCCAACTATAGTGTGTTGAAGCTTAGTGTGGAGAACTATGGGTGTCGGTCCAGACGTCTATATGTGCTCGAATCGTACATGGACCTCAACTTCGGCTTAGACAACATATATTTCTACAGAGGCCTGGCCGCCGGACCTCATCCTCAACGCTTATGGCGCTGGTTTATGCGTCAACACTCACATGAATGCTCAGTTGGGCCGGCCCATTAAGCACCCCCACGGCCGCTCGCTCGCTTGATCACTAGACCGGGCTGCTCGTTTGAAAATTTGCTCACTCGCTTGTTGTTGGCTCAGAAAAACCACTCATGGTTTCGGGAGAAAAATCAGCTCCCAATTCTATATGGACTAAAAAAGCATACTTTTTAAAAAGGTTCATGGATATGAAATAAAAAAGGTTCATGAAATTGGAAATGAGTTCATGAATTCAAAAAACTTCACAATTTTTTAAAAAATTATGAATTAAAAAAAGTTTAGATATTTGAAAAAATATCCTAAATTTCGAAAAGGAATTCATGAATTTAAAACATGTGCACTAATTTGGTAAAAGTTCATGAATTTTAAAAATAATCATGAATTTATAAAATGTCATGAATTCAAAAAAAAGGTCATGAATTAAAAAAAATCACAAATTTGAAAAATATTCAAGAATTTATAAAATATTGATGAATTAAAAAATGTCAATAATTTGAGAAAATTCATGAATTTGATAAATATTTTTGAATTTGAAAAAATAAGAAAAAAGAATAAGCACCAAGAAAAATAACTATCAGATAAAAAAGAAAAAGGAAAAGTACAAAGGAGAATAAAACAAAAAAAAACCCGCAGATGGAATCATTTTAGAATGTTCACAATATATGCATCACAGTGCGCGGCATACGAATTGGCCACTATTTGTGGAGTTCCATTTTCGTCAAAATCACGAATAATTAAGGGGTATCCATATTGTGACAAATGACTCACTGCATGTCTGTCACTTGTCGCAATCTGGGAGTTTTTTTTTCTTTTTTGTAAATTCGTTTATTTAAAACATTTTATTTCTTAAACTGTCTGTCCAAATCGCGAACCGTTTTCATCGTTGAATTTCTCGCGTCGAGGTCTTTGAAAATTAAACCCCATGTCAATAGGTTTCGATGAACATTTTTTAACGAAAAAAAACCTGAAGAAAACCCAAAAAAAAACCAAGCCGGAAGCACGATTTCATCCACTTTTTTCCTTCCTGAGAGGAACAACTATGCCTCTAGTGAAAGCATATCTGTGCCTCCACACGAAGAAAATTTGTGCATCTCACGTAAGAAAAAAAACATATTTTTCCCTTTCTCTTAGGCACAGCTCGCGGAAGCAAACCTCTGTCTTGACGAGAAGCAAATCATTGCATCTCTCAGAAGAAAAAAAGATGTGTTTTTCATTTTCTGAGAGGCACAATTGTGCCTCTCGCATAAGTAAACTTATGCCTCCACGAGATGCAAATCTGCGCCTCTCGTGGAATAATTTTTTTTCCTCTTTCCGCGAGGCACAACCATGCCTCTTGCCGAAGCAAACATGTGCATCCCCAAGAAGCAAATTTGTGCCTCTCGCAAAGGGAAAAAAGCACGTATTTTTGCGCAATTTGTTTTTCAATTGTTTCCAACACTTACGGAAAACAGGGCAAAAATTGAAAAGCCAAAAAAACATAAAAAAAACCCATCTGTAACCAAAAAATGTGTACACAAAATTTAAAATAAAAACAAAATCCCAACGGAGCGTCAAGCACGTGCACGTGACGGCACACATCAAAAGTGACCCTTGAGCTCCCGCAAGGGATAGCCCTCAGCTAGTTGCTCCCCCAATTTTGCCACCTGCCCGCGGTGGAAAGCGAGCAAAAGGGTGAGAAGGTTCTGTGTCCGTACTTGTGCGGCCCAACATCCGCTTGCTCGCCTTCTTTTTTCCTTTCCAATGCGTACTAGCTCCCGTTTACAATTTTTTTGGGTACGTAGTAGAACTTCTCTAGACAGTTTTTCCTTTCTTTATGTTTTTCCTGTCAATTTTCTTCATATGTTTATTATTTTTCCTTTATCTATTTTGAAAAATTTCATGATTTCATAAAATATCCATGAATTCAAAAAATATTGGCAAATTTAAAAGATGTTCATGATTTCAAAAATTGTTCATGAATTGGAAAAATGGTCCTGAATTAAAAAAAAAGGATCGTGAACTCAAAAAACGTTCATGCATGAAAACGATGTCCATGAACTTCAATAAATGTTCGCAAACTTGATTGTTTTCGTAATTTTCCAAATAGTTCATGAATTTCAAAATGTTTGTGGATTTCAAAAGATGTTCGTGCGTTGCAAAAGATGTTCGCGAATTCAAAAGTAGTTCATGGATTAAAAAATATTCAAGAATTCAAAAACATGTTCGTTAGTTTTAAAAATGTTCATGGATTACAAAAAATGTTTGCGAATTTGACAAAGTGTCTGTGAACTTCGGAAAATGTTCGTGGATTCAAAAAATGCTCACAAATTTAAAAACAATGTCAAGAATTTTAAAAAGGCTTGCAAATTCGAAATGTATTTGTGAGTTCAGAAACTGTTCATGGTTTGCTATTATGTTTGTGGGTTTTAAAAATATTTGTGAATTTGAAAAATGTTTAGGTAACTTAAAAATATCAACGAATTCAATTTTTTTGTGAATTTTTAAAATGTTCGTGAATTTGGACATGGAAAAAACAAAACGGGACAAAAACAAAAGGAAAAGCTAAAATGGAAAAAGGGAAATGATAATGAAAGAAGCGGAAACAATCGAGAGAAATCGTTGGCCCAGTCCCGACGCCGAGTATTTCCGGCAACGGCGATATGACCGACGACGAACGACGATGACGAAGAAAGCTCGCTGACGAACTCGACCAAGTTACTTTACGCCGAGATTCACCGCAGTGCAAAGCTAGCCTCCTGCTAGCAGCTCCTGATCGATTCTATGTGAAGCCGCAGCAAACAATACCAAAGTATGTGTACGTACACAACGGCCAGCCGGCCGGAAGCACAAAACACGCACGCACACAAATCCCTGGTTTGATAGCCAAAGGCTCGTCTCGAGCCTTGTCTTTGCTTTATTGCTTTCCACGGTACAAGTTACAGGGGGTGCAGGCTACATATATATACACGCTAGGATCAGCTATAGCAATACTACTCGGTCACGACTTGTACTACTACACGGTCATGACTTCTTGCAATAGTTGGACTCGTATACGCACATGTACCTGGTTCACGTCGGGATTAATTCCAACAGAAATCACAGAAAAAACAGCCTGGGAACGTTTTAGGACCTTTCTAAAACCAAGTTAATTACATGAAGCTACCACAATTGGGGTAGTACGTGTATATTGGTACCAACTTTCGTAATTTTGGCATGTCAGACCGGCCGGGTTAAACGCGCGCGGGCTAACCAGTGCACCACTGCACTGCTTGCGTCTGACTACAGGTGTAAATGTTTAGTTTCCTTCTTTTTTTCTTTGCAGGGATACGCTTAGTTTCCTTACTCGCGTGAAACTGCAGGCGTACATTTGTCTATACACATAATATAGACACATCCTAGCTCTTTTCGACTGTTCCGTCTATTTTGTATGTGTATTTTTTTCGAGAAAAAAGGTTTAAAGACAAATGCGCCTGGTCTGGATTCGAACCGCAGACCTGCTGTACACAGCGTACGTTAGCATATATATTTATAAGCTTACATTAGACACATCCTGGTTATTTTTTCTGTCCTTTTTTTTGTATGTGTTTTTTTGGTGTTTCGGATTCCTTTTATCCTTTTTCAAATCTTGGGTATTCTTTGGGTCTCCCTTTTAAATCAATTTATATTTATTTCTTATACAGGTATAAACTAAAAAATGGTGTACATTTTTTCATTTCTTTTTTACTAATAAATGGTGCAAGTATCTTTTATACTAATGAACTGTGTACAGTAATTTACATTAATTTTTTTCATACTATATGATGACCAATTTTTGTTATATACATTGAACATTTTTAATATATAGTGATCTTATACGATGGAAATTTTATATATATATATGATGAATTTTTATACTATGGAAAATATATGATGAACATCCTATATTTGAAAACTTTCCATCGTATATTTTTCAGCATATGTTTTCATTGTATATCTAAAAAAAATTCAATGTATATAAAAAATTGTTCATCGTATATTATAAAATAATAATCAGTGTGTAACTATGGAAAAATCCCGCGTACTAAAAAGTTCAGTGTAAATTAAAAAAACGTCGACAGTATTGAAAAAGTGTACACTGTTTCTTAGAAAACCTATAAAAATAAATGTGTAAAAATATATGATGAACATAATGCAAAAATAAAAGAAAAAGAAATGTGTAAAAAGTTCAATGTATATAACAAATTGTTTCATTGTGCAAAAATACGATGGCAAAAAATGTGCATCATGCAAAAAAGAAAAGTGTACATCGTGCAAAAATGTGCTAAAATGCGATGAATATTAAGGATGAGCCTCCTGTAACAAGATAAGAGGTTGTCGATCAGGAATACAATGAATATTAAGGATGAGCCTCCTGTAACAAAAATAGTATTGAAAATTGCGCTGCTTTATTATAATATGTAATAGAGCCGAAGAGCAGGACTTTGTCAAAGATTAATCATGCGGACAGAAAGATTAATCTGAACACCAAAATGTTAACTCTGAGATGTCAACAGTACAATTCTTGCTTGTTGGTTTATGCTAGTAGCGACATGCCTATATCTAAATACAGGCTTGTATTATTTTAGTATATAATCGACGGTCAAATATAGTCATAGCCCAGCATGACAGGACAGAAATGCAACTCCCTGCTGGGCAAGTTGAAACTTTGTTGGAAAGTTCAGTGAAACTGTATTCACACAAAAAAAGTTCAGTGTAACTGTGATGTAGATGTGACTCTAAGCTTTATTAGTCATAAGAGGCACTAATTCTTATGATCTTTTTCTTTTATTTTTAGTGTTATCCAAATTATGTTGATCCGGTGAGCATTAGCATTACTCGAGAAGTAGTGATCTATAGGACACAATCATGTGAAATTCAGGAGATTTGATTGCTAGGGCTCTGACCTGGATTGATCAGCCATGCTTTGTTGCAGGTTTATCTTCCAGATCTCCTTGTAATTTCCTATTTTGTAGGTTCGTCCTCCTCCCCCTCTTCTTCTTCTTCCATCTTTCTTTTCTCCTTTTTTTTGTTAGATAGTAGAGGTCTGTTTCCTATCGATGTGCTTTTGCCGCAAATCTCTATGTACAGGGGTTAGGTAATGCGGGTTGTGAACGACATGAAAGTTGTACTGGCATATTTCACAATTTTTTTTGAATGAAACTGATTTTGTTTTGAATCGATTCTTTCGGACGTTGACATGAGGCATACACTTCTCTCATACGTACAATTGTTTATTGTTTTGACATAAATACAACCGTCATGGTTTATTGGTCTGAAATTTGAATGAATGCCAATTCGTTGTTAGTCAACTATGAGATAGACACAATAGACACTCCCTTACTAAATTGATCCAATTTTCCCGCACATGGTATTCATGCATTTGTCGTTCTCTAGCAATCTACGGGGTACTATTTTAGAATAGAAGTGGATGGAAAGGAGGAAGGGGGGCAAAATGCGGCTTTGTCTTCTAGCAAGCAGATGGTGGATAAGGAGATGCAACTACTGCTGAGGAGAAAAGGAAGCGGGAGAGAGAATCATCATTTGTGTCCGTATGAGTGAAAACCACATGTTCTGTTGTAATGCTTAACACATCTTTTTGGAATACAACTACTATTTGAAAAGGGTGTATGTATTTTAGTCATCTAACTGAGACTTCATATTTAATTTCAGCAATTGATTATGTTTAATATGTAATTTTTGTATTGTGTTTTCTAAAAAAGAAAAAGAAAATTATACATTTAACATATAGCTACATCCGTATTTGTTTTCTAACTTTAGTAAACTGAGACGTATTTAGCTTTAACAAAACTGAAAAATCATAAATGCGACCATTACTTTATCAGCATGTCTCACTATTTTGATTACAAACTAAAATTTGTTCAAGTATGAAGTATGTGCATTGATCTTGCTTTTATTATGCCTTGTTCTTTTCCTAACAATGATGTTTATTGCAGAGATTTTACTGCAAATGCATGCCCTTACACAGATATTATACTTTATTTGAACTGAAGTGTTTTATGGCCCTGAATCCGTTGGTTTTAAAGTGTGCAATAATGAATCAAAATTGTCTTTCTTGTGTATTGGCACAATTTCTTTCAATTTAAGGTAGTTGAATATTCAATGCGATTATCTACTTTTGGCCCACTCTATTGTTTGGTTTCCGGGGACTCATCTCGATAGAGTATGGTGAAGCAAGGTGGCATTGCTTATATCCAAGCGAGGTGCCTTTCATCCTCAATTGCAACTTCAACGAATATAGATGTAACCCGCAAAAGTAGGAACATAGATGTATTTTCTAAGAGCAACGGTTAATGCATGTTCCACTAATGATTACTTATTTTCATATGGCACCTGTTGTGTGTGCAGGATAAGTGTATTTATATACATTAATAACATGTTTCTATGTATTGGGCTTATAGAATTTCCAGAACAATGTTCCCTATCTTTCCCTAATAATAATAAAGCACGGATTGACTCCGTGGGTTCATCGTCACAATACGCTTCTTCCCGTGAATTTACGCTTTCAGTTTGAATTTAAAACATATACGTGAGGTGGTACTAATTCAGGAACGAGGCAACGTGCATCGAACGTTGGTGGGTCTGCATTATTGGGCCTGTAAAAACTTAAATATGTATACCGCCCGGTTCGGTCACGTGGCACGTAACAGATGCAGATTCCTGATCTGACCAAACATATCTCCTGCTCAAGATCGATATAAAAAGCCAGCCCCTCGCAACCTGTCCTGGCACAACACGCGATGTACGCCGGTGCTCGCACGGCCGCCCAAGTAGGCGCCATGATTTGGGCGACGAAGTTGGCCACGACTGGCGCCACCGGGTGCGCACCTGGGAGCACTCGCCCACCACCGTCCTCGTCCACATGCTGCTCGTCGCCGTCGTGCTCTGCCCGGAGATGATCCTCCCCACCGTCTGCCTCTACCTCTTCCTCGTCTTGCTCTGGAGCTACCGCTGGCGCCCCCGTGAGCCCGCCGGCATGGACCCGCGCCTCTCCCACGTCGACAGCGTCAGCCCCGACGAGCTGGACGAGGAGTTTGAGGGCCTCCCCTCGGCCCGCCCCGCCGACGTGGTGCGGGCGCACTACGACCGGCTGCGCAGGGGGAGCGCGTGGAGGCGCTGCTGTCGTGGCGCGACCCGCGCGCGACGGGGGTGTTCGCCGTGGCCTGCCTGCTGGCCGCGCTCGTGCTCTACGCCGTGCCGTTCAAGGCGCTGCTGCTGGGCATGGGCTTCTTCTACCTCCGTCACCCCAGGTTCCGCGGCGACATGCCCTCCGCCGGTGACATGCCCTCCGCCGGCTTCAACTTCTTCCGCCGCCTGCCGTCGCTCTCCGACCGGGTGCTCTAGCTAGGATCGATCGATCATTGTTTCTCTTTGAGGTTTTACTGTTGCTGTACTGTGATCCACTGCTGCTTGGTGGGATCGTTGTCCGAGATCGCCGTGTCACGAGGTTCTGCAACCCGCGAGACGAGGCCGCGCGGATTGTTGACTGCGGCAGCGGGGCTGTCTATGGCACGGACCGGCAGTTCCAGGGGCGTGCAGTGACCGCTCCCCTCTGTCTCCATGTCTACCTGCATCGTTGAGGGAGATGACGAGCCTGAGCGAAGGCGCTCAATCATTGTGTATATCCAGATTAGCAAGAAGCCAAGGATTGTATAAGTCTAAACGGCCGCCTGCTACTCAAGCTCATCCCCTGCCTCTTCGCTCCTCCACCATGGGGTAATCAATCACTCAAAACTCACAGGTACATCTTATATTCTGATCTATCCTATGCATGAGTGCGTGTGGGTGAGGAGCTGCCCTTTTCTGACTTGCATGACAAGTTCTGCAGCTGCATATGATTTCTTCAGGACCATCAGCATGGATGTTCAGGTATGGATTTCTTTCTGGCCATCCACACTTACGCCAATATATATGCATGCAGATAACAATTATATTAAGATGTGTCTGTGTGTTATCATACAATTCTACCACTACATTGGACGAGGATGAGATGATTGGGCTGAAGGCTTGGCACCATATTTATTGCCAGACAAGATAAGTTATCCACATTACTTCCTGCCTGGTCTGCTTGGAATATAGGAAGTATGTGTACTTTCTATATTATGAGCATACGTTTTCTGAATCAAATATGTATCACTGCATTTTCAGCCATGCATGTGAATGCTTAGGAAGACACAACATAAATAGTTCAGTTTTGTTGTTGTTCAATTCTATTTAACAGATGCAGACCCACACATAAATTCATTTTTTTTACTGACACTTTTCTACAGAGAATGCTTTCCATTAATATTTCTCCTTGATAATTTATTTTCCCCTTGGCATCCATCCACCTGATGGAATCTGATAAATTGATCTTGCCTACCAATCTGTCTGATGTAATCAATGAAGGACATGGCATTAGCAAGAGCCAACATACTGTGCGAACGGTGAGCAAAACCCTACATTTTTCAAATATTTCTTTTTTTTGCGCCACTGCTGCTCAGTGAATCATCAGTTTTGTTTCAATATGGTTACAACCAGCCATCAAAGCAGAAGATAGGTGGATTGTTGAAAAAGATTGGTGGTCTGCGATTCACTTTTGGACATGAGGACATCCGTGTGAGCATCTTCAACCTGCTCTTTTTATCAGCTCACAACACATGGTTTGTGTCTGTCTGATTACTCAAGTTGCGGCCATGCGTTACATTAGGATTAAACAAATAACAGAAAGTTAAATACTCAGAGGTCGACTCTACCATGAATTTTTAACCTCTCACTGCAAATGTGATAAAATTTGTACTGCATTACATGCATAAAAATGGAGCCACCATGTGAACCATATAGTTCTTTTCTAAAGACTACTTTTATTGTTTTTCTTCTTTCCACCACTACTCTGAATATTTTGATGTACTGAATAATACGTGTCTCGATTCCAGACTTTTTGTCTCAGTGGTAACAACTAATCAAAGTTTTGGTAGCTTAAAAATAAATTTATATTATTTTTCAATTTAACTAAAAAATTGCTAGCATAGAGGCATGGCAAATTTGGCTTGCTTTGTACTATAACAATTTTGTAGGCATCAATTTAGATGTGTTCTGTTCTGGTAGGAGGGTGTAGGGATAATTTTTTCTGTTGCGAGGCACATGATGGGATTGCTAAAGGTGTGTGCTAGAGTGTGACGATCAAGCTCATTACCTGAGATTGATCGTGTTCGTCATGAATAGATGGACAACATGACCACGATGGCGAAGAGAGTGGTAACACCGATGGGTCGCTTGGAACATGCGAGGATTTGTTTTTTCCCGTTGCAACGCACGGGCATATGTGCTAGTTTTGATTCATGTAAATAAAATTTACTCTCTGCTTTCTACACATGTTGTATGTTACTATGCCGACATCAATCTTGCTTTGATCGTGCTCTCAAAGCTATGTATCTCTATGAATGTATAAATTTTTAAAGAACATAATCTCTCAATGAAGGTTTCATTATGATCATGTAAATTTCTTTGACTATCAAATTGGAGTATTTGACAAAAAACTATCACAATTGGGGTCGTCGTCCCACTGAAGACTGAACTACATCTTTCAAAATTTTGACCAAAAACTACCACTTTTTTCTAATTTTGTTGCAAAAAACTACCGAAAACGATTGATGACCATTTAAGACGATTTAAATATGTTTATGACAAGTGGGACCTACCCGTCATTGCTGATGTGGCAGGAAAGTCAATGCCGTTTGTTTTGACCATTATTACAGGTGGGACCCACATGTTAGCATCAACCTTCTTCTTCCTCCTCCCTTCTCTCTATTTCTCATTTCAACAAACACCTCATGTGCGTAGGCGAGCAGCACCACGTCGCCGCCGGTGATGAGCTCTCCCCGCCGCCGAGAACACTGAGGAGCTAGGCCTACTGGCCACGGCCGACCCCGAGCTACTCCGAGAGCTCGTCCAGAACGTCATGAACAAGAAGGTCCACCTCCTATTCCCTCCCAACAAGAAGGAGCCTTTCGGAGCTGGCACGTATAGAATAAGAGAGGAGAGACAAAGAAGGCACCAGAAGGGGACGAAGTCACCATCCTAGGTGCCGACCCATCAGAAACGTAGTTGATGACGGCGCGGCGGAGAAGACGACGGAAGCACAAGACTTCAAATTCAGTCGTAATCATCCGCTTCACTCCCGCTACGACTGAAGGGGAATATTAGAATATAAGTTGGGTTTAAATATAGAGATAAGGAGTAGAGATCATGTATTACTTGTCTTGTACTCCAAGCCTCTACCCCCTCGTGTATTCTATATATACCCCATACGAGGGTTAAATCAATACAATAGAAACATATTCAACCATCCTATAATTTCTATATGGTATCAGAGCGGTTAGTTTCACGACCCCGATCCTTGGCCTTCCCACCACTTCCGCGGCACGCCGCCCCCGGTGAGATTAATCTTTTCTCCCCGGAGGCGCGGCATCCGATTTGATCAAAGATTAGACCGGTTCATAGATTAGATCAGTTTCTTAGATTAGGTCAATTCAATTTTCGAAATTCTATTAGATTAGGTTTTCTTTAGCCACCAAATAAATCTTCGAAGACCCAAATTCCGGTGAGAAAAATCCTAGCAGATCGGTGCAGTAATCTTTATCCCAGACGGCGGCCAAATCACGCCACCCGGCGTGCTTCCTGGATCCCTCGCTCCAACAGGCGATGGTGCACGGGCTCCTGCACCACCGCACACCAAGACTGGATCACGGGAGGGAACTCCACGGCCAGTACGCGGCGAGCCCCCTGCAACCAGATTGCATCCACGTACAGATCGATTTCCAGCCGGTGCACACGACGTTCATCGTCGAAGCCGCAGCCTCGCCAGGGGATTCCACACTGCAGCGCCAACCAGCTGTCCGCGTACGTCGCGCACCAGTAGGCAGCGCACGAGCGCGTTCCAGAAGAGCAACCGCGGCTTCTCCAACAGGGATGCGATCGGATCTGCATCAACGCCACAACATCTGCCGGCCCCTCGACATCAAGCTCCACCAAGCGTCCCTGTGCAGCCACCAGAGTCTCCATCCAGCCATGCGTAGGTACGCCCATGCAGGGCATGCTAACGTTTCCATCCAGGAATCATGCACATGGCCACACGACAATCTCCTACGAGGAGATACATGCAGCAAGACTTGGACTCCGTACATCGACGGGCGACACAAGAGTCTCCTACGGCCAGACGGGCCTTCATCGCCAACTGCCATCTACGTCGAGACGAACACGTACTGACCGATCTGCAGCTGCATCGACAACTACACCACCGATCGACGCCTTTGCATCGACCCTGTGCCACTTCATCGACCTGTACGACTAGCCTGGCTGCCGGCCAACATACTTCATCGAGCACACCTACGAGAAGCGACCTCAACATGCACTGTCCACACGCGAGGCCGGTGTGGAACGAGATGCAATCTTCATCGACTTCTCTGGCACGACACGGCATCGACACTTCGTCGCCGCGAGGGACGCCTTCAAGCGACACATTATCGTCGACATGCCGCTGCGGCATCATCGATGACACTTCATCGCCAAGGTCTTCATCAACGTGGTCTTCATCAATATCTTCGTCAACACATCGCCGCTGCCTCGTCCACAAGATGGACATCTAGCGTCGTCTGACAGACTTTTCTGCAAGTCGCGACCTCGACGACGGCAATGACCACGTCATGACAACGGCATCGACCGCGTCATCCACGTCAACACTACTGCATCAACACGGCGTCACTCTAGTGACCACCCCTACACGGCCACACGGTTCTGGCAAAACTGATGTGTGCTCGATGGGTTTCCTCCGGTCCTGGCAAAACCGGTGAACTCATCGCCGACGGCACTCTCTGACATCCGCAAGGTGCATCGTCCACGACTACAGCTCCGTCATCTACAACATAGCGCACTTTTTTGCGCCTCTTTGTGCGGCTTCATCATCCACGACAACTACATCATCGACCACAACTACCTCGAGCACGGCTACATCTTGATCGGCTACATCAACATCAAAATACAGGGTTACGTCTACGGCAACATACCGGCAGCAACTCCAGTCAACAGCGTCCGCGTCGTCACCAGCGTTCACGCCACTCCCGCTGTGACTGCGGGAGAGAAGAGAGGAGAGACAAAGAAGGCATCAGAAGAGGACGAAGTCACCGCCCTAGGTGCCAACCCATCAGAGACGTAGTTGATGATGGCGCAGCGGAGAAGACTACGGAAGCACAAGACTTCAAATTCAGTCGTAATCATCCACTTCACTCCCGCTACGACTGAGGGGGAATGTTAGAATATAAGTTGGGTTTAAATATAGAGATAAGGAGTAGAGATCATGTATTACTTGTCTTGTACTCTAAGCCTCTACCCCCTCGTGTATTCTATATATACCCCATATGAGGGTTAAATCAAGGGTGTGGCTAGGTCTCAGTCGACTGAGACTTAACCAAGTCTAAGTCAAGTGATATAGTATGTAAGAAGAAAAAAAAATGAAAAGAATTTTTTGCACGAATCTCAATGCAAAAGCAAAGGAAGATCCTATCGACTGAGACATAACGAAGTCTAAGTCGACTGAGAATTAGCAAAACTGTTAAATCAATACAACAGAAACATATTCAACCATCCTCAGTCGTAGCGAGAGTGAAGCGGATGATTACAACTGAATTTGAAGTCTTGTGCTTCCGTCTTCTTTGTCGGCTGAGGGGGAATCGTCAACCCGCATGCATCGGATGCCCCTCCACATGAGCTCCGCCGGCATCCACAACGGGCCGCCGTCCGCACGGTGATGTGACCGTGACACGCACGCGACCGAGGTTATCACCGCTGCTGGCAAACTGCGTGCGCCAGAACGCGTACGCGGCGTCCTCAAGCAAGCACACCGATTTGAGCATCGTCCCGATCCAATCGGAACCAGGGGCTACTCCGATCTGAGGTGCTCCCGCGCACGAGTCCAGGACGCGAGTACATGGTGTCCAGAAATCAGGCATGTACGCTCATGCCATGCAAAGCTACGATGGGATCTCCGCGGTGGTTCAGCTTCACGCGGCAATTCTGCGGCTCCGCGCCGGTTCGTCATCGACATCCCGTACCGCATCATGGCTTCGTCAACGCGCGTATTGCAGACGACAGCGCACCACCACCAGCACCGAGCAATCTGCAACGACGCCCGCGACACCATCGTCTACACCGACTGCTACATCCCGAGCCGAGCTACATCATCTTCTGCATGGCTGCATCGACCGCCGTCGCTGATCTGTACTGCATGGCTACACCGCCGCCTCTGCATCGAGCCGAACGGCATCAAGCTGTACGACTCCGCCAGGCTACGAGCCAACATACACTTCTATGGTGCGACACGGTATCGACATTTGGTTGCCGCGAGGGACGCCTTCAAGCGACACATTATCGTTGACACGCCGCTGCTACGTCATCGCCGACACTTCATCGTCAAGGTCTTCATCAACGTGGTCTTCACCAACACCTTCGTCAACACACCGCCGATGCCTTGTCCACAAGATGGACACCTAGCGTCCTCTGATAGACTTTTCTACAAGACGCGACCACGAGGACGGCAATGACCGCGTCACGGCGATGGCATCAACCGCGTCATCCACGACGGCACGACTGCATCGACACGGCGTTGCTATAGTGACGACCCTATACGGCCACACGGTTCTAGCAAAACCGATGTGTGCTCGATGGGATTTCTTCGGTCTTGGCAAAACCGGCGGACTCATCGCCGAAGGCACCCTCTGACATGCGCAAGGTGTATCGTCCAGGACTGCAGCTCCGTCATCTACAACATATAGCGCATTTTTTTGCGCCTTCGGCTTTGTGCGGCGTCATCATCCACGACGACTACACCATCGACCAGGACTACCTCGACCACGGCTACATCACCATGATCGGCTCCTTGAGATCGACATTAATGGCTTGTCTACAGCAACTCATCGGCAACAACTCCAGTCAACAGCGTCCGCGTCGTCACTAGCGTCCACGCCACTCCCGCTGTGACTGCGGGAGGGAAAAGAGGAGAGACTAGGAAGGCACCAGAAGGGGACGCAGTCACCGCCCTAGGTGCCGACCCGTCAGAGACGCAGTTGAAGATGACGCAACGGAGAAGACGACAGAAGTGTAAGACTTCAAATTCAGTCACAATCGTCCGCTTCACTCCCGCTACGACTAAGGGGGAATGTTAGAAATATAATTGGATTTCTAACATTACGAGCATCGGGAAGGAGGACCCATGCCTTGTCGATGCCGCCGCGGTCCAGGGGCTGCTTGCCGACCTGCAGAGGCTGGCTTCGCAGGCGCGCCGTCGTCAGCACAACGTCCATGGAGCGGCCGACCACCAGTAGCTGCAGCTGGGTCATGGCTGGACCTGGAACAGGAGCGTCATGATCGCGTTGGTGGGGAACCAGCAGCAGCCAGGTCTCGGCTGGAACAACGATGCAGGCGGCTTCCTTGCCAGGAGATGGAGTGGCGGGTGCTCATCGGATCCTGCGGCACCGGTGGCTAGCGGCTTCCTCGCCAGAAGATGGAGGGGCGGGTGCTCGTCGAATCCCGCAGTGCCGGTGGCCAGCGGTTGCCTCGCCGGGAGATGGAGGGGCGGGTGCTCGTCGGATCCCTTGGCATCGACGGCCAGCGGCTGCCTCGGTGGCCGGATCAAGCGACGTTGCAAGGTCGGGAACAGAGGTGGAGACATAGAGGGGCGGTAGTTGGACTTTCTCAGATTGATTTTTTTAACTAAGATTGGGGGTTTAGGCTGACAGGTGGGCCCCACCTATAATAACGATCAACTTAACATTCAAAATAAATGGCGTTGCCTTTCCAGCCAAGTCAGCCCTGATGGATGGGTCCCGCTTGTCATAAACGTGCTTAAATCATCTAAAACTGTCATCAATCGTTTTCGATAGTTTTTGTAATAAAAATAGGAAAAGAGGTATTTTTCGGCCAAAATTTTGAAAGTTGTAGTTCAGTGGGACGACGACCCCAATTGTGGTAGTTTTTTGTCAACTACTCGTCAAATTTCCACATAGAGCACTTTGTTTTGATAATGTACTATCTTATGTGCATCCATGGAATCTAAGTTGTCCCACAGTTCTTAGATGCCCGTTTGCTTAGTATGCCTTGTTGGCCTTGTTGTGTTACACTAGATGACCCGGTTGCGCCAATGACGCAAGAAGCCAGTTAGAAGCAATGTTAGTAGTGAGTACGTGGGAGATGTAGCTGAAAATATAATGGAATATGGATTGTAATACAGATAGTAGAATGACTTGGATTGGTGTACAGAAATACATTTATAGTCAGCCTCACAACTTATTTAGGCATCTTCTTAGTAAGACTGGATTTCAGAGTATGAATAAGCAGTGTCAATGTTGGATAATGCTTGCATGGTACACTTCCATAGGCACTTAAAGGCCTCTAAAAGGTGATGGTTCCACTGCTAAACCATCTGGAGCAGCCCATATAGTTATTATCTCCGGAATATCTTTGCATTCATTGGTCCATATGGCACACTTGTAGAACCAAATATCAAGGGAATCACCATTATGGTAGTTGTTATTCTCTAGAATGCAATAAGGCCTAGGGTGTCTTCTATTATAGCTGGGTTGTAGAACTCGGTTGGTAGTTCTGTTGCGCCCCTAGCGCAAAAAGCAAGAGCGAACCAATCATTCAAACCATGCAAGTGAGAGTGTTTAGAGATTGATAATAAGATCCTTCAAGCAGGAAATAGATACTCCATACATAGCACTATATATTAGTACATTGCATGGTAGCATGATAGCCCAAAACAAAGTTATGAGGTCAATTCATGATAGCTTATCTACATTGGTTTTAGAAAGCAAGCGATATAGGCAGACATACATCATATAGATAGCCCTTGTCTTTTAGCCTGTGGTTGGTTTTTTTATCTCCTGCTGGTAGGCAAGACCAACATGCAGTCGTTGACATTAAGCAAAGTCATCGTTGCAAGTTACGTCAGTACTGAAAATGACCTCATCGCCTAAGCAGCTCTTTATGGTAGGTGTGTTCGGTGGGCTGTCATTGGTGAAAGCACAAATGTCTTTCATATCATTGAATTCATCGTCTAATCCCAACAATACTTGTTTATTTTCTTTAGAATGTCTTCTGATTGTAAAGTTGTATCGTCAAGGTGCTCTGCGACATATCTTACTTGTGAGAGAGTATGGTTCATATCATTGTCTTATTTTTAGTTAAACTAATTGCAATGAAGTCTTGAAGTATTTTGTTGTAAGAGGCTTCCATGTATTTAAGAGCTTCGGTTTCAAGCCGATCTTCAACTTCTTCCAGTTCTAAGTAGACATATGTGAATATTGATTCTTTTGCAAGTCCATTCTTTAGTTGGTACTCAGATGGATAGAACTCAATGGTTGCCTCCCGGCCAACCATTCTTGCCTTGCGTGTTCATCCACTGATCGACCAACTGATTATAGAGAAGCAAAAGTCTCTGAAATCGCCATTGTTAGCAATTAGTTTCCTTTCTTTTTTCGATGTAGGAGGGAATGAAAGGACAAAACCGATAAACCAGAAACAGATTACAATGACCAAATTACTAATCTTGAAACCAACAGGGAAGAACCTTTGGGATGACGGATTTCCCATATCACATTTATTCAGCTACAAAATCTATTAACCTAAGATGAACATACGTTAGTGGCAACATAACCTCTAAACTAAATAAGAACTTGACTATGAACAAAGCAAAAATGGTGATAATGTCCCAAAAGTTCAATCTAATGCACTCAAATGGGTGAGCCTATGGAGAAAATAGGTCCGGCCATACTACTGTTATATAGGCACGGGCCATAGAACTAAGGGCATCTCCAATGCAGACCCTCAAACCGCCCGCATATGTTTGGACCGCGCGGTCCAGACGTGGTCTACCGTCCAACACGGTCTTGTATTGGTCCGTTGAGTGGTCCGGACCATGTTTTCCCCGTAAATCGTAACCAAACGTGGGGGTTTTGCGGGATTCCTGACACGAGACACGTCTGACTCTTACACCCATGGCCCACCCAAAAGGAAGGCGGAGCCCGCGTTTTTGTAGCTGCCCACCCTGTTTCCACGACAAAATCCCCACTCTCTTTCGCCGCTCTCCACCCAATTCCCGCCCTTTTCTCCCACTCTCTTCCTCCCTCCCGCCGCCGATGCATGGAAAAGGATGAGAGGATGTCAGAGTTGGAGGTGGCGGAGGTGTAGGAGGATCCCAGCATCACCCTCGCTTGGAAGATCATCTCGGCGACGCGGCAAAATCGTCGCATCAAAGCGAAGGACGCAAAGGAGGAGAAGCTCAAGCGAAAAACCGACAGAGGGGCGTGCTGATGGCTTCCGTGGCAGTGGGCGTGCTTATCGTGGACATGGTGGAAGTCGCAGCAAGGGCCGCGGAGCTCCGATGGTGTCGCCCGCCGTCCAGATGTTGCCATGGCCGGAGCATTACAATGTGACGACACCTTGAGTGTGAGCATGGAGGCTCGGATTACTGGTCCAACAGGGCAGAATTTCTTGCGTGGACTGCCGGACTGATATCTTTTGTGATCGGGCATGTAAATGTTAGGGAACGTAGCATGCAATTTCAAAAAAAAAATCTACGCTCACGCAAGATCTATCTAGGAGATGCATAGCAACGAGAGGGGGAGAGTGTGTCCACGTACCCTCATAGACCGAAAGCGGAAGCGTTTGTTTAACGCGGTTGATGTAGTCGAACGTCTTCTCGTTCCGACCGATCAAGTACCGAACGTACGCCACCTCCGAGCTCTGCACACGTTCAGCTCGATGACGTCCCTCGAACTCTTGATCCAGCAAAGTGTCGAGGGAGAGTTCCGTCAGCACGACAGCGTGGTGACGGTGATGGTGAAGTGATCCGCGCAGGGCTTCGCCTAAGCACTACGTGAATATGACCGGAGGAGTAAACCGTGGAGGGGGGCGCCGCACACGGGTTGGAACAATTGATGTGTGTTAGAGGCGCCCCCACCCCCGTATATAAAGGAGGGAGAGGGGAGGAGGCCAGCCCTAGGCGCGCCCCAAGTAGGAGGAGTCCTACTTGGGCTCCTAGTAGGATTCGGCCCCCCCTTCCTTTTATCGGAGGGGGAAAGGGGGAAGGAGAGAGAGAGAGAGGGAGAAGGAAAGGGGGGCGCTGCACCCTCCCCTAGTCCAATTCGGACTCCTCCCTTGTGGGGGGCGCGCCACCCCTATGTGGGCTGGTGTGCCTCCCTTCTATGGTCCATATGGCCCATATCTTCCCCCCCGGGGGTTCCCGTTAACCCCCCCCCCCCCCCCCCCGGTACTCCGATATGTACCCGATACACTCCGGAACACTTTCGGTGTCCGAATACTATCATCCAATATATCAATCTTTATCTATCGACCATTTCGAGACTCCTCGTCATGTCCGTGATCTCATCCGGGACTCCGAACAACATTCGATCACCAAATCACATAACTCATATAATACAAATCGTTATCGAACATTAAGCGTGCGGACCCTACGGGTTCGAGAACTATGTAGACATGACCGAGACACCTCTCCGGTCAATAACCAATAGCGGAACCTGGATGCTCATATTGGCTCCCACATATTCTACGAAGATCTTTATCGGTTGTACCGCAATGACAATATACGTTGTTCCCTTTGTCATCGGTATGTTACTTGCCCGAGATTCGATCGTCGGTATCCTCATACCTAGTTCAATCTCGTTACCGGCAAGTCTCTTTACTCGTTCCGTAATACAACATCGCGCAACTAACTCATTAGTCACATTGCTTGCAAGGCTTATTGTGATGTGCATTACCGAGAGGGCCCAGAGATACTTCTCCGATACTCGGAGTGACAAATCCTAATCTTGATCTATGCCAACACAACAAACACCTTCGGAGATACCTGTAGAGCATCTTTATGATCACCCAGTTACGTTGTGACGTTTGATAGCACGTAAGGTATTCCTCCGGTATTCGGGAGTTGCATAATCTCATAGTCAAAGGAATATGTATAAGTCATGAAGAAAGCAATAGCAATAAAACTTAACGATCATTATGCTAAGTTAACGGATGGGTCATGTCCATCACATCATTCTCCTAATGATGTGATCCCGTTCATCAAATGACAACACATGTCTATGGTTAGGAAACTTAACCATCTTTGATCAACGAGCTAGTCTAGTAGAGGCTTACTAGGGACTCGGTGTTTTGTCTATGTTGTAACATCCTCAGTCTCACACCGCAGTGAACACCTATTACTCATGCCTAGTCATCATCATTATGCCATAAGAAAAATAATTCAAGTTCAAAATTCAAAATTCAAAATGCAAGTCAAAAAATTACTTCTTCAAATACTCAAACAAAATAGTTCATCATGTTGCAAATATTCCTAACACATTTATAAAAGTGGAACCAACATTTTTGGGAATCCCAAATTGCCCCTGGAAAATTATTTGAATGGTCCAGCAGCATTTATCCTACCTCATTCAATTTCTAAAAATATTAAAACCATTCCAATTGCCTCCAAACTATTTGTGGCAGTACATAAAAATGTGTAAGAATTAATGGGCCAAGTCCCATACTTTTCCTAACTCCTTTGGATGCTCAAATAAATCATTTTCCCCTCTCTATTTTAAAGGTAAAAAGAAAACAGAAAAGAGACAAAAGAAAAGGGGGCCAGAGCAACTTACCTGGCCTCTGGGCCGAATCCACAGTGCGCCAGCCAGCCCAACTGGCCCAACCACGCGGTCATCCCCTTCCTCCCACTCGCTGTTGCTCTCCCGCATCGACACGGCGCCGATCGCCTCGCTGTCGATCATCCGCCGGATCCTCGGTGTGGATAAGACCTTCCCCGCCTCACGGACGAACCCTAGGCCTCACTTCTCCCCCTCCCTCTCGTTCGCTCGTCCCCTCTCGCTCGCGCCCGAGAGCTCCCTCCGCCGTCGTCGTCGATCCCGCGGTGACCGTCGACCCAAAGCTTCGCCGAGGTGCTGTAGCTCTCCGCCGTCGTCCTCCACGTTGCCCTGCGCCAGCAGTTCAAGCAGGGAGCCACCGAGTCGAGCCCGGCTGCCTCTTCTTCAACCTCCGGCCACCTCGACTCCGGCAGCGATTCCGTCGACGACGCGCTACCCCGAGCCCACCTGAGCACACCTGCAGGGCCCGGTGAGCAGTCGCCGTCTTTCCCCTCTCTTCCCCGTTCGTTTTCGTCGACGTAGGTGCCGCGTTAGCGAGGACCGAGTTCCATGCCGCTGGCGAGCTCGTCGCCGTGAACCCCCTCGTCGTCATGCTCAAACGAGCACGGTTTCGTGCTCAGTGCGACTACGCGAGTCCAACGCGCCCACTCACTCGCGCCCTAGTGCCCTACCACGTTCGATCCGGTCACGGCCGAACTCCGGCGAAGTTCCGGAGCTCGTCGCCGTCGCCGTAGGGCTCCTTCGACCACGAGACCGCCGCAGTGCGACGCGGCTCAGTCCGTGCTTTCGAACGCACCTGGCCACGTGCGATTTGGTCGCCGGACGACGATTTCCGCGTCGCTCCGCCGCTTCTGTGGTCGCCGGCGCGCCACCGCCGCGCTGACCTGGCTTCAGTGGGTCCCGCCCCTAGGTCGCCGACCAGTGGGTCCGGGGGGGCCCCGTTGACTGGGTTGACCCAGTCAACGTGCTGACTGGGCAGCCCAGCCACTGACATGTGGGCCCCCTCGGCTAATTAACCTAATAAATGATTTAATAAATAAAAACTAATTAGTAGACTAATTACCCACTGACAGGCTGGGCCCACACCTCTAATAACCATGTTTAGTTTAGAATTAAACTCTATTAGTTATCAGAGGCTGACATGTGGGTCCCACTGGACCCACATGTCAGGTTTGACCAGGTCAGCGTCACTGTTGACTGCTGACATCATCACCTAGTCATGCTGACGTCGTAAATCATTTCTGTTAATAGAAGTAATTCCAGAAAATCATTTAAACTTTGAAAATTAATAACTTTTAACCCGTAGCTCAGATCGAAAAACTTAAAACATGAAAGTTGCTCAGAACGACGAGACGAATCTGATCGTGTCGTCTGTTTCAATGTCGGAACCTCCTACGTAGGAGAACTCGTAAATCTGAGTCCGATTCCGTTAGATGAATAGTGCACACATACCGGTTAATAAACTCCACGATAATCCTAAAAATAACTAAAATGACCTAGAAGCATCTTTAGGCAACCCTGCACTGCATACTAGGCGTAGCATGCCCTGTGTTGCTTTTGTTTGCATTATGTTTACCTGTTTCTTCCCCCTCTTCTCTCTCAAAAGACCCCGACGTTGACGTAGCTCCTGAGGCAGATGCAGCTCCGGAGTACGACTATGTCCCAAACGACACCGTTGACGACCTTGCCCTTGCCGCAGAGCAACCAGGCGAGCACCCCCCTTTTGAACATGCCTATATCGCCTATTCTCTTCTCTCTTATGCTTGCATTAGAATTGTTGTTGTTACTGTTATCCTATATCTGCTGCATAGCCTGTTTATTGTAACCTGCTTTGTTACCTTCCTGCTTATCCTAAACTGTTTAATATAGGCTGGGTAGAGACCCGATAGAGACTCCCACTTTATCCCGACTGCCCCGCTGGATTATCAGAAGACCCGATCAACGGGATTGAAGACCCGGCAACGCACATCACTTCCCCCTTAGTTGCCGACACTACTGGGTTACTACCGAGTGCCGAGGGTGATACCTCGTCAGCACTTCTGATGATAACCTTGTAGGTTAGTTAATCGGACATGGTAAGCGAGGGTGATTCCTCCTACACCACCCCCGATAACGACGTCGTCGTGCAACACTGCAAGTGTGGAACTCGAGGGTGATTCCTCCTTCGTTCACCTTGACGATAACATCAGGTGGAATTCCATCGAGGGTGATTCCTCAGGGTTAGCCCTTGGTGTTAGACACACAGTTACTATGGTGACTTTGACTTTACACTGTACCATGTTACTAAAGATGGGTCGGCCCTGAGGGGTACCC
This sequence comes from Thinopyrum elongatum, assembly GCA_011799875.1. Lineage (NCBI taxonomy): Eukaryota > Viridiplantae > Streptophyta > Magnoliopsida > Poales > Poaceae > Thinopyrum > Thinopyrum elongatum. The sequence goes on along the minus strand of CM022299.1, from coordinate 641,776,158 downwards.
GCGTGAGCATATTTGCGAAGTGATGTGGAGACGGGTTGACCTGGAGGGTGCCCGCGAGATAATTACGAGGAGTGGCCGGGCATTCTTAGCCCTTGCCGCAAGTCCTCGAGACGGGGCGACGGGGTCACATCGATCGTGAGTCTCTGCTCGGTACCGCGCGCTCCTAATCCACTAAACGGTTTGGATATTTGATCCGAGGGGCCTCTGTCCTGATAGCACTAACCATCACGTGGGCATAGTATGGGCGTTCTGCGTCGTATACTTCAGCCGGAGCTTAATAGACGTCAGCAACTGAGCGGCACACGCTGGGTTGGACTGGAAGCGCAACCGCACATGTATAAGGGGTTGCTAGGTCTGCTCACCGGCAGTGCACGTAACGTGCAGGAGTTCCCGGGGCGATGGCCCAAGACCCCTGGGGGCATAGGTTTAGTCCGGCGTGCTGACCTCTCTGTTAAGTATTCGGTCGGGTTGCGGCGTATCGTTTGGCTGAGGCCGGGCATGACCCAGTAAAGTGTGTCCGGCCGGAGTTAAGCGAGCGTGGTGGGTAACTTGGTGCACCCCTGCAGGGAAGAACTTATCTATCGATAGCCTGTCCTACGGTAACGGACACTCGGAGTTGTATCCCGATCGGTACAACTAGAACTGGAGATAATAACTGGATAGTATGGCTCTGGGATTGCTTTCTCGCAGGGAGTCGAGAAAGAATCTCTGGGCGAGGTTGATGACACTACTACTACTATACTTTATGCTAATCTGCACTCTTCTAATGCTGCAAGACTGCTGAAGATGTTGAAGATGCTAGTCTTCGATAGAACTAGACTTTCCCCTCTATTCTGGCATTTCCGCAGCCCAGTCCACATATACAGCCTCCTTTGATAATGTTGCATATGTAGTGTAGATCCTTGCTTGCTAAGTACTTCGGATGAGTACTCACGTTTGCTTTACTTTCTTTTTCCCCCATATCCGTTTAATGCCACCAGACGACGGAGCCCCTGAGCCGGCTGCTCCCGCCGATGGCTACTACTACTACCCTCGCGGCAAGTACTACTACGCGGAGCCGACCGACGACCAGGAGTAGGATCGGAGGGTCCAGGGCAGGAGGCCTACGCCTTTCGATCGTAGCTTTTATTTTGCCCCGCCTTGTTAAAGGCTTATCTGTTTTATGTTTTAGTCTGTACCCAGACTCTGATGCTTCCGCTGATGCTTCTATGCCATTGAGCTATGTATTCGAGCCCTCGAGGCCCTGGCTTGTAATATAAAGCTTGTATGACTTTATTTATGTTTTAGAGTTGTGTTGTGATATCTTCATGTGAGTCCTTAGGCTTGATCGTGTGCAATTGGGTGTATGGTTAGTGCACGATTAGGCCGGGGTCGTCACAGGTTGGTATCAGAGCCGACTGCCTCTAGGAATCTCCCTTTCCAACTCCTTGGCCGAAGTTGAGTCTAGAAACCGAAAACTGATTTAATAACTTGGTTGTGTGGCTTACGGGCCCACGTCGCCAACTGGGTGGTATTAGGATCTTTTATTCCTCGTCTATACTCTGAGAACTCTGATCTCTCTTCCTTTCGGGTTAAATTTTTCCTAACTTGACATTAGGTTCTCGTAACCACTTCATCTCGGAGAGCCCCTTCACTACAGATGATTGACTGTTTCATCAGAAGACTCCGCAGATACTCCTCAAAGTTCTCGAGACCCTTGAGCCCACTATCTTTGCAATTTCTGACCACCGATAAACCCCCGTGGATAACATCCTTTTCGTTGTACCCCATCCCCAGTTGCTCCTGTTGTTACAAGTTACCCCTAATACTCTCCGTTGTTCCGAGAATCCTTGTGTCCTCTGCTTTGCAGCCTCTCTTCGCACTGCAGAAAGTTCACTTAACTGGGATTCGTTCGTCCCTAGTTGTTCTTGTGATTCCCAAAATACCTTGATATACTATCTGACTTTCCGAGATTCCTTTGCAGCCTATTGCTCTTGAAATTATTGCATGCCTGCACTATGTCTAATTCCATATGTCTAGTAATCACCGTCAACATCCTCTGCCATTACCATTTTGAATCCCTTGAATCAATATTCTGCGAATGTTCACAATCATCAGTCGATACCTAGAACTCGTCCTTCCGGCTCAGACGTCAATTTGGACATGAGCTGATTCTCGGCCAATCAAGTATTGGTTGATTGTCTAACTAAGCATGTACAAATCACTCGTTCCTCTGCCCAGGTAAACTAATTGTCACTCCTGGCTTTGGAAATCGTGAACCCTCTGAAATTTATATTTGGGTTGTTCAAGTGCTTCCTAAATCCGTTGTGCTTGCCTTCCGTCGTTTCTCGGAGGACTCTCAGGTAGAACCAGTTGTTAAAACCCTATCCCGTTAGCTCTCACGGATCACTTGATTCCTTTTGTGGACAATTATCCGACCGATTCTTTTCTATTCTAAGAACCTTATCGGTTCCTTCCCCGTTGACATTGCCTTTGGCACTGAAGCATTCTCTACTTCTTGCCGACTGTATATCCGCCCAGCTTGCATGGCATCACGTAACCATGGGTGGAGATCTCTGCAAGACAGAACGCTAAAATTGTCCATCTAGTTCTATTCAACCTACTCGTCTTTTGATCATTCTTAACCATAACTCCTTTGTACTTAAATGTCGGATTGTTCCGATGTTTCTATAATCTTATGCCGTCACATCCTTCTTCTTCTGGTTGAGTACCGCTACTCACGTTAGATCCTATGTCGTCTACCTGATCTTTTGTTAGATTAATATCCGACAGTATCCTTCATATTCAAACATCTTGTGAGCTCTTCCCTTGGTACTTAATATCTCCGGTAAATTGTATCATCTGCTTTGACTTCGATACTCAGCTTTCGAACTCGTATTCCTTGCTTTGGTTGATGGTGGTATAGATTCGTAAAAAAATGTCCCGATGGGTTGTATCTATGCTTCTGCCACCTGCAAAATATGAGTCATACTCACCCGATGTTTCGCCAGATAAATTTTCAGCACTACATCCTCTTCGAAAGCGAGAAGTGAATGAAAGGTTATGCATTGGAGAAGTGGGAGTCGACCTTGAACTTTGTGTTCATGCCCATGGACCCGATGTGGAACTTGACATGCTAGCTTATTGAAATAATAATTCCTTGTTATAAATTCATCTTGTATTTTGCTTTGACCCTTTGCAATCGTGGTCCCCACCAAGATTGTTCTTCTTTGACCCCATTTCGCGAACAAGCTAAAGCACTTGTCTTCTGCAAAACAATATGCCTGTCTAACCTCTATATTGAACTACCTCGAGTATTACCCTCTTGTATCTCGAGAATAACACTGGACTACATAGCTTCTTATGAGTTCCTCGTCAACTATTATGCTCGTCGATTCCCAATTTCACGGGTCCTGAGTTGTGAGTCACTCAAGGACACCGCTGAGTGAATCGAAATTCCACACTCTGACTCAATAACTCTAAATAATTTTTGTTGCTTACAAGTTTATTAAACCTTCATGTCCTTCCTAGCCTGATTGGCTATATCCCTATCGTGCTGAATTTTGACTGTGCTACCTGGTCCTTCTTTTCCGAGCACAACTTCCGACAATGAGTTAAGCCTACGTCGATCTTCCTCATCTTGTCATATCACCACAAACAACAAGCTTGATACCGAGCTTGTGTCGTATCCTTGGTTCCAATAACCTTTCACTTCGGCATTCCTTTTGCTTGATGTCATCGCTGACCGATTACATCTTCTTCAAACCTTTCGACAAATGTGTCGTGATCACCGACCGTATTTTGGCTTCCTCGGAGATGTCCATCGAATTCATGGCTAGAAATACCATCTCTGCCCCTCGATGATTTGTGATATCATCGAGGACATCCTTGACTTTCTGCCAACACAGACTTGGCCGCGCTTTGACCATACCTTGGGCCCCTTACTAATCTCGAAAATGTTCCTTTGCATCTCTTGAGATCTTCAGACCCAAATCTTACTTGAAACACCATGTTATCGCTACCTCGGAGCATGACTATGGTATTCCGAATATCATTGAGAACAGTGGAAACACAATGCTACATGTCCCTTGATCAAATATCCAAACACCGTTGCATGGGTAATATCATGATTCATCCCTCGCCCCTTTACCTAAATGCTTTTGAACTTGCTGTCCCATCATGTATATCATGCTCCGCTTTTCCTTGGACAGGATATACTCCCAATTCTTGTGTGTAAACACATTTTCCTTTCCATTGTTTTGTTTAACCTTCCTTGTGATCTATATGATGTAAGCAGAAATAATTCCCTGCTTATAAAACACCCCGATCTACAACTCCGCCAGTGAGACCCTGTTACTATTGTTGATAACATTCCGGTAACCACCGATGGGCGAGAACTTTACCTATAGGTCCGCCTCGTTTTAACGAGCAGGAAAATGGTTCTCTTCGTCCCTCGCCCTTGGTACCGACGTTGCTGCCAACATAACTGATAGGATACCCTCTGACAGGCCTTGCTGTCATATCCAAGCAATATGTCACCATCCTTCCTATTCCCAACCGACCCTCACCACAGTTCCACAGGATCGGAACCTGACTCTCCTGTACATCCTTGATTCCAAAGTATCTTATGCTCTTGGATTTGTGTGTTGTTACGAGCCACTCTCCGAGAGATAATCTATTCACGATACTCTGAACCCTCTTCTCACCCTCTGTTCAGGTATCGATCGAATGTCCATTCGCTTGAAACTTCTTATTGTAATTTTCATACTTGCTCTCGATGTTCTCTTAAGTTTCAACACGAGAGATACTTCTATCACATTCCCTGAATTGTGCACCAGATAATTAACCCGATAAGGGTCAGTTCTTCCGAAGTTACCCCTTTTCTTTCCCACTTAAATCTCGGGACGAGATTTCTTGTAGTGGAGGAGATTTGTAACATCCTCAGTCTCACACCGCAGTGAACACCTATTACTCATGCCTAGTCATCATCATTATGCCATAAGAAAAATAATTCAAGTTCAAAATTCAAAATTCAAAATGCAAATCAAATAATTACTTCTTCAAATACTCAAACAAAACAGTTCATCATGTTGCAAATATTCCTAAGGCAATTATAAAAGTGGAACCAACATTTTTGGGAATCCCAAATTGCCCCTGGAAAATTATTTGAATGGTCCAGCAGCATTTATCCTACCTCGTTCAATTTCTAAAAATATTAAAACCATTCCAATTGCCTCCAAACTATTTGTGGCAGTACATAAAAATGTGTCAGAATTAATGGGCCAAGTCCCATACTTTTCCTAACTCCTTTGGATGCTCAAATAAATCATTTTCCCCTCTTTGTTTTAAAGGTAAAAAGAAAACAGAAAAGAGATAAAAGAAAAGGGGGCCAGAGCAACTTACCTGGCCTCTGGGCCGAATCCACAGTGCGCCAGCCAGCCCAACTGGCCCAACCGCGCGGTCATCCCCTTCCTCCCGCTCGCTGTCGCTCTCCCGCATCGACACGGCGCCGATCGCCTCGTTGTCGATCATCCGCCGGCTCCTCGGTGTGGATAAGACCTTCCCCGCTTCACGGACGAACCCTAGGCCTCACTTCTCCCCCTCCCTCTCGTTCGCTCGTCCCCTCTCGCTCACGCCCGAGAGCTCCCTCCGCCATCGTCGTCGATCCCGCGGCCACCGTCGACCCCAAGCTTCGCCGAGGTGCTGTAGCTCTCCGCCGTCGTCCTCCATGTTGCCCTGTGCCAGCAGTTCAAGCAGGGAGCCACCGAGTCGAGCCCGGCTGCCTCTTCTTCAACCTCCGGCCACCTCGACTCCGGCAGCGATTCCGGCGACGACGCGCTACCCCGAGCCCACCTGAGCACACCTGCAGGGCCCGGTGAGCAGTCGCCATCTTTCCCCTCTCTTCCCCGTGCGTTTCCGTCGACGTAGGTGCCGCGTTAGCGAGGACCGAGTTCCATGCCGCCGGCGAGCTCGTCGCCGTGAACCCCCTCGTCGTCATGCTCAAACGAGCACGGTTTCGTGCTCAGTGCGACTACGCGAGTCCAACGCGCCCACTCGCTGGCCCCCTAGTGCCCTACCACGTTCGATCCGGTCACGGCCGAACTCCGGCGAAGTTCCGGAGCTCGTCGCCGTCGCCGTAGGGCTCCTCCGACCACGAGACCGCCGCAGTGCGACGCGGCTCGGTCCGTGCTTTCGAACACTCCTGGCCATGTGCGATTTGGTCGCCGGACGACGATTTCCGCGTCGCTCCGCCGCTTCTGTGGTCGCCGGCGCGCCACCGCCGCGTTGACCTGGCTTCAGTGGATCCCGCCCCTAGGTCACCGACCAGTGGGTCCGGGGGGCCCCGTTAACTGGGTTGACCCAGTCAACGTGCTGACTAGGCAGCCCAGCCACTGACATGTGGGACCCCCTCGGCTAATTAACCTAATAAATGATTTAATAAATAAAAACTAATTAGTAGACTAATTACCCACTGACAGGCTGGGCCCACACCTCTAATAACCATGTTTAGTTTAGAATTAAACTCTGTTAGTTATCAGAGGCTGACATGTGGGTCCCACTGGACCCACATGTCAGGTTTGACCAGGTCAGCGTCACTGTTGACTGCTGACATCATCACCTAGTCATGCTAACATCATAAATCATTTCTGTTAATAGAAGTAATTCCAGAAAATTATTTAAACTTTGAAAATTAATAACTTTTAACCCGTAGCTCAGATCGAAAAACATAAAACATGAAAGTTGCTCAGAACGACGAGACGAATCTGATCGTGTCGTCTGTTTCCATGTCGGAACCTCCTACGTAGGAGAACTCATAACTCTGAGTCCGATTCCGGTAGATGAATAGTGCACACATACCGGTTAATAAACTCCACGATAATCCTAAAAATAACTAAAATGACCTAGAAGCATCTTTAGGCAACCCTGCACTGCATACTAGGCGTAGCATGCCCTGTGTTGCTTTTGTTTGCATTATGTTTACCTGTTTCTTCCCCCTCTTCTCTCTCGGTAGACCCCGACGTTGACGTAACTACCGAGGCAGACGCAGCTCCGGAGTACGACTACGTCCCAGACGACACCGTTGACGACCTTGCCCTTGCCGCAGAGCAACCAGGCAAGCACCCCCCTTTTGAACATGCCTATATCGCCTATTCTCTTCTCTCTTATGCTTGCATCAGAATTGCTGCTGTTACTGTTATCCTATATCTGCTGCATAGCCTGTTTTTTGTAACCTGCTTTGTTACCTTCCTGCTTATCCTAAACTGTTTAGTATAGGCTGGGTAGAGACCCGATAGAGACCCCCACTTTATCCCGACTGCCCCGCTGGATTATCAAAAGACCCGATCAACGGGATTGAAGACCAGGCAACGCACATCACTTCCCTCTTAGTTGCCGACACTACTGGGTTACTACCGAGTGCCGAGGGTGATACCTCGTCAGCACTTCTGATGATAACCTTGTAGTTTAGTTAATCGGACATGGTAAGTGAGGGTAACTCCTCCTACACCACCCCCGATAACGACGTCGTCGTGCAACACTGCAAGTGTGGACCTCGAGGGTGATTCCTCCTTCGTTCACCTAGACGATAACATCAGGTGGAATTCCATCGAGGGTGATTCCTCAGGGTTCCCCCTTGGTGTTAGACACAGAGTTACTATGGTGACTTTGACTTTACACTGTACCATATTACTAAAGATGGGTCGGCCCTGAGGGGTACCCGCGCGAGCATATTTGCGAAGGGATGTGGAGACGGGTTGACCTGGAGGGTGCCCGCAAGATAATTACGAGGCATGGCCGGGCATTCTTAGCCCTTGCCGCAAGTCCTCGAGACGGGGTGACGGGGTCACATCGATCGTGAGTCTCTGCTCGTTACCGCGCGGTCCTAATCCACTAAACGGTTTGGATATTTGATCTGAGGGGCCTCTGGCCTGATAGCACTAACCATCACGTGGGCACAGTATGGGCGTTCTGCGTCGTATACTTCAGCCAGAGCTTAATAGACGTCAGCAACTGAGCGGCACATGCTGGGTTGGACTGGGAACGCAACCGCACTTGTATAAGGGGTTGCTAGGTCTGCTCACCGGCGGTGCACGTAACGTGCAGGAGTTCCCGGGGCGATGGCCCAAGACCCCTGGGGGCATAGGTTTAGTCCGGCGTGCTGACCTCTCTGTTAAGTATTCGGTCGGGTTGCGGCGTATCGTTTGGCCGAGGCCAGGCATGACCCAGTAAAGTGTGTCCGGCCGGAGTTAAGCGAGCGTGGTGGGTAACTTGGTGCACCCCTGCAGGGAAGAACTTATCTACCGATAGCCTGTCCTACGGTAACGGACACTCGGAGTTGTATCCCGATCGGTACAACTAGAACTGGAGATGATAACTGGATAGTATGGCTCTGGGATTGCTTTCTCGCAGGGAGTCGAGAAAGAATCTCTGGGCGAGGTTGATGACACTACTACTACTTTACTTTATGCTAATCTGCACTCTTCTAATGCTGTAAGACTGCTGAAGATGTTGAAGATGCTAGTCTTCGATAGGACTAGGCTTTCCCCTCTATTCTGGCATTTCTGCAGCCCAGTCCACATATACAGCCTCCTTTGATAATGTTGCATATGTAATGTAGATCCTTGCTTGCTGAGTACTTCGGATGAGTACTCATGTTTGCTTTACTTTCTTTTTCCCCCATATCCGTTTGATGCCACCAGACGACGGAGCCCCTGAGCCGGCTGCCCCCGCCGACGGCTACTACTACTACCCTCCCGGCGAGTACTACTACGAGGAGCCGACCGACGACCAGGAGTAGGATCGGAGGGTCCAGGGCAGGAGGCCTACGCCTTTCGATCGTAGCTTTTATTTTGCCCCGCCTTGTTAAAGGCTTATCTGTTTTATGTTTCAGTCTGTACCCAGACTCTGATGCTTCCACTGACGCTTGTATGTCATTGAGCTATGTATTCGAGCCCTCGAGGCTCTGGCTTGTAATATAAAGCTTGTATGACTTTATTTATGTATTAGAGTTGTGTTGTGATATCTTCAAGTGAGTCCTTAGGCTTGATCGTGTGCAATTGGGTGTATGGTTAGTGCATGATTAAGCCGGCGTCGTTACATATGTATTGACACATGTATCAAGTTTCCGGTTAATACAATTCTAGCATGAATAATAAACATTTATCATGATATAAGGAAATATAAATAACAAATTTATTATTGCCTCTAGGGCATATTTCCTTCAGTAAAAACTTTAAACATACTTGCCTCTTTTTGATTGTGATCCGCCGGGTGCTATGGATTGGACTTTATTTGAATTTGAAATTGCCCTTTAGAAAAACTCCAACAAGACGGCCCAAATGGGCGCGCGCTTTGTCCGCTTTTGTTCGTTTTGGTCGGCCGCCCTGTTTTTTATATGGGTCGGCAGTGCGCCCAAGCGCCGAGCCATATTTGCCCGCGTGGCCGGCTTGGCGACGTTTTTCAACAAATATACACACATTTTGCATAGTTTCACAAGCAAACAAATATAGCATAGTTCCACAACCCAAATAAATATATCATAGTTTCAGACGAAGGAGCTAGCCGAGGCCGCGGGGGAGACTTCGTGTCGGGGTGGGGGTGGGAAACTGCGGTGGCCCGGCGGTGACGTGGGAGGCGGCGGCATGCGGGGGAGGTGTGTGGGCGCGGACTGCTAGCAGGGGCACCGGAACTGGGCGGCGATGGGGTAGGGCGAGCGAGGGCTTGCTGTCAATAGGGGTGGAAGAGAATGGCCACTGACTGGTGGGCCAGGGGGAGCATTAGGCGCGCGTCACGCGCGCCCGCTTTGTGTCCGCGCCGAAGCAAATGAGGCCCAAATTTGGGCCAGGAATGGGTCAGCAGACGGACGAAAAGCGTACGCGCGTCCGTTTGAGTCGGCGCGTTGGGCCGACTTTTCTGTCCGCAGCAACCGAAACGAACACGCGCGGATGAAATGGATCGGCGCATTAGAGTTGCTCTTACCGGCGACATATACATGATAGTATTGGATGGCCGCTTCCGGCATCAGTGCCTGTGGACTGGTTCCTACCGCGGACAGTTGACGGACCAAATTTACGAAAGATGCATAACATACAAACCAACAAGTGGCATGACATGTGCAAACACCTGTCCTCTTGGACCCCCACCACTTAATAACACATTTCCTATTTTGTCCATTTACTAAAGAATTGCTTTCCCTTGCCTTATCCGCGGCGGACGCTCCAAGGTGCCATTATTCGGGCGAGAGGAGAGGTTCTGGACCATGGTCCATCCGAACCTATGGTCAGTGCCGTTCGATCTAGTACTGCTCTCCATGTGGATTTGGGCCTCGTTAACATTCAAATTTCTCAGTTTAGCTTAATCCTTGTCTTGGCCAGCTTGCACGTAGGCCTACGTAGGTTCACCTTTTTTGGACAGGATGGGCTGCCACAGTGGCACACGCCCCTATGAACTGTAGCAGTAAGCTATCTATTTTTTATACTGTAGTATCTATTACTGTCTCATATGGTTATGGATCGGCATATTTTCTTTTGACAAGTTATGGATCGAAATTTTACATGCACTAGGGAATGACTATTTTTCAACTAAATATTGCACATTGCAGTGAAGTGACATTGAACACGTAGACTGACACCACATGACACATCACTATATAGGTCGACAGCATTTTTGCTTACGCAGACTGGAAAACCTTTATGGTGGTTTTTATTTTCTTATTTTCTAGAACAAAACAACTCTATAATAGTATAAATTGTGAACTCGTTGAAGAACAAGAATCTTCGTTTTTTGTGAACAAAGAAGAAGAATTCTGAAATATCTTAGCTGAAGAGAATACAAACTTCAGAAGCTAGGCAACAAAAACATAAATAGTTCAAATGCAGGTGAGTGTATGTGAGACGTAGGGCTACTCAAATCTGCAGAACAAGTCGAATAAAAAATTGTGAGCTGACCTAGTTGAATGGAGAATAGTACTTGCAATGCCAGCTACACTGTGCGTGTCATGGGGACAGACCCGCACACCAATGCACTAAACAATTGGGAACGGTGGGATGCATGGGAGCCGGTCCATTATTTTATTCCTATGATGTTAGCAGTTGGTAGGATTATTAACGCAGGACCCTTCCCGCCATGATCCTTGATCGTTTTCGTCATGGTTTACCTCACCCGCCTTGCACAGATCTCGAAAAATGCTGCATGTGATGTGTGGTGCCGAGCGTAGGTTCGGCTGATCCATGGTCCTACTCAATATTTTCGTTATTCGGGCCCCATTATTCCACTGAACTGAGCTCCATGAGAGAGGATTCCACAAGGTAGGTCCGCCGTGAGGGGGCGTGGTCGTGGCCAGCGACACGAGGGAGCAACCGCGGCCAGCGCTGCCTGACTCCGGCGCGCCCAAGCCCCGGCCAAGGCCGTTCCCCTCCTGGACCGACCAGATCCCTGGGAGAAAGTGGGGAACTGCAAGGCATACGGCCGGCTGGGTGAAGCGCCGCTTCGCCGTGATGCCGTAGGAGGGTCATGCAAGACGCACATCAAGATAGCGTACATCACCACGGCGGCCGCCGTTTCTGATAAGGTAAAAACTAACTTGGAACTTTTTGTGAGCCCGTTGCTACTATGCTAATAGCCAAGTTTGAAGGGCAGTGTTGATACTTCGCTGAGTGATTCAACATTGGAGTACTAATTAGGAGCACTAATTAGCTGCTGGGACTGCTCCAATCATCAAGCTGGTTATATTGTACAAAATACTTTGAGTGATCGCTTAGATGCTGAAGAGTATTTTTCCAATTAGATCACGGATGATTTGAGTTCATATATTCCTGGATCTCCTCTAGTCGCAGGGTCACGCATATGCTATGCATCCTGACATATGCACTTCCTTAGAATTGTTGATACGTATGTATCATGGCTAGCACCCGTCGTTGGCCTACTTGGAGAACAAATTAGCATTTTAACATAAGGGCATCACACAATTAGTTACAAAATCCGAATACAAAAACTATGCTAGGTCTGCAGTTTTTTTCATGCATCACCTGAGTTCACTGCACTTTCTGTGCAGTAGCAACCTGAAGCCAAAAGAACACAAAACTGTACAAACGAATAAAAACACTAATTAGTGCCAAATAACTTTGAAAGCCTGAGTCCTGCCACAACAGTTCAAACAGTCAATAGTAAGAAACGAAGTACAAAAATGGATTAGTTGGCATTTCCTCCGTATGGCGAATTGCCTGAAAAGAGAGCAGTAGGTATAATGATGGTGTTACTTTCTTGTGCAAGCACCAAAACTTCACCAAGAAAGTAAAATATATTAGGATCATCGTACCTTTATTTTCCCTATAATCATTGCCCTTCCTTCTAGACTATATGATGGTGGTGCAAGCTAGCTAGCATCTTCAGATTAGTCCATCCAAAAAGCACACCAAAAGTAACAATTGGATTGATTGTATTATCCCTGAAACGCCATTATCACAAATTCAGTTAGAGCTTAATAATAAATAGAAGTGCAGGGCTTGCTTAACACACTTGACTCATAGGCCTTATCTAATCCCTTTCCAAAGCAAACCATCTATCTATTCGAAATAGGCAAGAGGTAGGCAAAAATGCTATATACCAAAGAGTATATGTCAATCTAAACTGAAGTACAGCTCACAAGAAACCGAGTATGATAACATTTCATTGCTCGCTCTAATAATAAATAAGTTGTTGGAAAGGAGGGTTTTTTTTTATACAGTTTAGTCTAGTGATTTAGTACAAATAAGGACATGTTCAAACCTGACAGGCACGACAACCTCAAATCCATGGGGTCAGTTTGGTTAGATCAGGATGAGCAGAAATGAAGAATATACAAACTGCAATATTTGTTAGATTTGGACATATTTTACCGAGGCTTATTGGTGCAATGGCACATATGTACGTGTAGTTAAAACTTCTGCCCAGCTTGAAGAGGGGGGGGGGGGGGGGGGGGGGGTATGACCGTGGATGCTGCAGAACATAAAAACTGCGAGAGGTAAGACCTCCCAGCCCGAACAAAGGAGGACTTGACCACTGCAGAACATACAAACTACAATAGTTAAGACCTCTGCCTAGCCTAAAGAAAGGGTGGACTTGACCACAGAGGCTGCAGAATTAGTGCATCTAGTACATATATGATTCACTCTACACTATAGAAGATCACTTTTTCTGAGAGAAATTTCCCAATTCTTGCCTCATTCATATTCCACCGGGATGCTCTATTTCTGAGTGACGCATATACTATTTATATTTGGCAGCTAGGCATGCTAATACGGCCAACGCGGACAACAGCCTAACATGTATTCACTGTTTGTCCGTTAATATATATCTTTGCAGAGGAAAAATGCAAAAGAACAACCGAACGCTATCTGCAGAATAGCACTTCAGTATAACCATCTAAAATAGTACATCAACATAAATTATCTATCCTCATCAGTATGCAGTATACCACCTGACATAGCTGGAAAGAGACCATATGAATCCTAATCAATTACCTGGAAGTGACCAGAACAAGAGTTTCCGGAGTAGCCACTGCTCTTAGTGATTCCAGCTTTAGATACGTTCACTGAATTTTTTAACACTGGGCTAGGGGCTTCAGGCTTCAAGCGCTAAAGTCAGTAGGATTTTCCAACGAAACAACCGAAACATTGTCCTCTCGGCTGATCTTGGCTACACGTCGGATAGGTCAAACCATGGAAGTAGAATCAACAATCAAGAAAGCCTTGTATGACCAGACTACGATCTTAGTCGTCGCCACACGTATGATCTGTTTCATCCCAAAGAAGAAACAACCTATGATTTGTCTTTCAGTTTCTAAAAATATATATAATAGTTAATAAACCGAGACCCTACAAATCAATAATTTTATCTCTAGAAGTCCTTCCATCAGTTCAGGGCAATAACTCTATAGAGTAAAGCACATCAAAAGACAGTTCAGATGCAAATAGCAAACCCCCAGTTCAGTTGTACTAAGACAAAGATGATGATACAGATTGTAAGATAGCTAGCACATCTACACAAAGAACCAGCATGACAAAATGCTAGGAAACTGGAGATAAATCTTAGGCTAAGATTGAAGAAAGAAAATAGGATGAGCTCACCTTTGATCTGCAATAGCACATTTAGGAATAACTAATTTCTTCCTAAATCATGCAAGTACCCAGGACAAAAAAAATCTTCCAGTCCGTTGGTGAGCAAACCCTTCTGAAGCTCCTACAAATAGAAATTTTGAATTCAAGAGGGAAAATGACATTAATAACTATCAAATATTGCCATATTGGCATAGCTCGATTTATGAATATTGGCATAGCTTGCTATATGAAGTTATAGAGATGAACCAACCTGGTCATGCTGGTGTACAGTCTCGAAGCCTACACATGACATGACAAGCTTTGTGGATAAATTCCCCATTGCAAAATTATAGTTCAAGAAAATAAACCATAATATCAAAACTAAAATGCTGGAACAAACGTGGTTGTGTGAGAGAGAGGATTCACCTTGTTCTTCATCAAACTCTTCCACATGATTTTTTTCTCTTCTATTCTGTCCCAGATATGGAAAACCATTGAGAAACTGAAAACCCCATTGCAATATTCTAGTGCAAGAAAATAGATGGTTCAAAGAAGTTGAATACAAATAGGGATAGAATAAACCATAAAATCAAACTAAAATGCATGAACAAACGTGGCTGTATGAGAAAGATGATTCACCTTGTTCTTCATCAAACTCTTCCACATGATTTTTTTTCTCTTCTATTCTGTCCCAGATCTGGAAAACCATTGAGAAACTGAAAACCCCATTGCAATATTCTAGTGCAAGAAAATAAATGGTTCAAAGAAGTTGAATACAAACAGGGATAGAATAAACCATAAAATCACACTAAAATGCATGAACAAACGTGGCTGTATGAGAAAGATGATTCACCTTGTTCTTCATCAAACTCTTCCAAAAGATTATTTATTTCTCTTCTTTTCTGTCTCAGATCAGAAAACCTGTCGGTAGTGATGGCTAGCGACAGTCCTCCACTCTGATCCTAGAGCTCCGACTTTGCTGCTCCCTCCCCCATCGCCGTCACCCATCAGCAGAGGACAAAGAACGTGGGGGCGTTGTCCTGCGGGAAGAGAGAGAGGAGAGGAGGCAGAGACCATGCCTCGGGGAGGAAGTGAGGAGCGAGGGAGGGGAGGAGGCGGGGTGGCCTCAGGGGAGGAGGTGAGGAGCGAGGGAGGGGAGGAGGCGCGGTGGTGGTGGAGAGATTGGAGGAGGAGACGCGGGGCTCGAGGACGGAGGGATTGGTGGCTTGAGGACGCCAGGGATTGGTGCTAGGGTTTTCACCACGCGCATCACGATCGACCGCGCACTTCTCGGATCGCCCACGCAGCAACAATTGAAACCCACCCTCCGCCACTTGGGCCCCACTGGCTAATGAGCCCACCCGTCATCCAGTCCCAGCCCAAGGCACGCGTGCAAATGGAACGAGCGGTCCACCAGCCGACACAGAGGTAAAAACATGCATAGTAATTCCATCGGACGGCGAGAAATCGCTCGCGAACGCAAACGCCCCAGGAAGGCGGGTAGCACAGCAGCGTTTATATGTTCAACTAGATGACTCGGTTGCGCCAATGGCGCAAGAACCCAGTTAGAAACGATGTTAGTAGGGAGTAAGTAGATGTAGATGGCTCAAGAACCCAGTTAGAAATGATGTTAGTAAGGAGTAAGTAGATGACAATGTAATATGAATTGTATTAATTTAGATCGGTTTTTAGATGGAAACAATACAATGTTCGGAAGGGGGAGTACTGTTACGTGTATATAATGTCAGATACAATAATAGTGTTTTAAGCACGCAGTTTAGTATAAATAGGATCTGTGTTCGTAGTGCGAAACTATACATAGGCAACCGGACAGCTTATTTAAAGCCAGAGGCCAAAAGGCTCCACGAGAATTACAGTTCAAGTAACATCAGAGACCTCAAAGGTAAAGAATATTACAATCATGCCAAGTGCTGAGAGACAAAAACACCGCCAATAGTTGCTTCACCAACTGCCACCACGATGCGCAGCGCTGACCACGTGTCTAGCATGACTGCTGGTCTTGGTTCCATCGACCAGTTCATGGTATGCGTCATGTTCCTCTCCTCACTGTACTGAAGTGAGAACACCTTAGGCTCCATCTTCACGGTGGCTCACACTACAGCTTGGCAGCGGAGCGGCTCCTGCTGCAGCTCGGAGGTGCTCCGGCTCCATCTGCATCTCAGCTCCTGCTGCAGCTCGGAGGTGCTCCGGCTCCATCTGCATCTCAGTGACCCGGCAGCTCGGAGGAGCTGCGCCTCCATCTTCATCTCAGGCGGCCCAGCAGCTCCCGCTGCAGCTCGGAGCTCTGGAATCGGCAGATGGCACCGCCCTTGCTTGTATCCGCGACCCACTGTGAGTGGAAGGAGAATCTCATTTCATTCTCGTAGCTGCTTGGAGTGACTGCTGGCCTTTCAACAGGATGATCAACAAAGCATGTTGTTGGTCAGGGTTGATTAAAATCAAACTTCCTTGCAGGTCCAGGCTCAATCAGTTAAGAATTCCTAGAAGGTCTGGACTCAACCAAATGAAGCTCCCCTGCAGGCCCAGGCTGAACCAAATCAGCCTTCCTAGGAGTACTGGACTCAATCAAATCAAGTTTCTTTGTAGGTGCGGACTCGACCAAATCAGGCTTCTGTAATGGTCCTTGTTCGAATTTTTCAGGAGGTCCAGACACAATCAAATCAGGCTTTGCTGCAGATGACTCGATCAAATCATACTTCAGTATGCTCACAGTAATCACATAAAGTAAGCTACCATTTGAGGTGGATTCACCATCCGGCAGGCTTTCGCCATTGCTTCTGCTACACTCATCATCATGCTGGCTCTAGACATTGCTCTCACTGCATGCATCACCATGTGGACTGTCAGTGTTATAAGGAGCATTCTCAGTGATATTGGCGGTAAGTGGTGATCTTGGAGACTGATGATCTGACACTGACTCTGGGAATCTCATCCACAGGTCCGAATTCAGTACTCCTAGAAAAGGTAATTACTATTGCTTCCTCCACAGGTCCGAATTCATTACTGAAGAATCTGCTAAGGTAGGCTGCCAGAAACGAATGCCAAAGAAAGTGTTAGAAGTACATTCATGTTCACTGTCTTGAACATAACTGGTTCAGGATTATGAAGCTATACCATCGTGTACCGAAAGCGGGAGACACCCAACAAAGATTTTGCGAGTGTAGTCATGCTTCTCCCAATGATCATTATAAGAAATACCATGTAATCGTGTATTCTTAATAATGGTCGTTGTCATAATCATCGAAATCATCATCCAGCAGCTCTTTGTGCCTTTCTTTTTTCATCGCATGGTTCTTTTCCATTGTAGCATGGTTCACTAAAAAGGAACAAAAATCAGTTGAGAATGCAGTTTGCATGATATCCATTATCATCAGTACAACCAAAAGCATCTAACCAACCTTTATATAATTCAAATAATTTTTTTTTTCTTCCAGTGTAGGTGGCATCTGTTCAGGCTGTGCGGGCACTCTGAAGCTTGTGACTTTCCACGGCAAGGGAGGCTCCAACAAGACCATGGTGGCCGCCATTGCTGCGCAGGTAAAAACTAACCTCCTTCGGTGTTTGATGAATCTGTAGAATTTTTTGTTAGCTCGTTGCTACTATGCTAATAGCCAAGTCTCGAGGGCAGTGTTGATACTTAGCTGAGTGATTCAACATTTGAGTACTAATTAGCACTAATTAGCGGCTGGGGCTGCTCTAATCATCGATATGGGTATATTGTAGTATAAAATATTTAGCTGAGTGCTTCAGATGTTGAAGTGTATTTTCCAATTAAATCGCAAATGATTACACACACACACACACATATATGCATCCTGACAAATGCACTTCCCTGGAATTGTTGATATGCATATGTGTCATTGCTAGCTGCCGTCGTTGGCCTACTTGGAGAACAAATAAGCATTTTAACATAAGGGCATCACACAATTAGTTACAAAATCCAAATACAAAAACTATGCTAGATCTGAATTTTTTTTATGCATCGTCAGAGTTTACTGTAGTTTCTTGCAGCAGCAACCTGAAGCCATAACACAAAACTGTACAAACTAAAATAAAAACATGTCAACATGCCTAATAACTTTGAAAGTCGGAGTCCTACTACAACAGTTCACAGTCAATAGTCAGAAGTGGCTAATTAAGGTACTGGTATAAGGTACTTAATTGGGCATACCTAATATCTAGCCTTAAAGAATTTAGATAAGATGTCAAGGGTTCTTTAGTCTATAAATGGCACTCACCTGAACACTAAAGTCATGGTTGTCATTGCATAGCTCTAGACTAAATAATAAGGGCATAACCAAAAGATTTACGCATTAGTGCATGAACGAAGAGAAAATAAAATAAGCCTATAATGTCCCATGCTATATGCGCACCAAATCAGGGCAACAGAAGATCACCCATATGAAAAACGGAACTATGTGAGTATAAATTTTTAGGAAAATGATAAAATGGTGAGATTCATTGGGTAATAAGGATTACAAGCTCGGGTATGTAAATTTGAACAAATAGATGATTAAGAAAGGAGAACATGCAACAAAAAAAGCTTTCAAAAAGTAGTAGTAATTTTACCTCGGTAACAGAAATAGTACCCAAAAAAATTAGTTGGCATTTCCTCCGGATGGTGAATTGCCTGGAAAAAAGAGAAGTAGGTATAATGATGGTGTTACTTTCTTATGCAAGCACCAAAACTTCACCAAAAAATAAAATAAATTTGGAGCATTGTACCTTTATTATCCCTATAATCCTTGCCCTTGCTTCTAGACTATATGATGGCAGTGCAAGCTAGCCAGCATCTTCAGATTAGTCCATCCAAAAACACACCAAAGATAACAGTTGGATTGTATCATCCCCGAAACACCATTATTAGAAATTCAGTTGGCACTTAATAGTAAATAGAAGTGCAGGGCTTGCTTATCACGCTTATCATGCGAAATAGGCAAGAGATAGGCAAAAATGGTATATACCAACAAAGAGTATATGTCAATCTAAACCTGAAGCAGTAAAAATAGCCATCCACTTGCTGAAGGAAATAAATGAAATATCAGGGAGATTCGTGTATCTCCTGCTCTGAAAGTGTTGTATATGATAAAATCAAAAAAGCGTAAAGCTTGAAAGTGACCGAACAACACTTTCAATGAGGTGTTGTTTATGCAAATAGTATATATCACCTGACATAACCATGCCCAAAAATACAAGATGGGTCAATAAAACTCTCCACCAATTTTGCCATCGAAGCAAGATGATCTTTGTGTAACACCAATCATTAGAGAAACCTCAAATTCAACTATATGGAGTGAACCTCAAATTCAACTATATGGAGTGACTATCTGAAAGAGTCCTATTTACATCAGTATATTACTATCTGATTAGCAATTAACATCAAAAGTCAGTTACCACTAAACTGTGAAACACTCAGACTATGACAAAGGAGAGTTTAACTCAATCCTTTGGTTGATACAAAAACAGCAGATAGTAGCTAAGTATTGCAGAGAAAGGGCAAAAGAGTACCAAATCTTGCATGAACGCAAGAAGATGCCACGAATGGATGATCTGGGTAATCTGATTCCTTTAAATGCAGAGATGGATTTGACCATCAATCATTATTTCTATGGCTCTGTAGCCAACACATATATTGGTAGCACCAAACCATATGTTCTCTGTTTGAGGTTTTAAAAGAGACAAAACCGTGAGAACTTGAAGAGAAAAAGAAAGAAGAGAGTAGTCAAATTATACCTTTAATCAAATAGTTGATGGAGCTTATGTACCTGTCATTTGTACCTCCTAATCTGCAGCTTGCATATAAAAAATTCTTAAACTGAAGAAGGGAAAAAAGAGTAGATACATCACACGCATACTACCATTATTCAGCATGTCCGGTCTATGATAGAACAATCAGCACTAATTCAGTAATTAGAAGGTCATTTCACGCATAGTGAAGATCATGTGAAATATATACCTTTCGGTGATGCTTTCCCTCCTCACCAGGCTGCTCCTTTTGTGGGGGTTGCAGTGAAACAAGTCTGCACAGAAAATCATGACTATGCATACCACCTAGAATAGAAATTAACCAGTGAGAAAGTTATATTTCATACAGAACAACTTTCCTGGCACCTTTACCAAGATAGGGAAAAGGTACTCGCTCAGTTCACTTATAAGACGTTGTACTCAATTCAGACATCACCCAAAACAGTTCATGTCAGCTGTCTGAAACATCTTATAAAAGTGCACGGAGGGAGTATATCTAATTGTAACCACCTTCATATGATTCAATGAAAAAATTTCACAGGGTGTCACTTCTGCATAACAGGTTGATTTTACTGGAGAGAAAACTGAGTCGTACAACTTATTTGCTGGTGCAAATGTCCCTGTTGGACAGTCGTAAGAACCCATCTTTTGTAGTGCATGCATTACAGTCATTCCCTATTCCACCTACATTTACCCAGTAAAACCTCTACAACCTGGACATTTTCTTTTAATACCAAACACATGTGCTCCCTTTTTAAGTGTGTGTTTGAAGCTTCAGAAAATTCAAAACGAATCTTACATGTACATGTCAGAGCGCACTATGTATCTTCAATGTTTTGTGAAGAGACATCATTTGATTTGCCATCTGCACCAAAACGACAAGAACAAGAGGCTAAAAAGCAGCTTCATCTGCTCTATTTTTCTGTTACAAGTTTCCTCATGCTTCCAAATGTTAAAAAAAAAATCACGCTCATCAATGATTGATTATTCTGTGAACTTGCAAAGTCATAATAATGAACCATCGATATGTGTGAATTTTCTTGAAACATTTTGAAGCTGATGAAAGGGTTCATATAGAGAGGGGAAAGAGGCGGGCGTGAGAATACCCGCAGACACCACAGCAGCTATATACACCTCGACACCATGTTGAGCATAGATAGTTCTTGATACCAAAATAAGATAAATCTTAGTGTACTGACACTAAGAATTTTGGATATTAGTTGCGGCCACGATTATGTGATATCTACCCAACTTAAAAAAAAGTGAGATAAAACAAAAAGGGAGGCATACAGGAATCATTTCTTTTGCTGGAGTTAAAGAATTTAAGTCCTAATGCCACTATCCCCCAATTCTCTCTCTCTTTCTTAGAAAATATGCATTCTATATAGAAAATCCACCTTGTTAGAGAGAGAGAGAGATAATCCACCTTGTTCTTCACCAAAATCTTCCTCAGGATTCTTCTTCTTCTCTTCTTTCTCAGATCTACACACATCGTGTAAAGAAAAATCAAGAAATGAAAATCAACTTTAGCTAGCTGACAAGGTCTGGATGCATCAGGGAAAAGTTAACTCTGCTCTCCTGTAGTGGGTTAATAAAGTTCAAGTTTGCTGACCATAAAAAAGTTGCTGACTAACTCCATGAACACCAGCAGGGAACATTGCCATGGGAGGACCAACAGTTTGAGCCATTGAAACAGGACGTGTTTGTGTAAACCGTGCCTACAACAAACAATAATTTTAGTGCCCGAAAATCTAGTTGTTGCACAAAAGAGAAATCTGTGTAGTAGTATTCCAGAGATTTGTTTCATATGGATGCTTCAGGAAAGTATAGTGTAGGACGACATAAGGGGCCATGGCGATGGCCTGCACCTGCACGCCCGCCATGGTGCTCATCCTTCCATTTCCATTGTGATGGCCTGCCTGCAGAAACCAATCCAACCACAGGGGTCATCCAGAAGAAGAAGAAGAAGAAGAAGAGGGGAGGGGAGGAGGATGGAGGGCGTGCGTGCGTACCTTTGAAGTCAACGTGTTGCAGCCCGTCGCGGGCGTCGAGGGCCACCGCAAGCTTCGCTCCCCACCCGACCGAGAGAAGGCCACCGCCGTCGTCATCCATGGGTGGGTGTGGGGCTAGGGTTCTGCCCCCATCCATCGATCATTCCATCCATCCATGGCCTTCCCCGAGGACCACGTGCACGACGGCGCGCCGGTGCCGGTGCCGCTGCCGCTGCGGATCTGGGCGTCGCTCCGCTCCTCGATCTGGGGCCTCCCCTCCCCTTCCCTTCCGTTCCCTTGCTTTGGAGAGGAAGGAAGGTGTCACCCATGGCTGGCCGTGCCGAGTTGAACGCCCGCCGTCCTTCTGCCAAGAGGAGAGAAACCGAGGGGAGGAGGAGGGCCATGGCGGCGGCGGAGTGCATGAGAGGAGATGGAGCGGGGCGTGGGGTGCGGGGCTCGTGACGGAAGGGGATTGGGGGCTAGGTTTTGACCGCACGCCCTGCAGCCCACGATCGTTGCGGCCCATCCTCTTTTCAAGCTGAACACGCGCACACATACTCACCGTGACTGCAACAGAGGGCCCATGCAGAAGGGTGGCCCAGACGTCATCCACTGTAACCCGAACACACAACTTACAGAAAAACGAACGCCCAGATATATACCAGCGAGATAGAAAGTACAACGTCAGTGGACAGCAAGGCAGATCGTGGGGGCTGGATGAATTTGAAACCGGGACGGCGCTGGAATGGCGGGTTGGGTAGGAGGGTTTATATGTTCAAATTGGGCCTGCATGTGGCAATTTGTACGCCTTGTTGGGTTGTGGGTAAAAAGGAGGTGATACCTGGAGATGATGAGCATGCCGAGTAACAAGCTAGCTCATGCAAGGATAAGTCAATGTGGATGAGGCGGCACGGTTATGAGTTCAAAGCACTAGGGAAGGGGTGGTAGTGCAGACCAGGTGGTAGAAAACGAACTCGAAGAGCAAAACATAGGGAGAGATGGACATGCATTAGGACATGGTTAGAAACCACACATGACACCTTTCAACCAAATATCACGTTATATATTTTTGTTATCCCGTGGAAACGCACAGGCATCTAACTAGTATATGTAGGTAGCAAGTCCCCAAACGCATCATTCACTCACTCGTCCGTTCCGCCCGTGTTTGCTCCTGCTGCCGGAGGAGGAAGGTCGCCCGCGCAGATGCAGCTGGTCGGCTGTCATCCAAGCATAGAGCAACACCAAGGCGTTGACAATGCAGAGGGCCCCCATGAGGAATGCGAGTCTGGTGGTGACTGTCTCCAGCGTATGGCCAGCATCTCGCCAATGCAGGTCCGCAGAAAGCGATGGTCGATGACAACGCCCAGCATGGCCATCGCCAACCCCAGGTGCACGGGCCAAACATCTGCACATATGCGTGATGATTAGTAAGTCAAGTGTGCACGCAAGATGTGTTCATAGGGTGAATGCATGTGCGTATATGTGAGCATCTGTCATTGTACTGTAGTATTAAAAAAAAGTATGTATGCATGATGCAACAGCCTAGCATGCGGCCACTGATCAAGGCCAATTAATCAAGTGCATGTATCAATTTGATATAATACTAATATATTGCCCTCTATAAGAAAGCAGATGTATGGGCGTCAGTAAAGACGCACGTACCCACTCGTAGACGTACGACCAACAGGTAAGAATGGTGGCCCTGGACGTCCGGCCCATCCTGCAGCCACTGCCATTGGCGTAGGCTGCCGACATGCAAGAGAAGGAAGCACGAGCAAGTGAACATCGTGAAGAGGGCCGATGCCTTCACGCCTTGTTGATTCTCATACGCGATGAGATCATATCAGTTTAAGAAATCGTTCATTTGCGAGTGGGAATTATGGAACCAAGTCAATGTGGTACTTACACGAAAGCCTCGATGTTTAGGATGGTGTTGCGAGAGGGCATGGTCGCGATGGTGAAGGCCGCCATTGCCAGGGCCGCGCACACTGTTCTCGACACCAAGAGGAAGTAGTATCGATGATCCAGCTGACAAAACAATAACAAAATCATGCATGAAAACTAAGTTAGCTGCAGAAGTGTATGAAATTAGAGATTTCATAATTTTAAAACCAGAACCAAGGACACCTTCATTTGTAATGAATAATAATACATTTAGCTAAGGATTTAAATCTGGGGCATGTTCAAAAGGAGTGTGGGTGTACAAGGCCATAGTGGGCAGCGCGGGAGGGGGGCTTTGTGGAGCAGCGCATAGACAGACCCTTAACAAAATCAGCATCATACGGAAGGGAAGCATCGAGTTGGATGATACGACAAGAAGCCCCATAGACTGTAGATTTTACCATACTTTTCTTGGGGTTGATGGTTTTTAGAGGTTTTCAGGGTTGATGTTTATGTTAGTTACCATGCTTGACACTGAGAAAGGGCGACATAAAATGGTTGGCTCTATTCTCAGAAAGAAAAAAAGAAAACTTTTGGCTCTTGACGGAGAGGAGGACGATGCAAATGTTGCACCGCCGCTGACTGAATCACCCTCATGACGTATGGGAACAACAGTCTAGATATAATTTTTTTTAAAGGGCTACTTCGTCGATAGCCGGCCATAACCCCATTATATAGAGAGGAATAAAATCCATTGTGTTCCCTCTTAAAAAGGGACAAATTTAAATTTGGGGCATGCTCAAGAGGAGTGTGGGTGCCCGAGGCCTTGGCAGGGGAGATTTTGCGGACCGGTGCATAGACAGACCCTGAACAAAATCAGCATCATACGGAAGGGAATTGGACATGGGATGATACCGCAAAAAGCCCCATAAGGACCCAAGATGTTACCATGCTTTTTCACGGGGTTGATGTTTCTTTTTTTGACATGATTTTTATGGTTGATGTTCATGTTACCATGCTTTGACGTGTTGAGGAAGGGGCCATTTAAAAACGTTTGGCTCTACTCTCAAAAAGAAAAAGAAAAATGTTTGGCCCTCAAGAGGGAGAGGAGGAGAATGCAAATTAGGCGAGCCACGAAGGCCCCGATCAGCCACACTAGGAACGAAGATTCACTCAGCAAGTGGCGGAGCCTGGCAGAGATTGTTGAAGGGGCTAACACTACCGGAATGAGTATCTTGGCCGTAAGCCGTCTCTTTGCCGTCTGCTAGCTGATGGCAAAGACCATCTTTGCCATCAGCTTACAGAAAACTGACGGCAAAGAAGGAGCGGACGGCAAAGATCATGTTTGCCGTCGGCCGTCCCTTTGCCGTCAGCTAGCGGACGGCATAGAAGCTTTGTCGTCAGCTAGCGGACGACAAAGAGGGTGGGTGGCCCACTAACGAGAAGAACTTAACGGCCACTTTCTTTGCCGTCTGCTAGCAGACGACAAAGTTTTTTTGCCGTCCGCTAGCGGACGGCAAAGAAAGTGGCCCACCTAACGGCCGTTCCCTCCCGGCCCCACCCCACTACCTAGCCTCTTTTCCGTCTGCTAGCAGACGGCAAAGAGATTTGACCTAACAAAAAAGTTCAGCGCCCGCGCCATCCTCTTTCTCTCCCCTCTGTCTCTTTCCCCTCACCGCACAGTCCCCGCGCCCGAGCTGCCCTCGCCGCCGCCGACCCCCGCCGCCGCTCCCGACCCCCACCGCCCTCGCCGCCCCTGACCCCCCTGCCGCCCCGCCGCGCCGGTCCACCACCCGCACCTCCTCCAAACCCCCTCTTTTCCCGCTTTTCCCCCTCTTCCGCCTCCCCCCCCCCCCCTCCCTCCTCTCAGAATTCGCTCCCTCCGCACCCCCTCACGCTCGCTCCTCTTCGCACCCCGCCGGTCTTCACTCACCTCCCCCACGCCCCGCCGCCCCGACAACCAGGTGCCCCGACGCCCCCGACGCCCCGACGCCCTCGCCGCCCCGCCGGCCCGGCGCCCCGCCGCCTCGACAACCAGGCGCCCTGCCATCCCAACGCCCTAACCGCCCCGACACCCCGCCGCCCCGGTGCCCCGCCGACCCACTCCGGTGAGCTCCCCCCTATTTCTTTCTTTATTTTTTTACTGTTTGTAATTAGGTTAGTTAGTACTGTTAGTTTCTTTTTTTTCTACTGCTAGTAATTAGGTTAGTTAGCACTGTTAGTTAGGTTAGTTTGATTTTCTAGGTTAGTTTGATTTTCTAGGTTAATTAGTTTGATTTTCTAGGTTAGTTTGATTTTCTAGGTTAGTTAGGTTAGTTATCTTTAGACTAGGTTAGTTAGGTTAGTTTCTAGGTTAGTTAGGTTAGTTTGTAGGTTAGTTAGGTTAGTTCTTGCCAGATCGACCATCATGCCAGATCGACCAACGGGATCAGCATGGCCACAACTTGCAAAATGGTGCATGATGTTTCTGCAATGTTGAACAATACATAAATTCATCTGTGCTAGACAAGAAGTAGGACATGGAACAGTCACTAGTACTACAATTTCCTTTGAGTCAATGCATATCACCCATACTCTGTTCTTCCTTCTTAAAAAATAAAATCATGATCAAATGCAGAAGCTAAGTTCCTCTTGATAGCTGGCCCATTCTTCTTGCTTAAGGCTTTTGTGGCTGCCTCTTTGTTCTTAAATCCAACACTCACACCACCAAGTCTTCTACTTCTTCTAACATCTTGAATGTCAAGTGGGACTTGAGCTTTCTTTCGCTTGCCAATTGGAGCTACATCAGTATGTAATGGGATAGTAGGAACTGCTTCTAGAGGTTGAATGAGATTGGACTGGGTTACATAAGCAGATTCCATAACATCAGGTTGATCAGAAAGTTCAGTGATGGTGCAGTTGCTGACTAATGGAGCAGGTGTTTCTTCAGTACAGACTGTGAATAGACATTTTTTTATATTGCCAAATTCATCATTAACTTCCATCATCTGGCATCTAGCAGCAATCACTGTTTGTCCTTCAAGTTTCTTCAGAGCATCAAGTGCAGAAACCATCAGTTTGCACCTTTTGGTGGCATTTGGAAAGATGCTGATTTCCATGAGAACAACCATCAGTTCTTTTGATGCCAATGGTGTACCAATGATTCCCACTCCTCCTATCAGCCCTGATCACAATCATGGTGCTGCTCCAGCAGCTAGCAGTCAGGCACCCCCCGACCCCGACACAGCACCCCGACAAGACACCACCGACACCCCGACCCCCGACATGACACCCCGAGACCGCCTCGACACCCCGACATGACACCACCGACACCCCGACCCCCGACACGACACCCCGACCCCGCCTCGACACCCCGACACCACGACCCCGACACAGCACTTAGGTATTCAATTTTTTATTATGTTCATGATGATGGTACACACTTAAATATTTTATTATGTTTATGTTGTACTAATTTCGTTTACTCTTTGTCATTGCAGGTGTTGACAGATGGTGGGCGCGGGTCGAGAGCACTCCGAGCCTCCTTCCTCGGCGCGTGCTGGGCGGGGTGCTGTTATTCCACCCCAGCACCTTCGGAGAGCGCTGGTAGACAGCATGCAGACACCGGCGGGCGCTTCTTCTTCGGCCGGGAGAGGTCGGGGGAAGACGAAGAGGGGTGCAGGTAGAGGTGGACGTGGCGGCGGGAGAGGTAGGAAGGCTGCTGCGCCTTCCTCGCCGCCACCCCCAGTTGATTCTCCGGACCACCAGAGTGCTCCGTCTCAGGTGGACCCGTCAGACTTGGACACGTCTCGGACTCCGGTCCACGAGCCTCAGGCCGACGAGCCTCGGGTCGCCGAGCCTTCGTCCCTCGAGACTCGGGCCCCAGAGTCTTCGTCCCACGAGACTCCGGTCCCAGAGTCTTCGTCCCACGAGACTCCGGTCCCAGAGTCTTTGTCCCGCGTGACTCCGGAGACTAGTGGCCATGCTGATGGCGAGGTCACCTGGTCTGACGATAGTTATAGCGAGGGCGAGCTGGTTGAGGGGGGCAAGAAGGTGTACCAGCGTGGTGGTACGAAGCTCCCGGCCGTGCCGGCGACCCGCGATCACAGGTGGTTGATTGAGCCTAACGGGGAGAAGTAAGTGCATTTACTCTTTTTTAACCTTTGTCCTTCATGTTTCTTCAAATTAATATCTAATGTGTTGGCCTTGTCATACTGCAGGGGTTGGATACACGCCGATGGTGTCCGCAGGCCCAACCAGGTCCTTGGTGTGCTTTGCCGGCACCACTTCCCGGGGTGGGTCACGTTGCCCGGTGAGGGTCAGGTCCACAGCTAGCACTGAGCTGGGAGCTGTACGTGGCTGCCCCGGCCCCGCCGGAGGAGAGGGTCGACGGTGTCTTGTGCGAGACGGTGGCCGACATTGTGAGGCGGCGGTTTTGGGTAATTTCTCCTTTACAGAATTAAAAATCAACATTACCTAGTGATTGTACTAATCAGTGTTGTCTTGTTCGATTGCAGACCTTCTACTGGTGTTCTGAGGAACACGAGGCGGAGGCGGCTAGGGTTCTCGAAGCCGAGTGCAAGCGCCTACTTCAGAACTTACGGCACGAGGCTAGGGTGCAGGCTGTTCGAGACTACTACGCCTTGACTAACATTAGGAGGGCCAAGAAGAAGTGTCGCGGCAAGTATCTGAGTAAGGAGAAGTACATGAAGGTAATTACCTATTCTTAAGGCCTTGTACTTAGTTTCCTTGATTTCATTCGTAGGCGTAGCGCTAAAATTTCTCTTTGCGTAACTTAGGTGCCCCCGAGATGATGTGCGGATAGGATGGACTGTTGGGAGACGATGGTGGATGAGTGGTGCTCTCCCCAATGGCTAGCCGTCCACAACAAGGCCAGGGATAATCGTGCCCAAATGAAAGGTGTGCCACACCATCAAGGGAGCTCCAACCTATTTGAGTACGGGGATCACTGGGTATGTGGTTTGAGCCCTTAACGATTAATGCAATTTCATTCTTCATGCTAGCTTGAGCCCTTAACTAATATGTTGTTCCTCTCTTTTAGGCAAAACACAACAAGAAGGACGTGCCACCACTGTACAACCTCTATGCCATGGCCCATACTGCCCCGTACAAGAAGGCCAAGGCATTCTCTGAGGATGACCTCGATCATCCAGAGAGCTTCACCAACATCTCCTCCCACAACAAGCTCGTGAGGTACAGAGACGTTGGGAAGAAGAAGAAAGGGGAGGACTTCAACCCGAGCCAGAGTCCTTTTGATCCAAAGATCGTGATGCTATCTGGTGATGGGAGGTACCATGGCTCGGTAGCCATTGGGGATGGACTCATACGTTGTCCTAGAACTCTCCGGGAGATCAAGAAGCGCCAGACGAGCTCCGATCCTGAGATACCGCCTCGTCCACGGCCAATGGAGCTCGCCATCGAGGCTAGGGCCCAGTAGCTTCTGGCGGAGGCAAAGAAGCAAGCGGAGCAGAGGGAGAGGGAGTTGGAGGAGAGGACGGCTAGTATGTTGGAGGCGGAGAGGAACCGGAACGACGCGTCTCACCGGGCCCTATACGAGCTCCTCGTGGTAAGTTTCTCCTGCATATTAGCCAAATCACGCACGTAATGTTCGTTTCATTACTAACTAATATGACTGACTCGTGAAAACAAAATGTGCAGTCCGTGTGCAAGAAAACCGGTCAGACCCCTCCGCCGATGCCCAGATTGGTATAGCGGACACGGTGAGTTTCATTTGAATGGTCATTAGTTACTAGTATTCACATTTCAGTTGCATCATGCTAACGAGACATTGCAAATGATCTTTGGTGCAACATGCCTCCCGACAAACATCGACCGATCCTTCTCCGTCTCGCACTGGCGCAACCCCGACCCCGACTGGTCCTTCTTCGTCTGGCACTGGCGCAAACCCGACCGGTCCTTCACCTCCGTGATGACCGTAAGTTTTCTCTAGTGTTTTGCTTACGAAATGCATAAATACCTAGACTTAGCTTTATTTCCTCCAAAATGCTTACCATAATGACCTAGACTTAGCTAATCTTCCTCCAAAATGACATAATTAGCTTACTTAGCTCCAAAATGATCTATACTTAGCTTTGTTTCCTCCGAAATGACCTAAGTTAGCTCTAATATGGTAAGTTATCTCTAATATGCTTAGTTACCTAGGTTTGCTTAATAATGACATACACTTAACTTACATATGTAAAAAATGGCATAATTAGCTTACTTAGGTTTGAAATGGCATAACAATCTTGGTAACATCATATATGTCATATAGTTAGCTTATTTTCCTCGAAAATGACATAATAAGCCTAATTAGCTCCAAAATGATCATTTTTACCTAAGTTAGCTCCAAAATGACCTAAGTTAGCTCTAAGTTAACTGTAAAATGCTAAATTAGCTCTAACATGCTTAGTTACCTGGGTTAGCTCAATAAAGACCTATAATTAGCTTACTTATGTCAAAAATGGCATAATATGCTTAGTTAACTCAAAAATGGCATAATTAGCTAGGTTAGCTCCAAAATAATCAAGTTTACCTAGGTTAGATCCAATATGATCCATTTTACTTAGGTTAGCTCCAAAATGACCTATTTTACCTAGCTTAGCTCTAAAATGACCTACGCACTTAGCATTTTTACCTAGCTTAGCTAAAAAATGGTATTTTTTCCTATCTTAGTTAGAAGAAGAAGATAAAGAAGAGTAGAGGAGAAAAAGAAAGAGAAGATAAATTCTTCTTCTTCTTCTTTTTCTTCTTTTTCTTCTAGCTAGTCTTCTTCTTCTTCTAACTTTCATCTTTCCTAATTTGCAGATTTGCTTTAGATGAGGAGCTTGCATTCATGGAATCTACTCTTCTCCTTGTGCTTCTATTATGTTTTTGGAAACTTGTTGCAAACTTGTTGTTGGATATGTATGTATGGATGAAACCATTTTATGTTGGATAACTTGTTGTTGGAAACTTGTTATATATATGTTGTTGCAAACTTGTTATATATATATATCTGTGAAATTGATTGAATTTAAGAAAAAACAGAAAAAAAACAGAGGCTATACAGGCACCGGCAAAGAGCTTTGCCATCAGCCAGCAGACGGCAAAGTTGACACGTGGCAGCTACCTGTGCAACCTGGGCTGGCCTATATGGGCACTTTGCCGTCCGCTGGCAGACGGCAAAGAGCCAAAGGACTTTGCCGTCTGCCAACAGACGGCAAAGCACGCCGTTAACCCCCTAACGGACCTAACCTACCACGTGTGTCGTCCAGGCTCTTTGCCGCCTGCTGGCGGACGGCAAAGACCATTTCATCTTTGCCGTCCGCCTGCAGACGACAAAGAGCCCTTTGCCGTAGCCTATTCAGCCGGACCTGTTGCCGTCTGCTGGCGGACGGCAAAGGCCTTTGCCGTCTGCCATGGCGGGCATGCCTTTGCCGTCTGGCAGACGGCAAAGTGCCTGATTCCCGTAGTGTAAGTAGCGTTGAGGGGGCAAACATGGAAAATTATGCTTGAATTTTGAGTAATCTTTGATACTTAACCTAACATTAAGGGTATACATAATGGATGGTAGATGTGGTGGGGGGGGGGGGGGAGGGGAGTGTTTAGAGTGGGTGGGGGGGGGAGGGGAGGGGGCAATGGCCACCTTTGGCCCTAGGGAGCCTCCTATACTCTGCACTCAGGGAGGGCGCACACATGGAGGAGGATGAGGAGGAGGATGGAGAGAGAGAGCAGCAGCGCTCGTGCGGGTGGGAGACCGCATATCAGAGTAGAGAGGTAATATTTGATTTGGCCAAGTGATATTTTTGAAGTTGAATGATTTTATATGCATGGTCATAAACAGATGGTTGGAACATAAACTAGTCCATGCAGTAGTTGAGTTAGGCCATGACAACAGCATCCGTAAATACACACATCACAAAGTCCGTAAACACAACCTAGCTAGAACACCACAATATATGAGTTCGATCAGCTATATATCTATATATGTAGCTAGCAAGTCCTCAAACGCATTCACTCACTCACTCGTTTTCTCCGCCTGCGTCTACTCCTGCTCCCGGAGGAGGAAGGCTGTCCGTGTCTGCTCCTGGAGGAGGGTCGTTCACAATAATCATGTGTTCTGCTGCTGGAGGAGGAGGGCTGCCCACTAGAATCGCGAGCAGACGCGGCTGGTCGGCCGTCATCCGGGCATAGAGCAGCATCAAGGCGTTGACGATGCAGAGGGCCCCCATGAGGAAGGCAAGTCCGGTGGCGATCTCGTGTCCCCAACATATGGCCATCATGACGACGCGGGTCCACCTAAAGTGATGGTCGATGATGACGCTTAGCGCAGCCACCACTAACTCGTGGTGCACCAGCGCAATGATCTGCATATATGCGTGACAAATAGTGAGTCAAGTGTGCACGCATGATGTGTTCATAGGTGTCAATGTGTGTGCGTGTGTGAGCAAATCTGTGATTGTACTCTGTACAAAGAAAGCGTGCAACGCATGATGCAGCAGCCTAGCATGCGGCCACTGTACATGTTTAATAAGTCAAGTTTAGCTCAAGCAAGTGCATGTATCATTTTGATATGATATTGATATTAATATCTTACCCTCCATAAAAAAAGCAGATGCATGTACGTTACTAGAGACACACTTACCCACTCACAGACGACAAACGGGTAAGAGTAGTGGCTCTGGCTGTCCGGCCCATCCTGCATCCACTGCTACTGGCGTAGGCTATCGACGTGCAGGAGAAGGAAGCACGAGCAAGTGAATATCTCGAAGAGGGTCGATGCCTTCACGTCCCTATTGATTCACGTTCGTGATGATATCATATCATCACGAGCAAGAGTGGGGTGGGGGCGATGGCCCCCTTTGGCCCTAGGGATGCTCTGCCACTGCACTTAGGGTGGGGGCCATGCAGGGAGGAGGAGGAGGATGGACAGGAGGGACGCGGATTCTCTACCTTGCCATGGGCAAGGTAGAGAGCTACAGTACCCTGCCTTTGCCCCACAGACGTTGAATCGGGGGAGGGGGGGGGGGGTTCAGATCGGGCGAAACGCTATAGCATGAGCACTGTTCACAGGCACTGTTTGACGGGTACTGTTTGCATACTGTTCACGCTACTGTAACACGGGTGCTGTTCCATCAAATCTGGTCGGTCCGTTCGCGATCCAACGGACGAAAGAGGGGGAAAGGCAGAGTTACTGTACCTCTCTACCTTGCGCATGGCAAGATAGAGAATCTGAATCCGGACAGGAGCCGTAGCGCTTGTGCGGATGGGAGTCTGCTTCTTGGAGCAGAAAGGTAATCATTGATCCATGTAGTGGATACCGAGAGCTAGCTCATATCCTCAATTTCTCCAAAGTTATGCCCGATAGGTCCTACACATACTTTCCTCTACATTAGGTCATTTTCATAGTGTCTGTCCCACCCATGCATTCATGATACTCCAAAACGAAGAATGCCTGAGGAGCAGGGCGAAGACAAAACAAAGAACGAAGAATGCCTTTTTCATTTCATGATCATCAAACACTACTAAGCTTATTTTTCGTGTGGCAACTGTCGGAGCTAAGATGGAGCCTATGGATGTGGTGAAGCAGTGTCGCCTAGAATGTGGATGGAGGGCCCATTGCAGTGTCATGAATTATGTAATTGTGGTATCACCATCATATCATTTGTTGCCAAGCGGTGTCTAGCAAATTATTTTTGAAAGTTTAGAAATAAGATCTACACGATGTGTTAATAGGGTGGGGATTTTTTAAACTGCTGGGGAGAGACAGGAGTGGAGCCGAGGCAAGTGACGAGCAAAGATGGAAGGTACGACAACAATATGATAATGTGCGAATGGGAATAACGTGACATTATTTGATCCGGCATGAACATGCACTTCTAAAAGAAATAGTTATTTGATTATATATTTTATTGCACCGTGACAACGCATGGGCTTTTAGCTAGTTGGCATAAGGTCTTGCACGTGGGTCAGCAACACGCCGCCAAGGCCACGAATCAGTCCTGCCGAATCAGCTCCGCCTCCGTCCCACTTCTCCCATGACCCATCTGTCTCGCCGAAGCAGCATGACGCTAGCGTCCCTCTTCTCCACCACGACCCACTGTATTGTGCCGGATGGATCTAGACTATGGGGCTGTTTGGTTACATCCACGCCAGCCCTGCCAATATTCGGCTCGCCAAATTATTGGCGAAGGTTTCGGCCGCCGCCGTCTCGCCAACACGCGGGCGCTCAATGTGAACGAACGACCAAAAAATTGGTGTGGACAGCAAAACCTGGCTACTACCTTCGTCCTGGTTTATTTGTTCCCTTCGTATTTAGCGAAAAAGTTTAACCATAGATTTAACTAACAAAATGTCAATGTATATCATAAAAAATTATACCATTAGGAATTATGTTCAAATACGAATCCAACAATATAATTTTTGTTGACATGCATTAACATTTTGTTAGTTAAATCAATGGTCAAAATTTGACACAAATACGAATGGGACTAATAAATCAGGACGGAGGTAGTACGTGTTCCGAGTCAAATGATTGAATTGTCATTGATCTATAGTTACATGGACTATTTATACAATCTGGAGAGACGCGACAATCGCGAGAAGATGCGTCAGTTCCAGAAAAGAGCGAGAGGCGTCGTTTGTGGATGTAACCGCACGACAGTTGGGCAAGGGAAGATTTCCTTAACACTTCCCCTAATCTACGCTTGACCATGTAGAATCATCTCACTATTGTCCGGGTAGCGCTATCATCTCAAAAGGATTCTCCTTCAAAAAGTTCTTCATGAAATCTTTGATGAGAACCTGAAACATAAACTCACAAGGAGAAATAGCGTAATGTGACGTCTTGAACAAGGATATCTCAAGAAGAGACTCCCTCTGACATGTACAAGTCCCTAAGTCGTCGCATACCAATTCCATGAACGTATTTGTAGAATGTAGAATTTGGTAGAGACTTGGTAAATAAATCAGCAAGACTGTAGCATGATTTAACTTGCAAGATGTTTATTTCCCCACTTTTATTAAGATCATGGGGGAAAACCACTTAGGAGAAATATGCTTAGTGATATTACTCTTGATGTATCCTATTTGCATCTGTGCAACATAGGCTGCACTATCTTCATAGATAATGGTAGGAAATTCTATCAAACCAATTCCACATGACTGTTGTATGTGGTTTATCATTCTGCAAAGTCATGCACATTCGCATGTTGCTTGCAATAATGAAATTATTTCAGAATGATTGGTAGATGTTGCCACCAGAGTCTGTTTCAAAGACTTCCATGATATAGCAGTACCACCATGTAGGAACACAAAGCTGGTCTATGACCTGGCATTATGTGGATCAGATAAATAGCCTAGAGGCAATAATAAAGTTGTTATTTTATATTTTCTTATTCATGATAAATGTTTATTATTCATGCTAGAATTGTATTGATCGGAAACTTAAATACATGTGTGAATACATAAACAAATACCGTGTCCCTAGTGAGTCTCTACTAGACTAGCTCGTTGATCAAAGATGGTTAAGGTTTCCTAACCATGCACATGTGTTGTCATTTGATAACGGGATCACATCATTGGGAGAATGATGTGATGGACAAGACACATCCGTTAGCTTAGCATAATGATCATTCAGTTTATTGCTATTGCTTTCTTCATGTCAAATACATGTTCCTTCGACTATGAGATTATGCAACTCCCGAATACCGGAGGAATACCTTGTGTGCTATCAAACATCACAACGTAACTGGGTGATTATAAAGATACTCTACAGGTATCTCCGAAGGTGTTTGTTGAGTTGGCATAGATCAAGATTAGGATTTGTCACTCCGAGTATCGGAGAGGTATCTCTGGGCCCTCTCGGTAATACACATCATAAGAAGCCTTGCAAGCAAAGTGACTAATGAGTTAGTTACAAGATGATGTATTATGGAACGAGTAAAGAGACTTACCGATAACGAGATTAAACTAGGTATAGAGATACCGACGATCGAATCTCGGGCAACTAACATACCGATGGACAAAGGGAATTACGTATGTTGTCATAACGGTTCGACCGATAAAGATCTTCGTAGAATATGTAGGAGCCAATATGGGCATCCAGCTTCTGCTATTGTTTATTGACCGGAGAGGTGTCTCGGTCATGTCTACATAGTTCTCGAACCCGTAGGGTCCACACGCTTAACGTTCGATGACGATATAGTATTATATGAGTTATGTGATTTGCTGACCGAATGTTGTTCGGAGTCCTGGATGAGATCACGGACATGACGAGGAGTCACGAAATGGTCGAGAGGTAAAGATTGATATATAGGACGATAGTATTCGGACACCGGAAGTGTTCCGAAGGGTACCGGGTACATATCGGGCCTCCGGAAGGGGTTCCGGGCACCCCCGGCAAAAGATATGGGCCTTATGGGCCAAGAGGGGAAACGCACCAGTCACAAGGGGCTGGTGCGCCCCCAATATGGGCCGGCCAAAGGTGGAGAAGGAAAGGGGACGGAGGAAAGGCAAGTGTGGAATAGGATTCCCACTTCCTTCTCTGCCCCCCTCCCCTCTTTCCTTCCCCCTCCGACAAATATGGCGGGGGGGGGGGGGGGCGCCACTTGGGAGGACCCCAAGTAGGATTCGGCCTACTTGGGGCGCCCTCCTGGCTGCTCCCTCCTCCCCTCCACCTATATATATGTGGGAGGGGGGCGTCTAGCACATCCAGACAATTGCCTAGCCGTGTGCGGCGCCCCCTCCACCGTTTACACCCCTGGTCATATTTTCGTAGTGCTTAGGCGAAGCCCTGCGGAGATCACTTCACCATCACCGTCACCACGCCGTCGTGCTGACGGAACTCATCTACTACCTCGACGTCTTGCTGGATCAAGAAGGCGAGGGACGTCACCGAGCTGAACGTGTGCAGAACGCGGAGGTGTCGTGCGTTCGGTACTTGATCGGTTGAAGCGCGAAGAAGTTCGACTACATCAACAACATTGTGAAACGCTTCCGCTTACGGTCTACGAGGGTACGTAGACACACTCTCCCCCTCGTTGCTATGCATCTCCATGGATAGATCATTGCGTGTGCGTAGATTTTTTTTATGCAACGATTCCCAACAGTGGTATCAGAGCCAGGTCTATGCGTAGATGATATGCACGAGTAGAACACAAAGAGTTGTGGGCGGTGATAGTCATATTGCTTACCACCAACGTCTTATTTTGATTCGACGGTATTGTGCGATGAAGCGGCCTGGACCAACATTACATGTCCACGCACATGAGACCGGTTCCACCGACTGACATGCAACTAGTTTTGTATAAAGGTGGTTGGCGGGTGTCTGTTTCTCCTATTTTAGGTGAATCGAATTTAACTGCGCCGGTCCTTGAAGAAGGTTAAAACAGCAAACTTGACGAAACACCGTTGTGGTTTTTGCCGTAGGTAAGAACGGTTCTTGCTAGAAGCCCGTAGCAGCCACGTAAAACTTGCAACAACAAAGTAGAGGACGTCTAACTTGTTTTTGCAGGGTATGTTGTGATGTGATATGGTCAAGACATGATATGGTATACGTTATTGTATGAGATGATCATGTTTTGTAAGTTATCAGGCAACCGGCAGAAGCCTTATGGTTGTCTCTTTATTGTATGAAATGCATACGCCATGTAATTGCTTTACTTTATCGCTATGAGTTAGCAATAGTTGTAGAAGCAATAGTTGGCGAGACGACCATGACGTAACGATGCAGATCAAAGGTGTCGAGCCGGTGACGTTGGATATCATGACGATGCTTTGGAGATGGAGATCAAAAGCACGAGATGATGATGGCCATATCATGTCACATATTTTGATTGCATGTGATGTTTATCTTTTATGCATCTTATTTTGCTTAGTACGATGGTAGCAATATAAGATGATCCCTTCACTAAATTTCAAGGTAAAAGTGTTCTCCCTGAGTATGCACCATTGCAATAGTTCGTCGTGTTGAGACACCACGTGATGATCGGGTGTGATAGACTCTACATTCACATACAACGGGTGTAAGACTGTTTTACACATGCAGAATACTTGGGTCAAACTTGACGAGCCTAGCATGTACAGACATGGCCTCGGAACACTGGAGACCGAAAGGTCGAACATGAGTCATATAGTAGATATGATCAACATAGAGATGTTCACCATTGATGACTACCCCATCTCACCTGATGATCGGACATGGGTTAGTTGATATGGATCATGTATCACTTAGACAACTTGAGGGATGTTGATTTAAGTGAGAGTTCATTAGTAATTTGATTAATTGAACTTAAATTTATCATGAACTTAGTCTTAATAGTTTTTGCATATCCATGTTGTAGATCAATAACTCGCGATATAGCTCCCCTATTTTTGATATGTTCCTAGAGAAAACTAAGTTGAAAGATGATAGTGCAATGATGCGGACTGGGTCCGTGATCTGAGGATTATCCTCATTGCTGCACAGAAGAATTATGTACTTGATGCACCGATAGGTGATAAACCTGTTGCAGGAGTAGATGCAGACGTTATGAACGTTTTGTAAGCTCGATATGATGACTACTTGATAGTTTAGTGCGCCATGCTTTACGGCTTAGAACCGGGACTTCAAAAATGTTTTGAACTCCACGGAGCATGTGAGATGTTCCAAGAGCTGAAAATTGGTATTTCATATTCATGCCCGTGTCAAGAGGTATGAGACCTCTGACAAGTACTTTGCCTACAAGATGGAGGAGAATAGCTCAACTAGTGAGCATGTGCTCAGAGTGTCTGGGTACTACAATCGCTTGAATCAAGTGGGAGTTAATCTTCCAGATAAGATAGTGATTGACAGAGTTCTCTAGTCATTATCACCAAGCTACTAGAGCTTCGTGGTGAACTATAATATATAAGGGATGACGAAAATGATTCCCGAACTCTTCGCGATACTGAAATTGGCGGAGGTAGAAATCAAGAAAGAGCATCAAGTGTTGATGGTTAACAAGACCACTAGTTTCAAGAAAAAGGGCAAGGGAAAGAAAGGGAACTTCAAGAAGAATGACAAGCAAGTTGCCGCTCCCATGAAGAAGCCCAAAGCTAGACCCAAGCCTGAAACTGAGTGCTTCTACTACAAAGGAATGGGTCACTGGAAGCGAAACTGCCCCAAACACTTGGCGATAAGAAGGATGGCAAAGTGAACAAAAGTATATTTTGATATACATGCTATTGATGTGTACCTTACTAGTGTTCGTAGTAACCCCTAGCTATTTGATACCGGTTCAGTTGCTAAGATTAGTAACTCGAAACAGGAGTTGCAGAATAAACAGAGACTAGTTAAGGGCGAGGTGACGATGTGTGTTGGAAATGATTCCAAGGTTGATGCGATCACCATCACACACTCCCTCTACCTTCGGGATTAGTGTTAACCTAAATAAATGTTATTTGGTGTTTGCGTTGAGCATGAATATGATTTGATCATGTTTATTGCAATACGGTTATTCATTTAAGTCAGAAAATAATTGTTGTTGTGTTTATATGAATAAAACCTTCTATGGTCATACACCTAATGTAAATGGTTTATTGAATCTCGATCTTAGTGATACACATATTCATAATATTGATGCCAAAAGATACAAAGTTGATAATGATAATGCAACATACTTGTGGCACTGCCGTTTAGGTCATATTGGTGTAAAGCGCATGAAGAAACTCCATGCTGATGGACTTTTTGAATCACTTGATTATGAATCATTTGATACTTGTGAACCATGCCTCATGGACAAGATGACTAAAACTTCGTTCTCCGGAACAA
This sequence comes from Thinopyrum elongatum, assembly GCA_011799875.1. Taxonomy (NCBI): domain Eukaryota; kingdom Viridiplantae; phylum Streptophyta; class Magnoliopsida; order Poales; family Poaceae; genus Thinopyrum; species Thinopyrum elongatum. Next base: position 641,736,694 of record CM022299.1, on the reverse strand, counting down.
TGGAGCGAGCTAATGACTTATTGGAAATAATACATACCGATGTATGCGGTCCGATGAGTGTTGAAGCACGCGGCGGGTATCGTTATTTTCTGACCTTCACGGATGATTTGAGTAGGTATATCTACTTAATGAAACACAAATCTGAAACATTTGAATAGTTCAAAGAATTTCAGAGTGAAGTGGAGAATCATCGTAACAAGAAAATAAAATTTCTACGATCTGATCGCGGAGGCGAATATTTGAGTTACGAGTTTGGCCTTCATTTAAAACAATGTGGAATTGTTTCACAACTCACGCCACCTGGAACACCACAGCGTAATGGTGTGTCCGAACGTCGTAACCATACTTTATTAGATATGGTGCGTTCTATGATGTCTCTTACCGATTTGCCACTATCGTTTTGTGGTTATGCATTAGAGACAGCCGCATTCACGTTAAATAGGGCACCATCTAAATCCGTTGAGACGACACCGTATGAACTGTGGTTTGGCAAGAAACCTAAGCTGTCATTTCTTAAAGTTTGGTGATGCGACGCTTATGTCAAAAGGCTTTAGCCTGATAAGCTCGAACCTAAATTGGAGAAGTGTGTCTTCATAGGATACCCTAAAGAAACTATTGGGTACACCTTCTACCACAGATCCGAAGGCAAGATCTTTGTTGCTAAGAATGGGTCCTTTCTAGAGTAGGAGTTTCTCTCGAAAGAAATAAGTGGGAGGAAAGTAAAACTTGATGAGGTAATTATACCTTCTCTCGAATTGGAAAACAGCACATCACAGAAAACCGTTCCCATGATGCCTACACCAAATAGAGAGGAAGGAAATGATAATGATCATGAAACTTCAGATCAAGTTACTACTGAACCTTGTTGGTCAACCAGAGCACGATCCGCACCAGAGTGGTACAGTAATTCTGTCCTGGAAGTCATGTTATTAGACCAAGGCGAACCTACGAACTATGAAGAAGCTATGTTGAGCCCAGATTCTGACAGATGGCTTGAGCCCATGAAATCTGAGATAGGATCCATGTATGAGAGCAGAGTATGGACTTTGGTGGACTTGACCGATCATCAGCAAGCCATAGAGAATAAATGGATTTTCAAGAAGAAGACTGACGCTGATGGTAATGTTACTATCTACAAAGCTCGACTTGTTGCAAAAGGTTTTTGACAAGTTCATGGTGTTGACCACGATGAGACTTTCTCACCCGTAGCGATGCTTAAGTCTGTCCGAATCATGTTAGCAATTGCCGCATTTTATGATTATGAAATCTGGCAAATGGATGTCAAAACTGCAATCCTTAATGGATTTCTTAAAGAAGAGTTGTATATGATGCAACCAGAAGGTTTTGTCGATCCTAAAGGTGCTAACAAAGTGTGCAAGCTCCAGCAATCCATTTATGGACTGGTGCAAGCATCTCGGAGTTGGAATATACGCTTTGATAAGGTGATCAAAGCATATGGTTTTATACAGACATACGGTGAAGCCTGTATTTACAAGAAAGTGAGTGGGAGCTCTGTAGCATTTCTGATATTATATGTGGATGACATATTGCTGATTGGAAATGATATATAATTTCTGGATAGCATAAAAGGATACTTGAATAAGATTTTTTCAATGAAAGACCTCGGTGAAGCTGCTTACATATTGGGCATCAAGATCTATAAAGATAGATCAAGACGCTTGATAAGATTTTCCATGAGTACATACCTTGACAAGATTTTGAAGGAGTTCAAAATGGACCAGTCAAAGAAGGAGTTCTAGCCTGTATTGTAAGGTGTGAAGTTGAGTAAGACTCAAAGCCCGACCACGGCAGAAGATAGAGAGAGAATGAAAGTCATTCCCTATGCCTCAGACATAGGTTCTATAAAGTATGCCATGCTGTGTACCAAACCTGTTGTGTACCTTGCCATGAGTTTGGTAAGGGGGTACAATAGTGATCCAGGAGTAGATCACTAGACAGCGGTCAAAATTATCCTTAGAGGACTAAGGAAATATTTCTCGGTTATGGAGGTGATAAAGAGTTCGTCGTAAAGAGTTACGTCGATGCAAGCTTTTACACCGATCCAGATCACTCTGAGTCTCAATCTGTATACGTATTGAAAGTGGGAGCAATTAGTTAGAGTAGCTCCATGCAGAGCATTGTAGACATAGAAATTTGCGAAATACATACAGATCTGAATGTGGCAGACCCATTGACTAAACCTCTCTCACAAGCAAAACATGATCACACCTTAGTACTCTTTGGGTGTTAATCACATAGCGATGTGAACTAGATTATTGACTCTAGTAAACTCTTTGGTATTGGTCACATGGCAATGTGAACTATGGATGTTAATCACATGACGATGTGAACTAAATTATTGACTCTAGTGCAAGTGGGAGACTGAAGGAAATATGCCCTAGAGGCAATAATAAAGTTGTTTTTTTATATTTGCTTATTCATGATAAAGGTTTATTATTCATGCTAGAATTGTATTGATCGGAAACTTAAATACATGTGTGAATACATAAACAAATACCGTGTCCCTAGTGAGCCTCTACTAGACTAGCTCGTTGATCAAAGATGGTTAAGGTTTCCTAACCATGGACATGTGTTGTTATTTGATAACGGGATCACATCATTGGGAGAATGATGTGATGGACAAGACCCATCCGTTAGCTTAGCATAATGATCGTTTAGTTTATTGCTATTGCTTTCTTCATGTCAAATACATGTTCCATCGACTATGAGATTATGCAACTCCCGAATACCGGAGGAATACCTTGTGTGCTATCAAACGTCACAATGTAACTGGGTGATTATAAAGATGCTCTACAGGTATCTCCGAAGGTGTTTGTTGAGTTGGCATAGATCAAGATTAGGATTTGTCACTCAGAGTATCGGAGAGGTATCCCTGGGCCCTCTCGGTAATACACATCATAAGAAGCCTTGCAAGCAAAGTGAGAAATGAGTTAGTTGCAAGATGATGTATTACGGAACGAGTAAAGAGACTTGCCGGTAACGAGATTAAACTAGGTATAGAGATACTGACAATCGAATCTCGGGCAAGTAACATACCGATGGACAAAGGGAATTACGTATGTTGTCATAACGGTTCTACCGATAAAGATCTTCGTAGAATATGTAGGAGCCAATATGGGCATCCAGGTTCTGCTATTGTTTATTGACCGGAGAGGTGTCTCGGTCATGTCTACATAGTTCTCGAACCCGTAGGGTCCGCACGCCTAACGTTCGATGACGATATAGTATTATATGAGTTATGTGATTTGGTGATCTAATGTTGTTCGGAGTCCCGGATGAGATCACCGATATGACAAGGAGTCAATAAATGGTCGAGAGATAAAGATTGATATATAGGACGATAGTATTCGGACACCGAAAGTGTTCCGGAGGGTACCAGGTACATTTTGGGTCATCGGAAGGGGTTCCGGGCACCCCCGGCAAAAGATATTGGCCTTATGGGCCAAGAGGGGAAACGCACCAGCCACAAGGGGCTGGTGCGCCCCCCATATGGGCCGGTCAAAGGTGGAGAAAGAAAGGGGAAGGAGGAAAGGCAAGTGTGGAATAGGATTCCCACTTCCTTCTCTGTCCCCCCCCCCCCTTTCCTTCCCCCTCCGACAAATATGGCAGGGGGGCGCGCCACTTGGGAGGACCCCAAGTAGGATTCGGCCTTCTTGGGGCGCCCTCTTGGCTGCTCCCTCCTCCCCTCCACCTATATATATGTGGGAGGGGGGGGCGCCTAGCACATCCAGACAATTGCCTAGCCGTGTGCAGCGCCCCCCTCCACCGTTTACACCCCGGGTCATATTTTCGTAGTGCTTAGGCGAAGCCCTGCGGAGATCACTTCACCATCACCGTCACCACGCCGTCGTGCTGACAGAACTCATCTACTACCTCGACGTCTTGCTTGATCAAGAAGGTGAGGGACGTCACTGAGCTGAACGTGTGCAGAACGCGGAGGTGTCGTGCATTCGGTACTTGATCGGTTGAAGCGCGAAGAAGTTAGACTACATCAACCGCGTTGTGAAACGCTTCCGCTTACGGTCTACGAGGGTACGTAGACACACTCTCCCCCTCGTTGATATGCATCTCCATTGATAGATCATTGCGTGTGCGTAGAATTTTTCTTGTTTTTCATGCAACGATTCCCAACAGATATAGCAGTACCACCATGTAGGAACACAAAGCTGGTCTATGATCTCGCATTATGGGGATCAGATAAATAGCCAGCATCTTCATATCCAATCATATCAGAGTTTTGATTTCTCTTGAACTGTAAAAATAGGCCAAGATCCTCTGTACCTTGGAGATAGCAAAAGATATTCTTCACTCCATACCAATGACATTTGGTGGGAGCTGCGTTGTGTCTAGCATGTAGATTCACTGCAAATGCAATGTCAGACCTCGTGCAATTTGCAAGATACATAAGCGCTCCAACGACACCGAGGTATGGAACTTCAGGTCCCAACACCTCTTCTCCATCATCCCTTGGCCCGAATGGATCCTTCTCTACGTCTAGAGAACGAACCACCATGGGAGTTTTGGATGGGTAGGATTTGTCCATATTGAATTTCTCCAATATTTTCTGGATATAGGCAGCTTGGTGTACCATGATTCCCGAGGGAAGGTGCTCAAGTTGAATACCTAAGCAAAAATTGGTTTTACCCAAATCCTTCATCTCAAATTCCATCTTTAGGTGATTGTGTGCTTCATCAATGTCTGGTGTGTTGCCAATGATGTTGAGATCATCAACGTACGCAAAAATGATGCAAAATTCTGTAGAGGACTTCTTGATGAAGACACATGGGCAATCACTACTATTGGAGTAACCTTTCTGAAGAAGAAACTCACTGAGTCGGTTGTACCACATCTGTCTCAACTGCCTTAAGCCATATAATGACATATTCAGCTTTACACAATACATGTTGCATTTTGCACTTTTATTCGGGACATAGATTCCGTCAGGAGCCTTCATATATATGTTTGAATCTAGTGACCCGTAAAGATATGCGGTCACAACGTCCATCAACTGCATAGATAGATGATTTTGCACTGCCAAAGATATAAGGTATAGGAAAGTGGTTCACTCATTACTGGAGAATATGTTTTAGTGAAATCAATGCCGGGTTTCTGCGTAAAACCTTGTGCTAAGAGTCTCTCTTTATATCTCATCACCTCATTGTTCTCATTCCGTTTCCGAAGAAAAAACCCATTTGAATCCCACAGGGAAAACACTGGGAGGTGTCGGTATTGCTTCAGTGAATACATTTCTTTTGTTAAGCAATGCAATTTCTGCTTGGATTGCATCCTTCCATTTAGGCCAGTCGAAGCGCTTTTGGCACTCAATGATAGTCCTTGGATCGTGATCAAGTGAGAAGGGTATCTGCAATCTTTTCAAAAAAATATATGTCGACAATCGTAGTCTTACAGTCAAATGATTCTCCAGAATCAACATAGTTGACGGAAATTCCTGCACCCCTAGTGACTCTTCGTGCTTTCCCAATACGCGTGAGTCCGGGTGTTCCGATGTCCCAGCCAGTGTGCACAAACTGAAGCTGGGTTGTGGAGGTTGCCCTTCCACTGGGTGTGTACTACCCATCAGGTGTTTGTCAACGTTGAGTTGACTTGCATTTACCGACTCTGAGGTTTTTCTCCTCGATTTCCTTTGCTGCTTGCTAGAAGCATGCTCCAGGTCAGAGGCCGTACTACTCCCCATCTTTTTAGGAATAGGGAGTTGAGTGGTTTTTATTGGTACGTCCACTCTTTCGGGCGCATTTCTGGCCAGATTTAAGGATTTTGTAACACCTTTTAGATCAGTAAATGAATCTGGCAGATTATTTGCAAGATGTTGTAAATTAATGATTTTCCGAACTTGGAGTTCGATCTCTTGGGTACGTGGATCAAAGGATGAAATGGCCTGAGCATTCCAATCAAGTTTCGGGCATTCTTTCTGGTACTTGAGATCTCCCCCTAATGCCGGAAAATGCTCCTGATTAAATATGCAATCAGCGTGACGGGCTGTGAACAGATCCCCAGTAAGGGGTTTCAGGTACTTGATAATCGACGGCGATTTGTACCCCACATAGATCTCCAATTTCCTGTGTGGGCCCATAGGGTGTCCGCTGTGGTGGTGAGATCAGGATGAATGCAGCACATTTGAACTTACACAGATGGAAAATGCTAGGAGGATTTTCACGTACCAATTGCAGAGGGGAAGTACTGTGATATGCAGTTGACCTCAATTGTACCAAGTCAACAGCGTGTAAAACAGTGTGACCCCAACAAGAGGTTGGCAAGTTGCAATTCATCAACAAATGTCTTGCAATGAGTTTGATCCTCTTAATCAATGATTCAGCCAAACCATTTTGTGTATGGACGTATTTAATAGAGTGCTGAACTTCAATCCCCAAAGCCATGCAATAATCATTGAAAGCACGTGAGGAGAATTCTGCGGCATTGTCCATTCGAATTGACTTAATTCGACTTTCTGGATAATGGGCTTGCAACTTAATGACTTGCCTCATTGTCTTGGCAAATGCATGGTTCCGTGTGGATAAAAGACACACATGTGACCATGGTGTAGATGCGTCAATGAGAACCATGAAGTACCTGAAAGGTCCAGATAATGGTTGAATGGGACCACAAATGTCTCGTTGAATACGTTCAAGAAACTGAAGTGGTTCAACTTGTATTTTGAGGTGCGAGGGCCCCAAAATTAGCTTTCCCGTGGCACAAGATGTGCACACAAAATCTGAAGATTGAGGAAATTTTGACTCAAGCAAATTATGACCAATGAAATTGCTAGTAATTTTTCTCATCATCCCGATTTCAGGATGGCCTAGGTGATCATGCCAGGTTTGGAATACGTTCACATTCTGAAAAATTACTTTGTATGCAACATGTTCTATGGGTTTGATATACGTATAATACAAACTAGACGATAGAGAAGGAATTTTCTCATGTACCTTTTTGCCATATCCGTAATCTTTGGTAAAGAGTAGATACTCCTCTTTATTGTCTTCATGGGTTTCAATGTGAAAACCATTTTTACGGATATCTCGGTAACTGATCAGGGTACTTGAAGAATCGGGATACAATAAAGTATCCTTAATTGTCACTTGTGTACCACTTGGGAGGGTAAATATGGCACGTCTAGTGCCAACAATCACCTTATCGCGTCCAGCGATAGTCAAAATATCTCCATTCATCTTTTTCAGAGTTTGGAAATATTTCATCTCCCTCAAGATGGAGTTTGTGGTACCACTGTCCACAAGGCATAATTTCTCTTCCATCGGATTGTTCCCCGTAGAGAACGTCGGCGAGTTGCCCTCTCCTTTCCTCTTGTTTCTATGTTGATTTGCTCTCGGTAGTTCTAGCGTACGTGCGTGATAACGTGTTCTGAGTCGAATGATCGAACTATCATTGATCGATAGTTACATGGACTATTTATACAATCTGGAGAGACGCGACGATCGCGAGAAGATGCGTCGATTCCAGAAAAGAGCGAGAGCGTCGTTTGCGGATGCAACCGCACGGCGGTTGGGCAAGGGGAGATTTCCCCTTAATTACATTTTGTATAATTAATCTTAACAGTACGACGGCGGCCAATAATAGTGGTCACGGCCAAAATTTTGGTACGGTGACCGCGGGCTGCATTCCAAACAGACCCTATGTGTTTTTGTTGATGTACTTGGACTCAGTGGCGTAGCCAAGGGGTGGCCAGGGTGGTCCATGTACCACCCTGGAAATTTGGTAGCGCCTAGGCCCATATACATCAACGTGAAAAAACGATGCTTAGTGTCAGCACCCCTGGCCCACCAGGCAGTGACGGACATGGCTCGCCCATGGCAATCAGACCAGCCAGGCTCGCAAGGCCAGCTCAAGGGTGTTTGGGCCAGAGTGGGTGTAAGCCGGGCCAGCCCAGGCGGTCACCTACTTATCCGCCCACTCAACCCAGAAGGATCATCCAGTGGATCACGGCGGCGGCATCGGCTCCTATTCCCCATCCCCCTTCCTCCTACGCATGAACCCTAGCTCCAGTTCATGAGATTTGCCTGTAATAGCTGTTGATTTGTACTCTGAGAGTGATTCTTCGCTGTAATACATAGAACCTATCCTGCTCCAAACATCTGGTATCAGAGACCAGCCACCCCTCTTCCTCCGCGCGCGATCTGGCGCAATTCGTCGAAACCTGCCGTCTTCGTCAAGCTCGGCTGCAGATCGAGGCCATGGATCCAACCATGAAGGAGTACATGGACAAGCTCTCGTCCTCCATGGGCGAGTTCCGCGTCGAGCTGCGTAACAACACAGCGGCTGTGCATGCCAACACTGCCAAGGTCAACGATCTCCTCGCGTGGCGGCCCGACATGGAGCGTCGCGTGGCAGATCTGGGCGCAGCGGTGGCCGATCTTTAGCAAGGGCGCGCGCCTGCGGCGGCGGCACTTGGTGTGGCAGCGATCGGGGCGTCAGCCCCCGGCCCCTCCCTCGCAGCGGCCGGTAGCCTCCTCGGCTCCGGCATCAACGCGCAGGAGCTGCCCCATGGGTCTGAGGACCACGGCGACGCATTCATCCACCGGGAGCCGGTGCTGGCCGTGACGCCGGTGCCCCTCCCGGGCATAGGTCAGTTCCCCACATCCCCATCCCTGATTCCCGCTGCTTCGCCATTCTCTCATGCCAGCCAACTCCTCGCGGGCTTGGGACAGGCACACCCTTCCATTTGTTTCCCCAAATTCACGGGCGAGAACCCCAAACTCTGGAAAACTCTTTGTGAACAGTACTTCTCTATGTTTAACATCCATTCCACGTTCTGGGTACCCATGGCTTCCTTGAACTTCTCGGGATCAGCCGCCATATGGCTGCAATCGATCCAGAAGAAGCTTGCAGGCTTCGACTGGGAGTCGTTCTCTAGCCTCTTATGCACTCGTTTCGGGCGCGATCGCCACCAGTTGCTCATTCGCCAGTTTTACACCACTAAGCAGACATCTACTGTGGCTGACTATATTGAGCAATTTCAACTTATTATTAATCATTAGCCTCTTATTCTGATGCAATTCACCCTTACTATTACCTTACTCGCTTTGTGGAGGGACTCTGCACTGACATCCGGGCGGTGGTGCTGGTGCAACGACCGCCCGATCTGGACACTGCCTGCTCCCTCGCGCTCCTTCAGGAGGAAGTGGCCGGGGGTGTGCATCATCCACTCCCGCACCCGCCGGCGCCGCGCTCTCTGGACACGGGGTAGCGCTCTGGGGCTCTACCGTTGCCTGCGCCTCCACCATGGCCAGTTGCTGCCGCGCCAACGCCAGCGGCCAATGACAGACACGGCATCGAGGGCGCTCATGTGGACACCAACAAAGTGAAAGCTCTCCGTAAATATCGCCGCGCCCGCGGCCTCTGCTTCAAGTGTGGCGAGCGGTGGGGCCACGATCATACGTGTCCTGCCACGGTGCAGCTGCACGTAGTGGAGGAGCTCCTGGAGCTCTTTGGCCTCGATTCGGTCTTCGACGGAGAGTAGCAGCCACCGCCAGAGGCAGTGATGGCCATCTCCAAGCACACACTCACTGGGGACAAGTCGCCCAAGGCGTTTCAGCTCCACGCGTGGCTGCAGGGGCACGAGATCCTCATGCTGGTGGATTCCGGCAGCTCTACATTGTCTGTCGACGCTCAACTGGCCACCCAATTGGCAGGGGTCGCTCCGTTGACCAGTGCTGGACGCGTCAAGGTTGCTGGTGGCGATGAATTGCAGTGTGTAGCAGCTATTCCAGACCGCAAGTGGGCTTCGCAAGGGCATGAATTCACCACGGACTTCAAAGTTCTTTCTCTGGGAATGTATGACGCAATTCTGGGAATGGACTGGCTCGAGGAGCACAGCCCGATGATGGTGGACTAGAAGGGCAAGCATATCTCAATACCAGAGGCTGTAGGCACTGTCCATCTTCATGGGCATCCATCTACACCTTCTTGCGAAGTCATTAACAGCATGCAACTGAACAGTTTGTGTCATCAAGGGGCTGTTTCGCATATGGTTCAGCTTTACCAAGTAACTGTGGGGATGGGGGAGGAACAAGAGGTCACCCCTGAGTGTGTCCACGCTGTACTGGAGCAGTATTCAGATGTTTTTGGTGAACCAATAGGGTTACCACCAAAGCGCAGCTGTGATCATCATATTCCTCTGGTACCCGGTGCTCAACCTGTCAACATCTGGCCGTACCGCCACAAGCCGGAGCACAAGACTGAGATCGAGGAGCAAGTGGCTAAGTTACTCAGGTAGGGAGTTATCAGACGCAACTCCAGCCCATTTGCATCACCGGTTATTTTGGTTAAGAAGAAAGATGGCACGTGGCGTTTATGTATTGATTATCGCCACCTCAATGCCATGACATCCGTTGCCAAATTTCCAGTTCCAGTAATTGAAGAGTTACTCGATGAACTTCACGGGGCAGTGTGGTTCTCCAAGCTCGACCTCCGAGCAGGATATTACCAAATCAGAATCGCCGAGGGCGATGAGTACAAGACTGCCTTCCAGACCCACTTGGGACATTTTGAATTCCTGGTACTCTCAATGGGCCTAGCAGGGGGTCCGTCCACTTTCAATGGCGCAATGACTGATACTATGCATCCTCTGCTCTGCAAGTGTGTTCTGCTGTTCTTTGACGACATCCTAGTCTTCAGCCACACCCTGGAAGATCATACATCTCATCTTAAACAAGTTTTTCAGCTCCTGCAAAGAGACCAGTGGAAGCTCAAGGCTTCGAAATGTTGCTTTGGCCAGCAGAAGCTATCTTATTTGGGGCACGTCATCAGTGTGGAAGGGGTTGCCATGGACCCTAGCAAGATCCAAGCCGTAGCGCAGTGGCCTACACCAACTGATGCTAAAGAGGTCCGGTGATTCCTCGGGCTTGCCGGTTATTACCGTCGCTTCGTACGCCACTTTGGGATCATGGCACGGCCCTTGTTCAACCTACTCAAAAAGGGAGCCCCGTTTGTATGGACTCAGGCAACAGAAGAGTCATTTCAGTTGCTTAAACAAGGGCTCATCACAGCCCTCGTGCTCGCATTACCCAACTTCTCTCAACCCTTCATCGTGGAAACAGATGCATGCGACGCCGGCGTGGGGGCAGTTCTGCAGCAGCAAGGGCATCCAATTGCATATATGAGCAAAGCTTTGTGTCCCAAATTCAGAGGTTTGTCAACATATGAAAAAGAGTATCTCGCAGTGGTCGTGGCGGTTGAGCAGTGGCGGCCCTACTTGCAGCACAGCGAGTTCGTGATTCAGACTGACCAGAAGAGCCTCATTCACCTCGAGGAACAGAGACTGACTACACCGTGGCAGCAAAAAACATTCACCAAGTTGCTGGGACTACGCTACACTATCAAATACCAGAAAGGGGTAGAGAATGGGGCAGCCGACGCATTATCAAGAGCCACACACGCGGATCAACTTCACACAGTCTTTTCATGCAAGCCTAGTTGGATGGAAGATGTCCTTAGCAGCTACAACGCTAATCCTCAGGCACACAAGTTACTGGAACAACTAGCCATCCGTCTGGACCCCAAAGGGCGCTTCACTCTGGAGCAGGGCATGATCCGATTCCGAGGGAGGATTTGGCTCGGAGGCGCGACAGCCATGCAGCAGCAGATCATTGCTGTGTTTCATGACACCCCGCTCGGCGGGCACTCTATCTTCCCAGTCACTTGGCGTTGGGTGCGCCGCTTATTTGTGTGGCCTAAGATGAAGACTCACATTCAGCATTACGTCCAATGCTGCCCGACGTGTCAACAGGCGAAACCGGATCGTACTGCTTGAGCCTCTGCCAGTGCCCAAGGAATCGTGGGAGATGATAAGCATGGATTTTATTGATGGTCTGCCTCCTTCTGGCAGAGTCAACTGCATTCTGGTCATTGTGGATAAACAGACTAAGTTCGCCCACTTCCTTCCATTGGCACACCCGTACACGGCCTCAAAGGTCGCCCTCTTGTACATGAATCAGGTCTACCGGCTGCATGGATTCCCAGGTTCGATCGTGTCCGACCGTGACCCGGTGTTTACAAGTCATTTCTGGCAAGAGTTATTTAAGTACGCTGGTACTGGTCTGCGCATGAGTTCCGCCAATCACCCACAGACTGACGAGCAGACGGAGTGAGTCAATCAATGTCTTGAAACCTTTTTGCGGTGCTTCACTCAAGCATGCCCTCGTCGCTGGAGTTATTGGATCCCTCTGGCCCAATTCTGGTACAACTCTTCGCACCATTCTTCCATCGGCATGTCACCTTTCCAAGCCATGTACGACCACAAACCACGGCAATGGGGGATAACATTGACAAGCGCCTGTTCAGTTCCAGCACTGAGATCCTGGCTTGATGAACGAGCAGTGGTGCAGGATCTGTTATAGCAACACCTGAACCGTGCTCGATAGTGCATGAAGCAGCAAGCTGATAAGAAGAGATCATTCTGGGTCTTTGAAGTTGGTGATTCTGTCTACCTGAAGCCGCAACCATACATTCAGACTTCGGTTGCTCGACGGGCCTGTCACAAGCTTTCCTTCCGGTTCTTCGGGCCTTACAAGATCATTGCTCGAGTCAACGATGTTGCTTACAGGCTGCAACTCCCGGAGCACGCGCAAATCCACCCGGTCTTTCATGTCTCACAGCTCCGGAAAGCACTCGTCCCAGGTACGACGGCATCCAGCGACCTCCCTGTCCATTCTGACATTCCTGTTGTTCCTGTGAAGATCTTGGAGTGCCGATGGCGCCAACGCTGGCGGGCTATGGTGGAGCAGATCCTAGTCCGCTGGTCCAATCCAGCGGCTGTGGCAGACTCCTGGGAGGACCGTGCAGCGCTACAAGCTCGATTCCCAGCTTTTGAGGATTGGGGGCAAGCCTCGCCTCAAGAAAGGTGGGATGTCAGCACCCCTGGCCCACCAGGCAGTGACGGACATGGCTCGCCCACGGCAATCAGACCAGCGCGGGCTCGCAAGGCCAGCTCAAGGGGGTTTGGGCCAGAGTGGGTGTAAGCCGGCCCAGCCCAGGCGGTCACCTACTTATCCACCCACTCAACCCAGAAGGATCTGAAGGAAATATGCCCTAGAGGCAATAATAAAGTTGTTATTTATATTTCCTTGTATCATGATAAATGTTTATTATTCATGCTAGAATTGTATTAACCGGAAACTTGATACATATGTGAATACATAGACAAAACAAAGTGTCCCTAGTATGCCTCTACTTGACTAGCTCGTTAATCAAAGATTGTTAAGTTTCCTAACCATAGACATGTGTTGTCATTTGATGAACGGGATCACATCATTAGGAGAATGATGTGAAGGATAAGACCCATCCGTTAGCTTAGCATAATGATCCTTAAGTTTTATTGCTAAAGCTTTCTTCATGACTTATACACATTCCTCTGACTATGAGATTATGCAACTCCCGAATACCAGAGGAACACCTTGTGTGCTATCAAACGTCACAACGTAATTGGGTGATTATAAATATGCTCTACAGGTGTCTCCGAAGGTGTTTGTTGGGTTGGCATAAATCGAGATTAGGATTTTTCACTCCGAGTATCGGAGAGGTATCTCTGGGCCCTCTCGGTAATGCACATCATATGAAGCCTTGCAAGCAATGTGACTAATGAGTTAGTTACGGGATGATGCACTACATAACGAGTAAAGAGACTTGCCGGTAACGAGATTGAACTAGGTCTGATGATACCGACGATCGAATCTCGGGCAAGTAACATACCGATGACAAAGGGAATAACGTATGTTGTTATGCGGTTTGACCGATAAAGATCTTCGTAGAATATGTAGGAGCCAATATGAGCATCCAGATTCGGCTATTGGTTATTGACTGGAGATATGTCTCGGTCATGTCTACATAGTTCTCGAACCCGTAGGGTCCGCACGCTTAACGTTCGATGACGATTTGCATTATGAGTTATGTGATTTGATGTACCGAAGGTTGTTCGGAGTCTCGGATGAGATCACGGACATGACGAGGAGTCTCGAAATGGTCGAGACATAAAGATTGATATACTGGAAGGTTATGTTTGGACACCGGAAAGGTTTCGGATAGGTTCGGGCATTTTCCGGAGTACCGGGGGGTTATCGGAACCCCTCGGGGGGTTAATGGGCCTTCGTTGGCTTTAGTGGAAGAGAGGAGGAGGTGGCCAGGTGGAGGCGCGCGCTGTAGGAGATATGCCCTAGAGGCAATAATAAATGTTATTATTTATCTCCCTGTTCATAATTAGGTTTTTGTTCCATGCTATAACTGCTATGGTTCTAGAGTCTACAAATAAAACGAGGCTTGGAGGAAGACTCATATGCACGTGTGGAATAATAAACGGTAAAATGTATTCCTGGTCTGGCCTCTAAGACTAGCTCAAGTGTTGCATGATGGTTCTGTTTTCCTGATCATGGGCATGTCTATGCCAGCAACTTTGAGGGCACAATGTTAGCAGAACATTTGTGTTGAATCGACCCGAATTAATGTTATGCTATGAGATACATTCGTCATGAGTTAATGGTTAATAACACAGAGATGGTTAACGTTTGCATGATTCCTTAGACCATGAGAGTATTGAGTTTCTTCATGCTTGATTCATGAACTTTGGGGTTTGTTAAACGTCATCCGTAACTGGATGGCTATTACGGCGGCTTACGAGTTCATGGGAAAGTATGTCAAGTAACTTGATAGCTCAAGATTGGGATTTGCTCCTCCGACGATGGAGAGATATCTCTGGGACCTCTCGGTGTTACGGTATCCATCATCGTCTGGCCAGACACTTTGTGATTTGATCACGGGGATGCCGGAACACGGTAACGAGAAAAGAGAACAATACCGGTAACGAGGTAACTGGCTTAGTGGACAAGTTGTTGATCCACGGGAGTGCCAACATGTCTCACCTCGGGTATTTGTAACATATTGCGAAGCAACAGGAATAGCACACAGCAACTGGAGGTTCACTCGAATATTCATTCGTGTGGGTATAGGGGTCAATATGGGTGTCCACGGCTCCGATGTTGATCATTGATCGGAAGGGGTTCCGGTCACGTCTATACTTCACCGAACCTATAGGGTCACACGTTTAAGGGTCATCTATCTGCTGAATACTAGACAGGGAGTCTGAGAGAAAGTTTCCGAAAAAAGTTTTCGGAGACAGCGGAAAAGTTCCGAAAAGAGAGGTCAACAGATGAGTTCCGGTAAAACTGAAAAGTTGTTTCAGGGGATACCATTAAGTCAAATTGGTTTTGGCACATGCCTGATAATTCTTGGAGGGTGCCAGAATCATTCTGGAAACTTCTGGAAGAAAAACCAAAAATGTTCCGGAGCTGTCGGAACCACTTCAGATGCTTTTCGCAGATGAAAATCACTAAACCGGAATTGTTCTGGAACGTGTTGAAAATTATTTTAGTCGGTACTGGAAATGTTCTAAGCCCACATAAATATTTTCAGTTCGAACGGACGCTGAAAAATGTCATCGTGAATAGTGAAAGTGCTTTTTGGGTTACTTTTTGGAAAGCCACCTTTTTGGACTTTTGCTCCAAAATATCTTGGAGATGACATGGATGGATGTGGCTGAAATTTCAGCCCCTCCACCCCTCCTTCTCCTATAAATAGAGGTGGAGGGGGCTGCCCAAAACCCACTCCTTCTCACATACAAGTGCCATTGCAATGATCTGGCTTCTCTCTCCCTCCCCGCGAAATAGTTTCATAGAGCCGAAAGGCTGTCTGGGTTCCGGTGGGAACTAGTTCTGGACGGCGAAGCCCTGCCGGATAGATGACACCGTATGTGTGCAACTCTGTAGAGAGGTTGTAGTTTCGATCTTTGTGCCCGAGGGGCTGTTTTGAGAGTGCCTCCCGAAGGGCTGTCCAAGTGACGGTCCGAGTTCTGTGAGTCCTCCCGAAGGGCTGTCCGAGTGACTGTCCGAGTTTCGAAGGTCCTCCCGAAGGGCTGTCTGCGACACCGTCCGGGGGACTGTCCGACTGCCTCCCGGAGGGCTGTCCGAGGGGCAGATGAGGGAGTACATCCTCGCGGTTGGGAGGTTGTAAATCCTAGCTGCGGGGATCTGCACCGACGATCATCATCGACTCTACTTCCGCTGCGCTACGAGTCGGTAACGAAATGATCAAACCTTGTATGCAGTCTCCATAGTGGTCCTGGGCTGGTGCGTAGGTCGGAATTTTTTTGTTTTCTGCTATGTTCCCCTACAGTGGCATCATGAGCCGTGCTATGCGTAGATGCAGGTTGCGATCTAGAATACATAGAGATGTATGGGTGTTGCACAATATAATTAGGTAGTAGATGAGTTCTATTACTGAAAATTATTTGTGCGGGTAGCAGATGAAATCTGTTACCCGATGTTCCTGTTGCTTCCCTTGAATTTGCATAATCCTGATCTTAACGGCATGGTGGAATCTCACAAAGTTCTGGCAATCTGCGATCCTTTCATGCTGCTCCTGAGTATGCTGATTGACAGATCAACGAAGTGCTAACAGTTCTTTGGGTTCCACCATAGTTAAAGAAAGATGGATGTTTTGCATACGAAAGGGCAATGCAGATATGATCTGCATGGGGGTCATGCGTATGACGAAGTTCGGTATGGGGCTCGAGATTTTATTATCTCGTGTTTCATACACCCCGCATTGTTAATCTAGCAACTTGAATTATCATACTTGATGATGGACGTTGGTAGCTTCGGTTTGTTTCGAAACCTTAGAAGCCACGAAAAACAAGTTTTTGCATGAACCGATTAGAGACGTCTAACTTGGTTTTGCAGGAGGGTTTGCATGTGCATGTGATGTGGTATAGCAGTGCTCATAATAATTTGATTATGTATGAGATGACTATATAATGTAAATTTATTAACATGACCTGCGTGTCATGATTCGGCATGATGGCTGGAGCCATATGATTGCACTTTAATGACCTGCGTGTCAACCATGTTGTAATGCATTATTTTATTAGCTATAGAGATAGCAATATTATTTGGTGCATCGACAAGGTGGTGGCAATCTTCGCAAAGGTGAACACCGACGGGAATGCCGGAGACGAAGAAATGAAAGACTTCTCCGTCAGAAAGGGCTATACCATATCATGCTATTATGAATTGCCTGAGATGTTTATCCCTTATAATGCACCCTTCTTGATTGCGTGGTAGTCGCTTTTTATTAGGGCGATCTCTCACAAAAATATCAAGTAGTTAGTGTTCTCCCAAGTGTAGCACCGTCACGGCACCTAACTTTTCGGGGTATCACATGGATGCATGGGTACGAACGATTAGGGATGTGTGAGGCGGATGAGTTGAGACCTCGCAGCGAGATCACTTGGTTGTCTTGATGTTCAGGCAAGAGAGTCATGAGCTCGGAACACAAGCATTGAAAGATGGACAAGAGTCACATAGAGATGTGATTGGCAAGTTGGCCAACCGATTGCAATTCTCGTCACTTGAGATGGATGCATCCTTGGTGTTGAATTGTAATATGGATCTTGAATCACTCACAATCAATTATGAGAGATATTGATTTGAGTGGGAGCGCACTTTAGAATTAACTTGTTTAATTCTCGATGCAATTAATTTTGAACACTGTCTAAGTGTGTTTTGCATAATAGTTGTAGAATAATGGCTCGCGTTCCACCTTCCCTATTAAAATTGAATAGCTGTTAAATATCTGGTTAAAACTTTACGATTGGTAACATAATGTGAGGATTGTCCTCAAGAGCGCCGAGAAGGACTTTGTCCTATCGCATACTTTGGTATTCTCTCGCTTATGCTATGGATCATGTGACTCTCGTCCTTCGATCCAAAAGCTAGAATTCCGTTTCAGTCAAGTGCAATATGTTTGCTTCCATGAGACCCAAACTTCGAAAGTTTGGATAGTTATGTGATATTCATGGAATCTGAAAATCATTTTCAGAGACAGACAAAGGCTAAAAGACATGAGATATCCAAAGCAATGTTTGTTTGCAAACTATTATTAAAGGAGTTTACTATGCATTAGACTGATAAGAGAGGGATCCAGAAGAACGCCTGTCATATGATGAAAGGTGAATAAAACAACAACTTAAAAAGAAAGGAAGTGTCCGAAGGGTGTTAGTGAAACTTTCACGCCTAGGAAGTCCGGGGCTAACGCCACTCTTAAGTTGAATGCTTCTTCTGAGAGTAGGAGAAATACTGAAAGTTAAACTGTTAGAAGTATAAAGGCAATAAGATAGAAGACTGGAATATCCAGCTCATGTATGAATGTCATACAAGTTTTTGATGTATAGAAGGCTGGTCAAAGATATAGTTCTTGGGAATTATGGTTAAACATGTTAATCACTAATTCTTGGGTATTGTGAGTTAATCACAAAGATACCCGCTCGATTGCATTCTGTTGCAACTCGATGTAAGAACTACTATGGCTTGAAAGACTAGCCAGGAATGAGGTTTAGGTATACACAGGGAACATAGTAAATGTTACTATACCTTCCATCGGTGTATTACCGTCTGTATTTATTTTCATAATTCATTTAGAGTTTTACACACTCTAGCCCATTGCATAAGGTATCTTGCAAGAAGGTTGTTCATAAGAGAACTTTTGATGTTCGGTGTTATGAATAACATAAGGGCCATACTTTCATTATGAATGAGATGTATGTTACGAATGTTGATAATAATACATTACCTCTGGGTTTACTTTCATAATTCATTTTAGAGTTTCATACACTCTAGCCCATTGCACAATGTTTGTTGCAAAAGAGTTGTTCATAAAAACAACAATTGTTGTTCAGTATTATGAATGACATGAAGGGCCATGCTTCCATCCAAGATGGGATGTATGTATGAATATTGATGGAAATATGATACATCCATAACACTGACACTAAATGTCGCAAGACTAAAAGAATCCCACATATGTGTGGCACTGCATTTAGTCACATTGGAGAAAC
This sequence comes from Thinopyrum elongatum, assembly GCA_011799875.1. Classification (NCBI taxonomy): domain Eukaryota; kingdom Viridiplantae; phylum Streptophyta; class Magnoliopsida; order Poales; family Poaceae; genus Thinopyrum; species Thinopyrum elongatum. The sequence goes on along the minus strand of CM022299.1, from coordinate 641,717,760 downwards.
CCGCACGGAAAATTCCATTATGATGGATTTTGAAGTCATTTGATTTTGAATCATCTGACACTTGCAAATTTCCTCCGAAAAGTGAAGTGACTGAAATACCGTTCACAGGCCATAAGGAACGAACAACAAACTTATTGGTGATCATACATTTGATGTGTGTAGTCCGATAAATATTGTTAGTAGTGGATTTATCTATCTTCAGAAATGACTCAAGTAGATATATGGATATTTACTTGATGAGACGTAAGTCTGGATCTTTTGAAATCATTCGAAAGGTTTTCAAAAAGGAAGTAGAAGTTATTGTAACAAGAAAATTATGTTTCTACAATTCGATTGCAGAAAGAAATATTTGAGTTACAAGTTTAGCGAATGTCTGATGAGTTGTGAAAGGGGTTTCATAACTTGCACCTCCCGGAACACCACTACATGTGGAAAGTCCGTGAAGATGTAATCGAACCATTTATGACATGGTAAGATCAAAGATGACATAAATAAATTTGCCATTATCCCTTTTAAAGTGATGCTTTAGAGACTGCGGCTTTTACACTGAAAAGAGCTCCATCGAGTCTGTTGAAATGACGCCATGGTATGATACGCCCAACCATGTTATATCTTTTCTTAAAAATTTGGAATATGGGGCTTGTGTAAAAGGTTACAAACCTATTCCAAATCAGACAAGTGCTACTTTGTAGGTTATCCCAAGTAATTGGGTATTCCTCCCTCACTATACCGAGGCAAATAGGTTTGCCACAAAGAACGGTATGATTTTTGAAGGAAATGGTTTTTTCAAAAAGGCGAGTAGGAGAACAGTGCAACTCGACGAGATAAACAGTATCTTCATCATCAGATCAAAGGAAGGAAACCTTGGAAGTGATTTCGAAGTTTCCTACTGCGACTGATACGGAAGTCTCTGCAATAAAATGTATGGACTTCGGTCGAACTTGCAGCTGAACCATGTAGGCAAGGCTCGTGCAAACCTCTCAGGTGCGCAAACGAGATATTGTTGTTAGACAACAGTATACCTACGATACACAAGGAAGCGTTGATGGGCCCTGACTCCGGAATTGGCTAAATGCCAATACAATCCGAGATAGTTTCCATATAAATGTTTCAAGATTAAAATCTTGATACACCTTTCGCAAGACTTAGAGTCTAATGAATTTTTATGGAACTAAAAACTGATACGAATAAAAATGTTTTATCCATAAAGCTCGACTTGTTAAAATAACAAGTTCAAAGAGTTGACTACGATGAGGATGTTTCACCGTAGCGATGCTTGAAATCGGTTCGGGTTGAACTAGCAATTAATACATATTTCAATCATGAGATATGAAACAAGGATGACAAAAGGATTTCCATCTGATGGAAATAAACCAAGGACTCGCATGTGTTACAGTCCAAGGTATTTTGTCAGTCTAGAGGATGCTAGTGAGTGTGCATACTTCAGGGTTCCAGCGATGGACAGAAGAGAGCAAAATGGAGTTGGAATCTTCGTGTTTTGATGAAATGATAAAAAGGGTTTTGACTTCATCAATGGGTAACGAAGATGCTTGTGATTCAGGAAAGTAAGTGGGAGCATAATAATATTTCTAAAAACCTTGTGTGCTTGACACATTGTTACTTGGAAATAAATTTCTTGACACGAATTAGGACTTCATTTGAAAATAGTTTTTTGATGAAGTGCTTAGGCTAAATAGCCTCAATATTAGGCATGATGATCTATGGAGATAGATTTATCTAATGGGGCTAAGCAATGAATACATATTGACAAGATGCTAAAACTATTTAGCATTTAAAATGCCAAGAAGTGATTCTTGCCGAAGTCACATGGAAGGAGTTTTTGCAAGACTCGGTGTCCCAAAAAAAAACACTGATGAGCAAAATACATGATGGAGATTCCACACACCTTCGTGTTTGGATTAATCATGTATTCCATGGTATGTAAAACAACCAGATATGTCCAATACTCCAAAGATGTTGCGAGTATAGATACCAAAGTGATCAAAAGTACTGATCAAAGGACAACAGTGAAAAGTGTCATTGAGTGCTAGAGTAGCACTGATGACATGTTTTCTCGCAAGTGGATATCATGAAGAGTTCGTTGTAAAATGTTACATCATACAGTCTTCATCATTTCTCCATGCGATTTTTGATTTAAATAAAGGGTTTTATGTAATACATAATATGGTGGCACTGTAGTTGGAAATTGTTCCAAACAAGATACTGTGGCAAATTCTATAACAAAGGCTAAGTATGTTGCCGCTTTTGAAGCGACAAAGAAGATGCTGAATCATATAGTTCATTCATGAACTTAGTACGGTTCCAAGATGGCTTTTGTCAATGGGACACTACTGCAGGTAGTTGCTCCATAACTCAGTCTGAGGAATCCAGGTTCGACCTGTGATTCACATAAATACAAAGCCAAGTCCACGCAAAATATGAATTTTGTGAAAGCGTGAAAACGCGAGGATATGCAAAGATACACATGGAGCTGAAGTCGTCAGATCCGTTGGACATCAGGCTATACCACATGCGAAGCATAATTTACACCAATGTGCCATAGGTGTAAAGTGCATTAGCATTAACTAGATTATTGACTCTAGTGCAAGTGGGAGTCTGTAGGAGATATGCCCTAGAGGTAATAATAAATGTTATTATTTATCTCCCTGTTCATAATTAGGTTTATGTTCCATGCTATAACTACTATGGTTCTCGAGTCTACAAATAAAACGAGGCTTGGAGGAAGACTCATATGCACGTGTGGAATAATAAACTGTAAAATGTATTCCTGGTCTGGCCTCTAAGACTAGCTCAAGTGTTGCATGATGGTTCTGTTTTCCTGATCATGGGCATGTCTATGCCAGCAACTTTGAGGGCACAATGTTAGCAGAACATTTGTGTTGAATCGACCCGAATTAATGTTATGCTATGAGATACATTCGTCATGAGTTAATGGTTAATAACACAGAGATGGTTAACGTTTGCATGATTCCTTAGACCATGAGAGTATCGAGTTTCTTCATGCTTGATTCATGAACTTTGGGGTTTGTTAAACGTCATCCGTAACTGGATGGCTATTACGGCGGCTTACGGGTTCATGGGAAAGTATGTCAAGTAACTTGATAGCTCAAGATTGGGATTTGCTCCTCCGACGATGGAGAGATATCTCTGGGCCCTCTCGGTGTTACGGTATCCATCATCGTCTGGCCAGACACTTTGTGATTTGATCACGGGGATGCCGGAACACGATAACGAGAAAAGAGAACAATACCGGTAACGAGGTAACTGGCTTAGTGGACAAGTTGTTGATCCACGGGAGCGCCAACAGGTCTCACCTCGGGTATTTGTAACATATCGCGAAGCAACAGGAATAGCACACAGCAACTGGAGGTTCACTCGAATATTCATTCGTGTGGGTATAGGGGTCAATATGGGTGTCGACGGCTCCGATGTTGATCATTGATCGGAAGGGGTTCCGGTCATGTCTATACTTCACCGAACCAATAGGGTCACATGCTTAAGGGTCATCTATCTGCTGAATACTAGACAGGGAGTCTGAGAGAAAGTTTCCGAAAAAAGTTTTCGGAGACAGCGGAAAAGTTCCGAAAAGAGAGGTCACCAGATGAGTTCCGGTAAAACTGAAAAGTTGTTTCAGGGGATACCATTAAGTCAAATTGGTTTTGGCACATGCCTGATAATTCTTGGAGGGTGCCAGAATCATTCTGGAAACTTCTGGGAATTTTCTGGAAGAAAAACCGAAAATGTTCCGGAGCTGCCGGAACCACTTCAGATGCTTTTCGCAGATGAAAATCACTAAACCGGAATTGTTCTGGAACGTGTTGAAAATTACTTTAGTGGGTACTGGAAATGTTCTAAGGCCACATAAATATTTTCAGTTCGAACGGACGCTGAAAAATGTCGTCATGAATAGTGAAAGTGCTTTTTGGGTTACTTTTTGGAAACCACCTTTTTGGGCTTTTGCTCCAAAATATCTTGGAGATGACATGGATGGATGTGGCTGAAATTTCAGCCCCTCCACCCCTCCTTCTCCTATAAATAGAGGTGGAGGGGGCTGCCCAAAACCCACTCCTTCTCACATACAAGTGCCATTGCAATGATCTGGCTTCTCTCTCCCTCCCCGCGAAATAGTTTCATAGAGCCGAAAGGCTGTCTGGGTTCCGGTGGGAACTAGTTCTGGACGGCGAAGCCCTGCCGGATAGATGACACCGTATGTGTGCAACTCTGTAGAGAGGTCGTAGTTTCGATCTTTGTGCCCGAGGGGCTGTTTTGAGAGTGCCTCCCGAAGGGCTGTCCAAGTGACGGTCCGAGTTCTGTGAGTCCTCCCGAAGGGCTGTCCGAGTGACTGTCCGAGTTTCGAAGGTCCTCCCGAAGGGCTGTCCGCGACACCGTCCGGGGGACTGTCCGACTGCCTCCCGGAGGGCTGTCCGAGGGGCAGATGAGGGAGTACATCCTCGCGGTTTGGAGGTTGTAAATCCTAGCTGCGGGGATCTGCACCGACGATCGTCATCGACTCTACTTCCGCTGCGCTACGAGTCAGTAACGAAATGATCAAACCTTGTATGCAGTCTCCATAGTGGTCCTGGGCTGGTGCGTAGGTCGGAAATTTTTTGTTTTCTGCTACGTTCCCCTACACGCACCCCCCCAAGCCCAATCCGAATTGGGAGGGGGGCCGGACCCCCTTTCCTTCTCTCCCTCTTCCTCCTTCCTTCCCCTCCTTGTTGGAATAGGAAAGGGGGGAACCTACTCCTAGTAGGAGTAGGATTCCCCCCTTTGGGCGTGCCCCATGAGGCCGGCCGGCCCCCTCCTCCACTCCTTTATATACGGGGGAGGGGGGCACCCCATAGACACACAAGTTGATCTTTTAGCCGTGTGCGGTGCCCCCCTCCACAGTTACAAACCTCGGTCATATCATCGTAGTGCTTAGGCGAAGCCCTGCACCGGTAACTTCATCATCACCGTCACCATGCCATCGTGCTAACGGAACTCTCCCTCGACCTCAACTGGATCAAGAGTTCGTGGGACGTCAACGAGTTGAACGTGTGCTGATCGCGGAGGTGCCGTGCGTTCGGCACTTGGATCGGTTGGATCGTGAAGACGTTCGACTACATCAACCGCGTTACTAAACGCTTCCGCTTTCGGTCTACGAGGGTACGTGGACACACTCACCCGTCTCGTTGCAATGCATCTGCGACAGTTCGTCGTGCCGAGACACCACGTGATGATCGGGTGTGATAAGCTCTACGTTCACATACAACGGGTGCAAGACAGTTTTGCACGTGCGGAATACTCGGGTTAAACTTGACGAGCCTAGCATATGCAGATATGGCCTCGGAACACTGGAGACCGAAAGGTCGAACGTGAATCATATAGTAGATATGATCAACATAGAGATGTTCACCATTGAAAACTACTCCATCTCACGTGATGATCGGACATGGTTTAGTTGATTTGGATCACGTGATCATTTACATGACTTGATGGATGTCTATCTAAGTGGGAGTTCTTAAGTAATATGATTAATTGAACTTAATTTATCATGAACTTAGTCCTGATAGTTTTTGCATATCTATGTTGTAGATCAATGGCCCGTGCTACCGTTCCCTTGAATTTTAATGCGTTCCTAGAGAAAGCTAAGTTGAAAGATGATGGTAGCAACTACACGGACTGGGTCCGTAACTTGAGGATTATCCTCATTGCTGCACAGAAGAATTATGTCCTTGATGCACCGCTAGGTGACAAGCCCGCTCCCGCTAATGTAGACGCTTTGAACGTCTGGCAGACGCGGTTTGATGACTACTCTATAGTTCAGTGTGCCATGCTCTACGGCTTAGAATCGGGACTTCAAAGACGTTTTGAACGTCATGGAGCATATGAGATGTTCCAGGAGTTGAAGTTAATATTTCAAGAAAATGCCTGAGTTGAGAGATATGAAGTCTCCAACAAGTTCTATAGCTGTAAGATGGAGGAGAATAGTTCTGTCAGGGAACACATACTCAGAATGTCTGGGTACCATAACCACTTGACTCAGCTGGGAGTTAATCTTCCGGATGATTGTGTTATTGACAGAGTTCTTCAATCACTGCCACCAAGCTACAAAGGCTTCGTGATGAACTATAATATGTAAGGGATGAATAAGACAATTCCCGAGCTCTTCACTATGCTCAAAGCTGCGGAGGTAGAAATCAAGAAAGAGCATCAAGTGTTGATGGTTAACAAGACCACTAGTTTCAAGAAAAAGGGCAAGGGAAAGAAGGGAAACTTCAAGAAGAACGGCAAGCAAGTTGCTGCTCCCGGGAAGAATTCCAAGTCTGGACCCAAGCCTGAAACTGAGTGCTTCTACTGAAAAGGGACCGGTCACTGGAAGTGGAACTGCCCCAAGTATTTGGCGGATAAGAAGGATGGCAAAGTGAACAAAGGTATATTTGATATACATGTTATTGATGTGTACCTTACTAATGCTCGTAGTAGTGCCTGGGTATTTGATACCGGTTCGGTTGCTCATATTTGTAACTCGAAACAGGGGCTACGGATCAAGCGAAGATTGGCTAAGGACGAGGTGACGATGCGTGTGGGGAATGGTTCCAAGATCGATGTGATCGCCGTCGGCACACTACCTCTACATCTACCTTCGGGATTAGTTTTAGACCTGAATAATTGTTATTTGGTGCCAGCGTTGAGCATGAACATTATATCTGGATCTTGTTTGATGCGAAAACGGTTATTCATTTAAATCAGAGAATAATGGTTGTTCTATTTATATGAATAATATCTTTTATGGTCATGCACCCTTGAAAAGTGGTCTATTTTTGTTGAATCTCGATCGTGGTGATACACATATTCATAATATTGATGCCAAAAGATGCAAAGTTGATAATGATAGTGCAACATATTTGTGGCACTGCCGTTTAGGTCATATTGGTGTAAAGCGCATGAAGAAACTCCATACTGATGGACTTTTGGAATCACTTGATTATGAATCATTTGATGCTTGCGAACCATGCCTCATGGGCAAGATGACTAAAACTCCGTTCTCCGGAACAATGGAGCGAGCTACGGACTTATTGGAAATAATACATACCGATGTATGCGGTCCGATGAGTATTGAGGCTCGCGGCGGGTATCATTATTTTCTGACCTTCACAGATGATTTGAGCAGATATGGGTATATCTACTTAATGAAACACAAGTCTGAAACGTTTGAAAAGTTCAAAGAATTTCAGAGTGAAGTAGAAAATCATCGTAACAAGAAAATAAAGTTTCTACGATCTGATCGCGGAGACGAATATTTGAGTTACAAGTTTGGTCTTCATTTAAAACAATGTGGAATAGTTTCGCAACTCACGCCACCTGGAACACCACAGCGTAATGGTGTGTCCGAACGTCGTAACCGTACTTTATTATATATGGTGTGATCTATGATGTCTCTTACCGATTTACCACTATCGTTTTGAGGTTATGCATTAGAGACAACTGCATTCACGTTAAATAGGGCACCATCTAAATTCGTTGAGACGACACCGTATGAACTGTGGTTTGGCAAGAAACCTAAGCTGTCGTTTCTTAAAGTTTGGGGTTACAATGCTTATGTGAAAAAGCTTCAGCCTGATAAGCTCGAACCCAAATCAGAAAAGTGCGTCTTCATAGGATACCCAAAATAAACTGTTGGGTACACCTTCTATCACAGATCCGAAGGCAAGATATTTGTTGCTAAGAATGGATCCTTTCTAGAGAAGGAGTTTCTCTCGAAAGAAGTGAGTGGGAGGAAAGTAAAACTTGATGAGGTAGTGGTACCTTCTCTTGAATTGGAAAGTAGTTCATCACAGAAATCAGTTCCAGTGATGCCTACACCAATTAGTGAGGAAGCTAATGATGATGATCATGAAACTTCAGATCAAGTTACTACAGAACCTCGTAGGTCAACCAGAGTACATTCCGCACCAGAGTGGTACGGTAATCCTGTTCTGGAAGTCATGTTACTAGACCATGACGAACCTACGAACTATGAGGAAGCGATGATGAGCCCAGATTCCGCGAAATGGCTTGAGGCCATGAAATCTGAGATGGGATCCATGTATGAGAACAAAGTGTGGACTTTGGTTGACTTGCCCGATGATCGGCAAGCCATAGAGAATAAATGGATCTTCAAGAAGAAGACTGACGCTGACGGTAATATTACTGTCTACAAAGCTCGACTTGTTGCAAAAGGTTTTCGACAAGTTCAAGGAGTTGACTACGATGAGACCTTCTCACCCGTAGCGATGCTTAAGTCTGTCCGAATTATGTTAGCAATTGCCGCGTTTTATGATTATGAAATCTGGCCAATGGATGTCAAAACTGCATTCCTTAATGGATTTCTCAAAGAAGAGTTGTATATGATGCAACCAGAAGGTTTTGTCGATCCAAAAGGTGCTAACAAAGTGTGCAAGCTCCAGCGATCCATTTATGGACTGGTGCAAGCCTCTCGGAGTTGGAATATACGCTTTGATAGTGTGATCAAAGCATATGGTTTTATACAGACTTTTGGAGAAGCCTGCATTTACAAGAAAGTGAGTGGGAGCTCTGTAGCATTTCTGATATTATATGTGGATGACATATTGTTAATCGGAAATGATACGGAATTTTTGGATAGCATAAAAGGATACTTGAATAAGAATTTTTCAATGAAAGACCTCGGTGAAGCTGCTTATATATTGGGCATCAAGATCTATAGAGATAGATCAAGACGTTTAATTGGACTTTCACAAAGCACATACCTTGATAAAGTTTTGAAGAAGTTCAAAATGGATCAGTCAAAGAAAGGGTTCTTGCCTGTGTTACAAGGTGTGAAGTTGAGTAAGACTCAATGCCCGACCACTGCAGAAGATAGAGAGAAAATGAAAGTCATTCCCTATGCCTCAGCCATAGGTTCTATCATGTATGCAATGCTGTGTGCCTTGCTATAAGTTTAGCAGGGAGGTACCAAAGTAATCCAGGAGTGGATCACTGGACAGCGGTCAAGAACATCCTGAAATACCTGAAAAGGACTAAGGATATGTTTCTCGTTTATGAAGGTGACAAAGAGCTTGTCGTAAATGGTTACGTCGATGCAAGCTTTGACACTGATCCGGATGACTCTAAGTCACAATCCGGATACGTATTTATATTGAATGGTGGAGCTGTCAGTTGGTGCAGTTCCAAACAGAGTGTCGTGGCGGGATCTACGTGTGAAGCAGAGTACATAGCTGCTTCGGAAGCAGCAAATGAAGGAGTCTGGATGAAGGAGTTCATATCCGATCTAGGTGTAATACCTAGTGCATCGGGTCCAATGAAAATCTTTTGTGACAATACTGGAGCAATTGCCTTAGCGAAGGAATCCAGATTTCACAAAAGAACCAAACACATCAAGAGACGCTTCAACTCCATCCGTGATCAAGTCAAGGAGGGAGACATAGAGATTTGTAAAATACATACGGATCTGAATGTTGCAGACCCGTTGACTAAGCCTCTTCCACGAGCAAAACATGATCAGCACCAAGACTCCATGGGTGTTAGAATCATTACAATGTAATCTAGATTATTGACTCTAGTGCAAGTGGGAGACTGAAGGAAATATGCCCTAGAGGCAATAATAAAGTTGTTATTTATATTTCCTTGTATCATGATAAATGTTTATTATTCATGCTAGAACTGTATTAACCGGAAACTTGATACATGTGTGAATACATAGACAAAACAAAGTGTCCCTAGTATGCCTCTACTTGACTAGCTCGTTAATCAAAGATGGTTAAGTTTCCTAACCATAGACATGTGTTGTCATTTGATGAACGGGATCACATCATTAGGAGAATGATGTGATGGACAAGACCCATCCGCTAGCTTAGCATAATGATCGTTAAGTTTTATTGCTAAAGCTTTCTTCATGACTTATACACATTCCTCTGACTATGAGATTATGCAAACTCCCGAATACCAGAGGAACACCTTGTGTGCTATCAAACGTCACAACCTAACTGGGTGATTATAAAGATGCTCTACAGGTGTCTCCGAAGGTGTTTGTTGGGTTGGCATAAATCGAGATTAGGATTTGTCACTCCGAGTATCGGAGAGGTATCTCTGGGCCCTCTCGGTAATGCACATCATATGAAGCCTTGCAAGCAATGTGACTAATGAGTTAGTTACAGGATGATGTACTACGGAACGAGTAAAGAGACTTGCCGGTAACGAGATTGAACTAGGTATGATGATACCGACGATCGAATCTTGGGCAAGTAACATACCGATGACAAAGGGAATAACGTATGTTGTTATGCGGTTTGACCGATAAAGATCTTCGTAGAATATGTAGGAGCCAATATGAGCATCCAGGTTCCGCTATTGGTTATTGACCGGAGATATGTCTCGGTCATGTCTACATAGTTCTCGAACCCGTAGGGTCCGCACGCTTAACGTTCGATGACGATTTGCATTATGAGTTATGTTGATGTACCGAAGGTTGTTCGGAATACCGGATGAGATCACGGACATGACGAGGAGTCTCGAAATGGTCGAGACATAAAGATTGATATATTGGAAGGTTATGTTTGGACACCGGAAAGGTTTCGGATAGGTTCGGGCATTTTTCGAAGTACCGGAGGGATATCGGAACCCCCCGGGGGGTTAATGGGCCTTCATGGGCTTTAGTGGAAGAGAGGAGGAGGCGGCCAGGTGGAGGCGCGCGCCCCCTCAAGCCCAATCCGAATTGGGAGGGGGCCGGCCCCTCTTTCCTTCTCTCCCTCTTCCTCCTTCCTTCCCCTCCTTGTTGGACTAGGAAAGGGGGGAACCTACTCCTAGTAGGAGTAGGATTCCCCCCCTTTGGGCGCGCCCCATGAGGCCGGCCGGCCCCCTCCTCCACTCCTTTATATACGGGGGAGGGGGGCACCCCATAGACACACAAGTTGATCTTTTAGCCGTGTGCGGTGCCCCCCTCCACAGTTACACACCTCGGTCATATCGTCGTAGTGCTTAGGCGAAGCCCTGCGCCGGTAACTTCATCATCACCGTCACCACGCCGTCGTGCTGACGGAACTCTCCCTCGACCTCAACTGGATCAAGAGTTCGTGGGACGTCAACGAGCTGAACGTGTGCTGATCGCGGAGGTGCCGTGCGTTCGGCACTTGGATCGGTTGGATCGTGAAGACGTTCGACTACATCAACCGCGTTACTAAACGCTTCCGCTTTCGGTCTACGAGGGTACGTGGACACACTCTCCCGTCTCGTTGCTATGCATCTCCTAGATAGATCTTGCGTGATCGTAGGATTTTTTTTAAAATACTACGTTCCCCAACAGGATCATCCAGTGGATCACGGTGGCGGCATCGGCTCCTATTCCCCATCCCCCTTCCTCCTACGCATGAACCCTAGCTCCAGTTCGTGAGATTTTCCTGTAATAGCCACTGATTTGTACTCTGAGAGTGATTCTCCGATGTAATACATAGAACCTATCCTGCTCCTAACACTTAGACTGCAGCCTAGCCACGTCCGAGGTCCAAAGCTTGCAAGCCCACATTTATAAGACTCGAAAGTTCTCATTTCCTCACACATTCGTGTAATGTTACGATCCTGCCGATCGTTCCCACGGCCCCACCTCGTGGCAGAACAGAGATGAGGAGGCGTTCCCAATTTCTTGTGAATGGATGAACCCTAGGGACTTAGGAAGCGATGACGCAGGCCGTTGGCGGCCGACAGAGGTCGGCAACAGGGCGCCCGCAAGACGGTGTGCGGCTGGGCACCCCTTTCCCGGGGGCGTGCCACAGGGGGGCTGAGCCGGTAGACTGAGGTTTTTAGTTTTCATCTCCTTCAAACACCTTTTGAGGTTACCTTTTTCTTTCAATGTCTAAATTTGTTTGAGCAAGCTTAATTCAGAGTATGTTTGTTAAAACTCCAATACATGTATTGATTGATCAACTGAACATTTGAATTGGTTCAAAACGAGAAGGACATTAGATATTGCATCTATTTTTGGATCCAAGTTTTTGCATAGTAGAAACTTAATTATGAAGTTTGAATTCCATATGCTTTCAAGACATAATAGATATCTCTTTTTGATATATCCTATACTAGTATGCTTGGTATGCCATTTTTTTAGAAAAAATGATCTGTGTTCATTGCACCACCCTGGATCGGATTCCTGGCGACGCCACTGCTTGGACTACGTATGGGTGCTGACGTATTGAAATTTGGACTACGTATGGCTGCTGATGGACTTTGTGCCCGATGGGTAACCCATCGGGTCGGGTCACCCAGCGGGTTTCTATGCCCATGGGTTGGGTAGGATGGTGGGCGGTCGGTAGATCGATAAGCTATTCCGGCATGGGTCTGGGAGAGGTGGACCTGGTCAAACGGTTTCCCGACCCGACTGCCAGGTTGACCCACGCGAGCAAAGAGGATCTCGGGTTTCTCTCCCTGTCGATTCACACCCGCGTTCGCGCCGCTCTCCTCGCCCCTCTCCTCTCTCCTGCGAACGGATCTCGCCGCCCCGTCGCCTCGCGAGCACGTCGCCGGCGCGCATAGGTTGACCTCTCCTCCTCCCATCCCTCTTCCATCTGCCCCCATCCCTCTCATCTCTCTCTGCCCCTTGCGCTGCTGCTTCAGCCGATGCGGATGTGAGCCGAGCTCCGGACCATGGCCGCCGTGGCCATGGAAGCTGCTCCCCTGCTCCTGTGGAGGCGCGAGCACCCCTGCCCCGCACGCACACGCATGCCCACAGCCGCCATGCACATGCTCTGTCCCGAACCTCCTTCTCCTCCTATGGATCTGTGTGATTAGCATGCATCTATGTGAGCTATTTGGACTAGTAATTTTTGTGATTATCATGGATCTGTGTGATCTGTTCCTAAGAGTTTGCTAATTTGTGCATATATTTTATCTTGTTTTGACGATGCAAATAGTATCAGTGCCCATGCCTTTATTAATTTACAAATCTGTGCTGAATTTATATAGATGGATGACAACGGCAAGACCCGAGATACGCTGACAGTGCAAGCTGCTGGTTTGGTTGCTGTTTTGTGTGCCTATATGGCCACAATAACTACTAGGGCTAGAATTAGAAGCTATCGTGCTCCAATTCATTACGTTATGCTTGAGAGAGACGTAGCTATGTTGTCCAATCTACGTTTTATCTACGAAACCAATGATATAAATTGCCATGACCTACTAAGGATGAACAAGGCCCCATTTTATAACTTGTAGATTGTGTACTGTGTTTTGATCACTGCTACAGACTGGGTAAGGATGAACTCCAGCCCCCATCCAATGAAGTTCATCCAAAAATCCTACACAGTAGGCGCTTCTATCCCTACTTTAAGGTAATATTGTAGATCTTGTACTGTCTTTTGATCACTGCTACAGACTGGGTAGCAGTCAGCTACTCTGTTTTCTGTTTTGTATATATGCGCATGCTGATAAGCACTTGTTCTAGGGCAGCAGGCTAATGATATATTTGGACTGTGCAGAATACTAGTATTTTCTAGTAGCCATAGGGCAGCATGCAAATGTCTGTGATATTTAGTAGGGCAATTTTGTTTTGGCAGCAGTTAGCATTGTCAAGTAGGGGATTGTGTATAAATTTCAGAGATGTATTATATCTATAAATGCATTGCATTGTTTGCCAGCGACCATATGTTGCGTTAACTTTTTTTTTTTGCCATTTATTTTCTTCAAACATGAACCACTTATTTGTTTTTATTTGTTTAGATAGATGAATTGGCAAGACGACAACTAATTGTGAGAGGCGCCGGTCTAGTAGCTGCATTGTGTGCATATATGATGTTTGTCTTTAAAAGAGCTAGGGCACAAACCCCCAGGATAACTGTGGGTATATATGATGTTTTTTGGACGGAAGACGCTTACCAAGCTTACAGTTTCACATTTGTCTTGACTGAGTAACTTGGTGCTTTTCCGTAGTTTCCAGTTCATATTAGCTTTCTCATAGCTCAATAGTAGCTTTCTATAGCTCACAGGAGATTGTTCAGATGCACAGCCAACCAAACACAGCATACATTCCTGTCATGAAGCCAAATAAAATGGGACAAACCTTTTCTTGGATTTGCTCCCACCGGAGTTGTACTGATTTCTCTCTAGAGCATTGTACTACTATTACTTGGTAATGAGCACTATTATTATCTATTCTCCCATTGTGAGAATCTATGTACTTTGTAAATGAAACATGTGGAGGTATTTATGTATGAACATTGTATTTCCTTGTGTTTTAAAGGTGATTTTTTGATGATCTTTCTATTTACCGATATAGTTTACATGGTTCAGCTAAAATTGTGATTATTTCAAGGCAGGAAAATGAGTCGTCCGGTCGTGCGCCCGATGGAGGTGGAGGTTCAGGCGGGCCAGCAGCCGCAGGTTAGAATGGAAGACGTGCCAGGCAAGCCTGGCACGCTTTGCGGCCTTGGATTACGGTGTGCTCAGTTTGTCTGCGCTTCCATAACGCTCTCTGTGATGGCGAACACTCACTTCAGGCCCTTTCCTTCCTTTCGGTTAGGATTTTCTCCTATTTTGTAATCGTCATGGCTTTTAATTCTTTCCCGTATAGCAAACTAATGAGTATTGGTATGATCAGCTTTGTTATCGCAGCTGCTGGTTTGTTGTTCTCGTGGAGCCTAGTACTGGCCCTGTTGGACATCTACGCGCTGCTTGCCAAGCGTCGTTTACGACGCCCTCTGCTGAGTCGGCTTTTCTCCATCGGAGATGGGGTTCGCACAAATCTCTACTCTTCTTTGCATTTTTTCTATTTTAACAATATATTTTGAGTTAATGATGTTACTTATTTACAGATCACAGCAGTAACTCTGTACAGCGCAGCCTGCATGTCAGGTGCCGTTTCCAGGTTCTTCAGCAGCAGTGAGCTGTGCACGGCAAACCACTGTGTTAGTTACACGATTGCTATAGCATTTGCGTTCTTAGATTGTGTTGCAATTTCCCCATCTTTTGTGCTGAACCTTAGTTCGTGGATGACAGCTTTGCCCCATTAGGCATTTAGACTAGGTTAGTTGGTTGTCTTTTATTTTATTTTTTCCCTTTTATGCAACCTTGGATATTTTGTGACGAAGGTGTTCTGCGAACCTTATTTTCGATGCACGAACCCAATGTCTACCCCCAGCAAATTCGATTTGTATGAGGTAGCGAATCGTGAATCAGGCAACTATACTCCTAATCACTATCTAAACCATCTAGCTATACTGTTCTCAGGATCAATAGAAAATTATTGTATTGTAAACCCCTCTGAAACTATGTTATCATTTCATTAGCATGATCATATTTGCACCATCCACTCCCTTTTTGATATTAATGAACTATATCGCAATTGGCAAGATTGTTCTTGCCTTGTTAAATAAATCAGACTAGCTGACTGCCCATGTTTTACCTCTATTGTCGACATAAGTTCCACTCATATTAGGCTCAACTGTAGGGAGTTTTAAACACAGTTTTTAGGGAACATGAATTTTTTGACCAATGGTTTTGCCTTGTTAAAGAAAAATAAATGATTAATGTGGAAATGCTAACTTGTCTGTGTTCAACAAGATTACTAATTGTTGTGAGCCTATGTATGTTAAGGGATGATAATAAATTTGTCCGTTCTATTTGACATTATTGATCCAGTTCCTAGAATTTCTGAAGATTATCACTGAGAGACTACTTGCTGGGGTGATAATACATTCTATATTAATTTTACCATCAAAAGAACGTTATTTAGCATTTCTCTACTTTGGATAGTTGCATTATGATTGTCAGAAGAGATACCTTATAGTGAATTCATGATGGTTGCAATCTTATACATATATTGCATGAAAAATTGAAAATGTCTACTTAAAGTGTGCTCCTTAATACATTGTGACCAATTTGAGCTCACTGGAGCATAATACCACAATTTATCTCTTATGATGATATATGTGAGGCAGAAGCAGTTTTGGTGACAGAAAATGTCTACTTAAAGTGCGCTCCTTAATACATTGTGACCAATTTAAGCTCACTGACGCATAATACCACAATTTATCTCTTATGAAGATACGTGTGAGGCAAAAGCAGTTTTGGTGAGGGTGAGGTGAATTTTCTGTAGCTGAGGTGCGTTGGTCCCGTTTACATTTTCAATTCTGAATCCTAGGTGTTTTCTTAAGCAAACAACTTTAGCATAAGGGCAGAGACAAAATATTTAACGTGTTCATGGAAGGATGTACTATTGATATAACCCTAATTACTGAAAAGAGACTACTATATTCTTCTCTGGTATATTGAGATGGACTGGCCCCTTTATAGAGTAGACAAGACTTGACCGAGAAGCTGGTAGGTCTGTTCAAACTCTAATACGATTTCTAAGCTGACTGGACTCTTTCCGAACAAAGGTCCTTAATTAATTAACAAAGGTCCTTAATTAATTAGGACACTAATCAAGGAATAAGGCCCACGTTTGATTGATTGGGCCACATAACATCCCTACCTTTCTCGAAAAACAGCTTGTCCGCCTTGATTGTGCGCCAGCCACCCACAGAAAAACTGCTCGCACCTATTGAACCAGGAGGATCTAGCGAGCCATCATATGTTGGGAAGTCAAGCTTGTGGAAGTGGAGCACACGAGAACCCAAACCTGAGTGGAGTTGATGATAGGATTTAGGACAGGGGCGAAAGGGAGGTGATGGTCGGGATGGATCCATACATGGGTTGGGGAGGGGGCGCGCCCATAACGGCGTATGAAATAGATTGGCAGGTGGAGGCGTGAAAGCTGTTGATGGTAGTGCTGTTGCTGGTAGGTGGGCGGCAAAATTGGGGTGGGATCAGGGGTGGGACTTGAATTGTAAGGTGAGGGTGCGAAGTGGCCCAGATTGATGTTAGGGGGAAGCTGCGGCGAGTAAGGAGATGTTTGGGGGTTGTAAAAGGGGGATGACAGCTGGTGGTGGCTGGCAGGAGTCTGGCACATGGCAAGTAGGCAGTGGAAGCCAGGAAAGCGAGGGGGTGATGGGGTGGGCAACCTGCCCATCGTGTAGAGATCCGTTGGCGGTGGCGGTGGTGATTCCCCCGCTGGAGAAGGGGGTAACAGAGGTGCTATTGGTGAGGGGAAGCACCAGGGTGCGTCGTCACAGGGGAGGAGGGCCTGGGACGCAGCAATGGCGTCGTGGGAGGTTGTCACAGCCGTGGAATCTGGTGGAGGGGTAGGGCCGGCAACCCGTTGCTCGAGCGCTGTCAAGTGTTGCACCAGCCCGATGAGGAGCACCTGCTCCTCCGCTGGTTGGTGTGTGAACATCTCCAATTTCTTCGTGGTGATCTACATCTGCTCCACAACCTCGATCTCGATCTCTTTGCCCACCATGGATCTAATACCAAATTGGAAGCATCTACTACTGACATAATCCTAATTACTGAAAAGTAGATAAAATAGACGACAATATTCTTCTCTGGTTTATTGAGGGGTCGGCCCCTTTATATAGTAGACAAGATTTGACCTACAAGCCGGAAGTCCATCCAAACTCTAATACAATCACTAAACTTACTGTACTCTTTCCTAACAAATTTTCTTAATCAACTAGGACTTTAATTAAGGGATAAGACTCCACGTTTGATGGGTTGGCCTGGCCCACATAATAGTTCATCCGTCTGCAATTTGCCGCACCTGGAACAAAATTCAAGTTAGCATATGAACTCTTGTGTAATCCCCAATCCTTCATCACATGATCTGACATGCATCTATATGCAGTGTGCTCCTTCAACAAAGCCTTCACACTGGCATTTGTTCTGTGTGTGTCTGTTCTTTACTTTGCATTGTCGTAAGAGGCAACAAAATAAATTGCAGAAATTTGAGTGCTTTGGTTGATACTTCGGTGTTGCCTCAAGATGTGTTACAGTTCTCAGCTCTCAGCTAGTTTAATACCCATCTTACACATGAACATCTACAGAGGGACATGATAGATGCAGTTTGCTGTGTTGCAATGTCCATGCTGAAACTTAAATTCTGTCACAAAGCCATTTCTGAACTGATGTGACCTAACTATGAGACTTGATTCCTGATTCACATTTTAGTAAAATGTTATAAAATGTAGTAACAAATATATCAAAAGATATAGTAAGGTCATGTTGTAGTGCCACCACATGGTTTTGCTGCCACTTCAAACAGCAGGCTTCAGGGATGCACGGTAAGTTCATGCTAGAAGTGTAATAACAAAATCAGGTACTGAATAGGCTCAGTCCCATGGTGAGTTCTTCCGGTTTCTTATATGCTTTGAGCTGATTTCGAGCATTCTCTAGCAGAACCTTACTGTTTAAGCTCAGACTTGGCTACAGACAGCTCATTCTTCAGGTTCTTGATTTGCAGTGCATCCCTAATCTTCTTGAGGTCCCTAATCTCCCCATTCAGATGTAGAATCCTCATGGTCAGATTGCACTTCCGAAGGTGCTAGAGCGCATGACAATTTATTTGGTAACAGTGCAGCTGAAGGTGTAGTATCCCCAGTGCTTTGTTCTCGTTCTATTTCATCATACTACCCACTGGTTTTTTAGTTACTTCAGTTACCGTTAGAAACTCATTATTAACTAGTAAATGCTGCCATCTTTTTTCTTATTAACATCATACTTTACCTTTGGTGTTGCAAATAATCGTCGTCTGTTGTCACATGTAAAGTCAAGTAATCATGATCCCTTGTGTAATCCCCATTCTTCCATATGGTTTTTATGGTTATCCGTAGGTCTAAGGCGTTTTATGAATTGGTACATTGAACCCCACCAGTTAAGCTCAAATTGAACATAATCTAGTAGTTATGTTATCTTAACCATACATCTTCTACTCAAAAGAGTAAAGTCTTGGAAATATTACATGTGTAAACATTATCAGGAGAACCAATATATGGTTGACCTGCTTGGCGCCTAATAAAAACACAACTCATTTACTCAACTGGAGGACTGTCGACTGATAGACTGTATTATTAAGTATAACCTTGTGTGAATATGTGGCCTTACCTCATTGTTATGCATTGTATTGTGATTTTACGGAAGATCATGTTGTCTGTATGAATTTAAAGAGCTCATATGTTCAGACAATCTCAGATTCTTTACATGAATTCTTGTTGGGAGGTACCGTTTCCCTTCCATATAACATCACCAGGGAGGATGATGTTGAAGTGAATGGTACAGTGGCTTTGTGAACTGGTGAACTAATATTTACTCTCTGTAAAGAAATATAAGAGCATTTAGATCACTAAAGTAGTGATGTAAACGCTCTTATATATTTCTTTACGGAGGGAGTACATGGCTTATGTTTGTTGCTGCATTGAAGGGTGCCATTGCTAATGTAAAGCATGATTGGTTTGCTACCAACATTTGGCAGCCAAATGTTGGCATTCCAAATATTGGCAGTACCTAGACTTGCCAAATATTGGCAACTTTGTGTGAGATTAGAAATCAACAATTGGTAGCCAATATTTGGCATTATTGGCATGCCAATTTTTGGCACTAAACCAATTATGCTCGTACTACATTCAAATGTTTATGTTTGGAAGCTCTTTCAACATGTTGTAACTTGCAGATGAAATAGTAATCCAGTTCAGGACGTGATGTGTCAAGCATTTGGTTGGGCGCATAATGGACGGGCAGGCAGGAAGAAGAGGCGGGTTGGGCGCCGACCGGCGACCGGCGAGGCCGTGTGGTCGGCAGGGTGGCGAGCCGGTGAGGCGAGGAACAACGGCTGGGCGTCAGGGGCACTCCTGTGCGAGGGCGTCGGGAGGAGGCGGCTGTTTCGCTCGATGTGAACGAGGACGAGGGCGTGACTCCATGTGGATCGGATGTCCCTGGTAAGTGCTACTGGGCCTTTTTTGTCTCTGGCCCAGTTAGAGATACATATGTATATAAGGCTGATCCAAAATTCCTGAGTGGGCCGCGGCCCACCCTGTAGCCCAGGAGATGGTCCCAGGCTCCTGCAAAAGCCTTGTGGAAAAAAAATATATTAGTACGTGTATTGCTGAAAATTCCCCACTGCTGTCTCCCGTAACTGTTGGACTTTAACCACACGCCACGCGTACGTGTATTGCTGAATCCATCCTTTGTGCATTCAATGCGTTACCAACCAGCAGACCATGCAGCAACACCACCCTGGTCTGCAATATCCAACACCTCTCCTTCGGATCTTCATTTTCTCCACGACGATGCCAGGCTAAAGGGTACTCAGGCAGCTCCCTCAAAAAAAAAAAAAGGAAAAAAAAGAGGGTTCTCAGTGAGCAGAGGCGTTTATAGGCGTCCCTCACCAGGTGATTTTCCCAATCGATCAGTTTGCGTTTACGACCTGCACGGCCAAAATCTAAGCTATGATGCACGTGCGGAAACCGATTTATGGCACTGTTAAGATAAATGTTGATGCATCTTTTCACCTTGGAACTCTTTCCGGAGCTAGTGGAGCGATGGCGAAAGACCACAAGGGGAATTTGATAGCTGCTGCGACTTGGGTTTTACCTCATGTTTGCAGTGTTGAATCAGCAAAGATAAATGCTATCCGTAATGGTCTTTATCTGGCAGGGAAAATAGAAGGCAACAAGCTGGTCATTGAATCTTACTGTATGTCTGCAGTTGAGTCGGTTACCCATGCAGCTGATTATATGGGTCTGGATGTGGCAGTGTTAGCTGAATGTACTCATCTCTCTTTGGACTTTGCAAGTGTTGGCTACTGTCTGATGCAGAGAAGCTGATTCAGTCGCTGATAGTTTAGCCAAACACTCCTTTATGTCTAGCTCGTTGGAACTCTGGGAGACTACTATCCCTGACTTTATTCTTCCTCCAGTTGTAAACAATATGTCTGTTATATGAGGAATAAAGTTGTTGATGCTAAAAAAAAAACTAGAAGCGTCAAAACGCGCTTCGCTGCGCCGGTTTCTCCTTGGTGTTTTGGCACTGGTCATCCGCTGGATAACAGATGTTTTCGCGTGGATCTTAGGTGTTCTACTAGATCATTGATGGCGCGCGTTGCCGCGCCCGTCTATTTTCTTCAATAAAATTTGCATCTATTGATCTATTTGTTAGCAATAAAAGAGAGGTAAACTTTCCTTGGCTTGCAAAGAAGTATTGGGGTAGTATGGCAGGATATGGTTTTTGTGTAGTCTAATGAACTTCAAACGGAGCGAAACCTGTGATGTGGTAGATAGTTAAACCAAGAAAATTAAGTGTGCTTCATATTCGGGACTGTAGATTCGTATAAAATGTATACTACTGTTTCTAGAAAAGAATGATTAAACTGCACTTTGTTTCCTTTGGCAAAAAGGGAGAACACATACGACAATACAACGTTTTGATATTTTGGCATGGGAACTTCTAGAAATGTTTAGTGTGGGGAGAAAATACATGATACACTAAATGTTTTTATCTGCTATATGTAGCTAAGTAAGTAGATCCTTAATAAAGTTGCAGACGATTATTATTTCACGATGTGTTTGCCAATAATTACATGCACATTTTCAATGTTCACTTTCATGAATTGGAGACTTAAGAGAATGCATACATAGACATCCAAAGAAGAAAATTGACTTGCGCATTTCATCAAGCAAAGGACTGAACAAATCTAGAGATAAGAAAGGGGACAAAGATAGTAGCATGAACGGAAGGCACATACGATTGGAGTGCCCTTTGAGCTACAGGAATGGTTCAGTGGCACACATCCACTGGAGTGAGGGGGCTCCTATGACGCTGACGATCAGCAGCCAGAGGTTGCTGCCCGCCACGCAAGCACTGGCCACCATGGCACCTGCCCAGTACGATGTTCGCTCGAGTTGGCGGTGGATCTAACAGCCAAACCACTCCATGCTCCTGCACGTCTCTCCAGCACCACAGCAAGGAGCCTGTATCTGCATGGGAGGAGACCCGAATCGAGCGACAAGGCAAGCATCGCCTCACTCCGATTAAGCGGGCCGCCTGAGAAGTTCATCTCTCATGTGTTCGATGTTATACAATGCTTCAAGTCTACAGCCAAAGGGAAAGATTGTTTGACTTTTGATAGAATAAAGTTTGTTTAATTGAGAGGCCACATCTCTACTTGAATAATTAATATCAGTTTCTTTTCTTGCAGAAATATATTACCAACAAAAAGATAATCCTGAAGTAGGAAAACACCAACGATCTTCTCTGTGATGGCACTTGACAATTGACACCCAAGGGAGGAATACGCAAAAATGCATACCTTCACCGCGAAATTCAGGTCTAGTTAGGTTGACCGTTCAACTATACAAACACCAACACAAGCATACCTGAAATGAAAAAGAAGACGAGCTTTAACTAATCACAAATGAACTTTTATAGCCTGCAAATTCTGGAAAAATAAAGGGTTTCTAACAATAAAAAAAGCTAAATTATTATGAGCAATATTATCACATATTTGTTCAGATATTAGGATATATGTTCATCTTATGCAAACGCTCTGTTTGCTCACAACATTTTAAATAGCGAAGCATGTAATGTAGGCACAATATAATTAATTTAACACGAATATCCAAGTATGCTCATGATAAAAGCCAATCTGTATTTACTTTTTTAGGTAAGTATTTACTTTCTTTTTAATACATAGACAATCATGTGTCAAGTAGTAAGGCATGCAATAGGATAGGAAAATGCTAAAGATAAAGAAAGCTGAAAAGGTGATGGTCAAATTTGCGGTACATTTAAGTAATCCGTTGCATGGGGCCAACCAAAATTTGACCTTAAAGCACATTAATCTCGAAATAGAGAAAATAAAGACCAGATGCTGGCACACACATCTATATATATGAACAACAATGGAAATCACACTATAGTATAATAACTCAAGAATTGCATCATCACATTCTCATAGCATAAAAATAATCACGTAAAAGCATACCAAGAAAATGCCATATGACAGTTTGACGATGCTATTGTGTCACTATGCGATGTGATATGTAGATATCCTTTGATTGCTAGTTTATGGTCACCACATGGTGGTACACCAAACGTAACCCACATATGAAATGATATTGAAAATTGAAGTAACTCTTCATTTGGATGGCTATCCAAGTACTTATCTTTTAAACAAGGTAAATCTGGCATGATTCAAATCTTCATGGGGTCTATAGAATATCAAAGCAGCAAGCCCCTAAAAACAAATTGGTCTAAATTGTTAGAACAAGATATTGGTTGGACCAAGTGCCTACACACCTCCTACTTGTAGGGATATCTATAAAAAAAATTAGATAACTTTGTCTAGCAAGGAAACAAAGGTAAGCATAATAATTCTACTCCGCCAAAATAACCATTTTTAAGTCAGGATTTGTAGTAAATACCATTAGGAAATGTTTTTAGATGTTTTCAGAAATGACTTAAGAATGTTTTCAGAAAATCTTGAGCACTCATCCTTGGAAAAAATTATTTGAGCTCTTCCTACTTACCATTCGATTTCTTTGATACCTATAAAAGAATAGCAGCCAGTACAAGGAGCAGGCATCATAGTAGCTCACACCATAGATAAGGTTACTCGATGACCTATGTTCCTCTAATATGAACAATGGGGAGATTATGTTGAACACACTATTTGCAAATATGTGAGCTCACACATTAGTTCTAAACTTCTAATTAATGGGTGGACGGGAGGATGGCTTTGAACATGGCTCATTGGAAGGAATCAAAATGGCAAACATTAAATCAGAAATTAAAAATTGAGAAAAAACCAATCTTCACCAGCTTGTGTTCTAAAAAAGCGAGCCGATGGCAATACTCATGAACATGAAAATGGTAGAACTCGAACCGGCATGTGAGAATCAGTAAACCAAATGCATTCATCAAATCAAAGAGAAGACTCTAATCTGCAACATCCTCATGGTGTGGTAACCACCTAAGAAAGAAGTTGAGAGGAAACAAAAGGAAAATGGACTTGCTACTTGTACCTTCCGCAGATGCATTTGTCTTTGCATGTGAGGACGCTGGGGAGAATAGGGCCCCTCCTTTTCTCCCTGGTCCACAAGAAATCCTTCGTTGACGCCAAAGAGATCCCTTCCGAAATCCAGCTAGGACAATTTTACTCTAACCAGGATATATATTACTCGAAGTCTCGAAGCCACGCACAGATTGATCTCAAATACATAACCACACCATCCAGGGAAAGCCAACAGTCAACACAGGTCGTGCAGAGCAAGCAGCGGGGGGTTGGGATCGCGCGTGCGGCGTACGTACCTAAACGCAGTTGTAGACACCATGCCCACATGGATGCCTCGGGTGAAGGGAGGACGAAGCGGATCATGGTGGGGGCTGCCGCTCCAAGTCGCTCCACCTGGATGACCAGAGGGGGAGTAAGGAGAATAGGAGATAAGGCACGGGGAGAGATGAAGTCCAGGGAGGGATGGAGGTTTCCGCACGGCGGCGGGCATCACCAGTGTCGCCGGCTTGTCGCCGCCGCCGGCGCGGTCGCTTCGCTGCGCCTCGAATCGGGACGGGATTTTGTTTCTTGAGGCAACCGAATCGGGACCGGAAGGATTGGACGCTGTCGCTCGTATGCCTCGCAAGCCCAGCGTACCTCCTTTAGTGCTGGAATGGGCTGACGGCCCAGTGCACCAGAGGCTTTCGTTTCGGCCTCTGGAGCAGCAGCCCACAGGACAGCTGGGCCAAATTACACATACTGCAGGACAGAACGCTTTGTACATCAGATCTGACGGCCAGGAGCGTTCAGATCCCGTAAACGGATGACCGAAAACCCAAATCGCTGAGAGAGCAGGGATTAGGTGCGGTTATACTGCCCTTAATGACATCGCGTTGTCTTCAGTCCTTCCTGTGTACCTTTTCGGCAACATAGTTGTTTGTATTTTATGTTGTCCGATTATTTCGGGATCAGCTTTGTAAAAGGACTACCTCACTACCTTGCATTATTCGGCCGTATACTTTGATTAGTGCTTTGTCTTTCGGTTTTTTATAGGCCAATGAAACTTTTGGCCGGTCGCACCGCGCACGTATGATCTGCGTAGTTATAGCTGCACGATATCCTCTCTCTTCCAAATGCTTCATTCAAAAAACAAAAAGGAAAGCCATGGCTCCTGTCCACCGCGTGCATGTCATGATCCTCCGAGACGCCAACCAGCTCATCGCCCGTCCTCGCTCGCTTGCCTCACTGCCGATCGTGACCCTTGTCGCCAGTGGTCGCCCTCGCAGCACCCATCCTCGCCGGTTCCAGTAGGACTACGTTACCCTTGTAGAAATTCACCGCCGTCTTGTAGCACGCCCGCCGTATCTGTAATTGCAGCACGTAGCCATCGCCGTCGTTGCACGTCAATCGCAGCACCACCATGCTGCCGGCTGCAGCTCTCAACGTCACTGTTCCCACAAATCGGCACACCGGTTGAAGCATTTTTCACAAAGTTGAAGCTTTTCGCCATGCCGGTTGAAGCATCATTGCCGTCCACAGGTTGTATCATCGCCGCACGTCGCTTACAACATTATAGGTCGCCGGACCAAGCTTCCATACGAGAGTACGGTTGTAGCTTTTTTAATCCGCAGTGGTTCGGTTGAAACTTTTTCTAACTATGGTTGAAGCTTTCATATAAGCGGCTGTAGCTTTTCAGTCACACAGTCGTCCGCTTGAAGCTTTATATACTACCGGTAGAACTTTTCGATTCAACGGTGGAAGCTTTCCATGTGAACGGTTGCAGCATCGTCTCAACTGTCGCGCGCCATCGACAGTCAACAGTGCCGCGCGCAACCTCTGTCAGCCCCCCTCCCCCGTCGCGACTCCCCCCCCCCCCCCCCCCGCGCGCCGTGGCTCACCCTAATAGCAAGGTCTCGTCATGCCTGTGCGCTGCACGTGGCGGTGGAGATGGAGGAAAAGAACGGTTGCAATGACCTGCGTCATGGGCCAGAAGAAAGAGGAAAGGTGGAAACCACAATTTGAACGGGGGCACTCCCGTGGCTTGCGTGACGCATGATCGAGACGGTCGCAAGGCTCGTGCGCGACTAGCCCAATCTTCGGCCGGCCACCCGGCTAGAAACATTACCCTTTTAAGGGGGTCTACAGTCGGACTTGGCAAATCCGGCCCTTCAAACGCCCGCGGACGCGTCCGGGCATGCCCGCGGGCGCATCCGGACGGGTCCTCATATTTCCTTTCGTGCATTCACATATCTTAAATCCGGACTCTCAAATCCATGCAAATACATGCGCGTCGATCATGCAACACAATGTCGCACATAAATAGTAATTGTTGGTATCAAGCATACATAGTGTTTACATAAAATTTATTTGAAGTGCCAAACTCAAGCATTGCCTCCTTGGTTGCCATTGTGGATCCACATGTGCTCCACAAGATCATTGAGTAGCTGCGTGTGCACCTGCTGATTTCGAAGAATCTGATGCATCTGCAGAAAGCTGAGCCGCATCTTGATCTTTCGGGATTTCAACTTGTTCTCCGGGTGCTTCGAAATCATGGGTTTGGGCTCACCATCATCCTCATCCTCGACAATCATATTGTGCAGAATAACACAACATGTCATTAGCTGCCACAAACTTTTCGATTCTCACATCATTGCGGCGCTCCGCACAATTCCCCAACGAGCTTGAAGCATACCAAATGCCGTCTCCACATCCTTCCTAGCCGCTTCCTGCATTGTTGCAAAGTGGCTCTATTTATTGCCACACGGCTCGGATATGGTCTTCACAAACGCCGCCCACTGAGGATGGATACCATTGGCAAGATAGTACCCCATGTTGTAGTCCCGGCCGTTGACGGTGTAGTTGCACGGTGGTGATTCCCCATTGCAAAGCCTCCTGAACATAGGAGATCGTTGAAGCACATTGATGTCGTTGTGAGAACCGGCATTCCAAAGAAAACATGCCAAATCCATAAGTCATGTGAGGCCACCGCTTCTAGTATGACGGTGGCCTCTCCAGTGTGACCTTGATACATTCCCCGCAGACCTTTGGGTCAGTTTTTCCATTGCCAATGCATGCAATCAATTGATCCGAATATTCCTGGAAACCCCCTTGTCTCTCCAATAGCCAACAACTTCTTCGTGTCCTGCGCATTTGGTTCTCTGAGATACTCCGGTCCAAACACCTCAACCACGGCGCAAGAAAATTTGACAGTAGTCTTGAGGCACGTGCTCTCCCCCATCCTGACCATCTCACCAACGGCATCTGCAGCAGTACCAAGTGCAAGCATCCTCAGAGCAGCCATGCACTTTTGCTTGGCCGAGAAAGAGAGTTGGAAGCAGCAATCCCTTCTCAGCTTGCAGTAGTCGTCGTGCGCCTCCACTCCCTCCACAATACGCAAAAACAATGGTTTCTGCATGCGAAAACGGCGACGAAACCATGGATCATCCGAGAAAGTAGGTGTGGGAGCAAAGTAGTCATTGTGCAGTAACTTTGCTCCGGGCACCCTATCCCGGTTGATCACTCTTCTCCCTTTGATTGAGCCCTTGAAGTTGAGAATATGCTCCACTTGCCGGTCCATTTCCTCTTGCATGCTCATGAGCATGATCATGCCCACTTCTTCGTCCGAATCCGACGAATCGAAGAACTCATCTAAATCATTTGGTCAAGCTCCGTCGGTCCATACTCCTTGTCCGACGAAGCATTGTAACCCATCATTTACCTAACAAAATCACAATAATTCCGATCGGTCAATGTGTCGAACACATCAAGTGCAAGGCGGAGCCGGAGAGTTACCGGATGTACCACGGTGGCGTCCGGGCCGGCGACAACGTCCCCCGCGGCGAGGACGGGAGCGCTCTTCCGGAGCTGGCGGCGGAGAGCCTGGGAACGGCTGCGGAGCGGGCGCGGTGGCGGAGCTGCGAGCCGGACGATGCGGAGGAGGAAGAACAGAGGAGAGATGTAAGTGCATCTAGTGCCCCTTAGTGATTTTGGTGTATTGAAGACTTATAGGTTAAGGGACTAATGTGTTTGTGAGTATACACATGGACTATAAGTCTATGAGGAGTTTGATATTTACGATGAAATTCGACCCCTAAAAATGAATGTCTTCAGTTGAAGACTTTGGTTTTCTTGAAAACTTTGAAAATGAGGAAATTGGTGTGACCTTGAAGACTTCGATATCGATGCGAGGATTATGAAGCGTGAAGACTTTTGTTTTCGTAGTTTCATTTCCTCTTTCTTGAGTCATAGGAAACACCGTACTGTTAAAGGGGGTCGAGGTAAAACTAAGGAAACACTTTCCAAGTGATGCTCATCTCAAAGCCTACACATACCCAATCCTTTCGAGTGAAGCCATTGGAAATCTCATACAGTTCAGTCAATTTCTTCAGTGACAGAGACGAAGATCTTCTGTTCTCTGAGGAATTTGTTCTGACTGAGGAGTTAGGAATTCGCCAGTGCGGATTGCCTACAAGTGAGGATCATGATAGCCCTGAGGAATTTGAGAGCTCAAATTTCCGACCGTTGCTGTGCTATGCGCCAGCTGTCCAAAAATATCTTATCCACCTAACGGTCATATCATTGAAGGGCATTTATGTCTTATCATGTCGGGATGCTCCCCGGCTATAAATAGCCCCCCCTACAACCACTAGCTGGTTGGCTGCTCCGAGAGAAACTGACACTTATCATTGAGAGCATCCCATCCTCCGAGGACTTTGAGTGAAAATCATTAGTGAGGAAAACCCAAACCCAAACACCTACAACCCAAAGTGATTGAGCATCACTGAAGAGATTGTTCCTGTGTGGAACCGACCTTGTTACCTTTGAGGACTGTGCATCCTCCAGACGGTTGGGCGTCATGGTCTAGAGCATCCAAGAGGAATTGTGTATCGCCGAGTGACCGAGCCTGTAAAGGTTTGGATGTCACCTGAAGACTTACCACGAGTGATTGGGCGAGGTCTGTGTGACCTTAGCTCAAGGAGAATACAGTGAGGACTGTGTGTCCTCAGGTTTAAATACCTAGTCGCTCCAACCAGACGTACAACTGTCACAGTAGTTGGAACTGGTCTACCAAATCATTGTCTTCACCAAGCTACTTGTTCTATTTCCTCAACCCTTTCATTTCCTCATTCATATGTTGATGAACTTGATCGTTATTGTTTGAAGACTTTGACTGAAGTCTTTATCAATTTCCTCAATCCTAATTCTTCAGTCATCTTATCTTCATCCTGCTTATCCTATTTTCATGCTACCTGTGCTCTGTGTATGTTTCATTTCATCATGATGACTATGCTACTGCTTTGTTATGCATGCACCTGAGTACTTATTCCACTGCTTGTAGTTCGTTGCTTAGGAAATTCCTCACGTAGAATTTCCTCAGTGACGAATTCATAAAAATCGCCTATTCACCCCCCTCTAGTCGATATAACGCACTTTCAATTGGTATCAGAGCAAGGTACTCCCTTGTTGTGTGTGATTTTAGTTTAACCACCTGGAGTTTTAGTTATGTTGACTGCACGCATGATTAAGGTCTCAGCTGGGTGTCCTACCTTCGATGGGACGGACTACCCCTACTGGAAGAATAAGATGCGCATGCATCTTGAGGCAATTGACAACGATCTCTGGTACGTTGTGGAAAAT
The DNA here is from genome assembly GCA_011799875.1 of Thinopyrum elongatum. NCBI lineage: Eukaryota > Viridiplantae > Streptophyta > Magnoliopsida > Poales > Poaceae > Thinopyrum > Thinopyrum elongatum. The sequence goes on along the minus strand of CM022299.1, from coordinate 641,688,251 downwards.
GGCGTTCCCTCCATCACTCCTTTTGTGAACGCCGCTGATGTGAAGAGATTCAAGCAACTCGACTCTCAAGCGAAGAATATCATATGTGGCCATCTGAGCAAAGGACAGTACGGCAGAGTGAGTGCTTTGGAGACTGCAAAGCTTATCTGGGATAGGCTGTCCAAGGTCAACGAAGGAGTCTCAACCCAACGTGACTCTCGAGTTAATGTTCTTCGCAATCTCTTCAACCGCTTCAAAAGACTCGACAATGAAAATGTTCAACAAACCTTCGATCACCTCACCGACATCTCCAATGAGCTGCAAGCACTTGGTGCCACTGACATCACCGACCATGAGGTGGTGAAGAAATTGCTGAGATCTCTTGATTCCTCATTCGACACACTGGCACTGATGATTCAAGAACGTGGAGACTACAAGTCACTTGATCCTGCTGATATCCTTGAGAGACTGAACACTCATGAATTTCAACTAGCTGAGAAGAGAGACCTCTACGGGCCAAGCTATGGAAGATCACGTACTCTGAAGGCCAAGGCAGTTTTCTCATCTGAAGGAGAAGATTCTGACAGCAGCCTTGGTGATCCTGAGGAACTGAGCCAGGAGCTAGCTATGCTCGTGAGGAAATTCCAGAAGTTCTCTAGGCGTGGCCTTTTTGGAAAATCTTCAAGAGGTGATGACATGAGATCAGATTCCTCATCCCATGATTACAAGAAGAGAACTTGCCACAAATGCAAGAAACATGGTCACTACATAACTGATTGTCCTCAGTGGGAGAAGGAATCAAAGAAGAAAAAAAATACAAGGATGACAGTTCAGACGACTTGAAGAAAAACAAGAAATCTTCAAAGTCCTCATCGTCAAAATCTTCAAAGTCTTCATCTCACAAGAAGAGCAGTTCCAAAAAGGCTCGGGCATTCATTGGCAAGGAAATGGACTCTGAGGCTGAATCTGAGGAAAATGAGGAAGAGGAGGCATCTGAGGAGTCAGACTCTGGTGTGGCGAGCCTAGCTCTCGCTACTGCTTTTGTCAGCAAGTCCATCTTCAACTGTGAAGAAAATGTCGACTCCAACACTGCTGACAATGACAATGATGACTTTGCTCCCACCTATGGCTTCATGGCAAAAGGTGCCAAGGTACTCAAATATCCCTCCTCTGAATCAAGTGAGGATGAATCTGATGAAAATCTCAAACCTAGCTATTCCAAACTTGCTAAGATTGCTGTTAAACAACAAAAGGCTTTTGAAAAGGTTCAAAATTTGCTAGACAAAAGCGATGACCTGTTGGGTGAGGAAATGGATCGAACTCAAACTCTGACTAATAATCTTCAGCGACTACAGTCTAAGTTTGATAACCTTCAAGGTCGTCATGAAACTCTCTTAGCCGATCATGAGAAGCTTTCTTATGAATTTCTTCAGAGAAAGCAAGATCTTGAGAAGCTAAGGGTGAGTCATGAAGATCTTCAGAAGGAAAACGATTCATTGCTTGCTCAACAGATCAGTTCCGCTCAGGAAGAATTCATTCCACCATGTTTGAAATGCATTGAACGTGAATCTGCTAATTCTTCACCTGAAAGTTCAAATGCTTCTATTGCTGCAAATTCTTCAACTATCTCTGTGGTCACAAATTCCTCATCTGAGGATACCATAAGTATCACTGACGATAATGCAGGGTTGAAGGAATTGTATGTGATAGGCATGTACAAAAGCCTCAAAGGGAATCAGGCTCTTTGTGATGTGCTTAAAAAGCAGATCCTCAACAGGAACCCTAGGAAAGAGGGTATTGCCTTTGAGAGGAAACTCAATGCTGATGGGACCTACTGGAAACCTGAGCAGTATCCCAAAACCTCATGGGTTGCTGTGAAAGGACCTCCCGTAGATCCATCCACTTTATCTGGCTTTACATGTGAATCTTCATATTCATGTGATGAGTCATTTGACTCCAACTATAAACTGTTCAAAAATCAGAATGGTGAAGTATTTGCTAGATATGTTGGAACTAACTGCAGAAACGGTCCCCCTATAAAGAAAATCTGGATTCCCAAAAGGTGCCTTGAAAGTCTTCAGGTGAATGTCCTCATGACACCACATGTGAAGAATAGGAACCCCAGATCAAATTCTTCATATGGACCAAAGTCTTCATATGGATCCAAGTCCTCATACGGATCAAATTCCTCACGTGGATCCAAATCCTCATATGATCATCATCGTGCTAACGCTTCTGTTTCACAGGGAAAATCTAAGAGCTATGAATATGTGCATTATTCTTCAAATCATTACGTTCATAAGTCCTCGAAGAATTTCTCTGCTTATTCATATGCTTACTCTAACCCCTCTTCTGTGAAACGAAGTGCACTGGCTTCAATGCCACCTTTCTCTTATGGAGCTCGCAGAATGATGAACTCTTTGCCACCCCTCCAGATGTGGGTGGTGAAGAAAAAGAACTAATCTCTTATGCAGGGTCAGGTCTCCAGACGAACTTGAATGTCTGAAGAATTTGCTGGAGACCTGAATATGCTTGAAAGGACGCAAGCTAATCATGAAGAAATGAATTACTCATTTCTCACGTCCTTATACTGTTATATCTGTTGTACTGCTTGATGAAATTCAATCTGATGAATTTGATGGCATATTCTTCACTGATGAAGTATATGAGTTCGTAAGATGCACTAATTCATCTGCAGGATGATCAACCCAAAGCTACTGAGTGGGTCCTCGACAGTGGATGTACAAATCACATGACCGGTGACAAGAACTTATTGATGGACACTGCTTTATCTCCATCGCATCTGAAGCATATCACCTACGTTGACAAAGGCAAAAGCAAGGTATTGGGTCTAGGTAGGGTTGCAATCTCAAAGGATCGACACATGGACAAAGTCATGCTTGTCGACTCCCTCGGATTCAATCTCATGTCTGTCTCAATGCTTTGTGATCTTGATATGGTTGTCGTCTTCGGCAAATATCGTTGCATTGTGCTCATGGAATCTGACAATTCCAAAGTCTTCGAAGGCTTTAGGAGAGGAGACTTGTATATTGTTGATTTCTCTGCAGGACCACAGCCTGCCACATGTCTACTTGCAAAACTTCAGAAGGTTGGTTATGGCATCGACGACTAGGTCATGCTGGCATGAGAAACTTACATAATCTCGCGAAGAAGAAGCACGTCATTGGCATCGAGGGTGTCAAATTCCTCAAAGACCATCTTTGCGGGGCTTGTGAAGCTGGAAAGATGACCAAGTCCAAGCATCCCTCGAAGACTATCATGACTACCACTCATCCTTTTGAATTGCTTCACATGGATCTCTTTGGCCCTACTCATTATGCCACACTAACAAATGCAACATCTCTATATGGCTTTATTATTGTTGATGACTGTTCTCGTTACACCTGGGTGCATATCGTCCCTTACAAAACTGAAGTGCAGGAAGTCTTCAAACGATTTTCCTCAAGGGCCTCGACGAATTTCGGTGTGAAGATCAAGCACATCCGGAGTGACAATGGGACCGAGTTCAAGAATACTGGCCTTGATGACTATCTTGATGAACTTGGTATTACTCACGAGTTATCTGCCCCATACACTCCTCAGCAGAATGGCGTCGTGGAGCGCAAGAACAGGACTCTTGTTGAGATGGCTCGCACTATGCTTGATGAATACAAGACGCCTCGTCACTTCTGGCCTGAGCCTATTGATACTACGTGCCACATCATCAACAGGTTATATCTTCACAAATTCTTTAAGAAGACCTCATATGAACTCCTCACTGACAAGAAACCCAATGTGAGTTATTTCAAAGTCTTCGGTGCTAAATGTTGGATTAGAGATCCTCATCACAATTCCAAATTTGCACCAAAAGCACATGAAGATTTTATGCTTGGTTACGGAAAGGACTCGCACACCTACAGAGTCTTCAACACCTATCACCACAAGGTTGTTGAAACTATAGATGTGCGGTTCGATGAAACTAACGGCTCGCAAAGAGAGCACCTACCTCCTGTTCTAGATGAAATGTCACCTGAGGAATCCATCAAGTTCAAGGCTACTGAGGATGTCATACCCACTGAAGAATCTGCTGAAGAAGTCATTACAGAACATGAAGAAAATCATGCTGGTGCATCTGAGGAAAATGGCTCTGAAGAAAATGCTGAGCCCACTCAAAGTCGTCAACCTGCTCATCCTCGCGTTGCAAATGAAGTACAAATTGAGAGAATCATCGATGACATCAACGCACCAGGTCCTCTCACACGCTCAAAAGCTTCACATTTGTCTAACTTCTGTGGGCACTTTGCTTTTGTCTCTATCACAGAGCCCACCAAAGTTGATGAGGCATTTCTGGAGCCTGAGTGGATTCAAGCGATGCAAGAGGAATTACATCAATTCGAGCTCAACAATGTCTGGGAACTTGTCAAGCGACCAGACCCACACAAGAACAATATCATTGGCACTAAGTGGATCTACCGCAACAAGCAAGACGAAAATGGCCTAGTGGTGAGGAACAAGGCTCGGCTTGTAGCTCAAGGCTACACACAGGTTGAAGGAGTTGATTTCGATGAAACTTTTGCACCTGTTGCTAGATTTGAGGCTATTCGCATATTGCTTGCTTATGCTAACCATCATAATATCATCTTATATCAAATGAATATGAAAAGTGCATTCCTCAATGGTAAGCTTGAGGAAGAAGTATATGTTGCTCAACCACTAGGTTTTGAAGATCCTAAGCATCCTGACAAAGTCTTTAGACTCAATAAGGCCCTCTATGGCCTTAAGCAGGCCCCTCGGGCGTGGTATGATACACTGAAGAAATTCCTCATGAAGAAAGGCTTCAAACCCGGTTCACTTGACCCAACTCTTTTCACCAAAACATATGATGATGAATTATTCATGTGCCAAATATATGTTGATGATATTATCTTTGGCTGTACTAACCAACGTTACAGTGACGAATTTGCCTATATGATGAGTGAGGAATATCAAATGTCTATGATGGAAGAATTGAAATTCTTCTTAGGTCTTCAAATTCGTCAACAACGCAACGTCATCTTCATATCTCAAGAGAAATACCTCAAGGATGTGCTGAGGAAATTCGGCATGCAAGATTGCAAAGGCGTCAAAATCCCTATGCCCACAAATGGCCATCTATGCACCGATGAAAATGGTAAGGACTTCGATCAAAAGGTATACCGCTCCATGATTGGCTCTTTATTGTATCTATGTGCATCTAGGTCAGATATTATGCTTAGTGTTTGCATGTGTGCCCGTTTTCAAGCTACACCGAAGGAATCACACCATAAGGCTGTGAAACATATTCTTCGATATCTAGCTCACACTCCAACACTTGGATTATGGTATCCGAAGGGCTGGGCTTTTGATCTCATTGGATATTCTGACTCTGACTATGCTGGTGATCGAGTGGATCACAAGTCAACATCAGGCACATGCCATTTCCTCGGACGATCCTTAGTATGTTGGTCCTCGAAGAAGCAGAACTGCGTATCACTCTCTACTACTGAAGCTGAGTACATTGTTGCTGGTTGTTGCTGTGCTCAATTGCTGTGGATGAAGCAAACCCTCAAGGACTATGGCATCAACATGAAGAGTGTGTCACTCTACTGCGACAATGAGAGTGCCATCAAGATTGCTCATAACCCAGTTCAGCACTCGAAGACTAAGCACATCCAGATTCGTCATCATTTTCTTTGAGATCATGTGTTAAAGGGCAACATCTCCATTGATCACGTGAAGACTGAAGAACAGCTAGCGGATATCTTCACAAAGCCCTTGGATGAGAAGAGATTTAGCAAGTTGCGGTGTGAGCTAAATATCTTAGAATCTTCGAATGTTCTTTGAAAGGACACACATCCTAACACTTATGCAAAATTGATGACTTAGATGTGCAACACACGAAGTAACATTTTTCTTCAATCAATGAAGACTAACCCTCTAAGTGTGAAGAAATTAACGAATAATTTGATTCTCAGACCCCTACGACAATTGTACGCGGTGTCTGAAATTATCATTCTTATACGGTGGGGCACGCCACCAACAAAGGTTGAAAATCTTCAATTTGAGTTTTTCTTCATTTTGCAAATTCTTCAAATTTTCAATTTCTTCAACTTTGCAATTTCTTCAATTTTTCGACTGATGATCTTCATTGCATATATATATATATATATATATATATATATATATATATATATATATATATATATATTTGAGTTTTCATGTCCTCAACAGCATTCACTTATAGCTAATTCATCAAGTTGTTTTTTTTCATCTAAGTGAATGTGATCGTACCCGTTCCCCCTCTATGCTAAACTCAACCCAGTCTGTTCACAAATTCTTCATGTGCGTTCTATTTGAAACCCGTTCAAAATCTTCACTGTGTCCTTGACAGCTGAAGAATTTGCGAACGAAACTTAAAAAAAAAATCCTTTCAAATTTTCGGCTGTTGCCGCTCAAACTGTTCCGCATCCCACGACGGATTAAACTACTCACCCACAATCTACCACAATCTCCACCTCTCTGTACGTGGGTGACACATGTCGCTAGGATGGCAAAGGTCAAGGGCACGTTCGTCCAAATTCTTCGGACGGGCAGTTTTTCACCGTGGCTATAAATACCCCTCCCCTTCCTCAGACCTCATTTACTCCGCTTGGCTGCTACTCTCCTCGCTCGAGTTCTCAGACCTAGCACCGCCGCTACACTCCATCGTCGCCGGTGGGGAAGAGCTTCACTGCCTCGACCTCGTCGCCGTCGTACTCGCGCCGGCCATGGAAATCTTCACTCCGCCGCCGCCGTAGCTGTCTCTCGCCGCCAAGTTAGGACGTGGGAGATCTGAACTGACGAACTTCTCCAACTCCACTCCTAGTTCGTCGTGTTCTTCGTCCAAGGTAATTAAAATCTGATTTTACTGCCCTACTTTGATTCTCATGATTTCCACAAAATCTTCAAAAGGTGTTTATTCTTCAACTTCCCATTCCTTAAACACCCAGTTGCATCAGTACCTTGATTTGTTTCTCTAAGCTGTGTTTTTCTTCAAGATTCCTCAATTGTGTGGATTTACTAATCTATACAACTCTGGAACCTAAGTCAAGAACGCTTAGTGAAATTCCTCAAGACACCCATGGTCAAATTCCTCAAACTTGATTCTTTTGAAAAATTTCTGAGAACGCATATGACCTCTCCAAATTCTTCGCACCTATACTCTATTCACAGGTACAAAATGTCCGCTGCTGAATCACTAGGTTCTCATCAACTTAACTCATTTGCAGCGTTCCTCGAAGATAAGTTGCACACTTCCTCAGAAACATCAATTGTTCAAAATCCTCAAGTGAAGAAAATGGCTGATGGTAAAAGACCTCAGAAGGGAGGAAAGAGACCAGAATCCAACACTGCTTTTGAGATCCCTGAGGACATATATGCTGGGTATTGTACTCCAGATGAAGCAACTCATGGAAAAGGAAACAAGAATCAGCGCAAAGTGCGCAAACAGAGGATTGAAAGAAGATGGGCCAAGGAATGGAGGGAATATCGCTATGTCACTCCCAAGTGCATGAAGAAATTCGCTGTACACCCTCCATGTCCAAGACCTCCATTGGCTCTGGGCCAAAAGGCTAATCCCTCAAGCATCAGGCGCGGTGAGGAATTTCCCAAAGAATGGGCCAAGCGTCAAGCCAAATTGGCTAAAGTGGCAAAAGACGCAGTGAAGAAATTCAACGAAGATTCTGCTGCTGCTGCTGAGGCCTCTGCAAGTAAGCCTAAAAAGACTTTGCCGAAGAAATCAGCTGTAAAGCCAAGTTCCTCAACAGCAATGCCCTCACGGCCAAGTTCAAAGCCCTCATGGCAAATTCCTCAGGCAACTTCTTCAAGGGTAGTGCCAGTTCCCTCTATGGCCACAAAATCCTCAACTGCTGCTGCAAAGTCCTCAGCACCTGTGCATCTTGCTACGTGTCAACGGACTGCAGGTTTTTCTATTGCTTCAGGAGCATTTGCAAGTTCCTCAGCTCCACCACAGTCCTCAACAGGTCGTCCAACTCTGTTGAAGAAAAAGGCCACTGCTGGACGTGGATCGAGGCTAAGTCCTCATAAGAAACAGGTTGCTTTCCAAGTTCTGTCACATGACGATGAAGTTGATGATGAAGAACTCACCGAAATCATCAGGGACAGACAGGAAAGGGCCGCTAGAGCCAAAGGCAGCACTGTGCCTCTCATGTTGATCCAAGGAAGATCTTAGACTTCATTGACCTCTGGTACAAGGATCCAAATACTCCTCTGCCTGACCTAAACCTCACTCCTGGTCAAAGTCACATGCTGAATGCCTTCATAGGCGAAGAAAAATGGAAGTTTCAGAAGGCCAGGCAGGTCAAGAAGGCTCAGTACAAGAAGGAACGCTTTCTGAAGAACAATGTTGTGAATATGACTCCTGAAGAACTTGTGAATATGCAAAAGGAGATCAAAGATCTCAGTGATGAATTTGACACTTATCATGCAGATTGGCTAGGTGCCAAAGTTAGGTTTGTCAAGCTTGCAAATAACCTCAAACCTAAGGTTGCAGCTCCATCGCAACATGAAATTCCTCAGGCTGTAGCATCTGCTCAGCAAATTGAAGAAAATGCAAGCGCAGCTGATGAAAATCAGACTGCTGATGACACTGAGAGTGCAGGGGCTGCTGAAGAAATTCCAGCTCCTGAAGAAATTGCCAGGGCAACCACCAATGTTGCGCCTGAAGAACAACCCAGGCCAGCTGAAAAATCTGCTGCTGCGCCTGAAGAAACTGAACATACCAGGGCGACAACATCAGTCGTGCCTGAAGACACTGAACCAACTTCATCTGCTCCTACTGCAAAATCTTCAAAGATGAAGAATATCACCCTTCCTTCTGCATCAGAAGCGAAGAAAACCAAGGCTGCAGAGAAGGCAGCTGTGAAGAAAAGGAAAGCATCAACGACTGCAGAGTCCTCAGCTCCCAAGAAAGTGAAGACTTTGACAAGTTCCTTCACTAACCCCATTGATGCTGTTCCAATCTCTGTTGTGCCATCAAAGGAAATTATCCCATTTGGCGAAGACTATGTCATTCCAAATGACATTGATGAGGAAAGTCCTTCTGCTGCTTCTTCAGAGCAGTTGGACGAAGAAATTGAAGTGGATGATATCCCTTCAACACCACTGGTATCATTGCCCATGCCTCAGTTCACAGCTGAAGAGGCAGGCATTAATGAAATGGAAGAAGATGTGGACATTGGTTCTATAACACCTGTGCTGAATGATGACTATTGGGAAAGACTTCATCCCAATTCACCATTGACCACACCTCTGCATCAAATTCCTCAGTCCCCTGTGCAAACTGAAGAAATTCACACGGGATCTAAAGGACGTCAGACATCACTTTTTTCCATTCCTGAAGAAGCTCCAGCTACGACAGCTGAAGAAATGGAGAAACCAACCACTGCTGAAGAACCTGAAGCTTCAATTCCTCAGGCAGCAGCTCCAAAGATTTTGAAGCAAGAGGCTGTGAAACCATCAACTGCTAATCTTCAGCCCAAACAGCAAAATTCTCATGCTAAAAGGCCAAAGTTCAAGACTGATGATTTCTTCGCTGAGCACCATTTCTTCACGGATTTCAATCCATATGACTCAGCAAGACTTCGACGCAAGCGGTTCTGGACTGCAAGCCAGATGAACTTCTATTCTTCACTCCTGTTTGACAAGGATAAGGTATTTGAGCACTGTCAAATTCCTCATGTTGACATGGAGTCCATTCCTTGCTTCCAGCCAGTCTTGAATGTTCTTTATGAAGCTGGGCTTCTGAATTTCTGCGCTGACATCTGCGATTGGAATGAAGAGCTAATTCTTCAATTCTATGCCACGCTGCACCTCACTGGAAATGTGGCTGATGTGAACTCATGGGTGCTTGACTGGATGACTGAAAACACTCACTACAAAGCCCCGGCCTCTGAATTACTTCATGCCATTCCAGTCAGTCCACCTGCTGAAGGCGCAAGGCTCATGTATGAGGAACCTGAACTTCAAAATCATCTGATGCAAGTACCGATGAAGCCTTTAAAGGCTGGCCAAGCTCCAAGAACCACCTTCATAGTAAAGGATTTGCTTTATGTGCCTAGGACAATCCACCGCATTCTGACCAAAACCCTCAGTCTGATCAAAGGCCACAACTCTGAAGAATAGGAAGTTGTTGGCATCATGAAGAATCTTCTATTCAACATCATTCATGGGATTCCCATTAATTATCATGATTTCTTCATGAGGACTTTGGCGAATGTTGCACTATCACCGTTTGAGTTGAAGCCCTATGCTCCTTGGATTATGAAATTCATAAGAACCAGGTCTTCAATTCACTACAAGGCAGATTGTCAGAATCACCTTAGCTATTTGCCTCCTATTGAAGTCCTCAAGCGGACCATTTCTTCAGTTGATGAAAAAGGCATTGATCGCACTTGGGCCATATTGTCTCACCTCTATGGTGATGAAGACCTCAAGCAGATGAGATTTCAACCGGATTTTGACTGGTCTCAGCCTCCTTTGAAGAAATTCAAGAAGGTCAAAGTTCCTCAGCTGGTTACAAGTTCATATTCTTCATCACACGAGACGGATGAAGCTGAAGATTTGAACGACACTACGGCAGGCCCTACCTCAACGGACGACCCCAACAACGCTGGCGCTCCTCCATCGACTTCGTGATGATATTCTTCAGGGGCGTTAGTCCTCATTTTTCGTCCCTTTTGGTCATTCGATGACAAAGGGGGAGAAATTTGAGTTAGTCTTCAAGCGGGTCTTATATATGGGCGTTTTTTTGTTAAGTTACAACTCTCACTCTTCTGAGGTGTTTGCTCTGATGAGTTGTAAACTTAAGTCCTATGGTGCTCTGATACTTTCGAACTGCTTTCTATATGCTTATTTCCTCAAGTACCTAATGCACGCATGCTGAATTTTGTCAGACACCATATTTCATCATGCATTTCAAATTCTTCATATTATATGTCAAATGCGTGTATGAATTACAAGATATAGGGGGAGATCTCCATGATATTACTCTACAACGTGCAATTGCAATTCAAAGCAAATTCCTCAAAAATGCATATCTTCAGGGGGAGTTCCTCTATATCTTGCAATCAAATTCCTCAATATCAGTATTTACACTTCATATGTTTATCCCCGTTGAAAACTTAACCTATTTGTCATCAATCACCAAAAAGGGGGAGATTGTAAGTGCATCTAGTGCCCCTTAGTGATTTTGGTGTATTGAAGACTTATAGGTTAAGCGACTAATGTGTTTGTGAGTATACACAGGGACTATAAGTCTATGAGGAGTTTGATATTTACGATGAAAGTCGACCCCTAAAAATGAATGTCTTCAGTTGAAGACTTTGGTTTTCTTGAAGACTTTGAAAATGAGGAAATTGGTGTGACCTTGAAGACTTCGATATCGATGCGAGGATTATGAAGCGTGAAGACTTTTGTTTTCGTAGTTTCATTTTCTCTTTCTTGAGTCATAGGAAACACCATACTGTTAAAGGGGGTCGAGGTAAAACTAAGGAAACACTTTCCAAGTGATGCTCATCTCAAAGCCTACACATACCCAATCCTTTCGAGTGAAGCCAATGGAAATCTCATACAGTTCAGTCAATTTCTTCAGTGACAGAGACGAAGATCTTCTGTTCTCTAAGGAATTTGTTCTGACTGGGGAGTTAGGAATTCGCCAGTGCGGATTGCCTACAAGTGAGGATCATGATAGCCCTGAGGAATTTGAGAGTTCAAATTTCCGACCGTTGCTGTGCTATGCGCCAGCTGTCCAAAAATATCTTATCCACCTAACGGTCATATCATTGAAGGGCATTTATGTCTTATCATGTCGGGCTGCTCCCTGGCTATAAATAGCCGCCCCCGACAACCACTAGCTGGTTGGCTGCTCCAAGAGAAACTGACACTTATCATTGAGAGCATCCCATCCTCCGAGGACTTTGGGCAAAAATCATCAGTGAGGAAAACCCAAACCCAAACATCTACAACCCAAAGTGATTGAGCATCACTGAAGAGATTGTTCCTGTGTGGAACCGACGCTTGTTACCTTTGAGAATTGTGCATCCTCCAGACGGTTAGGCGTCATGGTCTAGAGCATCCAAGAGGAATTGTGGATCGCCGAGTGACCGAGTCTGTGAAGGTTTGGAAGTCACCTGAAGACTTACCACGAGTGATTGGGCGAGGTCTGTGTGATCTTAGCTCAAGGAGAATACGGTGAGGACTGTGTGTCCGGGACTGTATGTCCTCAGGTTTAAATACCTAGCCGCTCCAACCAGACGTACAACTGTCACAGCAGTTGGAACTGGTCTACCAAATCATTGTCTTCACCAAGCTACTGGTTCTATTTCCTCAACCTTTTCATTTCCTCATTCATATGTTGATGAACTTTGACTGAAGTCTTTATCAATTTCCTCAATTCTAATTCTTCAGTCATCTTATCTTCATCCTGCTTATCCTGTTTTCACGCTACCTGTGCTCTGTGTATGTTTTATTTCATCATGATGACTATGCTACTGCTTTGTTATGCATGCACCTGAGTACTTATTCCGCTGCTTGTAGTTTGTTGCTTAGGAAATTCCTCACTTAGAATTTCCTCAGTGACGAATTCGTAAAAATCGCCTATTCACCCCCCTCTAGTCGATATAACGCACTTTCAAGAGAGCAAATGGGTCTGGCAGCTTGGAGGGGGGGGGGGGGATTTGGTGCAATTTGGGGTGAGGTCTGGTTGTCGGGTCCGACGTGGCGGGCGTGCCCGGGCGCCCCCATATCCGCCCAATATTTGGGCTGGATATGGGGGGTGCCAGTCAGGCCGGGCATTTGAGGGCCGTTTGAGAGACCCATCTGGGTCAAAAAATCGTGACCGGGCGGCCCATCCGGGCGTATGAGGCGGGTTTGAGAGGTCCGGTTGTAGATGCTCTAATATACTCAATTAATTTACGATCTAGGAGTAGCATATTTTCTAACAGAACAATATATATGTTGCATGGAGTTCAACATGGAGTTCTCAAACAAGGGAAACGGAGGAGAAAAGAGGGAAGGAAGAAAAAGGCAAACTGTATGTTTCGGCAACCAAAAACTGCAAACAATGATTGCCAATAAATTCATAGCAAATTGTTTATTGTCTGGATCTTATTCATTTTTCTTCCAGCTCATGATAAGAACCCGGTTTCATGGAAGTACAGAGGAAGAGGAGGGAGGTAAATATGCACACTTGGCTCTGCACTCGTCCATTGTTTTGTAGCATTGCCAATTGCCTACACAACAATAGCATCTATATTTATCTGGGTTGCAGATTGGTAAAGTTGCACTCTTTGTGCACCACGGAGGAATACGCTCGCCATGGACACCGACAACTTCAACCATAAAAGTTTATAGACAAATAAACCATCAATATTCAAAACTAATAAAAGAATTAAAATGAAAGAATAGTTAAATAATCGACTGATGGGGAAATATGAGTGCCACTTACACTGCCCATGAATAGCGAAGCATACGAGAAGAAGTAGCAACAGCGCGTGAACTTGCTTAGTGCACTTTCCCATGATGCAGCTGATCGACCACGACTGCAATATTTGATCAGATCCAAGAACGATAGGATGTGTCTTCGTTTGACCTGCGGCCTTGTGATCCATGGTCCATATATATAGAGAAACAACTCCTTATCTTTTTATTACCATATATCTTCGGTAATTAATGCATGATACCCTTATCTTTTTATTCATGGTATACACGATATCCTTCCAGTATTGTACAAACGGTTATAAATGAAAAAAAGACACATACAAGATACTGTTTATCTTCTTTTTTTGTGGTGGAAAGATATTGTTTATCGTTGTAATAATAGTACAAGTTTTGCTTATACCAATATAAAAGTTTACTATTTATGACAAATTAATAGCCTCAAATTAAATTGAGTATCCAAATATGTATTAATTACATATTTGATCGCTCTCTTGGTAATCTCAAATTAATAACATTTTTGATTGCTTTCTTGGTAATCTCAAATTAATTACATATTTGATTGCCTTCTGGATAATCTCAAATTAATTACATATTTGGTCACCCTCTTCATAATCTGAAATTAGTCATGGCAGCATGATCAGAACCTTTTTTTCTCCACTAGTAAATGCGTACCTACAATGTACGTTGATATTAGGGAAGATATGAATTGCACATTGATATTACGTAGGATATTAATTATGCATTAATTCTATGATTAGCACATAGGCTTAATATTTGGTATGATGTTAAATTCACGGTAACGTGGTGAGCGCTCACCATTGAAGTAATCCAGGTTGTTGGATTGACATGATTTGATGGCCGAGATTATTTGGATCCGCCCATTTGGGATGATCAATATGATTGATCAGATCATAAAACTCGATATGATCACAATACAATTTGGATCTGCAATTGCCGAAATCGCTAGGCGCTGCTCAGATGGAGATCCAGCATAGCGTACTGGCTGAGGAAGCAGATAGAAACCTGACATGGTTATCAGAGTCGGAACCCACCTGAAAGGACCTTCAGGAAGGAGCCATACTATTCACGAATATTACTCCCTCCGATCCATATTAATTATCTTAGATTTTTCTAGATATGAATGTATCTAGACACATCTTAGTGTTAGATACATCCTGGATCGGAGGGAGTACTTTATTTGTGATTGATATTGGTTCTATTTCTATGAATGCTATATGGTAGAAAGATCCCTCATTAATATCAAGCACATTTTGCATCGCGGATGTTGCACCTTCGCATGTCAGTACATCTAGTAGTGGGCTCTTGAAATTGGGGTGCTGCTAGGTTTCCATGAACAGAAGGGTTTGTGTCAGACACGAACATGCACAACATCATTTTTTACAAGGTTATTATAATGAGTTTGGGCCTTGTAGCACAGGAGGTCGGGAGCCAGGGTATAGATACATCGCCGACCGATAGGAATCATATGGAGATGTGATTAGCATGGGCTTGCTTACCAGATAGGCTAGTCGGCTAGCGATGATGCTAAAGCTCACTAGTCATCCTGTGCTAGACGTATCTTGGATCACTGTCAGTTTGCGAAAGGATGTTGACTTTGTTGGGAAACGTAGTAGAAAATAATTTTTTTTCGCTCTACGACCACCCAGGAACAATATGAAGATGCATATAAAGTTTGGATCAACAATAATTACCGACTCTGGAATGCAGCGGAATAGACGAGTCGGTGTAGATCGTACTTGGAGTCCCTTGTACCGTAGATGAACTTTCTCGCGAACCGCCCACAAACGATCTCTCAAACAGAAGACCGAAAGCACAGTCTCACTACTTGGTTGCAAGCGTACGGTCTTCACGATCCCGCAGCGTTTCGCCGTCCAGAGCTAATCGTCATCGAAGAATTGAAGGGAGGGGATTAGAACCACACTGAACTTCTAATTTTGAGGGTTAGAGGAACTAGGTGAAGAATTAAAGCCAAAGAACTTTAGTAGTTCACATTTTGCTGGCACAGACCAATTTGTGACGCTACAGCATCACTTGTTAGGGATAGCAAAATTAAGTTGAGTATCCAAATATGTATTAATTACATATTTGATCGCTCTCTTGGTAATCTCATATTAATAAATTTTTTGATTGCTCTCTTGGTAATCTCAAATTAATTACATATTTGATTGCCTTCTGGATAATCTCAAATTAATTACATATTTGATCACCCTCATCATAATCTGAAATTAGTCATGGCAGCATGATCAGCAACCTTTTTTTCTCCACTAGTAAATGCGTACCTGCAATGTACGTTGATATTAGGGAAGATATGAATTGCACGTTGATATTAGGGAAGATATGAATTGCACGTTGATACTACGTAGGATATTAATTATGCATCAATTCTATGATTAGCACATAGGCTTAATATTTGGTATGGTATTAAATTCACGGTAACATGGTGAGCGCTCACCATTGAAGTAATCCAGGTTGTTGGATTGACATGATTTGATGGCCGAGATTATTTGGATCCGCCCATTTGGGATGATCAATATGATTGATCAGATCATAAAACTCGATATGATCACAAAACAATTTGGATCTGTAATTGCCGAAATCGCTAAGCGCTGCTCAGTTGGAGATCCAGCATAGCGTACTGGCTGAGGAATCAAATAGAAACCTGACATGGTTATCAGAGTCGGAACCCACCTGAAAGGACCTTCAGGAAGGAGCCATACTATTCACGAATATTACTCCCTCCGATCCATATTAATTATCTTAGATTTTTCTAGATATGAATGTATCTAGACACATCTTAGTGTTAGATACATCCCGGATCGGAGGGAGTACTTTATTTGTGATTGATATTGGTTCTATTTCTATGAATGCTATATGGTAGAAAGACCCCTCATTAATATCAGGCACATTTTGCATCGCGGATGTTTCACCTTCGCATGTCAGTACATCTAGTAGTGGGCTCTTGAAATTGGGGTGCTGCTAGGTTTCCTTTGAACTGAAGGGTTTGTGTCAGACACGAACATGCACAACATCATTTTTTTACAAGGTTATTATAATGCGTTTGGGTCTTGTAGCACAGGAGGTCGGGAGCCGGGGTATAGATACATCGCCGACCGACAGGAATCGTATGGAGATGTGATTAGCATGGGCTTGCTTACCAGATAGGCTAGTCGGCTAGCGATGATGCTAAAGCTCACTAGTCATCCTGTGCTAGACGTATCTTGGATCACTGTCAGTTTGCGAAAGGATGTTGACTTTGTTGGGAAACATAGTAGAAAATAATTTTTTTTCGCTCTACGACCACCCAGGAACAATATGAAGATGCATATAAAGTTTGGATCAACAATAATTACCGACTCCGGAGTGCAGCGGAAGTAGACGAGTCGGTGTAGAGCATACTTGGAGTCCCTTGTACCATAGATGAACGATCCCGCGAACCGACCACAAACGATCCCTCAAATAGAAGACCGAAAGCACGGCCTCACTACTTGGTTGCAAGCGTACGGTCTTCACGATCCCGCAGCGCTTCGCCGTCCAGAGCTAATCGTCATCGAAGAATTGAAGGGAGGAGATTAGAACCACACTGAACTTCTAGTTGTGAGGGTTAGAGAAACTAGGTGAAGAATTAAAGCCAAAGAACTTTAGTAGTTCACATTTTGCTGGCACAGACCAATTTGTGACGCTACACCATCACTTGTTAGGGATAGCAAAATTCTCAAAGGCCGGTCATATCTAGGTGTCTCCTCAAAGATGATCATGGTATTTCTCTTGGACCTCACTCTTTGACGTCTTGAAGTCCGAAGAATTAATTGTGGAAGAACATGAAGATGTAATACATCTATTTCACATATTCAACTGGGCTCCTCACTGGATCATCCGCTATCTGTAGCAAGGGAAGGGGAACAAAGGCTAACGTAGAAGCCGCTGAGCAGTTGCTGCTGCAAGCATCCGACACGATAAGTGGACATTGCGATAGTTAGGGGTTCATCTCTGAGAACCAGGGAGCTGGGGTTTACGTATACACTTCTGCTTCAGTACAACCCACTAAACACATCAATGGAGGAGATCCCTCCGCACCCCTTCATAATAAAGGGTAGGATGGTCTTTTTTGAAAGTACGTCGCCCGCATCGAGCACGCCCCGGGTATGTACCGCCCGGTTCTATTCAGGGCACCCCCCGCCCCTCTGCTCCGAGCCCGGCCCATTTACTCCTTTTCTTTTCTGTTAAAAAACAAAAAATATGCGGCAATGTGATTTGAACTCCTGACCTCCGGGTTAAGTGCAACTTTATTAACCAAGTGGAACAACTGACCAAATGTGCCTAGTTTACTTCGTTTTCCTTGTTCAAATCAACATAAAAAACGGGACCTCCTATACAGCTCACAGGGAGGAGAAGCAGCGCGAGACCTATATCTGGCATTAAGCGAGATAGAAGGTTCACTTGCTGAAGGGTGTACAGTATTTGGGTCGGCCCGTTTGTGCACTCTTAAAGGAAAAGGAAAGGCGTAAAGGATGCGTGATGGAAATTCAAACCCAGACTTCCAGGTTGATTGCAAGCGCTGCACTCCACTAGGCTAGCCTCGGGTTAGTGATAGAGTAGCAGGGCGGGACTACTTAACTCGAAATGAGGCGGGTTTCCACAGTTTTTCTCCCCCTTTTTTTTTCAGGTTTTCTCCTTTTATTTTCCGACCTATTTTTCTGCTTTTTATCTGTTATCATTCATTTTCCCTTTTCTTTCTTTTTTGTTGTTTTTCTTTGGTTTTCTTTATTTTATTCTTGGTTTTCACTTGGTTATTCCTTTTTCCCCATCAGTTTTGTTTGTTTCTTTCTCATTTTTCATCCGTTTTTTTATTTTTCTTTTTTCGTTTCTTTGTTTTTTATTTGGTTTTCTTATTTCCTCTCTTCTTTCTGTTTTTCTTTTTCTTTTTTCTTATGTTTCTTTTGGTTTTCATTCTATATTTTTTGTATATGTCAAAACATTCTCTACTACACGTTTAACATTTTTCCAATACAAATTTAACATTCTTTTAATACATGGTCAACATTTTTTCTATACACATTTTCAACATTTTTCAAATGCTTGTTTAACATTTTTCAAATACAAGATTAATATTTTTTTAATACATGGTCAACATTTTTTCTATAGACACTTTTAAACATTTTTAAATTCTTGATTAATATTTTTTAGGACCATGATAAGTACCACATGTGTGGGACGAAGCACCTTGGGCCAAACGCCCCCATCACCACAGATCGCGCTACGTCGCTACATGCCCCACAAATGACGAAAATGATGATGTGAGCGGGAATCTTTTGGGTTTCATTTTTTAAAATGTTTTATCTCTTAAATTAAAAATCTGATTAAAAAACCGTTTCCACCATTAAATCCGTCGCGACGAGATTTACGAAACTAGATCCCATACTGATATGTTTCGACGATTTTTGGGGGTTAAAAGTTGCGATGTCTATTGCACATAAATTGCCATGACGTTTACATTGAAGTTGCCATGATATGTTTAACTAATTTTTCTTCTACGTTTAAACTAAATTTTGACATGTTATAAAAAAAGGAATTAAGAAACTAAGTTTGCCATGATGAATTACTAAAATTTGCCATGATCCATGAAATAATTTTGACATGGTTCTTAATTAAAAAGAAATTCATCATCAATTACCTTAAAAGTGCAGGGTCAATGACTCAAATTCGCCATGAACCAGAAACTAAAATTGCCATGGTGAATTACTTAAAATTTCCTTGATACATGCACTAATTTTTGCCATAGTTAAAAAAATTAGTTTCCATGGTCAAAATTGTAGAATTGCCATGATCTATAAACTAAAATTGCCATGATGAATTTCTAAAAATTGTCATGATTCATGAATAAAATTTACCGTGAAAAGTAGTTAAAATACAATGGTAGCTTTAAATCTAGCAAAAAAAAAAAGATGAAACGTATCATGGTAACTTTAGTGTAAATGCTATGGCAACTTTAGTGTAACATCATGGCAACTTTTGGCCCCAAAAAAAGTCGTCAAAACATAACAATATGAGATCTAGTTTTGAAAATCTTGTCAAGACAGATTTAGTGATGAAAACCGATTTTTAATCGGATTTTTATTTAAGAGAAAAAACATTTGTAAGTCCGAAAAACAAAAAAGATTCCGTTGTTGTCATCTGTTTGATGTGGCAAAATGAATGTTAATGAGGGCGTTTGAACCATGTTGCTTCATGCCACACGTGTAGCACTTAGCATTTGGGTTTTTCTAACACATGATCAACATTTTTATTACACACATTTAACATTTTTAAAATGCTTGATTAACATTTTTCAAATACTTGTTCAACATTTTTTTCAAATGCTTGATTAACATTTTTACATACAAGATCAAATTGTTTCATCATTTTTCAAATACATGGTCAACATTTTTTCTATACACATTTAACACTTTTCAAATGCTTCATTAATTTTTTTTAATTATTTGTTCAACATTTTTTTCAAATGCTTTAAAAAAAATTGTATACATGATCGAAAAAAGTTCATCATTATTTAATACATGGTCAACATTTTTTCTATACACATTTAACATTTCGAAATGCTTGATTGACATTTTTCAAACTCTTGTTCAACATTTTTTCAATGCTCGATTGATACTTTTTAAGTACATACTCAATTTTTTTCATACATATTTTGTTGTATACATTTTCTGTAAACGTAATAAACATCTTCTCTATACACATTTAACTTTTTTAAAATGCTTGGTTAACATTCTATAAATGTTTTATGAAGAGTGATTTTCATAATATATTTATTTAAAATATTTGGAAGTATAAACAAAATTAAAAAAGAAGACAGCAAAAGAAGGAAAACGTGAAAAAACATAAAACAAGGATGAATGTTCCTCCGCGTCTGGGCCGCCCCAATTCGAGCCACCCTTCAGCGAGTCTTCCCCTCGTCTCGCATTAAGCGAGACATATCAGCGAGAACCGAAATCAGTAATTAAGGAGTACCCCTTTCAAAGATCACTCCCACCTCCTCAGGTTGCGACAAGTGGCGCACTGCTTAAGCGAGACATGCGCGCCACTTGTCACAACCGGGGAGTTTTTCTTCTTTCATCCATTTATTCAAAATATTTTATCTCTTAAATCGTGTGTCCAAATCTCGAACCGTTTTCACCATTGTATTCCCCGCGTCAAGATCTTCAAAACTAGATCCCATGTCGATAGTTTTGACAAACTTTTCTTTCACGAAAAAACCCGGACAAAAACTTATTTGCTGCCCGCGCCTTCGCTAAAGGCAGAGCGAATGGGCGGCCTACTTAAAAAATAATGCGCGAGCAAGAGATCGAACTGGCGACCTCCCTGTTATGAACCAGTTTTACAATCCGCTTGATCTAGCGTGGTCTATTGATTTATCTGAGGTGCGACATTTTAAGTGTCGTACTATATTTTAGAAATTTTCGGAAACTACACATTAAACGTTTTCTAATATCAGTTGAACTTTTTTTAATACATGTTGAACATTTTAAATAATACACTATATACTTTGTAAATATATACGATGAACATTTTAAAAAAATATGAATATATACGCTGGAACATTTTTTAATACGCATTGAACATTTTTTAAAACATTGAATATTTTTTGAATACACATTGAATATTGTGTGATATACACTGAACAAATTTCAAAAACATAGTGAACATTTGTATATTTCTTGAAAAACCGGAACCAGAAGAAAAAAATAGGACAAAAACCAAAAAGCAGACAAAACATAAACAAAACAAGAAGAAAGAAGAGGAATAAAACCAGAAGGAAATAAACAGGAGAAAAACCCAATGCGTGGAAGGAGAAAAAAAACCGAACGAAAGAAACAGCAGCGAACGTTACTCGCAAAAAATATTAAAAAAACAGAAGCTAACGAAAACAAGCACGCGAATCTAGTAGTGGCCGTGCCAACTGGCTCCGCTTCGGGCGTTTTGCTCGACTGTTTGCCGCCCGCGCGCAATAGGAATTGCCAACCGGCGCGTCCAAGCTGTTTCGCAGAAGGTATAGAGCGACCGTTCCGGGGTGGGCCGGCCCATTTAGCGTTTCAGTTATACCAGTTTTGGGAACCTTCTATGATCTTTTCCAGCCGGTTATTTCCGGTTTTGGGAACGTTCTAGTAGGTTCCTGAAACAGGTTTATTCTTTTTCCTCTTTCTCTTCTCATTCGTTTTTTCCTTTCTTCTTCTGTTTCATTTTTTATTTTCTTGCATTTTTTCGTTTCTTTCATTTGTTCTTTTTTCTTTTTACAAAAGTTATTGTAAATTCCCAAATAAAATTGTTCAGAAATGCCAAAGAAGTTGAGATTTCAATCTTTATTCGCTTCTTATGAAAAAACAATCGAAAATTCTAAAAGCTTTAGAATTTTGTTTGCTTCATTTGCAAAAAAGTTCAAAAAATCTTAAAATTTAGGATTTAAATAATGTTCCCATTTTATATTTTTTCGCAAAAAAAAATGTTCCAGAAATTCAATACAAATGTTCCCTTTTAAAAATCTATCTTTTTTCATATTAAAGAAATGTTTATCATTAAAAATTCGTGTACAAAATCAAAAAATATTCGCATTGTGAAATTTTGTTCACAAATTCATAAATGTTCAATATATTCGAAAAATATTCCTATTTTCTAAATTTATTTACAAATTCAACAAATGCTACCTTTTCGGATATGTGTTCACAAATTTAAAAATGTTTATTATTAAAAATTTGTGAATTCAAAATATGTTCGGGGGAATTTTCGAGAACATTTTTTAGTTTTTGTAAAAAATTCATAGTTTTGAAAAAAAATCATGTTTTCAGAGAAATATATTGATTTTCAAAAAATGTTTTGCATTTTCAAAAATTCTTCATAATTTCAAAAAATGTTCTCCTATTCAATTTTGTCACTTTTTTCCGAATAAATAACGAGGTTCCCAAATAATGGTCGCGTTTCAAAAAAATCATGTCTGAATTTTTTGAAAAATATTAAATAAGCAGCGGCTTATGGTTCATATATACCGGGCTGCCTTTTTGACACCAAATCCGAGGTACTACTTTTGATGTGGTTCCTGTTTTTAAGTTTTACAGTTGTCCCTATGTTCTTTAACATTCGCGCTGAAAACTTTGCACTTGGGTTAGGAAGTCGTTGTAGCGCGCTGTTCTTTTTGCGATTTTCCACCTCGCGACGGAGGAGCCACAACAAATGGGCCAGCCCAGATCAACTGCCCTGTGCGAAACCGCGAATATTTGCTGCAAATAGGAGGTCCGGAGAATCATCGCTCACCGCTCCCTGCCCCTGCACATGTGCACTGCGTTTAGTTTTTTTATTTCGTTTTTTATTTTTTTATCTTAAATAATTCGATATTTGAAAACGTTCCAAAAGTTTAAATAATTTTCTATTTTGAAAAATGTTCAAGAAAAAAAAATGTTCACTTATTCAAAAAATGTTGGACTAATAAAAATGTCCTGAAATTGAACAAAATGTTCACATATTAAAAAATTGTTCGTGAATTGTTTTTAAATGTTCAAAAATTTAAAAACAATGCATGAATTACAAAAATGTTCAACGATTCAAAAAATGATCATGCACTAAAAAAATGTTCGTTCAAAGGAGTAAAAATAGTGAATTAATAAATTATTTCCCAATTTCAAAAAAATGTTCGTAAATTTAAAAAATATTCGCCGATTCCAAATAGGTATTCACAGGTTTAAAGAAATGTTCAAAATTTCCACAGATGTTTGGGAATTTGTACAAAATGTTCGTCAATTCGGAAAATGTTCATGACTGTAGAAAATGTTCGCGAATTTGGAAAATATGCAGATTTCACAAATCTTCACGGGTTGAGAAATTATTTATGATTTTCAAAAATTGTTCACAACTTGAGAAAATATGTTCACTAATTTGTAAGATGGCCGCAAAAGAAAAAGGAAATGAAAAAGAAAGACAAAGAATAAGAAATGAGAGAAAAAAATAAAAATTAAAAGGACAGCAAGGAAAAATGAAAAAAAATAATAAAGTAAAATAAAAATATAATAATAAATAAAAAAGGAAAAACAAAGCAAAAACAAAAAAAAAAAGGTGGGGAAGGAGTTTTTCCTTTTGGTTTTTTCTACTGTTTCTATTTCTCTTTCTCTTCCTTTCATTTTCTATTTCCTTTTCTAAAATCTTGTTTTCCTTAAATTCATGAACCTTTCAATGTTGTGAACATTTTCCTAAGTTTGTGAAAAAAAAATCAATCCATGAACTTTTTTCCGAATGAATGAATGTTTTTCAATCCACGAACTCTTTGCAACTTCTATGAACTTTTTATCAAAATCCGTACTTTTTTCAAATTATATAAACTTTTTTTAAATTCACGAACTTTATTTTCAAAATCAATGAACTTTTTCAAATTCGTGAATGCTCGGCTCGGACCATGAGATGCCCGATGGGAGCCATGCCGTCACCTAGTTGGACCAAGGTCTAAGCGTTTGAAAAATTCCGACATCGTTTACACGTTGCGACACGTTCGAACATTTATCGGCCTTTCTTCACCGTTAAAACTGTAGAAAATGTCGAAAACCCAAACAAGTTGACATGCTGCCTTGGATTGGTCATACAAGGGCATGAATAGGGCCATTTCAAGGATGTCAAGAAACGATGTTCTCTGAACGGAGCCTTCTGGCCTACCTGAACACTCTCCATTCAACATGGTCTATTTTTAGACATCCTTCAAATGGCCCCAACTTTCGTAGGCAGGTGGGCATGCCCATGGTAGGCATACATGTCAGGTTTTAACGATTTCCGACACCGTATGCAAGTTGCTGACACGTCCGACCATTTATCGGTCTTTTTGACCGAGAAAACTCTAGAAAATGTAACATTTGTGAAAAACCAAAATAACTTGGCATGGTCTCTTATTGATCATACAAGGTCTTCGAAAAAATGTGGATAATTTCAAGGCTGATGGAAAACAACGTGCTCTCAAACGGACCCTTCTGGCATACCTGAACACCCTATGTTGAACATGGTCTATTTTTGGACATTCTTCAAATAACCCCAACCTTTGCAAGCAGATGGACATGCCCATGTTAGGTTTGAACGATTTTTTGGCACCGTATACAAGTTGCAACACGTCCGACTGTTGGAAAAAATGCCCTAGAGGCAATAATATTTGTATCATTATATTCCCATATTCACAATTAAGAGTTTATATTCTATGTTATAATTGCTATGATCCTGGAATATGCGATTCAGTGGAAAACTCATATGCACATGTGGAATGATAAACAGTTCAAGTGTTGTTGGTGATCACGTTTTCTGGATATTATGATCTCGTTAAGTGTAACGATAGTCCTAAAAGAGCATTGAACTTATGACGTTGGAAGAACGATCATATTGAATCGACACAAACTTGTATGTTATGAATTGAATTAATATCGTCTATAATCAATTGTAACTAGCAATGCAACCCGCGCATTTGCGCGGCTAGACTTGCTAAATATTTTAATATCTTATTTTTTTGGTTAGCCGCTACATGAGTATTTATATAACCTTCCCAATTCCTTTCCTTCTCCTCCCTATACATCCGTCTTTGCATTGGTATTACTTTAGAACTCATTGCCAAGAAAAAGAAACATTGACGACTTGTATCGTCATCTTTTTATCTATTCCATCATCTTCATTTCACCAACACATCACAATTGTGTTTTCTATTAGGGCAACTGATAAAGTATATATGCATCCACGTCTTCTCATATTAATGTTATTTAATATTTCGCTGCTTTCCAGTGTAAGACAACCTAATTTTTTTAATTTGGTGGAAATTGCTAGATTTTCTCTCAATCGAGCACATTGTAGTTTCTTTTTTCTGTTGATGCGCATGTTCCTTTGCATCGATGTTTTTAGCATAGCCAAAATGGTGATTCACGTACTTGCAATGAATTTGCACCAAACCTTCTTACTAAAACTTTTTTTCTTTCCTTCACCCGCATGTTATAGCTATATATATTATTATTTTCTGTACCAATATTTTCCATTGTAGGGAAACAAATTTTATTTATTTTATTTTTCTCACATTGGCATTGATATGTAATTTAAATTACAGAAAATATTATAACTAACATATGCATCTCGAGGAGGCATGATCAGACTTTGGTGGGAATTTCTACGCTTATGTGGGAAACATGGTTGGTACATTCATCTTTGACCAAAAGGTATTCATATAATGTTAGTAGTAAACATTTTGGTTTTGCTATTTCTCGGACGACTGTGAAATTAGCATTTGATGATCAGAACCATTTAATCATATCATTCAGATTCATGTAAGCACAAACATTGTACAATAGCTATGAATACTGACTCAAGAATAACCTGTTTGTCCATTTGTTTTGCATCAACTTATATTTCAATCTGATGATAATCGGATTTTTTTATTTTTAATTGTATTTCACGTTCAGCTTTACGTGTAAAATTGATATGTAAATCCCATTCCTGAATTTTATTTGATGGAAAGTAATTTGCTATTTATTTGTACTCATTATTTTTAACTTCACATATAAATTGAGTTTTATTTTTTATATTCACCTAATAAGAAATATATTTATTATTTTATCTGACTAATAACCTATGACCGAGCCCGATCATGCCGGAGATTCTCTCGCATCATCTATAAATAAGTTGACACATGCATACGTTGCCATGCTTCTAACACACGATACGTACATACTCGCTAAGCCCAATCGGTAGATGGACAGTCGGCATCTATTTTTTTATGCTAGGGTTGAGACAACGGTAGCTAGCTTATATGCACATGAGCTTATCTCTCTCTCTCTCTCTCTCTCTCTCTCTCTTTCAGAAAAAAATGCACGTGAGCTGGCTCTATACATGGTGCAACGTGTAGCGGAGACCTCGAGTGTTCGCCGGGCGTACGGAGGTGTGCACTTCTTAACTTACACATTCCTGCTGGAAATCAAGTTTCGTGTGTGTTCCAGTCAGAAAGCTACGACCGGTCTCTATTGGGCGTATCCATCATGGACATCAGTCAATTGTACATCGTTTTGGCCTCTTTTCTTTTCTGATGGGTCCTCGTTTTTGGTCTGCCAAACATGTACGTATGACGTTTTTTCTGCGGCAAAGCGTGACATTTTCTTGCAAGTGGATTCAAACATCTAGTATGCTTTAGATCTCCACCGCTTATTTTTCTTAACTTCAGAGTGATTAATCTTCGCCCTTCGTTTTCTATCGTTTTAATTATATAATAGATAACACAGAGTGTTAACATGTGATTTTGCTCATTTGACCATGAGAATATCGTAGTCACTTATTACCATACAGTGGGCTTTGGGGTTGCTCAAACGTCACCTGTAACACGGTGATCATAACGACAACTTACACGCTCATCGGAAAGTTTGACATGGTACTAGATAGCTCGAGAGTGGGATTTGCTCCTACGACGATGGAGAGTATTTGGGACCTCTCGTTGTGATGGCATCCATCATCGTTTGACCTGACACAGGTGACTTCGTCATGGGGATACCGGAACATGATAACGAGAGAGAAGAACAAAACCGGCAACGAGGATAACAATTTGTGAGCATGTGATGACTCAGGAGAATACCGATACATCCCGAATTTTGTGAAGTATCGTGAAGCAAAGGGAACATCACCTTATATCCAAACGTTCACTCAAATATCATTCGTGTGCTCATGAGGATCGATATGTACGTCCACGGTTTCCCTATCGGTCATTGAACAAAGGAGTTTCGTTCACGCCTATGAGTTACCGAACCTACAGGGTCACAAGCTTAAGGCAATCACGATCTGCCGAGTGTTAGGAGGATGGGAGTATCGAGGATTTATTTGTGGAATTGTATTAGCACAATGCATCTATATTTGTCAAAGATGACAATCATATCAAGATCACAAAGCATTGAGACATACATGAGGTTGTATCCTAGGAACTTGACAAGCATCACCTTTTCCATGTGTCGATCCTTTGAGATAGCAATCTTACCTAGACCCAATACCTTACTTTTTTCCTTTGTCAGCGTAGGTGATATGCTTCAGATAAGACGGAGTAAGGGGAGCATCGGTGAGGAGATTCCTGTCACCAGTCATATGATTGGTGCAACCACTGTCCAGAATCCATTCAGTGGCTTTAGGTGTGTCATCCTGTAGAAGCATTAGTCTCACTTACAAATTCATATACTTCTGTTTGAAGAATATGATCAATTTCGTCGGAGAATACCCACTTAGTAACATAATCAACAGCGAAGGAGCTTGGAAGACATGGCGTCTCCCACCTCCCACCCCACTCCACCACCACCTCCAGTGATCTCTTTCCACCACCACTAAATTTCTAATCCTTTCTGATCAACATCTCCAGCGTCCTCCTATCTCCTAGGGGATATGGTTTTCTCTTCGGGATCAACCCTTGGCTTGGGCTTCTCCAAGGGTTTGGCGTTTTCTGATAATATTTTCAGTTCTACTGGACTTCCGGTTCATCCTACGGACGACACTGGCCATTTTACTATGGTCGTGTCCTTTAGCCGTCATGATTTCAGGCTCAATGATGATTCGGTGGCGGCGGACCTGGAGGCAGCTATTGGTAGATCTGCAATCGAGCTGGGAGTCTCATGCATACGTGACAAGGTTTACTCTTTCAACGTTCCCTCCAAGCAAGTTGGTTTTCATGTTCTAGATCTTCGATCTTTTGCTTGCCCGCACTTCAAATGTTATTTCAACCTTTGGGGTCATGGTGGTTCGAATTGGGAGCGTGAGTTTAATCATTGGAGATTAGAATGCGATGCTGAGTGGATTTTAGTTAGCCCTTCCAAGAGAAGGGCAGCCTTAGGAATGCTTCCTATGCATAAACCTCCAGCCAAGTCTTCCTTTCGTTCCACAAACAATGTTTGGAAGAAGCTATCTTTTGCCACATTTCAAAACTATCAGGCGTGCAAAGGTTATCAGTACCAAGCCACACAAGAGTGCATTGACACAGTTTCTGATGCTGGTTATGTTCTTCCTGATCGAGAACGTGTGGTCATCCGGCCATCGCCGCCGGCGAACCTCCAATGGACGGTGGCTACGCCGCCAATCGTTTTTGGTACGGTTGGATCACCGCAGATTAGGCGCGTGCATATTGCGGCTGATGATGTGCAACAACGTGATCTGCATGCTTTGGGCGAACCATCGGGGATTTCAAATTTGGTCACGTCGATCCCGGAATCTCCGGCTTCCCATGTTGGGCCTCAACTGCATTCTGGGCCTACGACCTCTATTTTGGACCCTGAAATTCCTTCTACACAAGATGCTGATACCATGTTTGCTGATATGGTCGATGACATGGTGGCCCGTGTCCTAATCTGCTCCAAATGCAACCAGCAGGGCCACTTGTCTGTCACCTGCCCAGTTTGTTTGGCTTGCTCCCGCAATGGTCATACACGCCGCTACTGCAATCAATGGGCTAGAGATAATGGTTATACCTGGATGATTAAAAAATGCAACAAAATCCAAAAATATCGTCTATGTTGGTTTCCATACCCTCCATGAGTCAGCCCGCTATTCCTTCTCCAAGGGACTCCTCGGTTTTAGAGACGACCCACGCGCCTGTGCAGACGGGTCTTGTCACGCCTCCACCGTCCCCTTTGCACCATCAAGCTACTCCGCCACCTTCCACGCCCACAATGGCGAACTTTGCCTTGGATCCTCTGGAGTTTGTTCCGCTGGGTTTCGAGATCATCGACGGTGGCCCGACACGTCTGCCCCGGACCTTCTTCTCTCCTGCCGTTGCTCCAGACTGTCGCCATGAGCAGTACGCAATTGGCATTGTCAAGCCTCCGCCGCCTCCTGGACAGATCCACCACTTCCGTCAGCTGGTTAATGACTATGTGATTACACAGCTTCATCGTGATGTGCTTAGTGATCAGCAATGGATTGAGGGTGTTGGTCTCTTTGAGTTTCATAGTCCTGCATCTAGACATGCTATTATAAATCATCCGCCTTATGATCTTGGCAATGGTCACTTTGTTCGGTTCATACCCCATGATTAAGGCATTAATCATAGAGCTACTCAAGGTTTCCGTCGTGGTTGGATTATGTTGTTGGGGATCCCATTGGATTACCGTAAAACTCAGTATATCCCTGATGCAGTAAGCACTTTTGGTCGTTTTCATCTGTGGCATCAAGAAGATCCTAGGATGGTTAGGACGTTGGTCTATGTCTCTTTCCCCTGCCCTGAGCAAGTCCCTAGAGACGTTGTGTATCGTGAATATGCTAATTTTGGTGCTACTCGTATTTCCTGGACTGCTCCGGTGTATGTTCTGTCTGTGGAGTTTGCTGATATCTTACCTGGTGACGAGAATCTGATGCCTATGCACGGCAATCCGCACTTGCTGCCTGGTAATCTGCAGTTTGACAACATAAACTTTGTTATGCCTGAATTTCCTGAGTTGGGATGGAATGACCCCCCAGCAGCTCCTCATGGGGATCAACACCATGGTAATCAGCATAATAATGTTATCATTGAGGAACTGTTTGAGGATGATGATGATGTGCAGCCTGCTTCTCAAGAATCCGTGGTAATGCAAAACTCTGGGCCCTCTGATAGTTGTGATGCGGTGCCAGTTCCTGATCAGTAGGGTGTTCTTGCTGTTTATCAACCACCTGCCATTCAACTCCAGTCACCATTGGTCAGGTGCTAACTGTCTTTGGACCTGAATTTCCTCCAGTTATGCAGTTGACAAGGAGTTTTGAGCGCATGATGCGTTTCTTTGAGGTTATGCAAATTCCAAGGGGAGTTCATTTTTCAAGTCCTTTCAAGCCGGTTGTTCTCTCTAAAAGATCTTGGGAAGTTTCATTCTCCTACTCAATTATGGGAAACAAACTGGTCCATCGCCCTTCCCCTGTCCGTAAGACTGCTACTGTGCTGAGAAGGCCTCCAGTTGCTCGTGCTCTCTGCTTTGATTCTACAATAGAGGATTGTTCTATGGACACTGTTGTCCTGTCTGATGTGGAAATGAACGCCTTTAGTTTCACTGCTGCTCCTGCCAAACGTCATCTTGTTCTTGCAAGAGAAAGACTGTGTTTGTTGACTCTGATGTGAGGTGCAGTGCTCGTCTCTCTGCTCTGCGAGGTGGTTTCAAACACTCCTTCCCGGCCATGCCTGCTTCTTTGAAGAAACCCTTAGCAAAGCCCATTAAGAAGCGCAAGGTCTAGACCAATGATCAGCCAACACCTATGCATCAACCTGATGAGTCTCATGCTGCTGTTCCACCTCCTACTCCCATTGCTATTATCCAACGCCCGAAAGCTTCCTTCTTATTTTTTCTAGATCAAAACCCTCCATATAGCAGAAGATGGGCACCAGACGATGGCCAGGGGGCCCACAAGCCCTGGGGGCACGCCGTGGGGGTAGGGCGCGCCCCCAGGCTTGTGGCCACCTGGTGGGTCCCCTGTTGTAGTTTCTTCGCCCAATATTTTTTTATATATTCCAAAACAATTCTCTGTAAAGTTTCAGGACATTTGGAGTTGTGCAGAATAGGTATCTCAGATTTGATCCTTTCCGGTCCAGAATTCCAGCTGCCGGCATTCCCCCTCTTCATGTAAATCTTGTAAAATAAGAGAGAAAAGGCATAAGTATTGTACCATAATGTGAAATAATAGTCCATAATGCAATAAATATCAACATAAAAACATGATGACAAATGGACGTATCAACTCCCCCAAGCTTAGACTTCGCTTGTCCTCAAGCGAAAGCCGAGATCGATAATCATGTCTACATGTTTAGAGATAGAGGTGTCGATAAAATAAATTACAGACATGAGGGCCTCATGATCATATTTTAGAACAACAATATATTGTCATATAACTTCTAAAGTGATAATTCATTCACAAGGTAAAGTATGAACCAAAACTTTACTGAAAACTAACAAACTATGATCTTGGTCATTGAAGCAATTGCAATTTATCATAACATCGGAAAGAGTCAATATAAGAGCTTTGTCTAGCAAGTCCACATACTCAATCATCTTTTAGTATTTCATAATTGCTAACACTCACGCGACACTTATGAGATCAAAGCTTCAATCAGACACATAGAAAGATAGGGGCTTATAGTTTCGCCTCCGAACTATTTACCTCAAGGGTAATGTCAACAATAATAATTTATGATCACCTACATCCGAGTGGGTATAAATGTATGGATCTTCCCCAACACATAGTGTTGGGGAACGTAGCATGCAATTTCAAAAAATTTCTACGCTCACGCAAGATCTATCTAGGAGATGCATCAACGAGAAGGGGAGAGTGTGTCCACGTACCCTCGTAGACCGAAAACGGAAGCGTTAGCTTAACGCGGTTGATGTAGTCGAACGTCTTCGCGATCCAACCGATCAAGCACCGAACGTACGGCACCTCCGAGTTCTGCACACGTTCAGCTTGATGACGTCCCTCGAACTCTTGATCCAGCAAAGTGACGAGGGACAGTTTCGTCAGCACGACGGCGTGGTGACGGTGATGGTGATGTGATCCACGCAGGGCTTCGGCTAAGCACTACGACAATATGACCGGAGGAGTAAACTATGAAGGGGGGCACCGCACACGGCTAAGAACAACTGATGTGCTTTGGGGTGCCCCCTGCCCCCATATATAAAGGAGGAGAGGGAGGAGGCCGGCCCCCTAGGGGCGCGCCAAGTGTGGGGAGTCCTACTAGGACTCCCAGTCCTAGTAGGATTCCCCTTTCCTTTTCCGGAGTGGGAAAGGGGGAAAGGGAGAGCGAATAGGAGAGGGAAAGGGGGGCGCCGCCCCCTCCCCTAGTCCAATTCAAACTCCCATGGGGGGGGGGGGGGGCGGCCAACCCTTGTGGGCTGTCCCCTCTCTCCCCTATGGCCCATGAGGCCCATTACCTCTCCCGGGGGGTTCCGGTAACCTCCCGGTACTTCGAAAAATACCCGAAACGATCTGGAACTATTCCGGTGTCCGAATATAACCTTCCAATATATCAATCTTTACCTCTCGACCATTTCGAGACTCCTCGTCATGTCCGTGATCTCATCTGGGACTCCGAACAATCTTCGGTCACCAAAACACATAACTCATAATACAAATCATCATCGAACGTTAAGCGTGCGGACCCTACGGGTTCGAGAACTATGTAGACATGACCGAGACATATCTCCGATCGATAACCAACAGCGGAACCTGGATGCTCATATTGGTTCCTACATATTCTATGAAGATCTTTATCGGTCAAACCGTAATGACAACATACGTTATTCCCTTTGTCATCGGTATGTTACTTGCCCGAGATTCGATCATCGGTATCTTCATACCTAGTTCAATCTCGTTACCAGCAAGTCTCTTTACTCGTTCCGTAATGCATCATCCCATAACTAACTCATTAGTCACATTGCTTGCAAGGCTTATCATGATGTGCATTACCGAGAGGGCCCAGAGATACCTCTCCGATACTCGGAGTGACAAATCCTAATCTTGATTTATGCCAACCCAACAAACACCTTTGGAGACACCTGTAGAGCATCTTTATAATCACCCAGTTATGTTGTGACGTTTGATAGCAGACAAGGTGTTCCTCCGGTATTCGGGAGTTGCATAATCTCATAGTCAGAGGAATATGTATAAGTCATGAAGAAAGTAATAGCAATAAACTTAACGATCATTATGCTAAGCTAACGGATGGGTCTCGTCCATCACATCATTCTCCTAATGATGTGACCCCGTTCATCAAATGACAACACATGTCTATGGTCAGGAAACTTAACCATCTTTGATTAACGAGCTAGTCAAGTAGAGGCATACTAGGGACACTTTGTTTTGTCTATGTATTCACACATGTATCAAGTTTCCGGTTAATACAATTCTAGCATGAATAATAAACATTTATCATGATATAAGGAAATATAAATAACAACTTTATTATTGCCTCTAGGGCATATTTCCTTCAGTCTCCCACTTGTACTAGAGTCAATAATCTAGTTCACATTGTCGGTGTCAAAACCGGCCGATCTCGGGTAGGGGGTCCCGAACTGTGCGTCTGAGGATCGAAGGTAACAGGAGACAGGGGACGCGATGTTTACCCAGGTTCGGGCCCTCTTAATGGAGGTAAAACCCTACGTCCTGCTTGATTGTATTTGATGAGTATAGGGGTTACAAGAGTTGATCTACCACGAGATCGTAATGGCTAGACCCTAGATGTCTAGCCTATGGGAATTGTGATTGCCTCTACGGACCAACCCCTCCAGTTTATATAGACACCGGAGGGGGCTGGGGTTGTACAAAGTCGGTTTACAGAGAAAGGAAGCTACACGATTAGCCACCAAGCTTGTTATCCACGCCAAGGAGAGTCCCATCCGGACACGGGGGAAAGCCTTTTATCTTGTATCTTCACGGCCCATTAGTCCGGCCCATGTCACATAGCCCGGATGCCCGAGGACACCCTTATCCAGGACTCCCTCAGTAGCCCCCAAACTCGCCTTCAATGACGATGAAGTATCCGGCTTCATGTCTTTGGCTTTGCAAGGCGGGTTCTCCATTATACTTCGGATTGGCGATAGTCCGGCTCCATATCTTGAATGTTATATTGATTCTTCGCTGCCGTCGCCTCGGCTTCCACGTGTCGAACGAATACGAACGGTCCAAGTATCTTTTACAAATAACCCCTTGACCATGCAGGGATGGAGTCTATTTAAGGAGATTAGATCTCAGATGCCATCCCACACCATGCAGAAATCCTCGGAACCTGCCATAGGAAATCGCCCAAACATGGTCGGCGCTCCTAGCTCTTCCTCATGCCCCCACGGCCTTCAAAAAGGCGACTGGGAAAGCTGCTCCGTATCCCGTGCCCATCTGAATGAACTTCAGGCGCAGGGATATCTACCTCCCGTGGATCTAGTCTCCGTTCGGGCTGGATTAACATCCTACAATGGTGAAGCCCTGGCGGAGAATTTCCCTAATCCTTCTAAAGAGAAGCGGGTGTGCTTTGTTTCCTTCCTTCTGAGAGGTGTAGGATTCCCTATCCACCCTTTCCTCAGAGGCCTCCTGGAGTATTACGGTCTCCAACTGCACAATCTGACGCCAGGCTCCATCCTGCATATCGCGGGCTTCGTTGCCCTTTGCGAGCTGTTCCTAGGCTGTGAGGCTCATTTCGAGCTATGGCGGAAATTTTTCTGCCTCGTCCCTCGCTCCCAAAAGGGATCTATATTCGAGGTGGGCGGCGCCGAAGTATGGCGCATAGCCAAAACAGGATACCTGTCCGGCACTCCAAAAAAGGCATCCGAAGAGTGGCCCTCGGAGTGGTTTTATATTGAAGACGTAATTCTTCCGGACCCAGTCCGGCGCGGCCTTCCCGAATTCTCCAGTGCTCCTTTAAAGAATCGTGCCAGCTGGCATCCCCGAAGCCTCGAGGAAGAAGACAGCGCGGAGGTCGTGGGACTAGCAAACAAGATCAGAGTGCTTGCCAACTCCGGGCTGTCGATAATTGAGGTCATGGCGATTCCCATAATGCGATGCGTCCAACCGCTCCAATCCAGAGATTTTCCCATGTGGCATTACAACGGGCAGGATGATACCTCCCATTGTCTACGCAAGGGTCCGGACAATTTTGCTGCCCTGGCCGCCATCTTAGCCGACCTATACAAAGGGGAGAAGGAAGACTTCGCTCGTTTAACATGTCGGGAAGGCTTTTCCATGTACAACCCCATCCCCTGGGTGAGTTTTCCCATTATTAGTTTTACTCAATATTTCCCCAGAGTCTATGTTTAGTCGAATTAAATTCGGCTGTTTCTGACAGGAATGGAGAAAGACCGTCAAGGGGATCCACAGCCCCGCTCCGCAGCCAGAGGACCATATTCAGGATTTAGATCCCGGATATGAAGAAGATCCGGACATATATATAGAGCTTAAGGAGGGAGTTTTTTATCAGGCGAGCTATGACGGCACGGAAGTGGCTATTATAGCCGATTACCCCGGCCTTCT
Source organism: Thinopyrum elongatum (assembly GCA_011799875.1). Taxonomy (NCBI): domain Eukaryota; kingdom Viridiplantae; phylum Streptophyta; class Magnoliopsida; order Poales; family Poaceae; genus Thinopyrum; species Thinopyrum elongatum. The sequence continues at coordinate 641,652,746 of CM022299.1, read as the reverse complement.
TCCCTCCTCCCATGTAAGTATTCAGGAGACATCTCCTCAAAAAGAGTTTTCCCCTTGCGCCTCACCCTCCGCACTGTATCGTGCTTCCAAGGGGCGGCGCTCGTCTCATCGAACTGCGGCAAAGGCGTCCTCTAAGAGGACGACGCCCGCGCAGGGCGAACCTTTGAAAAGAAAGGCAAACGATGATGTTGCCGAGCCTTCTCCTTCGTCAAAGAGGTATAATAATTTTGTAACATGCTCTCAGTGGATAGACCGGATTGCAACGCTACCTGCTATACCATATTGTAGGAGGAGCGTACGCCGGACTGCATCCGGAGACCTGGCCGACCATGCGCAGGCTAATCCGGCCCCGGACCCTTCCGCAAGGACTGGGGTTGAAACGGGTGATATGCCGGATTGTCATCTCCCAGAGGATTCGGATGACGTATCCGTCACCCACTCCGAAGTGGAGAACGCAATGAATCATCGGCGGCGGAGAGCGGCTATGCGCGACCCGAATTTCACCGAAGAGGCATTCAACGCCTTCAGCTCAGCGGATGCATACATCCGAGCTGCTCGGGATAGGCTTGCTAGAGCCACTCACCAGCTCTCAAAGGATATGCGGGTAAGAACTCTTGAGCAGATTTAATAATCATATGCCAGTAGCCCCCGAGTCTTGAAGCAGTTGGCCCAACTGATTTGAGAGTCATCACGCCATCAGGTACTCACGGAAAAAATAACACATTATCCAAGGAGCTAGAAGAATGCTGATCTAAGCTAACTGTTGCCACTGCCGAACTGGAAAATTTGAAGAAATCAAAGAAGGCACCTGACGGTAGGTACAATAGTAGCCCTGAAATATGACCCCGTGCCTATGATGATTTTATTTGAATATGCATCGTTTTGTTGGCAGGGTCGACAGATCAGCTGGAGGAGAGGCTAAGGGCTGCTCAAGCAGACAAACAACATGCCGAAGGGCAAGAAGCCGCTGGTCAACGTGTATTAACACGGACCATTAATGAGAAAAACAAACTACAGGATGCGAACATCAAGCAAGCCGAGGAGTTGAAGGACGTAAGAGCCCAATTATCGGATGCTTTGAAGGAGAACAGAAAGCTGAAAGGCGGCATATTCAGTATGCTTTTTATCCTGACTTTCGTATGGTCCCCTGATGGAAAATTTTACAAGTGTGTCTCTGTAGGTGTGCTGACTGGGCGGCCTGAGGAAGAAGTGTCCAAGTTTCAAGGAGACCTGCTACAAGAGCTGTCCAAAGTGCACGAGCGAGCTCGAAAAGCGATGAGGAACATGGCTAAGGCATTATGGCTAGCCGATTCTCCTCCAGGAAGTATGGAGGAGCTCGTGAATTTGTTCAAGTGAGCTCGGCGCCGTTTTGGACTATGGAAAATATCAGCATGCCGAGAAGGCGCACGAGAGGCCTGGGCCATGGTGAAAACGCGGTATACCGGACTTGATCCGAATCATATGGCCCGGGTCGGACCGCGGGGACCAGACGGACAAGAAATTCCAGTCAACTTGGTATATGACCAAGTGAAAACAGCCACCAAATTTTCACAACAGGACTGTAAACTAGACAGCCTGTTAGATAATTTAGAAGAAGAAGCTTTCGATTCCATGTAACAATGTACTTGTATCGCCAAACTTATCTCTACCCGAATTGTTAAACGATTGTCATGGCAGACTTTCCGCTTCAACCTCCGAAACCCAAGGGTTGGAGTGTTTCCGAATACTATACCGACGGTAAATACCAAAGTATGTTTGGAAACCAGGCAGTCCGGTCATAATTGCTTGAACAGACAAGTTGTATTCGGGGAGTTATGTTATATTACATTTGAACGTAAGAAACATCTTCCAGAGAGAATAGTTCCGTTAGGGGTTCCTTTCCCTGGGTCAGCATGCGTATTTGTGCATGCCTGAGCTATGATGCTAAAAAATCACATTACGCTTTATATCTTGGGGGCTTATATTGCAACAAAGGCAGTTCGTCTTTTGTCCGCCGACCAATTATTCCCTTAAGAACGCTAGCTTTCAGCTTCACCCATCTGAGGTACATATCCGGATGACCTGGTTGTAGCAATCGCAGAGGTGCTCCCTTTATGCCCTAGCCGAGCAAGCGGGAACGTAGGGCATAAGCACAGGAGCCAGGCAACCCAGCTTGGCAAAAACTTAAGTCATAGAGGTGCATATAATGGCGAAAAAATGACATATATGAGCAGACGACACATATATACGGCGAGCTTGATGCTCTAATAATAATAAGCTTCTTATGAAAAGAGTACTAAGGTGTGAAGACCTCTAATAATAAAATACGGCGAGCTTGGACACATATATACGCCATGTGATTTAACACCAATAGATCACATCTTTATGTGATTAACACCCATAGTTCACATCGCCATGTGACCAACACCCAAAGGCTTTACTAGAGTCAATAATCTAGTACACATCGCTATGTGATTAACACCCAAAGAGTACTAAGGTGTGATCATGTTTTGCTTGTGAGAGAAGTTTAGTCAACGGGTCTGCCACCTTCAGAGCCGTATGTATTTCGCAAATTTTCTATGTTTACAATGCTCTGCATGGAGCTACTCTAGCTAATTGCTCCCACTTTCAATATGTATCCAGATTGAGACTCAGAGTCATCCGGATCGGTGTAAAAGCTTGCATCGACGTAACTCTTTACGACGAACTCTTTATCACCTCCATAACCGAGAAATATTTCCTTAGTCCTCTTAGGTAACTAAGGATAACTTTGACCGCTGTCCAGTGATCCACTTCTGGATCACTATCCTACCCCGTTGCCAAACTCATGGTAAGGTACACAATAGGTTTGTTATACAGCATGGCATACTTTATAGAACCTATGGCTGAGGCATAGGGAATGACTTTCATTCACTCTCTATCTTCTGCCGTGGTCGGATTTTGAGTCTTATTCAACTTCATACCTTGCAACTCAGGCAAGAACTCTTTCTTTGACTGATCCATTTTGAACTCCTTCAAAATCTTATCAAGGTATGTACTCATCGAAAATCTTATCAAGCGTCTTGATCTATCTCTATAGATCTTGATGCCCAATTTGTAAGCAGCTTCACCGAGGTCTTTCTTTGAAAAAATCCTTTCAAATACTCCATTATGCTTTCCAGAAAAATTCTACATCATTTCTGATCAACAATATGTCATTCACATATACTTATCAGAAAGGCTGTAGTGCTCCCACTCACTTTCTTGTAAATACAGGCTTCACCGCAAGTCTGTATAAAACTATATGCTTTGATCAACTCATCAAAGCGTATATTCCAACTCCGAGATGCTTGTACCAGTCCATAGATGGATCGCTGGAGCTTGCACACTTTGTTAGCACCTTTAGGATTGACAAAACCTTCTGGTTGCATCATATACAACTCTTCTTTAATAAATCCATCAAGGAATGCAGTTTTCATATCTATTTGCCAGATTTCATAAAATGCGGCAATTGCTAACATGATTCGGATAGACTTTAAGCATCGATACGAGTGAGAAAATCTCATTGTAGTCAACACCTTGAATTTGTCGAAAACCTTTTGCGACAATTCGAGCTTTGTAGATAGTAACACTACCATTAGCGTCTGTCTTCCTCTTGAAGATCCATTTATTCTCTATGTCTTGCCGATCATCGGGCAAGTCAACCAAAGTCCATACTTTGTTCTCATACATGGATCCTATATCAGATTTCATGGCCTCAAGCCATTTTGCGGAATCTGGGCTCATCATCGCTTCCTCATAGTTCGTAGGTTCGTCATGGTCTAGTAACATGACTTCCAGAACAGGATTACCGTGCCACTCTGGTGCGGAACGTACTCTGGTTGACCTACGAGGTTCTGTAGTAACTTGATCTGAAGTTTCATGATCATCATCATTAGCTTCCTCACTAATTGGTGTAGGCATCACCGGAACTGATTTCTGTGATGAACTACTTTCCAATTCAAGAGAAGGTACAATTACCTCATCAAGTTCTACTTTCCTCCCACTCACTTCTTTTGAGAGAAAACTCCTTCTCTAGAAAGGATTCATTCTTAGCAACAAATATCTTGCCTTCGGATCTGTGATAGAAGGTGTACCCAACAGTTTCTTTTGGGTATCCTATGAAGACGCACTTCTCTGATTTGGGTTCGAGCTTATCAGGCTGAAACTTTTTCACATAAGCATCGCAACCCCAAACTTTAAGAAATGACAGCTTAGGTTTCTTGCCAAACCACAGTTCATATGGTGTCGTCTCAACGGATTTAGATCGTGCCCTATTTAATGTGAATGCAGCTGTCTCTAATGCATAACCCCAAAACGATAGTGATAAATCGGTAAGAGACATCATAGATCGCACCATATCTAATAAAGTACGGTTACGATGTTCGGACACACCATTACGCTTGTGGTGTTCCAGGTGGCGTGAGTTGCGAAACTATTCCACATTGTTTTAAATGAAGACCAAACTCGTAACTCAAATATTCGCCTCCGCGATCAGGTTGTAGAAACTTTATTTTCTTGTGACGATGATTTTCCACTTCACTATGAAATTCTTTGAACTTTTCAAATGTTTCAGACTTGTTTTTCATTAAGTAGATATACCCATATCTGCTCAAATCATCTGTGAAGGTTAGAAAATAACGATACCCGTCGCGAGCCTCAACACTCATCGGACCGCATACATCGGTATGTATTATTTCCAATAAGTCTGTAGCTCGCTCCATTGTTCCAGAGAATGGAGTTTTAGTCATCTTGCCCATGAGGCATGGTTCGCAAGCATCAAATGATTCATAATCAAGTCCATCTGCATGGAGTTTCTTCATGCGCTTTATACCAATATGACCTAAACGGCAGTGCCACAAGTATGTTGCACTATCATTATCAACTTTGCATCTTTTGGTATCAATATTATGAATATGTGTATCACTACAATCGAGATTCAATAAACCATTTATATTGAGTGTATGACCATAGAAGGTTTTATTCATGTAAACAGAACAAAAATTATTCTTTGACTTAAATGAATAACCGTATTGCAATAAACATGATCCAATCATATTCATGCTTAACGCAAACACCAAATAACATTTATTTTAGGTTCAACACTAATCCCGAAGGTAAAGGGAGTGTGCGATGGTGATCTTATCAACCTTGGAATAATTTCCAACATACATCGTCACCTCGCCCTTAACTAGTATCTGTTCATTTTGCAACTCCTGTTTCAAGTTACAAATCATAGCAACTGAACCGGTATCAAATACCCAGGGGCTACTATGAACACTAGTAAAGTACACAACAATAACATGTATATCAAATATACCTTTGTTTACTTTGCCATCCTTCTTATCCGTACTAAGCAAAATAACATGAACTGTCGCAACGGTGCATACTCAGGGAGAACACTTATACCTTGAAATTTAGTGAGGGATCATCTTATAATGCTAGCGCCGTACTAAGCAAAATAAGATGTATAAAAGATAAACATCACGTGCAATCAAAATATGTGACATGATATGGCCATCATCATCTTGTGCCTTTGATCTCCATCTCCAAAGCACCATCATGATCTCCATCGTCACCTGCTTGACACCTTGATCTCCATCATAGCGTCGTTGTCGCCTCGCCAACTATTGCTTCTACAACTATCGCTAACGCATAGTGATAAAGTAAAGCAATTACATGGCGATTGCATTTCGTACAATAAAGCGACAACCATAAGGCTCTTGCCAGTTGCCGATAACTTCTACAAAACATGATCATCTCATACAATAACGTGTATCACATCATGTCTTGACCATATCACATCACAACATGCCCTGCAAAAACAAGTTAGACGTCCTCTACTTTGTTGTTGTAAGTTTTACGTGGCTGCTACGGGCTTCTAGTAAGAACCGTTCTTACCTACACATCAAAACCACAACGATGTTTCGTCAAGTTTGCTGTTTTAACCTTCAACAAGGACCAGCCGTAGTCAAATTCGATTCAACTAAAGTTGGAGAAACAGACACCCGCCAGCCACCTTTATGCAAAACAAGTTGCATGTCTGTTGGTGGAACCGGTCTCATGAACTTGGTCATGTAAGGTTGGTCCGGGCCGCTTCATCCAACAATATCGCCGAATCTAAATAAGACGTTGGTGGTAAGCAGTATGACTATCATCGCCCACAACTCTTTGTGTTCTACTCGTGCATGTCATCTACGCATAGACCTGGCTCGGATGCCACTGTTGGGGAACGTGGCATGCAATTTCAAAAAATTTCTACGCTCACGCAAGATCTATCTAGGAGATGCATAGCAACGAGAAGGGGAGAGTGTGTCCACGTACCCTCGTAGTCCAAAAGCGGAAGCGTTAGCTTAACGCGGTTGATGTAGTCGAACGTCTTCGCGATCCAACCGATCAAGCACCGAACGTACGGCACCTCCAAGTTCTGCACACGTTCAGCTCGATGACGTCCCTCGAACTCTTGATCCAGCAAAGTGTCAAGGGAGAGTTTTGTCAGCACGACGGCGTGGTGATGGTGATGGTGATGCGATCCGCGCAGGGCTTCGCCTAAGCACTACGATAATATGACCGGAGGAGTAAACTGTGGAGGGGGCACCGCACACGGCTAAGAACAATTGATGTGCTTTGGGGTGCCCCCTGCCCCCGTATATAAAGGAGGAGAGGGAGGAGGCCGGCCCCCTAGGGGCGCGCCAAGTGTGGGGAGTCCTACTAGGACTCCCAGTCCTAGTAGGATTCCCCTTTCCTTTTCCAGAGTGGGAAAAGGGGGAAAGGGAGAGGGAGTAGGAGAGGGAAAGGGGGGCGCCGCCCCCTCCCCTAGACCAATTCGGACTCCCATGGGGGGAGGGGCGCGGCCAACCCTTGTGGGCTGTCCCCTCTCTCCCCTATGGCCCATGAGGCCCATTACCTCTCCTGGGGGGGTTCTAGTAACCTCCCGGTACTCCGAAAAATACCCGAAATGATCCGGAACTATTCCGGTGTCCGAATATAACCTTCCAATATATCAATATTTACCTCTCGACCATTTCGAGACTCCTCGTCATTTCCGTGATCTCATCTGGGACTCCGAACAATCTTCGATCACCAAAACACATAACTCATAATACAAATCGTCATCAAACGTTAAGCGTGTGGACCCTATGGGTTCGAGAACTATGTAGACATGACCGAGACATATCTCCAATCAATAACCAACAGCAGAACCTGGATGCTCATATTGGTTCCTACATATTCTACGAAGATCTTTATCGGTCAATCCGTAATGACAACATACGTTATTCCCTTTGTCATCGGTATGTTACTTGCCCGAGATTCGATCGTTGGTATCTTCATACCTAGTTCAATCTCATTACCAGCAAGTCTCTTTACTCATTCCATAATGCATCATCCCATAACTAACTCATTAGTCACATTGCTTGCAAGGCTTATCATGATGTGCATTACCGAGAGGGCCCAGAGATACCTCTCCGATACTCGGAGTGACAAATCCTAATCTCGATTTATGCCAACCCAACAAACACCTTTGGAGACACCTGTAGAGCATCTTTATAATCACCCAGTTACGTTGTGACGTTTGATAGCAGACAAGGTGTTCCTCCGGTATTCGGGAGTTGCATAATCTCATAGTCAGAGGAATATGTATAAGTCATGAAGAAAGTAATAGCAATAAACTTAACGATCATTATGCTAAGCTAACGGATGGGTCTCGTCCATCACATCATTCTCCTAATGATGTGACCCCGTTCATCAAATGACAACACATGTCTATGGTCAGGAAACTTAACCATCTTTGATTAACGAGCTAGTCAAGTAGAGGCATACTAGGGACACTTTGTTTTGTCTATGTATTCACACATGTATCAAGTTTCCGGTTAATACAATTCTAGCATGAATAATAAACATTTATCATGATATAAGGAAATATAAATAACAACTTTATTATTGCCTCTAGGGCATATTTCCTTCAGTCTCCCACTTGTACTAGAGTCAATAATCTAGTTCACATTGTCGGTGTCAAAACCGGCCGATCTCGGGTAGGGGGTCCCGAACTGTGCGTCTGAGGATCGAAGGTAACAGGAGACAGGGGACGCGATGTTTACCCAGGTTCGGGCCCTCTTAATGGAGGTAAAACCCTACGTCCTGCTTGATTGTATTTGATGAGTATAGCCCTTACTCAAAACTACTCTTTATTATATAACTCTCACACTCGATTACATAGATAGATCATGAAGCAAAACCAAAAGACTAGATCATACTAAAACTTTTATTCTACTAGATCAATATATAACCAAAAGGATCGAACTAAAGTAAATGATAAAGATAAATATGTGATGGTGATACGATACCGGGGCACCTCCCCCAAGCTTGGCACAAGCCAAGGGGAGTGCCCATACCCATGTACTCAAGTCTCCTTCTTCGGTGGTGGTGGTGTGATTGATGATGAGGTGGTGAACTTCTCCAGCTTGCGTTTGACGATGAATCTTTCCTCCCTCAAATCATCGTTTTCTTACTCAAGCTTTAATATACTTTTGCATAATGCCGTCTTACTTTCCTGCAGAAAATGGGACAGGATAAATTGGACCTTAGATTTGCTTGATCTGTTCGGCAGGTTTGACTTCTTGAACTCCACGTGCATATCCCCGGGTTGAGGTAGAGGGACGTCATCTTCCTCCGAGCTGGTCTCTCCTGTTCCCTTCGGGTCATAATCTTCTTCTTCCTCTGTGGTCCAACCGTGATGATCCGTATCCCCATAAACCCTTGGGTTTGCGATATAGTTGGCGACATAGCTCTCTCCATCCGAATCTTGAGACGACATATTTTCAGATCTGCCAGAAAAACAGCTCGAAACAAGAACAGAGGATTTCTCCGTGATGCAGTGGTCAAAACCTTCGGGAGATTATATAATGAATTTTCCCATGCAAAACAAGTAATCTGGGAGAAAACGGAGTCCGAGGGGCACACGAGCTGGCCACAAGCTCGGGAGGCGCGCCCCCACAGCTTGTCGCCTCCTCGTGCACTATTCGGACTACTTTTTATTTTTCTAAATTTTTAAATATTCCAAAACGGAGTAAAGTTGCCTTTGGGAAACTTTTGGAGTCGGTTTACTTACCGTATCACATACGTACTCCATTTCAGGGTTCTGGCGTGTTCTGGAAGGTTTTCTTTATGTACTTCTCTGGTGTTATGGTATGGATAATATTAGTTTCAACATTTATGGGCGTACCTGAGATATAATTTTTGATTCTTTGCCCATTCACCACCTTCGGATTATTGCCTTCGGCATTGTTGATCTTGATGGCACCGGAACGATAAACTTCTTCGATAATGTAAGGACCTTCCCATTTGGAGAGAATTTTTCCTGCAAAAAATCTTAAACGAGAATTGTATAGCAAGACTTGGTCACCTACATTGAATTCATGCTTTTGTATCCTTTTATCATGCCATCTTTTAACCTTTTCTTTAAAAAACTTGGCATTTTCATAAGCTTGGGTTCTCCATTCATCAAGCGAGCTAATGTCAAATAACCTCTTTTCATCGGCAAGTTTGAAATCATAGTTGAGTTCTTTAATTGCCCAATTGAAAGTGCGTTATATCGACTAGAGGGGGGTGAATAGGCGATTTGTACAAATTCGTCACTGAGGAATTTCAAGGTGAGGAAATTCCTAAGCAACGAACTACTTAGCAGCGGAATAAGTACATAGATGCATAACATGGCATAAGCACAGTCATCATGATGAAATGAAATAGGCACAGAGTACAGGTAGCGTGAAATACAGGATAAGCAGGCTGAAGACTAAGTGACTGAAGAATTGGGATTGAGGAAATTGAGAAAGTCTTTAGTCAAAGTCTTCAAACAGTAACAATCAAGTTCATCAACACATGAATGAGGAAATGAAAGGGTTGAGGAAATAGAACCAGTAGCTTGGTGAAGACGATGATTTGGTTGACCAGTTCCAACTGCTGTGACAGTTGTACGTCTAGTTGGAGCGGCTAGGTATTTAAACCTGAGGACACACAGTCCCGGACACACAGTCCTCACCGTATTCTCCTTGAGCTAAGGTCACATAGACCTCGCCCAATCACTCGTGGTAAGTCTTTAGGTGACTTCCAAACCTTCACAGACTCGGTCACTCGGCGATCCACAATTCCTCTTGGATGCTCTAGACCATGACGCCTAACTGTCTGGAGGATGCACAGTCCTCAAAGGTAACAAGCATCGGTTCCACATAGGAACAATCTCTTCAGTGATGCTCAATCAATTTGGGTTTGTAGGTGTTTGGGTTTTGGGTTTTTCCTCACTTGATGATTTTCGCTCAAAGTCCTCGGAGGATGGGATGCTCTAAATGACAAGTGTCAATCTATCTCTCGGAGTAGCCAACCAACTAGTGGTTGTAGGGGGTGGCTATTTATAGCCTAGGAGCAACCTGACATGATAAGACATAAATGCCCTTCAATGATATGACCGTTAGGTGGGTAGATATTTTGGGACAGCTGGCGCGTAGCACAGCATAGGTCGGATATTTGAGTATCAAATTCCTCAGGGCTATCATGTTCCTCACTTGTAGGCAATCCGCACTGGCGAATTCCTAACTCCTCAGTCAGGACAAATTCCTCAGAGACCAGTAGATCTTCGTCTCTGTCACTGAAGAAATTGACTGAACTGTATGAGATTTCCAATGGCTTCACTCAAAAGGATTGGGTAGGTGTAGGATTTTGGGATGAGCATCACTTGGAAACTTTTCCTTAGTTTTACCTCGACCCCCTTTAACAGTATGGTGTTTCCTATGACTCAAGAAGGAGAAAATGAAACTACGAAAACAAAAGTCTTCACGCTTCATAATCCTCGCATGAATACCAAGTCTTCATGGTCACACCAATTTCTTCACTGTCAAAGTCTTCAAGAAAACCAAAGTCTTCAACTGAAGACATACATTTTTAGGGGTCGACTTTCATCGTAAATATCAAACTCCTCATAGACTTATAGACCTGTGTACACTCACAAACACATTAGTCCCTTAACCTATAAGTCTTCAATACACCAAAATCACTAAGGGGCACTAGATGCACTTTCAATCTCCCCCTTTTTGGTGATTGATGACAATATAGGTTAAGTTTTCAACAGGGATAAACATATGAAGTGTAAATACTGATATTGAGGAATTTGATTGCAAGATATAGAAGAACTCCCCCTGAAGATGTTCATATTTGAAAAATTTGCTTTGAATAGCAAATGCACATTTAGAGTAATATCATGGAGATCTCCCCCTATATCTTGTAATTCATACACACATTCAACATATGATATGAAGAATTTGAAATGCATGATGAAATATGGTGTCTGATGAAATTCAGCATGCGTGCATTAACGTACTTGAGGAAATAGCATGCAGAAAACAGAGCAAAAGTATCAGACCACCATAGGACTTAAGTTTACAACTTGATCAGCAAACACTTCAGAAGAGCGAGAGTTGTAACTTAACAAAAAATATGCCCATATAATAGACACGCTTGAAGACTAACTCAAATTTCTCCCCCTTTGTCATCGAATGACCAAAAGGGACGAAAAATGAGGACTATCGCCCCTGAAGAATATCATCAAGATGTCGATGGAGGAGCGCCAGTGTTGTTGGGGTCGTCCATAGAGCTAGGGCCTGCCGCGGTGTCGTCCATGTCTTCAGCTTCGTCTGTCTCGCGCGATGAAGAATATGAACTGGCAACAAGTTGAGGAACTTTAACCTTCTTGAATTTCTTCGAAGGTGGCTGTGACCAGTCAAAGTCCTGTTGAAATTTCATCTCCTTGAGTTCTTCAGCACTATAAAGATTAGACAGAATAGCCCAAGTGTGGTCAAAGACTTCATGCAAATAGTAGTGGTTTTTCTTCACTGAATTCTGGGTGACTGTCATGTTCTGAAGAATTGCACCAAACTGTCTCTTGACCCACTTGTGATTTCTATCAACTTTTTGATGAAGACTAAGGAGCAGCTCACGGTCAGTCATCACACGCCGAGCAGTGGCTTGAGGATATTGCTTTGAAGCTTTGGCGGCAGAATCTTGTGTTGCAGAGTCATCATTGGTGGAATAGGATGCAACTTTGAGAAACTTTCCATCCAATGGATGAGTGCCTTCATCAATAACAGCATCCTTGCCCTTCTCATCAGCTGAGGAAATAGTCTGTTTGAGGACTTCAATAGGGGGGAAATAGCTGAGATGATTTTGAAAGTCAGCCTTATAATGAATTGAAGACCTTGATCTGATGAATTTCATGATCCAGGGAGCATAAGGCTTCAACTCAAAAGGTGACAGAGCAGCATTGGCCAAAGTCCTCATGAAGAAATCGTGGTAGTTGATAGGAATACCATGAATGATATTGAACAGCAGATTCTTCATTATGCCAACAACCTCTTCTTCATCAGAGTTGTGGCCCTTGATTGGACTGAGGGTTTTGGTCAATATGCGATAAACTGTCCTTGGCACATAAAGCAATTCCTTTACGAGGAATGTGGTCCTTGGAACTTGACCAGGCTTCAATGGCTTCATCAGCACTTGCATCAGATGATTTGATAATTCTGGTTCTGCATAGATGAGCCTTGCACCTTCAGTGGGAGGACTGACTGGGACGGCGTGAAGCAATTCAGAGGCCGGTGCTTTGTAATGAGTGTTTTCAGTCATCCAGTCTAGCACCCATGAGTTCACATCTTCAACATTACCATTGATGTGTAATGTGGCATAGAACTGAAGAATGAGTTCTTCATTCCAATCGCGGATGTCGGTGCAGAAGTTGAGCAGCCCAGCGTCATGAAGAACACTGAGGACAGGGGTGAAGCACGGAAGAGACTCCATATCCACATGAGGAATTTGCTTGTGCTCAAATACTTTGTCCTTATCAAATAGGAGTGAAGAGTAAAAGTTCATCTGACTGGCTGTCCAAAAATGCTTGCGTCGAAGTCTAGCAGAGTCATAGGGATTGTAGTCCTTGAAGAAATGATGCTCAGCAAAGAAATCATCAGCTTTGAATTTCTGCCTCTTGGTATGAGGATTTTGTGGCTTGGGCTGAAGATTAACAGTTGAAGTCTTCACAGCCTCTTGATGTACAACCTCTGGAGCCACAGGTTGAGGAATTTCAGTAGCAGTGTCATCAGTAGCAGCCTTGGCCTCCATTTCTTCAACACTAGCAGCTGAAACTTCTTCTGGAATAGAAAGTGAAGCTTGATGTTCTTCAGAGCCCATATGAATTTCTTCAGTTTGCACAGGGGACTGAGTAACATGATGTAGTGTGGTAGTCAGAGGTGAATTGGGGTGATGACTTTCCCAACAGTCATCATTCAGAATAGGAGTTGTAGACCCAATATCCACATCCTCATCTTCTTCATCAATTTCTTCAATGCCTGCCTCTTCAGCTGTGAACTGAGGCATGTGCGATGATACCAGCGGAGTTGAAGGGATAGTATCCACTTCAATTTCTTCATCCAACTGCTCTAAAGAAACAGCAGAAGGATTTTCTTCATCACTGTCATCAGGTATGACAAATTCCTCACCAAAGGGAACAATCTCCTTTGATGGCATGCTTGATATTGGAACATCATCAATTGGGTTATCAATTGAGCTCGTCAAAGTCTTCACTTTCTTGGGAGCTGAAGACTCTGAAGATGCTGATGCTCTCCTTTTCTTCACCGCAGCCTTCTCTACAGCTTTGGTCTTCTTCGCTTTTAATGCAGAAGGAAGGTGGACATCTTTCATCTGTGATGACTTTGCAAGAGGAGCAGATGAAATTGGTTGAATTTCTTCAAGCACAACTGATGCAGTTACCCTGGCTTGTTCAGATTCCTCAGGCGCAACATTGGAGGTTGCCCTGGCATTTTCTTCAGAGACTGGATTTTCTTCATCAGCCCCGGTGTTTTCATTTTCTTCAACAGTCTGATTTTCATCAGCTGTTCTTGCATGTTCTTCAGTAGGCTGAGCAGATGTCTCAGCCTGAGGAATTTCTTGTTGCGATGAAGCTGCAACATTTGGAGTGAATCCCTTTGCCATTCTGACGAATCTGACTTTGGCACCTAGCCAATCTGCACGGTATGCGTCAAATTCATCACTGAGTGCTTTGATCTCCTTTTGCAGATTTACAAGTTCATCAGGAGACATGTTTACAACATTTTTCTTCAGAAAACGCTCCTTCTTGTATTGAGTTTTCTTCACTTGTCTGGCCTTTTCAAACTTCCATTTCTCTTCATTTATGAAGGCCGTCAACATGTGACTTTGGCCAGGAGTGAGGTTCAATTCAGGTAAAGGAGTGTTGGGATCCTTATGCCATAGATCAATGAAGTCGTGGATCTTCCTCGGATCCAGCATGAGGGGCACAGCACTGCCTTTGGCACTAGTGGCCCTTTGTTGTCGATCTCTAATGATCTCAGCTAATTCTTCATCATCAGCTTTGTCTTCACTTGACGGAACTTGAAAGGCGACCTGCTTCTTGTGAGGACTTGGCCTTGTGCCTCGTCCAGCAGTGGCCTTTTTCTTCAGCAAGGTCGGAGCTGTTGAAGACTGAGGTGGAGCTGAGGAACTTGCAGAGGCTCCTGAAGCAATTGAGATTCCAGTAGTCCTTTGGCAAGTGGCAAGATGCACAGGTGCTGAGGACTTTGCAAGAGCAGCTAAGGATTTTGCAACTGAGGGAGTTGGAGCTGCTTTTGAAGAAGTTGCTTGAGGATCAGGCTATGATGGCTTTGAAGAGCTTGGCCGTGAGGGCATAGCAGCTAAGGAACTTGGCTTCACAGCTGATTTCTTCAGCATAGCCTTCTTAGGCTTGCTAGGAGAGGCCTCAGCAGCGGCAGCAGCAAAATCTTCATTGAATTTCTTCACTGCTTCTTTTGCCACCTTAGCCAATTTGGCTTGACGCTTGGCCCATTCTTGAGGAAATTCCTCACCACGCCTAATGCTTGTGGGATCAGCTTCTTGGCCTAGACCCAATGGAGGTCTTGGGCATGGAGGGTGTACGACGAATTTCTTCATGTATTTCGGAGTAACATATCTGTACTCCCTCCATTCCTTCGCCCATCTCCTCTCAATTCTCTGAATGCGCACTTTGCGCTGAGTCTTGGTTTCTTTGCCATGAGTTTCTTCATCAGGAGTGCAGTACCCTGCATATATGTCAATAGGGATCTCAAAAGCAGTATTTGTCTCTGGCCTCTTTTCTCCCTTCTGAGGTCTTTTACCATCAGCCATTTTCTTCACTTGAGGATTTTGAACAATCGAGTTTTCTGACAAGGTATGCAATTTGTCTTCAAGGAACGCTGCAAATGAGTTAAGTTGATTAGAACCTAGAGATTCAGCAGCGGACATGTGTACCTGTGAACAGAGTATAGGTGCGAAGAATGTGGAGAGGTCATATGCGTTCTCAGAAGTTTTTCAAAAGAATCAAGTTTGAGGAATTTGACCATTGGTTGTCTTGAGGAATTTCACTAAGCGTTCTTGACTTAGGTTCCAGAGTTGTATAGATTTGAAAATCCACACAATTGAGGAATCTTGAGGAAAAACATTGCTTAGAGAAACAGATCAAGAACAGAAGCAAGTTGGTGTTTTAAGAACATGAAAGTTGAAGAATAAACACCTTTTTAAGATTTTGTGGAAATCATTAGAATCAACAAGGGCAGTAAAAATAGATTTTATTTACCCTTGATGAAGAACATGACAAACTGAGAGTAGTAGTGGAGAAGCTCATCCGTTCAGATCTTCCTCGCCCTAACTCGGCGATGGAAAACAGCTACGGTGGCGGCGGAGTGAAGATTTCCGCGGCTGGCGTGAGTATGACAGCGACATGGTCGAGGCAGTGAAGCTCTTCCTCACCGGCGACGATGAAGAGTAGCGGCGGCGCTAGGTCATATAGCTCGAGCGAGGGGAGTGAGATTGATCGGGGTAAATGAGGTCTGAGGAGGGCAAGGGGTATTTATAGCCGAGGTGAAAAACTGCTCGTCCGAGGAAAATGGACGAACGTGCCCCTGACCCTTCCCATCCTAGCGACATGTGTCACCCACGTACTGCGAAGTGGAGATCGTGTTAGATCGTGGGTGAATAGAATAATCTCATCGTGGGATGTGGAATGGTTTGAGCGGCAAAAACCGAAAATTCAGATAAGAAAACTTTAATGTTTCGTTGGCAAATTCTTCAGCTGACAAGGACACAGTGAAGATTTTTAATGGGTTTCAAATAGAACGCACATGAAGAATTTGTGAATAGACTGGGTTGAGTTTAGCATAGAGGGGGACGGGTCCGATCACATTCACTTAGAGGAAAAAACCAACTTGAAGAAATAGCAATAAGTGAATGCTGTAGAGGACTGAAAAACTCAAATATATATAGTCAATGAAGAACATAGTCGGAAAGAGTGAAGACTTTGCAAAGTTGAAGAATTTGAACAACTGAAGAATTTCAAACTGAAGAAAAACTCAAATTGAAGATTTTCAACATTTGTTGGTGGCGTGACCCACCGTATAAGAATGATGATTTCAGACGCCGCATACAATTGTTGTAGGGTTCTGAGAATCAAATTCTTCGTTAATTTCTTCATACTTAGAGGGTTAGTCTTCATTGATTGAAGAAAAACGTTACTTCGTGTGTTGCACATCTAAGTCATCAATTTTGCATAAGTGTTAGGATGTGTGTCCTTTTCAAAGAACATTCGAAGATTCTAAGATATTTAGCTCACACCGCAACTTGCTAAATCTCTTCTCATCCAAGGGCTTTGTGAAGATATCGGCTAGCTGTTCTTCAGTCTTCACGTGCTCGATTGAGATGTCGCCCTTCAACACATGGTCTTGAAGAAAATGATGACGAATCTGGATGTGCTTTGTCTTCAAGTGCTGAACTGGGTTATGAGCAATCTTGATGGCACACTCATTGTCACAGAAGAGTGGCACATTCTTCACATTGTTGCCGTAGTCCTTGAGGGTTTGCTTCATCCATAGCAATTGAGCACAGCACAAACCAGCAGCAATGTACTCAGCTTCAGCAGTAGAGAGTGATACGCAGTTCTGCTTCTTCGAGGACCAACATACTAAGGATCGTCCGAGGAAATGGCATGTGCCTGATGTTGACTTGCGGTCCACATGATCACCAGCATAGTTAGAGTCAGAATATCCAATGAGATCAAAAGCCGAGCCCTTTGGATACCATAATCCAAGTGTTGGAGTGTGAGCTAGATATCGAAGAATATGCTTCACAGCCTTATGGTGTGATTCCTTCGGTGTAGCTTGAAAACGGGCACACATGCAAACACTAAGCATAATATATGGCCTAGATGCACATAGATACAATAAAGAGCCAATCATGGAGCGGTATACCTTTTGATCAAAGTCTATACCATTTTCATCAGTGCATAGATGGCCATTTGTGGGCATAGGGATTTTGACGCCTTTGCAATCTTGCATGCCGAATTTCCTCAGCACATCCTTGAGGTATTTCTCTTGAGATATGAAGATGCCGTTGCATTGTTGACGAATTTGAAGACTTAAGAAGAATTTCAATTCTCCCATCATAGACATTTGATATTCCTCACTCATCATATAGGCAAATTCGTCATTGTAACGTTGGTTAGTACAACCAAAGATAATATCATCAACATATATTTGGCACATGAATAATTCATAATCATAGGTTTTGGTCAAAAGAGTTGGGTCAAGTGAACCAGGTTTGAAGCCTTTCTTCATGAGGAATTCCTTCAAAGTATCATACCACGCCCGAGGGGCCTGCTTGAGGCCATAGAGGGCCTTGTTGAGTCTGAAAACTTTGTCAGGATGCTTAGGATCTTCAAAACCTAGGGGTTGAGCAACATATACTTCTTCCTCAAGCTTACCATTGAGGAATGCACTTTTCACATCCATTTGATATAAGATGATATTATGATGATTAGCATAAGCAATCAATATGCGAATAGCCTCAAGTCTAGCAACAGGTGCAAAGGTTTCATCGAAATCAATTCCTTCAACCTGTGTGTAGCCTTGAGCTACAGGACGAGCCTTATTCCTCACCACAAGGCCATTTTCATCTTGCTTGTTGCGGTAGATCCATTTGGTACCGATGATATTGTGCTTGCATGGGTCAGGTCGCTTGACAAGTTCCCAGACATTGTTGAGCTCGAATTAATGTAATTCCTCTTGCATAGCTTGAATCCACTCAGGCTCCAGAATTGCCTCATCAACTTTGGTGGGCTCTGTGATAGAGACAAAAGCAAAATGCCCACAAAAGTTAGACAAATGTGAAGCTCTTGAGCGTGTGAGAGGACCTGGTGCGTTGATGTCGTTGATGATTTTCTCGATCTGCACTTCATTTGCAACGCAAGGATGAGCAGGTTGACGACGTTGAGTGGGCTCAGCATTTTCTTCAGAGCCATTTTCCTCAGGTGCACCAACATGATGGTCTTCACGATCTGGAATGACTTCTTCAGCAGATTCTTTGGTTGGAATGACATCCTCAGTAGCCTTGAACTTGATTGATTCCTCAGGTGACATTTCATCTAGCAAAGGAGGTAGGTGCTCTCTTTGTGAGCCGTTTGTTTCATCGAACCGCACATCCACAGTTTCAACAACCTTGTGGTGAAAGGTGTTGAAGACTCTGTAGGTGTGCGAGTCCTTTCCGTAACCAAGCATAAAATCTTCATGTGCTTTCGGTGCAAACTTAGAATTGTGATGAGGATCTCTAATGCAACATTTAGCACCGAAGACTTTGAAATAACTCACATTGGGTTTCTTCTTAGTGAGGAGTTCATATGAGGTCTTTTTGAAGAATTTGTGAAGATATACCCTGTTGATGATGTGGCACGCAGTATCAATTGCCTCAGGCCAGAAGCGAGGAGGTGTCTTGTATTCATCAAGCATAGTGCGAGCCATCTCAACAAGAGTCCTGTTCTTGCGCTCCACGACGCCATTCTGCTGAGGAGTATAAGGGGTAGATAACTCGTGAGTAATACCAAGTTCATCAAGATAGTCATCAAGACCAGTATTCTTTAACTCGGTCCCATTGTCACTCCTAATGTGCTTGATCTTCACACCGAAGTTTGTTGAAGCCCTCGAGGAAAATTGTTTGAAGACTTCCTGCACTTCAGTTTTGTAAGTGATGATATGCACCCATGTATAACGAGAATAGTCATCAACAATAACAAATCCATATAAAGATGCTGCATTTGTTAGAGTGGCATAATGAGTAGGGCCAAAGAGATGCATGTGAAGCAATTCAAAAGGACGAGTGGTAGTCATGATAGTCTTCGAGGGGTGCTTGGCTCTGGTTATCTTTCCAGCCTCACAAGCCCCGCAAAGATGATCTTTGAGGAATTTGACACCCTCGATGCCAATTACATGCTTATTTTTTGCGAGTGTGTGTAAGTTCCTCATGCCAGCATGACCTAGTCGACGATGCCATAACCAGCCTTCTGAAGCTTTTGCAAGTAGACATGTGGCAGGCTATGGTCCTGTAGAAAAATCAACAATATACAAGTCTCCTCTCCTAAAGCCTTCGAAGACTTTGGAATGGTCAGATTCCATGATCACAACACAACGATATTTTCCAAAGAAGACAACCATATCAAGATCACAAAGCATTGAGACAGACATGAGGTTGAATCCTAAGGACTCGACAAGCATGACTTTGTCCATGTGTCGATCCTTTGAGATCGCAACCCTACCTAGACCCAATACCTTGCTTTTGCCTTTGTTAGCGTAGGTGATATGCTTCAGATGTGATGGAGATAAAGCAGTGTCCATCAATAAGTTCCTGTCACCAGTTATGTGATTTGTACATCCACTGTCGAGGACCCACTTAGTAGCTTTGGGTTGATCATCCTGCAGATGAATTAGTGCATCTTACGTACTCATATACTTCATCAGTGAAGAATATGACATCAAATTCATTAGATCAATTTCATCAAGCAATACAACAGATAAAGCAGTATAAGGACGTGAGAAATGAAAATTCATTTCTTCATGATTAGCTTTCGTCCTTTCAAGCATATTCAGGTCTCCAGCAAATTCTTCAGACATTTAAGTTCGTCTGGAGACCTGACCCTGCATAAGAGATTAGTTCTTTTTCTTCACCACCCACATCTGAAGGAGTGGCAAAGAGTTCATCATTCTACGAGCTCCATATGAGAAAGGTGGCATAGAAGCCAGTGCACTTCGTTTCATAGAAGAGGGGTTAGGGTAAGCATATGAATAAGCAGAGAAATTCTTCGACGACTTATGAACATAATGATTTGAAGAATAATGCACATATTCATAGCCCTTAGACTTTCCCTGCGAAACATAAGTGTTAGCACGATCATGATCATATGAGGATTTGGATCCACTTGAGGAATTTGATCCATGTGAGGAATTTGGTCCATATGAGGACTTGGATCCATATGAAGAATTTGATCTGGGGTTCCTATTATTCACAGGTGGTGTCATGATGACATTCAGCTGAAGACTTTCAATGCACCTTTTGGGAACCCAGATTTTCTTCATAGGGGGACCATTCCTACAGTTAGTTCCAACATATCTAGCAAATACTTCACCATTCTGATTTTTGAACAGTTTATAGTTGGAGTCAAATGACTCATCAGATGAATATGAAGATTCACATGTAAAGCCAGATAAAGTGGATGGATCTATGGGAGGTCCTTTTGCAGCAACCCATGAGGTTTTGGGATACTGCTCAGGTTTCTAGTAGGTTCCATCAGCATTGAGTTTCCTCTCAAAGGCAATACCCTCTTTCCTAGGGTTCCTGTTCAAGATCTGCTTTTTGAGAACATCACAAAGAGTCTGATGCCCTTTGAGGCTTTTGTACATGCCTGTCACATACAATTCCTTCAACCTTGCATTATCGTCAGTGATACTTGTGGTATCCTCAGATGAGGAATTTGTGACCATAGAGACAGTTGAAGAATTTGCAGCAATAGAAGCATTTGAACTTTCAGGTGATGAATTAGCAGATTCACGTTCAATGCATTTCAAACA
This sequence comes from Thinopyrum elongatum, assembly GCA_011799875.1. NCBI lineage: Eukaryota > Viridiplantae > Streptophyta > Magnoliopsida > Poales > Poaceae > Thinopyrum > Thinopyrum elongatum. The sequence goes on along the minus strand of CM022299.1, from coordinate 641,631,777 downwards.
TGGTGGAATGAATTCTTCCTGAGCGGAACTGATCTGTTGATTAAGCAATGAATCGTTTTCCTTCTGAAGATCTTCATAACTCACCCTTAGCTTCTCAAGATCTTGCTTTCTTTGAAGAAATTCATAAGAGAGCTTCTCATGATCAGCTAAGAGAGTGTTATGATGACTTTGAAGATTATCAAACTTAGACTGTAGTCGCTGAAGATTAGCAGTCAGAGTTTGAGTTCGATCCATTTCTTCATCCAACAGGTCATCGCTTTTGCCTAGCAAATTTTGAACCTTTTCAAAAGCCTTTTGTTATTTGACAGCAATCTTAGGAAGTTTGGAATAGCTAGGCTTGAGGTTTTCATCAGATTCATCCTCACTTGATTCAGAGGAGGAATATTTGAGTACCTTGGCAACTTTTGCCATGAAGCAATTGGTGGGAGCGTAGTCATCGTCGTCATTGTCAGTAGTGCCGGGGAAGTCATTTTCCTCAGAGTTGAAGATGGACTTGCTGATGAACGCAGTAGCGAGAGCTAGGCTCGCCACACCAGAGTCTGACTCCTCAGATGCCTCCTCTTCCTCATTTTCCTCAGATTCAGCTTCAGAGTGCATTTCCTTGCCAATGAATGCACGAGGCTTTTTTGATGCGGAGCATCCTACGATCATCCCCATGTACACTACGACTACTCCTCAAGCCCCAAGTGGACCTACGATGAGACCTCAAGCATACGCCATTGGACACAAGTTGAACCCGCTCCTAAATGATTTCCCTTTCCATTCGTGTGAGACATGGTTGCTACCTCATGCAAAGACACCACATGTGCTTAGGTACCAAGAAGAACCTCTCGGAGATGCTCGGGATCACGGACAAGTCCCCAAGTACATGGACGAAGGAGCACGACGAAAGGAACCCGAGAAGGTTCCCAGGCCCCGGACATCCAGCCCCTGGCCCGGACATCCGGCCCCTAAAGCCAGCGGCCATAGCAACAGCCCAGCCGAAGAGCATCTCCAGGCCCCGGACATCCGGCCCAGACCCCCGGACATCTGACGCTCGGCGAACAGCCGGACATCCGGCTCGACCCCCGGATTTCCAGCGCCCCATCACAGAAGCTGGACCCTGCCAGCCCGGACATCCAGCCTCAGCGCCCGGACATCCGGCGTCTCGGGAACGCCCAGACATCCGGCCCGACGCCCGGACGTCCAGCCCTGCCTGTCTGCGCACAGTAATTGGCCGAGGCCCATGTACCCCTTCGCCCCTTAGACTATATATACTCCCCCTCCACCTACGTTTTAGGGTTAGCAAATGTGATAGCTCATTTAGAGATAGAGCTTTTATCATCCATCCGGATCTACTCCACCGAGAGAGACCGTGCCTCTACGGAGAAGATCCACCTTGGATTCAAGACCCCTTCATGGGATGACCCCTCAAGACCTCCTCACGGAGAAGAACTAGTTACCCTATGTATCGTCACTTGTTGATCGTGGATCGTATATCTCTTTGTGTTTCGAGGATCTAGCATATGTGTGACCGAATCTTGTTGGTTTGAGTGATTCTCTCGTGTTTTCCCCCGTGATTTCTCCTCGTGTTCTTCGTGTTCATCGCGGGATCCGCTCCTTTCGTGAAAGATCGGCCATCTAGGGTTCCACCCTACATCATCTTGGATCAGAGCAAGGTTGATCACGAATTTGGAGCCCCCACCCCTTTGTTTTCTAGCCTAATTTTGTTGTGTTCTTCCCCAATTTCGAAAATCCCCACAAAAAATAGCTCCAATTTTTTTTGTGATTTGTTGGTTTTGATGATGTTTTGTTGATTCTGATCCATGGATTTGCTTGGTTTCAAGTGGATCTAGCTTTCCCCCATCTTTTTCCCCACTTCCATCCATAAAATCTCTCCATATTTGCCCCGAAAATCATCAATTTTCGCCCCAAAATCGAGTTCCTTGAGTTCATCATCGGATTAGGAGCCCGGACATCCGGCCCGTGGCCCCAGACATCCGCCCCCCCAGACATCCGGCCCGTAGGCCCGGACATCCGGCTCCTGGAGTGCATTTTCGCGTGCGGTTCTGTAAATCAGCCCCGGAAATCCGGCCAAACTCCCGGATGTCCGGCCCCTGACATTTCAGCCTCCCGTGTTTTACCGTTTTGACCGTAACTAATTCATCCGGAGTCCGTTTTTGACGTTCTTTAGCTCGTTTTGAAGCTATTGACATCCCCCACCACATAAAAATACTACCACCACCATTTGACTCCATGAAATTTTTGGAACTTTGGCATCTTTGCCTAGGGCTTCCACCACATCCTCCGCATTACCACCACCGACTTCCGCAACCTAACCCATTTTGATCCATATAGCATTAGTGGTTGTTTGAGTTGTGATTCGAGTCTCCTAAGGTGTTTCGGCTACTTAGGGACGATTGCTTCTTCATCAACCACCACCATAACTTCCACATAGGCTTGCCCACCATACACTTCCGCCATCCCAACTTAACCCAATTTTGTTTGTGTTGTGAGTTGTGTCTCCTAAGGTGTTTCGGCTACTTAGGGACGGTGACTTCAACTCCGACACAGTGTATAGTCCACTACCATAACCTCCACATCTGCATTGCGTACTCCAAAACCCATCATTACATTTCCGCAATCCCGTTGAGCTTCCGCAAAACCACCACCGCATTCCCGCTACCACCATTTGACATTTGACATTTGAGATTTTGAGTTCGCGGTTTTTTCCATTTCCTAAGGTGTTTCGGCTAATTAGGGACGGTTCGACATCAAGAACACCGCCACTCATCATCACAACGAGGTCGTCATCGTACATAAGGACGGTAACCTCGACGACACCATTGTATATTCCCCTTGCAATTGCATTGATAACCCCTAGCCCATTTTGCGTCACTTGCCTATCGAGACTAGCCTTTGAGTATTGCCGGCAACGTTACTTGTGCACATTAGTGATCCGCCCTTCCATTGCATACATACCATATCATATTGGTATCATCATATCATCTCGTGTGCCAAAAGTTTGCTCCCGCATATACACAATTGCTATCTTGGTTTGTGCATTTCGCATAGTGGCCATACAAAAAAAAAGAGAATAAGCTTTTAAGCAAAAGAGTGAACAAAGAGCTTGTAAGCAAGTGCCATAGCATCATACCACATTGCATAAGATTGTCATATCCGATCATCTTGGATCATCTTGAGAGGAACACCGGGAACCATACATACATAGCATACTTGGGGTAGAAAGTTTATATATTTTGCATCTTATAGATTGTGCACAAGTGTCGTATCCGCCTATTGAGCAATCGTGCTAGCGTCTCTGTTGAGTTGTGCAACACGAGCGTTTTCCGTGGATTCCACATTTTGTGCTCATTCCTTGGTTGCACGACCCCATTTATCTATCCGTGTGTGTGTTTCCGTGTGCCATTCTTTGCTATTGGTCTACTTGTTTCACTTGCGAATTTGTGAATCTCTTTCAACATTATTGACTCTTGCTAACATTTTGCATTAAATTTTTGTGCCACTATCCTCACCAAGCTCCACCATAAGCTTTACTTGTGTAGGTGTGAGAAATTGACAAGATCGGTGCCAGTTGTGCTATTTCCTTGTTACATTATTGAGTGATCATTGATCCATCTTCAACATCGGTCAAGGTACATTTGGTATAGTTATCTCCTTTCTTCCACTCATATTTGCTCGAGTCTTGTGATGGGTAGGAAAGGCATTTCATCTCCGGTCTTCCACGATAACGACGGCGCGAAGAACTACATCACCAAATCATCAATCTTCGATCTACAACGACAAATGCAAGGTGCACAATCTACCTTGCAAGAGCGCCTCGACAACCTCGCCATCAACATACGACACTCCGAAGCAAGGAAAAGGGACTACATCGACACCAAGTTGGACGAGCTAAAGGATCAACTACGAGACATGGTGGCCGACTACAAGTCTTCTTCCCCTTCATCATCTTCAAGGTGACGGCGAGCAAGTCGATCATCTTCGGAGCGCCCACACGATGCAAGCGCAATTCGTCCACGTCCACATCTCCATGGCGACCACCATCACGTTCGTGATCCACATCGTTATGAAGGGCAAGTCACCTCCAAGCAACATGTGCACGACGACGACGAACGACATCTACTACGAGCTCAAGTACGACAACGACACCATCAACATGAAGATGCTCGAGATGTGCCTACCTACAAGTCCAAACAAGCTCTACATCAAGCTACGACCAAACTTCATGAGCACAAGAGAAGACCGCGAGACGACCACCACCAGGACGGCGCTACGGCTACAACAACCACTTCGGCATCTTCGCCAAGTGCTATCAAGGCATCTTCGCCTTTGGACATACGGCATCTTCGCCTACTTCCCATGAGTTCGCCTACATCGACATCTTCAACAATGAGGCGACCACCTACGAGCGAGGGCGACTATTCCATCTTCGTAAGCCCCTCAAGGAAGATGGCCGAGCATGGGAAATTCCCTTCGGTCATGGAGACGAGCTACGAGGAGCCACATCATATGGGCCTCCAACAACAAGTCGGCGACAAGAAGGTCGAGCTAGGGCCATCCCCTTCGACCATGGCGACGAGCATGAAGCTCTTCAACAACATGAAGACGGCACCCATATTGGACTCATACTCCGAGTCAAGCTACGAGACCGCACATGAGACCTTCTCTTTGATCTCGGAGGAGAGTGACGTTTTGCCACTTCCTACGGCTTTCATCTTTGGAGGCGTTAGGGATGAGGAGGTTGAGCATGGGACTATCCCTTCAACCAAGGCGGCGATAGGAGTTGAGCATGGAGACATTTGCACCTACATCTCTCCGACACCCACATATGACGAGATGCCCCAATTGCCATGTGAGGAGAGCCATCACCACATGAGTGACATGAGTGACTCCACCATATGTGACATTGAGAGCATTTCCTATGAGAGGATGAGTGTGACCACCACTAGCCCGACACATGAGAGCATGCCACACATCCTATGTGAGGTTGAGAGCCATTTGGGTGACTCCACCAACCATACGAGTGAGCACATCATACCGGGAGTGCGTGAGCCACAACACTTAGTGAGTGAGGTAGTTGACATGGCATGTGAGGCCACTATGGTTTCTAACGACTTACCCTCTACTCCGAGTGTGTTTTCCCTTTTGGTGCTACGTCTCCTACATGACGACATGCCTATCCTCGATGAGTCCATACCTCCAATGGAGACGACGATGGCCATGGTGGACGATGATGGACTCCCCACATGGTTCCATCAAGATGAAGATGACCACGACTTGGTCTTCAACACCTCACCTACAACACATGAGCGATGCTCCAAAGGTAACATAGGTGATGGTGCTTCTCTTGTCCCACTAGTGGACAATTTTACAAATGATTGCTTGCATGATGATGATCACCTTATGGATTCAGCACATACTATGTCTTCTACATGCTTAGATATGCCACCTATTTATAATGAATATGATGATGAGCATGTTGATTTGCCTAGTTGTGATGCTATGCTCCATAGGATATCATGTGAAAATTCTTTTGGTCACATCATGTTCGACAACCCTTTGAACTTGTCATATGCTATGAGTGAGATCTCCCATATTGCATCATTTCAATCTCAACATAGTAAGTATGCATGCCCCATTAAAATAAATCCCATTTGCACTTATGGCATAGATGACAAGATGATGGTCATTGGCTTTTGTTTTTCATGCGATGATATTGCCATGCTTCCTTTACATGATTTGCGCAATTCATCTACTATGCCATGCCATGATCACATTGTTCCAAATATGCTTTGTTTTGGATGTTGTCAATATTCTCCATGTGATGTTTCCACTAATGCTCATGAGGAGACCCCCATAGTTTCCTCATACATATTAGGAGATTTTGATGCATTCCATACTTTGCATGATTCCCATAATTGCATGCACCCTATGCATTCCATGAATAACAATGCTCTACATATTTCTCGTGATGCATTACACAATTTGAGTCTCCATTATGCTATACATAATAAGAAACCTCTCATGATGGATGACATGTTTCTATATCACGCATCACATTTATTTGAGCATTGGATATTTGGTGCTAACCAACACAAGCACGTATGCATCATGATGGATGATGTGTACATATACCACGCACACATAATTTTCCCTTTACCTTTGTTTTGTGTAGGTACTCACATATACTCGTCAACATCTCAATCCCAAGAGTTGACGAAACAAGCTCTTGAGAGCAACGACGACTTGGGATCCCGTGGACTATCCTTACCACCGTTCCCTTCGCGCAACGACTACGCGCATCTCTTCTACTTGGCTCTCACACGGCTATGGGCCATATACCATTTGTCACCTTATGCTTATTTTACCGTGTTCACTTTGCATGTTATGCCTCTTTATATGCCTTTGCCATGCAATTGTGACCCTTGTTTGCACTTACATATGATCCACCATTCTACTAGTAATATGTGTATTTGCATGCTTGGTGGAGATACTTGTTGCTATTGCCATGTTCTATATGTGCCACATGCTATTGATGCTTGTTGTGTTGGGAGAGTCATGATGTCCCATTGCTATTTACATATGGCCTCTCGCCAATACATTGATGATACATTACTCATATCTTGCTTTCATGCTTGTGATATGTCATGTGCATTATTCATGCCCACTATTTACACACATGACATGCTTCCCATGATTCCTTCTAGTACGTTGCATCTTCGCACTACTAGCTTGATTGACTTGATCACTATGATTGCTTGCTTTGTCGCATCACCCATGTTCCATTCTTACTGGCTTTCTTGGGTTGATGACATATATGTTCATGCCTCTCACTTGATTTGTCTTAATCATTGTCTCTTGTCTCCGTTAGTTGCACCATTCATATCCACTTGTCATGCGTGCACCGATACTATGCTTATTGATCATGGAGACTATGACACCTTCCTTGTGATGCATGCTTGCTTGATTGAGACTATTGTCTTTGGTTGTAGTTGCATCATATGCTTTCATACCATACCACACCTTGTCCTTTCTTATGATGAGCATGATGCATACACTTGTTGGGTATCTTACCACACGAATGATAGGTTTTGCACTTCCGCTAACCTCATTTGTTTTTTCGAGTGTTTGCCATGTTCTTTCGTTTTGAAGGATTCACAAGGCGGTACCATAATGAGACATATTAGTCATGCAAAGGTCTACATGATGCGCGACACCAACATTTTCGACATCCTCATAAAGGTGAACTCCTTCCCTTTGAGCCATCCTCAAATACGCATATTGGATGGGTCATTCTTTCATTGTTGTCTCCTTCTTCTTGTCTACATGATACATCTATTGGATGGAGGAACGACATTAGAGATGGACTCTATGGACCTTTACATTGAGGAGCGCTCGGACTTAGTGGATTCACCACCGGACCACCACTTCTACCACGACATTGAGCTATGGTACAACACCACCCATAACAAATTTGCATCTTATGCATGGATTGACTCACATTATGATTGCCTTGTAGCATCTTCCATTTCTATGTCATCCATGATATATGAGCTTATGCACTTCCTAAGCAAATTTGTTGTGATCTTTCTTGATGGCATATTCATACATCATGATCATATTGCCCACCATCAATTGCATGATCACATACTCACACTGAGCACCAATTACCATGTTCATGCTTTTGATACACCGTCCCATTATGACATCATTTTGCACAATGGTTGCATTGATCACATTCACAATACATTTGTGTGCAAAATGAATGCTTTTGCTCCCATGAATGCTTTGCATATCATTCTATATCATCTTCATAAGCTTCATGCGCTTTGTCACGAACAATCTTGCCGAACGAACACATGCTTACTTGATGGACACCTAGTGTGCGCTAACCATTGTATTTCCGAGTGTCGTTTGTGTTTGCTCTTTTTGCATGTATACCACTCCGGCGACACCTTGGAGTACTTGGATTGCGCCATGTCTTCAACTCCGTCCAACTACAAGTTCGTCCACGACAACCGTTTCCATGGTGATGAGGTTTTCGATCCGAGGTCGGATCTTTCCCAAGGGGGGGGGGGAGATGATGCGGAGCATCCTACGATCATCCCCATGTACACTACGACTACTCCTCAAGCCCCAAGTGGACCTACGACGAGACCCCAAGCATACGCCATTGGACACAAGGTGAACCCGCTCCTAAATGCTTTCCCTTTCCATTCATGCGAGACATGGTTGCTACCTCATGCAAAGACACCACATGTGCTTAGGTACCAAGAATAACCTCTCGGAGATGCTCGGGATCACGGACAAGTCCCCAAGTACATGGACGAAGGAGCACGACGAAAGAAACCGGAGAAGGTTCCCAGGCCCCGGACATCCAGCCCCTGGACCGGACATCCGGCCACTAAAGCCAGCGGCCACAGCAACAGCCCTGCCGAAGAGCATCTCCAGGCCCCGGACATCTGGCCCAGACCCCCGGACATCCGGCACTCGGCGAACAGTCGGACATCCGGCTCGACCCCCGGATTTCCGGCGCCCCATCACAGAAGCTGGACCCTGCCAGCCCGGACATCCGGCCCCAGCGCCCGGACATCTGGCGTCTCGGGAACGCCCGGACATCCGGCCGACACCCGGACATCCAGCCCTGCCTGTCTGCGCACAGTAATTGGCCGAGGCCCATGTACCCCTTCGCCCCTTAGACTATATATACTCCCCCTCCACCTACGTTTTAGGGTTAGCAAATGTGATAGCTCATTTAGTGATAGAGCTTTGCTCATCCATCTGGATCTACTCCACCGAGAGAGACCGTGCCTCTACGGAGAAGATCCACCTTGGATTCAAGACCCCTTCATGGGATGACCCCTCAAGACCTCCTCACGGAGAAGAACTAGTTACCCTATGTATCATCCCTTGTTGATCGTGGATCGTGTATCTCTTTGTGTTTCGAGGATCTAGCTTATGTGTGACCGAATCTTGTTGGTTTGAGTGATTCCCTCGTGTTTTCCCCCGTGATTTCTCCTTGTGTTCTTCGTGTTCATCGCAGGATCCGCTCCTTTTGTGAAAGATCGGCCATCTAGGGTTTCACCCTACATCATTTTTGGAACTGCTCTTCTTATGAGATGAAGACTTTGAAGATTTTGACGATGAGGACTTTGAAGATTTCTTCTTCTTCTTTGAGTCATCGGAACTGTCATCCTTGTATTTCTTCTTCTTTGATTCCTTCTCCCACTGAGGACAATCAGTAATGTAGTGACCAGGTTTCTTGCATTTGTGTCAAGTTCTCTTCTTGTAGTCACGGGATGAGGAATCTGATTTCATGTCATCACCTCTTGAGGATTTGCCAAAGCGACCACGTCTGGAGAACTTCTGGAATTTCCTCACGAGCATTGCTAGCTCCTAACTCAGTTCTTCAGGATCACCAAGGCTGCTACCAGAATCCTCTTCTTCAGATTCAGAGACTGCCTTGGCCTTCAGTGCGCGTGATCTACCATAGCTCGGTCCATAGAGATCTCTCTTCTCAGCAAGTTGGAACTCATGAGTATTTAGCCTCTCGAGGATATCAGCAGGATCAAGTGACTTGTAGTCTCCATGTTCTTGAATCGTTAGTGCAAGAGTGTCAAATGAGGAATCAAGCAATCTCAACAATTTCTTCACCAATGGTCGGTGATGTCAGTGGCACCAAGTGCTTGAAGCTCATTTGAGATGTCAGTGAGGCGATCGAAGGTTTGCTGAACATTTTCATTGTCAAGTCTTTTGAAGCGGTTGAAGAGATTGCGAAGAACGTCAACTCGAGAGTCACGTTGAGTTGAGACTCCTTCGTTGACCTTGGACAGCCTATCCCAGATAAGCTTTGCTGTCTGCAAAGCACTCACTCTGCCATACTGTCCTTTGCTCAGATGGCCACATATGATATTCTTCGCTTGAGAGTCGAGTTGCTTGAATCTCTTCACATCAGCAGTGTTCACGGAAGGAGTGATGGAGGGAACGCCATTTTCCACAACGTACCAGAGATCTTTGTCAATTGCCTCAAGATGCATGCGCATCTTATTCTTCCAGTAGGGGTAGTCCGTCCAATCGAAGGTAGGACACCCAGCCGAGACCTTGATCATGCCTGCAGTCGACATAACTAAAACTCCAGGTGGTTAAACCAAAATCACACAGAACAAGGGAGTACCTTGCTCTGATACCAATTGAAAGTGTGTTATCTCGACTAGAGGGGGGGTGAATAGGCTATTTTTACAAATTCGTCACTAAGGAATTTCAAGGTGAGGAAATTCCTAAGCAACGAACTACTTAGCAGCGGAATAAGTACTCAGATGCATAACATGGCATAAGCACAGTCATCATGATGAAATGAAATAGGCACAGAGTACAGGTAGCATGAAATACAGGATAAGCAGGCTGAAAACTAAGTGACTGAAGAATTGGGATTGAGGAAATTGAAAAAGTCTTCAGTCAAAGTCTTCAAACAGTAACAATCAAGTTCATCAACACATGAATGAGGAAATGAAAGGGTTGAGGAAATAGAACCAGTAGCTTGGTGAAGACGATGATTTGGTAGACCAGTTCCAACTGCTGTGACAGTTGTACGTCTGGTTGGAGCGGCTAGGTATTTAAACCTGAGGACACACAGTCCGGGACACACAGTCCTCACCGTATTCTCCTGGAGCTAAGGTCAGATAGACCTCGCCCAATCACTCGTGGTAAGTCTTCAGGTGACTTCCAAACCTTCATAGACTCGGTCACTCGGCGATCCACAATTCCTCTTGGATGCTCTAGATCATGACGCCTAACCGTCCAGAGGATGCACAGTCCTCAAAGGTAACAAGCGTCGGTTCCACACATGAACGATTTCTTCAGTGATGCTCAATCACTTTGGGTTTGTAGGTGTTTGGGTTTTCGGTTTTTCCTCACTTGATGATTTTCGCTCAAAGTCCTCAGAGGATGGGATGCTCTAAATGACAAGTGTCAATCTATCTCTCGGAGCAGCCAACCAACTAGTGGTTGTAGGGGGCGGCTATTTATAGCCTAGGAGCAACCTGACATGATAAGACATAAATTCCCTTCAATGATTTGACCATTAGGTGGGTAGATATTTTGGGACAGCTAGCGCATAGCACAACAACGGTCGGATATTTGAGTATCAAATTCCTCAGGGCTATCATGTTCCTCACTTGTAGGCAATCCGCACTGGCGAATTCCTAACTCCTCAGTCAGGACAAATTCCTCAGAGACCAGAAGATCTTCGTCTCTGTCACTGAAGAAATTGACTGAACTGTATGAGATTTCCAATGGCTTCACTCGAAAGGATTGGGTAGGTGTAGGATTTTGAGATGAGCATCACTTGGAAACTTTTCCTTAGTTTTACCTCGACCCCCTTTAACAGTACGGTGTTTCCTATGACCCAAGAAGGAGAAAATGAAACTACGAAAACAAAAGTCTCCACGCTTTATAATCCTCGCATGAATATCAATTCTTCATGGTCACACCAATTTCTTCAGTGTCAAAGTCTTCAAGAAAACCAAAGTCTTCAACTGAAGACATACATTTTTAGGGGTCAACTTTCATCGTAAATATCAAACTCCTCATAGACTTATAGACCTGTGTACACTCACAAACACATTAGTCCCTTAACCTATAAGTCTTCAATACACCAAAATCACTAAGGGGCACTAGATGCACTTACACCAATAAGCTTTATGTTCTAATTTGAGAGGTAAGTGACATGCTTTTCCACAAACCATTTTATATGAAGACATACCCATAGGATTTTTGTAAGTAGTTCTATAGGCCCATTATGCATCATCAAGTTTCTTAGACCAATTCTTTCTATACCTATTGACAGTCTTTTGCAAGATCAGTTTTATTTCCCTATTACTTAATTCTACTTGACAACTAGACTGAGGATGATAAGGATATGCAATTCTATGGTTAACATCATACTTAGCAAGCAATTTACGGAAAGCACCATGAATAAAGTGTGAACCACCATCAGTCATTAAATATCTAGGGACTCCAAACCTTGGGAAAATAACTTCTTTAAGCATCTTAATGGAAGTGTTATGATCAGCACTACTAGTTGGAATAGCTTCTACCCACTTAGTAACATAATCAACAACAACTAAAATATGAGTATACCCATTGGAGGAAGGAAAAGGCCCCATATAATCAAATCCCCAAAACATCAAATGGTTCAATAACGAGTGAATAATTCATAGGCATTTCCTGACGTCTACTAATGTTACCAATTCTTTGACATTCATCACAAGATAAGACGAACTTACGAGCATCTTTGAAAAGAGTAGGCCAATAAAAACCATATTGTAATACCTTATGTGACGTTCGGTCTCCTGCATGGTGTCCTCCGTATGACTTAGAGTGACACTTCCGTAGGATCTGTTCCTGTTCATGCTCAGGTATACAACGTCTAATAACACCATCTACTCCTTCTTTATAAAGGTGTGGGTCATCCCAGAAGTAATGTCTTAAATCATAGAAAAACTTTTTCTTTTGCTGGTATTTGAAACTAGGTGGTATAAATTTAGCAACAATATAATTAGCATAGTCTACATACCATGGGGTACTACGAGAAACATTTATGACAGCTAATTGTTCATCAGGAAAACTATCATCAATAGGTAGTGGGTCATCAAGAATATTTTCTAACCTAGACAAGTTGTTGCTACGGGGTTCTCAACTCCTTTCTATCAATAATATGTAAGTCAAATTCTTGTAGCAAGAGAACCCACCTGATGAGTCTAGGTTTAGCATCTTTCTTTTCCATAAGATATTTAATAGCAACATGATCAGTGTGAATAATTACTTTAGAATCAACAATGTAAGATATGAATTTATCACAAGTAAACGCAACCGCTAAAAATTCCTTTTCAGTAGTAGCATAATTTCTTTGAGCACTGTCTAGAGTTTTACTAGCATAATGGATAACATTTAATTTCTTATCAACTCTTTGTCCTAGAACAACACCAACAACATAATCTCTAGCATCACACATAATTTTAAAGGGTAAGTTCCAATCAGGTGGTTGAACAATAGGTGCAGAGATTAAGGCTTTCTTAAGTATTTCAAAGGCTTCTAAACAATCATCATAAAAAATGAATGGAACATATTTTTGCAAAAGATTAGTGAGAGGCCCAGAAATTTTAGAGAAGTCTTTAATAAATCTCCTATAGAAGCCATCATGACCAAGGAAACTTCTTATACCTTTGATATCTGTAGGACACGATATTTTCTCAATTGCATCAACTTTAGCTTTAGCAACTTCAATACCTCTTTCGGAGATTTTATGCCCCAATACAATACCTTCATTAACCATAAAGTGGCACTTCTCCCAATTTAAGACAAGATTAGTTTCTTCACATCTCTACAAAACTCGATCAAGATTGCTTAAGCAATCAACAAAAGAAGTCCCGTAAATGAAAAAATCTTCCATGAAAACCTCCACAATCTTTTCACAAAAGTCAGAGAATATAACAGTCACACATCTTTGAAAGGAAGCAGGTGCATTGCATAAACCAAAAGGCATACGTCTATAGGCAAAAGTACCAAAAGGGCATGTAAAAGTAGTTTTTTCATGATCCTCTTGTGACACATGTATTTGAGAAAAACCAGAGTATCCATCTAGAAAGCAGAAATGTGTATGTTTTGATAATCTTTCTAGCATTTGATCAATAAAAGGCAAAGGATAATGATATTTCCTAGTACCTTTATTTAATTTTCTAAAATCAATTACCATTGTATAACCTGTGATAATTCTTTGTGGGATAAGTTCATTTTTATCATTAGGAACTACAATAATACCTCCCTTCTTAGGGACACAATGAACATGACTTACCCATCTACTATCAGTAATAGGATAGATTATACCTGCTTCCAGAAGATTTAATATTTCATTTCTTACCACTTCTTTCATCTTAGGATTTAACTGTCGCTGATGATAAACAACTGGTTTAGCATGTGGTTCCATATTAATTTTATGCTGACATAGAGTGGGACTAATGCCCTTAAGATCATCTGGAGTATATCTAATAGCGGCACGATGCTTCCTCAGAGTTTTCAATAATCTTTTTTCTTCACGCTCTGAAAGGTTAGCACTGATAATAACAGGATATATCTTCTTTTCATCAAGATAAGCATATTTCAAAGTATCAGGTAACTGTTTAAGCTCAAAAAAAGGATCACTCTTGGGTGGTAAAGGATCTCCAAGAATCTCAACAGGTAGATTATGTTTCAAAATAGGCATTCATTTAAAGAATATCTCATATATTTCATTTCTTTCATCCATATGCATATCATTTTCATGGTCTATGTGACACCCTGGTTTTTGCCTCTTTTATTTTTCTGGAGTTATCGCATATTTGGTTTGAATTTGGGTTTTTGAATTAACTCATTTGGACAAAGCACTTGGGTTTTCTTTTGGTTTTCACCCAAGTGACTCCTATCACTCTCAAAAACATCTCTTGACATCATATCTCTCAAAATAATGCCATGGGAATATTTTTCTCAAAGGCATAATATTCATTTTCTCTTTGAAAATGAATGTTCTTCACTTCTATTCCAAAGCAACCCCTATTTTTCTTGCTCCAAAAAATCTGAGAAAATTTCTAAACATTCTTTAGGTCATGCCTCATCTTACCATGCAAAAATATCTCATGGTCTTGTGAAATATTTTTGCTCTAGAAAATCATTTCTCTTCTGGACAGAAAAGTCACTTTGTGAAGGAAGTGCATTTTTGCCTAATCCTTTGGAGCTGAATTTTATGGCTTAATGACCTTCCAAACAAAACCTTAACCTCCAAGTTTCAGCTCTTAACTCCTTGTTGATTTCTCTGAAATGACTACAACATTTCTTGTCCAGAAACTTGTCAGTGATCTCAAGTCACTTCTCGTCGACCTGGCAATGAACCAACACATCAAAGTGACCCAGCACTGCAAGGACTTGAGACTAGACATGGTTTTGCAGCCCTAGCGGACTACGTTGCACCTGTGCATACGGTGACCGCGTGTGCACAGGGTGGTCGACAGGCGCTCGGCGCGCTCTGCGCGTCGCCAGCCCCTCTGCCGCACCCATGAAGCCACCCCCAGCCAACCCAGCATGTAATTTGTCCTCTGCTACCTCGACTTGTCCCTCCCGACTACTCCCTGACGCTCCTCGACGCCGGCGGCAGGCGCTGCGAACGCGGACACGGAGGAGCAGAGAGCACAGTGCACCTGCATGACCGTGCCGTCCCTCTCCTGCGCCGTGTACTTGGCTCTATCCCTCCACTATGCCTGTGTGATCACCAGTGAGCTCTCCCATCACTCTGAGCCCCTCTCATCACCTCTCGCCATCTCCAGAACCTCTCCGGCAGAACCGAGCTCGGCCACCCCCCTCCCCTATAAATACAGCCCTCCCCGAGCCTCTCCATCCATGCCAAACTTCTCCACTGGCCACAAATCGCCTAGTATAGCTCTACGGCAAGGCCTGGCGGGCCTCTGGCCACCGTTCTTCACCAGAGCTCGCCACTGATCCCCCTCGGCATTCCAATCACTCCGCTGCTCTTCGACCTCTCTCGTCTACTCAGGCATGCTTGTGTGATCCTTCTGGTCGAGACGGAGCTGCTGGACCGAAGCTAGCTCACCGGGAACGCCAACTCCGACGAGCCCCGCCGCCCGCCATCTCTGGAGAGGATCACCGCGACGCTGTCCGTCCATCCCAGCCCTCAGCTCCGGTACATACATGCTCAGCTCTAAGCGTCGCGTCCATCTATCCCTTCGCCGGCGGCCGCCGTGGTCTCCTCGCCGGAGAACCATCGGCGACAGCGCCGCCGTCCTCTGTCTCCCTCTCCCTCTCTTCTAAACCTTACAGCAGGACCCGCCTGTCAGCCTCTCCCTCTATCTCCCGAAGCGGTATAAGTGAAAGCGTAAAACCAAAATACGCCTTCGACATCACCCCCTTCTCTAATTTCTGAAAATTCATTTTAATTTAGAAATTTGACCCAACTTTGACCAGCCATAACTTTTATTCTATAAGTCCAAATCAGTTGATTCTTTTTGCATTGGTTTTTTCTGGAGATCCTCTACCAGCATGCAAATTTTGAGAATTTTGCTTGTTGTTTATAATTTCTGGTGCATTTAAATGTGTTATGTGACATTTTCTTTTTGAATTTTTGGATCGTTTTTAGAAGAGCAAACTTGTCTTGAAGAGGACCAGGAGTTTTGTGACCCTCCTCTGAACTAAGTAAAGCCACCACAAACATTTGCAAGAGTGACATTGCAATGGCTATGATTTTACTTGAATTTAAATTCATATAATGCATATAGTTATTCAAATGATTTCACTTGTGCTAGTTTCACTTTCATATCATGCTTGCTATGTTTACAGAAGTATGCGGGTTACTTATTCAAGTTTATGCAGTAGAGTTGATATGGTCATTAGCATGTTTATGTTGATACCGTCATCAGGTTGAAATGGTGCATATGCATATCATGGCATACTATGGCTCGAGTAGATTTTATTTCAAGTTAAACATGATAATAACACAACTTGAACATGCTGTTGATTGAGTCATGGTGCCACCGAATCGAGCTTCCCGGTGCAACCACATTTGCCTTTATGGGAAGGACCTTATTCGGTCTATTGTCATGCCTCTCGCCGGTGCCTCCAACTAGGGAAGGTTATGCGCTTGCGCTACCCTGGCCCGGTAGGTAGGCATAGCCTTGTGTGCCCGTAGTTCTTTTGGTACCAATGTTCCCGTTTGGCACCATTTTTGTTTTGCCACGATGGTGGCCATTTGGTGCCACGAGGTGACATCAGGGCCACCCAGGAATGAGCCCAAAGGGGAGTTGGTCGGAGTGGCCGGGAGAGTGTCATGCAATAGATTAGTTCTGTCGGAACGCCGTTGATCCATCCAAATGGGAGCACGAGGCCATGGGTTCCGTGGTGCGGGTACAGTGTACTAACCTCTACAGAGTGTGTTTAATCTATCGATAGCCGCGTCCTCGGTCATGGACACAGTTCATAGTAGGTCACACCGTGGGTCAACAGAAATGATTAACTTGCAGACTAATGTTATACTTATGGCACTTGATCTGATGGATAAGCTGTCGGAACCATCGAGTGGTTTCTTTTGTGATCCGGAGGTGATCACCGTGGTAAGATGATGTCCTATGAGGTAACCAAGATGGTAAGCTGGTCTGAGAGACCCTGGTTGCAAGCACTTTCACTTCATGAGTATAATTGCCATGTTCTTGCATATAACTTGCTTAAATATCATGTTGTTGTTTTCCATTGTTGTATTGTTTATTGTGAGCTTGCGAGTACATTCAAAGTACTCACCTGGCGTGTCATGCCAGTTTCAGGAGAAGTCGTACCAGGAGTCAGAGCTGCATCATGCATCGCAGTCTAGGCCATGTCCACATCAGTATCCCTGTGAGATGGAGTCCTACTACGTTGTCTTTCCGCTGCCGCGTAGCTGTGTCATTATCTTCGAGGCCCTCATCATGTCTACTAAATAATGTACATATGTGCAGCAACACCGTGTGTGCCGATTGGCCTCGCTACCTTATGTATCATCAAACCTATGTTCCCGCAAGATATCAATAAAGCGGTTGCTTTTCTGTACCAAGTTGTTGTGTGTTGCGAGAATACATGATCTCTGGGCTAGCAATGCAGGGTAAACCGGTTGCTCTGAGCCCAGGTGCCACAAAGCTTGGTATCGGAGCCGTGCTGACTGTAGGACGCCCTAGGCAGCCAATGCGCTAGTTAAATGATAGTTAGTAGTCTCGAGTGCCGGTAGTGTGTATTTGCATCTGGTTGTTGTATTGCATGCATTCTGATTATTTTATTACTAACAGACTAATAGTTGTGAGTGTAGATGGCTCCAGTGTCGTACCCGTACCAGTCTAAGCCAGCACCCTTCACTTCTCCGCACCTTCTTCAGAACGTGTGGCATCGACTCTACCCCTATGGTGATGATCCGGTGTACCAGGTGTATCAGGAGCGACTGGCGGACTCGGTGTACGAGTACCACGCGGAGGTCACCTTGCACAACAGTTCTCTGACCGGCACCTACACTCGTTCTTCTAGAAGTGGTTTTGCTTCTACCCCTGATCAGGCGGCTCAGTACGCTGCGTTCGTGGCTCTTGTTGACCTGCGCTACAACGAGGTCCGGATGCAGACTCACCCAGGTTTCCACTTCTACCCGTCCATGTTCGATGATGGACACATTCGCTTCCCTTCCATTGATCCAGTGTGCGACCGTTCCTCCAGCCACATTTCTCGCTACATAACTGCTAGTTACCTTCTGATTTTCAACTTGGCCCAGGAGCTGACTCGTGCGCGTGCAGCTCTAGCTGCCGCTAGATCGACTTTCACTCCACCCTCACTCGGTTTTACCCCACTCGTACCCCCAGCTACTCCGGTTACCCCTCAGAGTAACTCGGATACTTCGACAGTGACTCCTCACAAGTCTCCTGCCGAGTGAGCTCTGCTTCTCGCTACTCCCGCTGCTCCTATGCTTCAGTCACACCTAGCACCAGCCCCTGAGGGAGAGCCCTCGAAGCAGCGTCGTCGTGTTTCCTTTGATCCGGAGGTTTCCATTAACATCGTCAGTTCAGGATCAGAGACCGAGACGGAGGAGACCCCAACAGGATCTGCGGAGCACTAGTGCGATCACGTTCTTCGGGAGTAGACGAGGTTGTCATGATGCTTGGTTGTATGAGTGTAGTTGTACTTGTCATAATGTTTCCTTTCATGTATGAGTCTATGTATAATTATGTTGGGACTTTTTAATTGCCTTGGTTTTTCGTTGCTTTTCCCTCGGATTTGTCGCTTGCTTTTCCTCCCTATCTATGGATGTTGCTCATCTCGATGCTTCGTATTGGGGAACAAAAATAGGATGACACGATGCGGTAGCAGCCATGGTGGTGACGATGTTCCTGTGCGTCATTCTGTAAGACAAGCAGGGCATTCCCCAGAACATTATCAACCACCACCACATCCGCCGCATCCACCTACAACAGAGCAGATTATCCGCATGTTCGAAGGCAGAAGAAACCAAGATTTTCTTGAGCTACTAAAGAGTGTATAGGCTATGGTGGGTCAGAATAGCAATCAGAATGGTAATCCCTCCAAGCTTTCAGATTTCCAGAGGACTAAGCCTCCCAGTTTCAATCAAGTTGTCAACCCTATGGAAGCTGACGATTGGCTGCGAACCATTGGGAAGAAATTAGAGATTGCTCGCACCGAAGAAGTTGACAAGGTTCCATTTGCTACTCACTATCTTGAAGGAGCCGCAGCTATCTGGTGGGATAATACTAAAGCCATGTGGCCCGCAGATGACGAAATCACTTGGAATAAATTCAAGGACAAGTTCCGCAAGTACCACATTCCCGCCAGCATCATGAAGGTCAAGTAGCATGAGTTCCTCGCCCTCACACAAGGGAACCTGTCAGTAAGTGAGTATTTAAACAAGTTCAACCACTTGGCTCGTTATTCCCTTCATGATGTGGCCACCGAAGAAAGGAAGATAGACCGATTCCTTGGACTCAACCAGAACCTCCAATGCACGCTCAGCATGCTCGACATTCCAGATTTCCAGGCTTTGGTGAACAAGGCTCTTATCGCAGAAAGGGAGCACAAGCTCGTCCATGATAAAAAGACAGTTTATGAAGACCGCAAACGCAAGTTCGCGCCTAAGAAAGACGGGCAGACGGTTCAGAAAGCTCATACCTGGCAACAACCCCAATTTGAGTTCAAGCCAACATGGCAGCAGAATACCAACAAGACCGACAATCGAGTCAAGAATATTGTGACTAGCCCTGTAGGAGAGGATTGTCAGCATAACAACGCATGCTTTACTTCTGGACAGACCAGACACTATGCAAGGCAGTGTCCCAAGAACGGCAAGCCGAATACACCACTCAAGCCACAAGTCAACAACATGGGATCCTTCCCCGCACAGAAGCTTATCCAAGGGCAAGTGCATCATCTCCCCACCAAAGAAGCCCAAGAAAACCCCAAAGTGGTGATTGGTATGTTCCCTGTTAACAACATACCTGCAACAATTTTATTTGACTCTGGGCTTCCCATTCTTTTATTTTGCGGAGTTTTGTTGCCCAAAACAAGCTTTCTTGCTCTCTTCTTGAGAATTTCATGGTGATACAATCCCCGGGATCCCTACTCAAAACAAATGTGGTATGCCGTGGCTTGGAGATAAATATCCATGGAGTTATTTTCCCCGCCACCTTGGTATCTATTGAATCCGCAAAGTTGGATGTTATACTGGGAATGGATTGGCTAACAAGGCATCAAGTCTATATTAATTGTGCGACCAGAGAAGTCACATTAATAAATCCGGTAGGACAAGCAACATAGTTTGTGGCTCGCAGAATCATGCCTAAAAAGGATTTGATTTTCATAGCTGTAACCTCAGGCATGGAATTAATTCCAGTGGTCAGGGAGTTTCTAGATGTATTCCCTAAAGAATTGCAGGAATGCCACCAGATCGTGAGCTCGAGTTTGCTATAGATCTCGTGCCCGGGACAACACCCATATACAAGAAATATTATCAAATGCCTTCATCCGAGCTAGTTGAGTTGAAGAAGCAGCTGGATGAGATGCTCAAGAAAGGGTACATCCGCCCTAGTTCTTCACCATGGGGATCACCTGCCATATTTGTGGACAAGAAGGATGGTAGTCTTCGAATGTGTCTGGACTACGGGCAGCTTAATGATGTCACTATCAAGAACAAGTACCCGCTTCCCAGGACTGATGATTTGTTTGATCAACTAACTGGAGCTCAAATATTCTCCAAGATTGATCTAAGGACCGGGTACCATCAACTAAAAATCAAGAAGGAAGATATTCCTAAGACCGCATTCACCACTCGTTAAGGTCTGTATGAGTACACAGTCATGTCTTTCGAGCTGACAAATGCCCCTGCCTTCTTCATGCATATGATGAACAAGGTGTTCATGGACTTCCTGGACAAGTTCGTGGTGGTCTTCATCGACGATATTCTTATATATTCCAAAGGAGAAGAAGAGCACAAACAACATCTCCGCGCAGTATTGCAAAGGCTCCGGGATCACCAGTTATATGCAAAGTTCAGCAAGTGCGAGTTCTGGCTTAAGCAAGTAGGATTCTTGGGTCATATCCTATTAGCAGAAGGAATAGCAGTAGACCCAAGTAAAGTCAAGGATGTTCTAAAATGGCCAACACCAATGACCGTGACCAAGATTCGGAGTTTTCTCGGGCTTGCTGGTTATTATCGCCGATTCATTGAAGGATTTTCCAAGGTTGCTAAACCAATGACAGAGCTGCTCAAGAAGGATCAGAAGTTCGTATGGTCTGAAGACTGTGAGAAGAGATTTAACGAATTAAAGACTCGATTAACTTCAGCACCTGTGTTTACGCTTCCGGATATTTTTCGAATCTTTGATGTGTACTGCGACACATCTAGAAGAGGTATAGGGTGCGTACTCATGCAAGATGGCAAGGTTGTGGCTTATGCATCCAGACAGCTACAACCGCATGAAGGCAACTACCCTACTCATGACTTGGAGTTAGCGGCAGTGATACATGCATTAAAAATCTGGAGGCACTACCTCATCGGCAAGCGGTGTCAAATATTCACCGATCACAAGAGCCTCAAGTATATATTCACTCAACCAGACTTGAATCTTCGGTAAAGACGATGGCTTGAGTTGGTCAAAGATTATGACCTAGGTATCAATTACCATTCGGGTAAAGCTAATGTGGTTGCCGATGCTCTCAGTCGCAAACCAGCCACATTAAACGCACTGATGGGGTCTTTGCCTCCCAAGCTGCAAGAGGAGATGGCCCAGCTCAACCTGACCCTTGTTGAGGCTAACTACACCGCTATGCTGGAAGTCACCTCGACTCTAGAAGAAGAGATTCACAAGGCCCAAGCAGAGGACCCATTGCTGCAACACCATGTCGCACGAATGCAAGCATGCAAGACTCAAGATTTCCTGATAGATGATCATGGAACTCTAAGATTCCGAGGGCAAATCTGTATACCAGACACAGGAGATCTGAGGAAGAAGTTATTAACGGAGGCACACGAATCCTCGTACTCGATCCACCCAGGCGGTACCAAAATGTATGAAGACCTCAGGCAAATATTTTGGTGGGTGGAATGAAGAAGGATATTGCATATTTTGTCGCCTGCTGTGACATATGCAACAAAGTGAAGGCGGAACATCAGAAACCCGCCGGCCTACTCCAACCTTTACCCATCCCGTAATGGAAATGGGACGATGTCTGCATGGATTTCATCACTGGTCTTCCCAAAACTTCCCGCGGGAACGACGCTGTATGGGTTGTGGTGGATATGCTGACCAAAGTAGCCCACTTCATTCCAATCAGGACCACGTATCGAGCAGATCAACTTGCTCAACTCTATGTGTCCAGAATCATCAGTTTGCATGGAGTGCCAAGAACCATCACCTCCGACCGAGGGTCTCTTTTGACCTCGGCATTCTGGTCACGTCTTCATCAAGCTTTGGGAACAACCCTAAAGTATAGTACGGCTTATCACCCTCAGACAGACGGTCAGACAGAGCGAGTAAATCAGATACTCGAAGACATGCTACGAGCATGTGCCCTTGCTCAAGGACCCAAATGGGAAGACAGTCTGCCATACGCGGAGTTTTCCTACAACAACAGCTATCAGACCAGTCTCAAGATGTCTCTATATGAAGCCCTCTATGGTCGGAAGTGCCGTACTCCATTAAACTGGTCTCAAACAGGAGACAGCCGCACCTTCGGAATTGATTTGATGATGGAAGCTGAGAAGCAAGTAGGGGAAATCCGGGACAGACTTCAGGGGGCCAAGTCCCAACAAAAGAGCTACTATGATTCCAAACACCGGCAGATCAGTTTTGAACCAGGTGAGTATGCTTACCCCCTAGTCACACCAATGAAAGGAGTTAAAAAATTTTAGACTCGAGGAAAGCTTGCACCAAGGTACATTAGCCCGTTCCCTGTCATGTCCAAGGTTGGTGCAGTGGCATACCAACTGGAACTTCCACCCGAGTTGTCTGAAGTACACGATGTCTTTCATGAATCTCAGTTACGAAAGTGTATCTCACTGCCAGAGAAATGGACCGATATGGCAGAAATAAGCTTGCTTAGGATCTGACTTATGAGGAGAAACCTTTTCGAATACTGGATGAGATGGAAAGAGTCACCCGCAGCAAGTCAGTTAAGTTTTACAAGGTGAAGTGGGAATACCATACCGAGGATGAAGCTACCTGGGAAAGAGAGGACTTTTTGAGGACTGCATACCCTGAATTGTTTCCTGAGCAACAGAATCTCGAGATTCATCCTAAGGGGGGGGGGGGTTGTGACACCCTAGTTTTTGCCTCTTTTCTTTTTCTAGAGTTATTGCATATTTGATTTTAATTTGGGTTTTTGAATTAACTCATTTGGACAAAGCACTTGGGTTTTCTTTTGGTTTTCACCCAAGTGACTCCTATCACTCTCAAAAACATCTTTTGACATCATATCTCTCAAAATAATGCCATGGGAATATTTTTCTCAAAGGCATAATATTCATTTTCTCTTTGAAAATGAATGTTCTTCACTTCTGCTCCAAAGCAACCCCTATTTTTCTTGCTCCTAAAAATCTGAGAAAATTCCCAAATATTCTTTAGGTCACACCTCACCTTACCATGCAAAAATATCTCATGGTCTTGTGAAATATTTTTGCTCTAGAAAATCATTTCTCTTCTGGACAAAAAAGTCACTTTGTGAAGGAAGTGCACTTTTTCCTAATCCTTTGGAGCTGAAATTTTTATGGCTTAATGAACTTCCAAACAAAACATTAACCTCCAAGTTTCAGCTCTTAACTCCTTGTAGATTTCCCTCAAATGACTGCAACATTTCTTATCTAGAAACTTGTCAGTGATCTCAAGTCACTTCTGGTCGACCTGACAATGAACCAACACATCAAAGTGACCTAGCACTGCAAGGAATTGAGACTAGACATGGTTTTGCAGACCTGGTGCACTGCGTTGCACATGTGCATGCGGTGACCGCGTGTGCACAGGGTGTTCGATAGGCGCTCGGCGCTCTGCGCGTCGGCAGCCCCTCTATCGTGCCCGTGAAGCCACCCCGAGCCAACCCAGCATGTCATTCTTCCCCTGCTACCTCGACTCGTCCCTACCGACTACTCCCTGGTGCTCCCCGACGCCGGCGGCACGCGTTGCGGAGGCGGACATGGTGGAGCAGAGAGCACAGTACACCCGCGTGACCGTGTCGTCCCTCTCCCGTGCCGTGTACTTGGCTCTATCACTCCACTGTGCCTGTGTGATCGCCAGTGAGCTCTCCCATCACTCTGAGCCCCTCTCATCGCCTCTCGCCGACTCCAGAACCTCTCCGGCGAAACTGAGCTCGGCCACCTCGCTCCCCTATAAATACAGCCCTCCCCGAGCCTATCCATCCATCCCAAACTTCTCCACTGGCCACAAATCACCTAGTATAGCTTTGCGGCAAGGCCGGGCGAGCCTTTGGCCGCCGTTCTTCACCAGAGCTCGCCGCTGATCCCCTCAGCATTCCACTCACTCCGGCGCTCTTCGACCTCTCTCGTCTGCTCAGGCGTGCTCGTGGGATCATTCTGGTCGAGACGGAGCTGCTGGACCAAAGCTAGCTCACCGGGAACGCCAACTCCGACGAGCCCCGCCACCCGCCATCTCTGGAGAGGATCGCCGCGACGCCGTCCGTCCATCCCAGCCCTCAGCTCCGGTACGTACGTGCTCAGCTCTAAGCGTCGCGTCCATCTATCCCTTCGCCGGCAGCCGCCGTGGTCTCCTCGCCGGAGAACCACCTGCGACAGCGCCGCCATCCACTGTCTCCCTCTCTCTCTCTTCTAAACCTGACAGCGGGACCCACCGCCCGCCATCTCTGGAGAGGATCGCCGTGACGCCGTTCGTCCATCCCAGCACTCACCTCTGGTACGTACGTGCTCAGCTTTGAGCGCTGCGTCCATCTATCCCTTCGCGGCGGCCGCCGTGGTCTCCTCGCCGGAGAACCACCGGCGACAGCTCCGCCGTCCTCTGTCTCCCTCTCTCTCTCCTCTAAACCTGAAAGTGGGACCCGCCTGTCAGCCTCTCCCTCTCTCTCCCAAAGTGGTATAAGTGAAAGCGTAAAACCAAAATACGCCTTCGACGTCACCCCCTTCTCTAATTTCTGAAAATTCATTTTAATTCAGAAATTCGACCCAACTTTGACCAGCTATAACTTTGATTCTATAAGTCCAAATCAGTTGATTCTTTTTGCATTGGTTTTTTATTGAGGTCCTCTACCAGCATGCAAATTTTGAGAATTTTGCTTGCTGTTTATAATTTCTGGTGCATTTAAATGTGTTATGTGACATTTTCTTTTTGCCTTTTTGGATCATTTTCAGAAGAGCAAACTTGTCTTGAAGAGGACCAGGAGTTTTGTGACCCTCCTCTGAACATTTGCAAGAGTGACATTGCAATGGCTATGATTTTACTTGAATTTAAATTCATATAATGCATATAGCTATTCAAATGATTTCACTTGTGCTAGTTTCATTTTCATATCATGCTTGCTATGTTTACAGAAGTATGTGGGTTACTTATTCAAGTTTATGAAGTAGAGTTGATATGGTCATGAGCATGTTTATGTTAATACCGTCATCAGGTTGAAATGGTGCATATGCATATCATGGCATACTATGGTTCGAGTAGATTTTATTTCAAGTTAAACATGATAATAACACAACTTGAACATGCTGTTTATCGAGTCATGGTGCCACCGAATCGAGCTTCCCGGTGGAACAACATTTGCCTTTATGGGAAGGCCCTTATTCGGTCTATTGTCATGCCCCTCGCCGGTGCCTCCAACTAGGGAAGGTTATGCGCTGGCGCTGCCCTAGCCCGGTAGGCAGGCATAGCCTTGTGTGCCCGTAGTTGTTTTGGTACCATTGTCCCCGTTTGGCACCATTTTTGTTTTGCCACGACGGTGGCCGTCGGGTGTCATGAGGTGACATCGGGGCCACCCAGGATTGAGCCCAAAGGGGAGTTGGTCGGAGTGGCCGGGAGAGTGTCATGCAATAGATTGGTTCTGTCAGAACGCTGTTGGTCCACCCGAATGGGAGCATGAGGCCATGGGTTCCGTGGTGTGGGTACGGTGTACCAAACTCTGCAGAGTGTGTTTAATCTATCGATAGCTGCATCCTCGGTCATGGACACAGTTCGTAGTAGGTCACACCATGGCTCAACAGAAATAATTAACTTGCACACTAATGTTATACTTATGGCACTTGATCTGATGGATAAGCTATCGGAACCATCGAGTGGTTTCTTTTGTGATCTGGAGGTGATCACCGTGGTAAGATGATGTCCCTGGTTATGAGGTAACCAAGATGGTAAGCTGGTCTGAGAGACCCTGGTTGCAAGCACTTTCACTTCATGAGTAGCATTGCCATGTTCTTACATATAACTTGCTTAAATATCATGTTGTTGTTTGCCATTGTTGTATTGTTTGTTGTGAGCTTGCAAGTACATTCAAAGTACTCACTTGGCGTGTCATGCCAGTTTCAGGAGAAGCCGTACCAGGAGTCGGAGTTGCATCGTGCATCGCAGTCTAGGCCGTGTCCACATCAGTGTCCCTGTGAGATGGAGTACTACTACGTCGTCTTTCCACTTCCGCATAGGTGTGTCGTTATCTTCGAGGCCCTCATCATGTCTACTAAATAATGTACATATGTGTAGCAACACCTTGTGTGCCACTTGGCCTCACTACCTTATGTATCATCGAACCTATGTTCCCGCAAGATATCAATAAAGCGGTTGCTTTTCTGTACCAAGTTGTTGTGTGTTGCTAGAAGACATGATCTCTGGGCTGGCAATGCAGGGTAAACCGGTTGCTCTGAGCCGAGGTGCCACAGTCTAGCAAATATTGTTCTAAAGGATCAATAGGAGGCACGGCAATAGAACCAAGACCAATAATCTCATCTTTACTTGGTGAATCTTTATCACGAGGTTGTCTACGAAATTTGGAGAAATTAAACTCATGAGACACGTCACCGAAGCTTACACTAACTGTTTCTTTCTCACAATCTATCTTAGCATTAACCGTGTTCAAGAAAGGTCTACCAAATGTAATGGGACAAAAATCATCTTGTGGGGAACTAAGAACGAGAAAATCAGTAGGGTATTTTATTTTCCCACACAAGACTTCAACATCTATAACAATCCCAAGTGGTGTAATAGTATCTCTATTCGTGAGTTTAATAGTAACATCAATATCTTCTATCTCAACTGGTGCAATATCATTCATAATTTCTTGATATAAAGTAAACGGAATAGCACTAACACTAGCACCCAAATTAGATAAGCCATGATAACAATGATCTCCAATTTTAACAGAGACAACAGGCATGCCAACAATAGGTCTATGTTCATCTTTTTCATCAGGTTTGGCAATTCTAGTAGCTTCACTACAGAAAAAAATAACATGCCCATCAATATTTTTCACCAAGAGATCTTTAACCATAGCAATATTAGGTTCAACTTTAATTTGTTCAGGGGGTGTAGGTGTTCTTGTATAACTCTTACGAACCACAGTTGAAGCTTTAGCATGTTCTTTTATCCTAACAGAAAAATATGATTTCTCAATATAAGCAGTAGGAATAACTGGATCAACATTATAAGTAGTAGTTTCTTCTCTACCTTCAACGAGTTCTACTACTTTTACTTCAATGGGAGGATGATATTTAAAACACTTCTCCTTAGGGAGATCAACATGAGTAGCAAATGATTCACAGAAAGAGGCTACTATCTCAGAGTCAAGTCCATATTTTGTGCTAAATTCATGAAAAGCATCGGTATCCATAAAAGCCTTAACACAATCAAACTCAAGGTTTATACCTGAATCCTTACCTTTGTCCAGCTCCCGATCGTCAGAGTTGTGTTTAATTCTTTCCAAGAGATCCCATTTGAATTCAATAGTTTTCTTCATAAAAGAGCCAGTACAAGAAGTATCGAGCATGGATTGATCATTACGAGAAAGCCGAGCACAAAAATTCTGAATAATAATTTCTCTCGAGAGCTCATGATTGGGGCGTGAATATAACAATAACTTAAGCCCCCCAAACTTGAGAGATACTTTCTCCCTCACGAAGCCAAAAATTATATATATAATTCCGATCACGGTGAACCAGATGCATAGGATAAAACTTCTGATGAAATTCCAATTTCAATCGGTTGTAATTCCAAGATCCAATATCATCACATAGCCTATACCATGTCAATGCCTTTCTGTTGGTGCAATATCTGCCTACCTTGTGTTTTGGAGATTGTTGACAGAAAACAGGTATGGACTGATTTGTTTGCTAGTGCATACAGAGAGAAAATGTCCATACACAACCGAAGAGAATGCTGTCTCTGATGCTGAGTTCGAGAAACTTCACTGGAGTATATCTGCGTTGCAGAGAAGAACGAGCTATATGTGTTGATGTCATATAGTCGAGAAGATTGATGTGAAGAAATCAACCCCTCAAAAGTTTACTCCCGAAGCAAAGCATTTGATTCGGTACTGGCGTCCGAAGAAATTGACTGCAGCGGTGGAAGTCGAAGACAAAGTGAAGACGTAATATTCATTTTGTTGTTCTTCTTTCATTCTTTTGAGTCATAGGACCTCCGTACTATTAAGAGGGGTATAGGTTCTTGATGCTTAGATCCGCTGTGATGCTTAGCCAAAAACTATGAAAGTTGCGAGAGAAATCTCTTTGTGCTCCGAGCAAATACTTGTGAGCAAGAGACTGTGATCTTCTTCGCTGTGAGAGATTTGTCTCAGACCGAGGAGTTAGCATTACTTGCTCCGCAAGAAATGTTATCGTTGTGCTCAAATCCGACCGTTGGACTCGTGTCATTCGGCCATTGGCTGATCCCGATGTCTAATTTGGTCATTTCCCATCTGGGAAGGCTGCGGCTAAAAATAGCCACCCCGCTCCAACGTTGTTCGTTAGCTGCTCAGCTTAAGATTTCTGAGAAGATTGATTTGAGCTACCCCTCTCCGAGTGATTTGAGTTTAAGATCAACTGAGAGAAAAATCAAGTGCCCAAACTTAGACAGTGGTTTAGCATCACAGTAGTTCTGAGTGAGAGTTCTTGTACCTATTACTCTTGAGAGCTGCGCACTCTCTAGACGGATAGGTTTTGGTTCGAGTGATGAACAGTTGTTGTCTTCACCGAGCCTGATCTTCAGCAACCAAGAGTGATTGTGGTTCGTGAAGGTCGACTGAAGGTTTGGAGATCGCCGACAAGGATCTACCATGAGTGAAATCAACCTGAGTCTAATTAGCTCTGCGTTGAAGGAGAATAGGGTGAAGAGAGTTTATCTTCCGTGTTAAGTCACAGCCCCTCCAACCAGACATAGGTCTTTGGCAGAAGAGTGAACTGGTCTACCAAATCTTTCTGTCGCCATCGAGCACCACTGGATCTATTTCCTTCACTGCAATTCTTTCAACAATTTTTATACGTGCTTTGTGCTGATAGTTTTTCTGATTATTTCATTCTGCAGTCTATCTCATATATCATCTTATTTATCGTGTCACATTCTCACAAATTGTATTTACTCATGACCATCATTCTTCTCTGTTTACCTGTGTAATCATTGCACTGTTTTGTTTCTCTGTATGCGCCATGTTGTGTCTTGTTCTACTGCATCTGTTTGCTTGCTGCATCACTTTCATTGTAGTTAAACCAATCATATCCCGTACTCGTACTGTCATTACATCTTTCATCGAGGAGTATGCTTCCGACGAAGAAGATTGATTCTGCTCTTTTCATTCACTACTCTATTCCGCTGCTGTGATTGGGATAAGTTTCAATACTTTCAAAAGAAGTTTTGAATCTCCCATTCACCCTCCTCTGTTTGATATTCTCTCGGTCCTAACAATTGGTACTAGAGCAGGTACTCTCTGTCTCTGTTTATTAAAGGTCTAACATCCTTGGAGTTTTGAGTATGTCGTATGCTGGTAGATCCTCGCACTCTGAAAGATTTCCTATCTTTGATGGAAATGACTATTTGTACTGGAAGGAACGGATGAGAATCAGAATTTAAGCTATCGACTATGATCTGTGGCAGGTTGTGGAAGATGGTTACACTATTCAACACCCTGATGCTCCATCCTCTGATGACAAGGCCTTGATGCGTTTGGATGCACAAGCGAAAGGCATTATCTGTGCAAGTATCTCGAAGAACATGTTCATTCGGTTCCGAAACCACTACAAGAAAATTGAGATACTGTGACGAAAATCCTCGTGACGATGGTTGAAAACGTCATGTAAATACCCAATATGTGACGTTCTGTAGGTGACATCACTTATTACTACGAACCGGTGACGATTGACGGCACTGAAGCACCTCCGCTGTTGAGCGCCACCTGTCTACCAATTTCTATGATGGTCTAGTAATTTCCATGACAAACCTATTGGAGTCACCGATTTATTATGAATGTGTGACACTCATTTTCTCGTCATGTAGCATCAATGTTTATTTACGTACACATAGTGTTAGCATGAGACCTACCATGGTTTCTTCATAGATCACTGAGCACAGCAACAGTGGCTAGGAAACCCCTCAAAAAAGAAGTAGCTCGTATGGCGGTGCAGTTGTTTCGTTCTATCTAGAAAATAAAAATGAGAGTGTATGTGATAAAAATCTGTTCTATTTGAATATCAAAATGATATTCTACAAGGAAAAAAATCCGGTACCGTAGTTCGAACATGTGACATCCTCTAGTGATGTTGCCAAGAGGCTAGAGATCATGTTGTAATGTACGTAGTGTTAATGCTTCTTTATTATGATCTTGCACTGTACGAGCTATACCAACAGGTTGTTACTTCTCCCTAGAACGTGTTGTGATTGTGAGTCGATATGTTTGGCTCGTCTGGGTTCTAGTTGGCGACGCGTCTAGGTGAGCGGAGGCATGACACAGCTAGGTACCGGTTGGCGACAAAGATGATCAAATACGGCAAGGTACTGTGTTTTTTTTGGATGAATACAGTACTGTAGTTGATGTCTATCAACTCATGTTGCGCAGAAATGGTTTTGGCTGCTGTTTCCCCCCTTCGGTTGAATGTAATCTAAACCAAATTTTCATTAGAGGCAATTACGAAAACGGAAAGGCAAGAAAAAAATAATTTATTATTTGCCTTCGTTTATCTAAAATGCTATTTATAGATTATTCAAGTATTAAGGGCCTTATCTCCCCACCCCTTCGCCCCCGCAACCGCGTATCCAGCGGCGAGGCGAGATTGTAGGATCTCGGCGCGCCCCCTACCAGCAGCCGCCGCCATGCCCTCGACCGCCAGCGACGCACACCTTCTCCTGGACGGCTGCTCGCACGCTTCCGTCAAGCCCCAGCAGCCACGCTCCCCTCAAGGACCGGCCGCCGGGCTCGCTCCCCGCAAGGACAGGCCGCCACGCCTCGCCGGCCGACTTCGGAGCCGCCAGCTTTGACAACCGGCATCATATCCTCATCCTCACTCACCGTGGTCGGATCCTTCGACCCGCCACATCAGAGCATCCCGCCTCATCCCAACAGCCCCTCGCCGGCGTAGCTTTGCCCACTGGTCTGTTCCTCCTACCTGATTTGATCCATGTATGTGTCAGCGTTACACTATTAGGTTTTTTCACAGTCAGATGATCAAGCTTTAACTGAATTTGTCCAAAATAGGGTTTGCCACAGCCTGATAATTTCGAATGATTAGGTTCACACAATTTAGTTCATTCTGTACAATGATTTATCGTTTTACTGAATTTCATGGATGTTCTTTATTACAAATATATGTTCTCCGATTCAGGCTATATTCTCTGTACGATTTAAAGTGGCAACTTCAGAAATTATTCAATTGATGTTCATTATTGAATTATTAATCTCATGTGTAAAAGTTAGACGATGACCCAATCTAAAGTTAACCATGCTCTGCCAGCCTAACAAATAATCTGAACCAATTAAGGTCATAGTTAATTGACTAGTTAAACAAACGAGCCAGAAAGAACCATTTGGTGCACACTAGATATTTCTGAATGTTTTTTTATACTTGCAGCCTCTAATAAGTGTGAATGTTGCTGACACTATCAGTTCAATCTTCTCCTTCTACCATTTAACTTCGTAGCGTGAACTCCTTGTTCTTTTATTATTGTTCTGTTTTCAACAGTGTAATAGTAATTGCAAGGAGAGAGACACTGATGGATTGAGGGACACAAGTGGGATCATAGGTCCCGTGTTGTTGCCGCATGGGCTCAAGCAATGACTAAGCAGAAAAGAAGGAAACCAGGGGAGAAAGAAAGGAGAGTCTCGCGGATTTGACCAGGTTAGATGAGTTCATCACTGTTCAATGTTCTATGGGCTGATTCTTATTAGTTCTTAATTTGAAAAGGTTGATAGATGACTGAATAAGTCTATGCTAAAGATGGATCTAAGGTTTGGACTTCAACCAGAGTGAGCTTAGTTGTAATACTGGAGCTGAACCATAATTGATCTCAAATTAAGCCAACTGCGGAAGTTGTGTGGTTGCTCATAAGCTTTCCAACAGTACCAATTTTGTTCAGTTCGAAAATTTGCAAACTACGACCAAAACACTGATGATGTACTGGAGTTTCTAATTAGAGCAGGTTACCGTTTAGCCTTTTTTTTGCTATTGCGAGACTGAATTACAGTAAGCTTAGAACATTGAAGTTGTAGAACATTTCCTGTAGATATATTTAGTGGTACCATTTGCTATGTTTTGATAAGCAGAATTAAAAGTAGAACATAACTGCAAGGAAATCATAAGTTACGCAGAAAATTGAGAAGCAAAGTTTGGTCTTTTACTTAAGTTTTCCTTCTTGCTTAGGGTCAACTAGTACAATCTTTAATTGACATATATAGTGTAGATTCTTAGGCAAGGTTTCCTCATGATTCACATGTTTGAATGAACACGACACCTCATATACACATTTATTAGGCGTCAAACCTTCATAATAACCAGTTGGTTACTTCTTCACATCAAACCTTCATAATAACTTGTTGGGTACTTCTTCACATCAAACCTTCATAATAACTTGTTGGATACTCCTTCACATCAAACCTTCATAATAACTTGTTGGAAACTTCTCATCATAAGTCATGAGGACCTACATTTTAGATAATTTATACAATGTGGATTCAGTGAATTTAATTCCATCTTGCTCATATCATGTGTATGTCACCTGCACTATAAGCATAATAAACAATTGTCTAATCACCTGCAGATTGATTCATATTTCTAGTCCCTCCACTCTTTTGTTCTCCTACTAATTACTCTAGATGATGCTTTCTTTGCTCACCGCCTTCCTATTTGAACTCGTGCTGACTTGCATAAGTAAATGTTGTACGTGAAGGTTCTACCATGCCAAAAACACAAATCCGGGAAGTCTGCTTCATCAACACGAATCCGAGATCTACATGAAGGAATCAAACAGAAGGATAGAGATGCAAATGACAAGTAACCCTCTTCTTTCTCTTTGTGTTCTTGTTGTTTCTTATTTTTTCCAATTTTGTGTGCGTAATGCACTCATGTCAGTGAAATTGAAAGCACAATTGGGTTGTTGACTTGTTCTCTTATTGTTGAAGCTTGTTGCTTTTCAAGATTGATAAATGAAATATAGCTCTTGGTTATGCATGTTCTCTAACTATTATAACTTATTGTTTCATTGGCTCATTCACATGCTTGTCTAGACATTTAAAAATATACTTCTCATTTTAGATTCATAATTTGATAGGTAGAAATTTCTTAGTGTCACTCTTGTACCTTGTTGTCTTCTCTGTTTTCATCTAATGATTATGCAATGTAACTGTCTTTCGCCAATTTATAAGCATTGAGAGGAGTT
This sequence comes from Thinopyrum elongatum, assembly GCA_011799875.1. Lineage (NCBI taxonomy): Eukaryota > Viridiplantae > Streptophyta > Magnoliopsida > Poales > Poaceae > Thinopyrum > Thinopyrum elongatum. The sequence continues at coordinate 641,597,863 of CM022299.1, read as the reverse complement.
CGGCGCGAGACTTGAAGCACAGGAGAGAGCACTTGGGGGAGATGGAGAGGAAGCAGCAAGAGAACATGAACAACACTTGTGGTCTTTAGTTATCTAAATATTACTTTCCAACATGTATATTGTTGTTATTGTCCAACTTGTGAATCAGTGTTATGTTTTACTGTCATTCCTATTTGGAGGATGATTTGGTTGAGATGATTGAATTTATAATATGATCTGTCATTCATTCAATCTATAATGTCATTTGGCTCTAACTAATTTATATAATGTGATGTGATGTGAATTAAAAATTACTATGATATGCATTTGTAAAATATTGGGTTGACAAATCATCGTAATTTTAATATAAATTACATGATGATGTCATCTTCATCGGTGATGAGAGTAGTGATGTTGTCATCTATGTTTTGTAGCATTGGGATAGTTTGGTTCGTGCTGACGTGGCATCAAGTTTGTGACGTTGCTTCATCATCGAATATGGTTGACAATGCCATACTTGGTCCTAACGTGTGACATTTATTGCCCGTCACAGAAAATACCAAAGTCGATGACGTTCTAGATGACATCACTGAAGGTCCATTTTTGGTGACGTTCTACTCACGCACCGTCACTAGGAGTAATCTGTGATGGTGATTCCGTGACGATGCTTGTGACGCACATAAAATGCCACCCATGGGTAATTTGTGACGTTATTGGCTATTCGATGACAATTTTCGGCTCGTCATAGTAGGCTTAATCTCTTGTAGTGAACCTTGACACTGCAAAGCAACACTAGGATGCCATAAAAAATGTTCACGAAAAATTCATCTCCAGAACAAACTCTCACACTCAAATGCTTCATGCCATGTTCACTGGGTTCAGAAGTCTTCGAAAGGAAAGTGTTATGGAACTCACTTATCGGCTGACAGACATTGTTGAAAGACTTCACCAACGAGGAGTAAGTGATGTCACCGATAAAGATGTGGTAAACAAGCTACTGAGTGCACTTGATGAAACCTTCGATCCTATTGTATCCGAAATCAAACAAAGACCAGACTATGAAGAGCTTCACTATGTTGAGGTCATGACACTGCTATCCATTCATGAGGAAAAGATGGAACTAGTAAATGCCAATTAAGAATCTTCTTTGGAAAGTGAAGGAGAAATCCTCTCACACTATGGCAGCTCACAAGAAGAAGAAGAAGATGTCGAGAATCAACACACCATCACAAGAGAACTGGAAATGCTCACACAACGGCTAAGTGATCTCAAGAGACAGAACTTGTATCTTGTGAATGATGATGAAGATGACATGCCTGAATCGTCAAGACAACTACCTCCGAAAGAAATGAAGTGCTTCAAGTGCAAACAATTCGGTCATGTTATAGCTGATTGTCCTGGCTGGGATAGCATGCCAAGCAAAAGATGGAAACATCATCACGATAATGGATTTACTAGGGTTAATCGTCACACTAGGCTCTCGAAGACAAATGAAACTTCCTCATCTTGTTCGATGAGACCAGTCACTAACGCAAAAGCCAGAGCTATTGTCGAATCAAATATGAGAAAGATATCTCAGCTAAACAGAGTATGCACTGAATGACTATGGATTCAAAAGATGACACATCCGAATCAGACTCTGAAGAAGAGCTTAATAGAAGGATTGGGAGAAGCAATGCATATGTTGCCATTGAATCATCTAAGAAATTCTTTGAATCAAGCACTGATGACAATGCCGCAAGTGATGATGAACCAATCGCTTTCTGTCTCATGGCAAAATCATCAAAGGATTAGGTATCTGCAAAACACCAAAGATCCATGAACGAATATTCACCTGAATATATTTCTTATGCCAAGCTGGTCAAGATTGCTAAATCCCAACATGATGAACTTGAAATGCTTGAGAGAAATCTCAGGAAAACCGAAGGATTACTAGTCGAAGAGATGGAGAAGAATAAAAAATTGATCGAAGAGCAAGATGCTTCTTCATCAACTATTGATGATCTCACCAATCGATATGATTCGGTTATAGTTGACTACGAGAGTTTATCAAATGAACTCCTTAACATGAATCAAGAACTCGTGTCACTGAAAGAATCTCATAATGAGCTGGTGTTAGAGAAAGCTTCTCTCTTCACCGAGCAATCTATTCGACTTCCTGATGATTTTGTGCCTCCATGCTTAAAATGCCCAGAACGTACAATGCTGATTCTCATGCTAAAACTTCTAACACTGTTGTTGAGAATATTGCTACTATTGAAATTGGTACTTCTAACCCCTCTTCCGAGGATTTTGCTGCTATTACTGAAGAAATTGCAGGTTAAAGGGCTTACTTGAGACTGGAATGCTAAGGAGCTTAAAAGGGCATCAAACCTTATGTGATGTGCTCAAGAAGTCCATACTGCACAAAAACCCACTACTGCAGGATGGTCCAAACGCGACAGTTGAATTAGAGACCCTTCGAGGAAACTGTGTGCGATGCATCAATCACAAACGATGATGTAATAAAACCGTAAAAAAAGATGCAAAATGTTTGCGATGGCGGCAACATCAAACATGGTTCATATTAGAGTTGCGTGTGCGATGAGTGGCAAACGGTTAATCGAGAAGAACTGTTTGCGATGATGCAGAACAACAGAAACGGGCAGCCAAATGAGGGTGTGTGCGATATACGGTATACAGTTCACTAGGATGAACTGTGTGTGATTAGGAAACACAATGGAAATGGTTCAACTGAACAAGATGTATGTGATACGCTGCAAACATGTCCGTAATCAGAAATGTGTGCGAAGACCAATAATAACACAAACGATTGCTGCTAATAAGCCATGTGATTTACTCTGCCTATAGAAGAATAACATGTATATATATATATATATTATATATATATATACATATATATATATATATAACTGAAATAAACATCCAATTACATAAGTGACTATACAGATCATTCGCACACACCTCAATAAACAATTGCATACATTCTAAACTAGGAGAAATGATCGTCTAGTCATCTACTTCTTGTGACGTTCCCGCCACTGCTCTGTGGCTCGATCCCTCGTCCGGGGCAGGAAGAAGACACTTCCTCATGTCAACGATCCGCCTGTACATCTCGTAGCTTGTGTACGCGTCCTTGGCCGTGTACTTGACGTGTTGTTCATCCAGTCTCTCATGCCAGACACTGTGCCAGGCGTTCTTGTCCTTCTTGCTCTCATCGTTCATCTTCATATAGTAGGGGTCGATGATGGCCGAGGCGAGGTCAACCAGGGAGTTTTGTTTGTTGTTGTCGCTGCCCCAGACCTTGTAGTGGTCCTGGATGTTGACAAGATTCTTGCATTTCAAGCCCAAAACCTTGAGCGCTTTTAGATCGTTGGTGGTGTCCACCGTAGTGAAATTGTAGTCGGAGCTGTTGATAAACCTGGAGAAACGCTCGCAAGGCCTTGTGGCCAGGTGGTAGTGGTAGACAAGGACGTCATGTCGCACGCACAACTAGGCGACGACAACCTTCTGATCGTGCCCGGCACGACCGATGGTGTACTCGAGGTCGAAGTCGACCACTTGGTACTTGTCCTCAGCAAGCAACTGCTCCATAGTTTGGATGGAGCTCTCCACCGAGACCGGATCGTTCGTGTACACCACCGAGAGGGCCTTCCCCCTCACGTGGGTGTCCACTATGTGATGCGTGGTGAACTGCCCGCTGTTGTCGTTGTCGGCCGTTGGGAGCGCCATTGGAGCCACAGGGAGCGCCATTGTAACCGCTGGATGTCCTCTCTGTATGTGTCATCGTGGGTGTGCTTATTGTGTTGTGTGGCGCGGGAGATGAAGGTAAATGGCCGCAGAAATAAATGGGGGCCGGGCGGCCTGGATTCTCGGCGCGTTCGCATGGCAGTTTTTGCAGAGAGTAACTGCATCGTCGCGCCGCGCCCGGTGCAACCGCATGCACACGAACGTGCGTGATCGTGCGCCGGCCCCAAACACTGGTAGTGTGCGTGGAGGAACGAGGGCAGAGCCCCCGGAGGGACGCCAGAGCAGAGCGCGCGCGGCGGGACGCGAGCAGAGCACGCTGCGGCCGCCTCAACCGCAAGCAACCACACGCATAGAGCAGTTGAACACGCAGGAAATGGTCGCCTACAAGCCGGCCGACATTTGCGTCGCTGCGTAGAGAGCGGCCGTGTGATACTACCTCCGTCTTGGTCTATCAGTCCCCTTTATATTCTGTGCCATACTTTGCCCTTAAATTTAACCAACAAAATGTTAATGCATGTTATAAAAATTATATAAATGGAAACTATGTTCAAATACGAATCCAAAGATATAATCTTTGGCGACATGCATTCGTATTTGATTAGTTAAATTCTACTTATAAACCAAGACGGGGGTATAGTAGGTAATTAAATCGCAAATGTTCTTTTATTAACCGTATGTGTACGTGGCCTTTCGTCCTCCTCTCGCACGTCTTGCCACCCCATTGCCGCAGATGGCTTACAGCGCAAGCTTGCGCGGTGCGCGGGGGCGTTCTTTTGGCCAAACGGTGGCTCGAAGTGGCGCCAATGAATTGTCGCTGAGCCCGTTCCCGCACAACCTCACAGGTTCCCGTGCAAGCTTCCCGCCCGACTCGGTGAAATCCCCCAAAATCCCAATGCTTACCGGCCTGCTATATAAACCCTCACGACCGGCGAGTCCTGCGTCGCATTTTCCCCTCCCTCCCTGTAACTTATCTCGTCTGCTTCTCCCACAATCGCCAATGGCACCGGTCCGTCGTCGTCGCTCAGCCACTCTGCCGTCATTAGAGAACAGCTCCAGCTGGGAGGCTACACCGTGGCGGTGGCGCAGTCCCTGACGTAGTGTAGTGCGCGTGGCGTCCCTGTTGGGTGTGCGCCGAACACCCACCACACGCTCCACCACCGCTGCCCGTCGGCAGCTATTGCCGGCTGCCGTTGCCTCCACCCCACTGTCTGCCGCCGTGGCCGCCATACCACCGTCGAAAGCCAAGGCCATCGCCCGCTCCGCCGCCGTGCCCTGAAGACGAGAGGTGGCCGTCATGGCCGCCACCCCACTGCCGGCCACCGTGGCCATCACCCGCTCCGCCGCCGCAACCCGAAGGCGGGAGGTGGTGGTCGTGGCCGCCGACCCACCGTCGACCGCCGGGGTCATCACCCGCTCCGCCACCGCCGCCCGAAGGCGGGAGGCGGAGGTGGAGGCCCGCACGTGCGTCAGCGACCTTGCGCGCTACACCGAGTTCCTGCGGGAGGAAGAGGAGCGCCTCGTCGAGCATGCAAATATCCTTACCGCCACCGCAGAGGCGAGGAATCAGGAAATCTACGAGGAGAACCACCGCTTTGAGAGGGGTCGTCTGGAGTGGCAGAGGGTGTTCGAGGTGAGCGTCGCTGAAGGTGCAGCAGCGGCAGGCACCGTATTGCAGTTGTCCAGCTCGTCGGTAGGCTCCTCCTCCTCTGCTTTTTACTGAGCGCGCTCGGCAGAGGAGAGGCTGCCGGAAGTAGTACAAAGCCCCTCCGTAGTAGTAGTATTTAGGGGCTATTTGTTTAGTTCATCTGACTATAGATGTGGTGAAACTGTACAACGTACTTAAAATTAGCTAGTATATATATAGTTGAACTAGCTATTTCAGTACGTGGTTGGCAACAATTGGGAAAAAGTTTGGTCGGTTCAGCTGTCGAGTTGAACTGTTTGTATGAAGAACGACTGCTTAATCTATGAATGAAATCTATACTTAATTACTGAATTTTAATTGCAAAAATTAGATAGTGCTAGTGCTTTTTGGCTGCATATTTTGACAAATCGCAGTGTTACAAGGTTGACAAATGGCAATGTTACTAGATCAACAAATGTCATTCTTTCCAGTTTGACAAATGGCAATATACCCAATATGACAGATGCAAATCTTACCAAATTGTCTGTACGTGGTTGCACACGGGTCATCCAAAACAACCGTTTGCGTTGAAGGGATGTACAAATCCTGCTGGCACATTTTCTCTTGGCTTAGCGCCGAAGTCTGGCTTTGCATACCGTATTCAATCTGAACCGTTTGCGTTGAAGAGATGCACAAATCCTGCGCTACGAATTTTCCCTTGACTTAAGGGGAAAGACCATAGCTCTCACTTTGCATGCGGGTTTTCTATCTAAAACGTTGCGATCAAGAGGTGCACAAATCCTGCTCGGCACATTTTCCCTTGGCTTCCTGGGGAAGCTGTCGGTTTGCATACGGGTGTTCTAACTACAACGTTTGTGATGAGTGTTTTATATTTAAAAACCAATGACATTTTTTTCAAAATAAAATTGTTTGATAAGTCTGTACATTAAGAGAGAAAAACGCAAGTTCGTTCAAACCATATCTTTTATTCTGTCACACTGCGAATTTATATTCATATGATCGAGATACAATATTAAACCCCAAAAAAACTATTTTTGGCGGCGGCGGAGGCGGCGTGCCGCGCCGGCGTTGTCGTCCTCCGGGACGCCGTTGTTGAAGTCTTCAAGGCAGCACATAATGTTCTTCACTTGGAAATCAAACATCATGTCGTTGCGCGATCGACGGGCGGGGCGCGGGAGGACGGCAACTGGCAGCGCTGCGAGGTAGCGGTCGATGGCGGCATCCCATGCCACTAAGGGGGCACGCGCACGGGCACGGGCGCGGCGGGTGCAGGCAAACACACGGGGACCGGCGCCGTGGTGGGTGGAGGGGTGCGCACGGGCACGGGCGCTGGCGCTGGCACGTACACGAGCTCGCGCGTGTCCGTGGAGACCTCGCTGACGCCCGCGGCTTCCAGCTCTACGATAGTGCTTGGCGACCAGCCCATCAATGCTATGGGGATGGTCGCTGGCGTGGGCGCGGGGATGAGAGCTGGGACGGGCGTGGGGGCAGCAACCGCCGCGGCCAGCTCGTTCAAGGCCATGTCCATGAGGCCCCACTGCTCCTTATTTTCTATCTCCTCTGGCTCTGAGTCGACTTCACCAAACTTGAAGACTAATGGCAGATGATCCTTCTGCGCCATGGCGTTGGTGGAGGTCTGCGGGAGGGAGGGGAATTGGAGGCGAACAATAAGGCCACCCGTATTAAACAGCGGCTCGAGCGCCATTAATAGAGAGGATGCGAGCAAGGCGGGCGGCCATGGAAGTCAAAGGGCTCACTTCTCAGCGAGCCTGCGCAGCGTACAACTCGCACGCTTCCCAGTGAGCCTGCGCATTGGAGGACAGCATGCACGCCTCTCGGTCAGCCTGCGCATCAGCACGGCACCTCCTATAGCCATTAAAACCAAGACACGTGGCGTCACGTGAATGGTTAACAGAACGCACACGATTTAAATTATGAAAACGTTTGAGATATTAAAGGGGCAGCTATTTTTTCAAAATGCCTTTGTTGGCTGTTACTCGAGTGCGCCTTCTCTCAAAATGGACACCAAAAATATCACAGCATGTCGCGTGCCATTCCATGATAGCATGCCAAGTTTCATGAATTTCAGATGAGTTTTGGATTTACTAGAATTTAAAAACAAAGTATCTCAACGTTTCGCCGACAATCAACAGTGCCCTGGTGTTTGAAATTCATTCCCATTTCTTGCATGGGACCTAAGCATGCACCCAAGGACACACATATCATATGTCAACCCATTTTTCTGCACTGGAGCATGTGCATGTAGTTCAAATTTGAATTATGCACATACAATGCCTAGAAAACCTAGTTAATGTATGAAAATGTCCAAACGAACCCCAAAAAATCCCAAAAATTGACACAACACTCCTGTCGTTCTATTTTGACAGTTGAAAAATTTTGAAAGCAAGAAGAGGCAACGGATATCGTTTTGTCCCCAAGGGTGGCACGTTCCCTACCGAAACCATCAGGCTTGTTATGAGAAGCTCTGGTTTGCGAGATCCTTATACCCAAACCTGCCCCAAATGGGACAATTTTTTTTCCACAGCATGTTGATGCCGCTCCATGATAGCATGTCAAGTTTCATGAACTTCAGATGAGTTTTGGATTTACTAGAATTTAAAAACCATGTATCTCAATGTTTGCGGCCGAGCGATGGTGGCAAGGTGTTTGACATTCATTCCCATTTCTTGCATGGGACCTAAGCATGCAGCCAAGGACACATATTTGTTTTTTTAAACAATTTACATGCACTGGAGCATGTGCCTATAGTTCAAACATGAATTTTGCACATAAATGCATACAAAACTCAGTTAATGTATAAAAATGTCCAAACGAACCCCGAAAAATTCCTAAAATTAACACAACACTCATGTTGTTCTATGTTGACACTAGAAAAAAAAATTGAAATCAAGAAGAGACAACGGATATCGTTTCGTCCAGAAAGGTGAAACGTTCCCTACCGTAACCATGAGGCTTGTTGTGAGAAGCTTATATACCCCAACCTGCCCCAAATGAGACAATATTTTTACCACGGCATGTTGATGCCGTTCCATGCTAGCATGTTAAGTTTCATAAATTTCAGACGTGTTTTTGATTTACTAGAATTTAAAAACCATGTATCTCAATGTTAGCGGTCGAGCGACGATGGCAAGGTGTTTGACATTCATTGTCATTTCTTGCATGGGACTTAAGCATGCAACCAAGGACACACATTTTAATTTTGAACCCATTTATATGCACTGGAGCATGTGCATGCAGTTCAAATTTGAATTATGCACATAAATGCATAGAAAACTCAGTTAATGTATAAAATGTCCAAGCGAACCCCGAAAAATCTTAAAAATTGACACAACACTCCTGTTGTTCTATGTTGATATGAGAAAAATTTTGAAAGTAAGAAGAGGCAACAAATATGGTTTCGTCCCCCAAGGTGGCACGTTCCCTACCGAAACCATCAGGCTTATTGTGAGAGAAGCTCTCGTTTGTGAGAAGTTTATACCCAAACCTGCCCCAAATAGGACAATATTTTTACCACGGCATGTCGATGCCGTTCCATGATATCATTTCAAGTTTCATGAATTTTAGACGAGTTTTCGATTTACTAGAATTTTAAAACCATGTATCTCAATGTTAGCGGCCGAGCGACAGTGTCAAGGTGTTTGACATTCATTCTCATTTCTTGCATGTGACCTAAAAGCTTGCAACCAAGGACACACATTTGATTTTGCAACCCGTTTTTATGGACTGGAGCATGTGCATGTAGTTCAATTTTGAATTATGCACATATATGCTGAGAAAACTCAGTTAACGTAAAAAAATGTCTGAACGATCCCCGAAAAATTCCAAAATTTAACACGACACTCATGTTGTTCTATGTTGACACCAGGAAAAAATTAAAAACAAGAAGAGGCGACGAATATCATTTTGTCCACAAAGGTGACACGTTTCCCTAATGGAACCATGAGGCTTCTTGTGAGAAGCTCTGGTTTGCGAGAAGCTTATACCATAACCTGCCCCAAATGGGACAATATTTTTTACCCCAACATGTTGATGCCATTCCATGATAGCATGCCAAGGTTCATGAATTTCAGACGGGTTTTGGATTTACTAGTATTACAAAAGCAAGTACCTCAATGTTTGCCGGAGAACCATGGTGCCGTGGTGTTTGAAATTCGTCTCCATTTCTTGCATGGGACATAAGCATAAACCCATGGACACATATATGATTTTACAACCTATGTTGGTGCACCGGAGCATGTGCATGTAGTTTAATTTTGAATTGTGCACCTCAAATGGCTAGAAAACCAGTTTAATGTATAGAATGTCCAAACGAACCTTGAATAATTCCAATTTTTTTACGACACACATATAGTTGCATGTTCATTGCAGATAAAAGTTCTAGCAATTCAAACACCCTCCATTGCCGCTGTGACCCCATTATGTAATTCAAATGAAAATGAAAAATCAAGTAGATCGCACACAGTTTATTATCACCAACCGTGTGAGATGCAGTACAAAATATCTTGGAGCACCGTCGGTGTATAGTACGCCTATGGCTTACGCGAGAAGGTGCGTCGGCTACAGTCCACAGCCGGCGTGTTAAGCACACTAGCTCGCTCCCCAAATATAATTTCACTGTTCAATCGTCACCGGTGAAAGATGGGGACGTGGACCCGCGTCGTGAGGGCAACTTCAGCGGCCCACTCCGGCGAGAGCGCGGCCGCAGCCGCCATGCGCGTGCTAACAAGGTGCATGAGCACGGCCGCAATCTGCGACCGGGCGGCCAAGGCAGTGTAGGAGAATGCAGCAGAAAACAAATTTTTTTCGACCTACGCACCAGCCCAGGACCAGTATGGAGACTGCATACAAGGTTTGATCATTTTCGTTACCGACTCGTAGCGCAGCGGAAGTAGAGTCAATGACGATCGGCGCTGCAGATCCCCACAGCTAGGATTTACAACCTCCCAACCGCAAGGATGTACTCCCTTATCTGCCCCATGGACAGCCCTCCGGGAGGCGGTCGAACAGTCCCCCGGACGGTGTCACGAACAGCCCTTCAGGAGGACCTTCGAAACTCGGACGGTCACTCGGACAGCCCTTCGGGAGGACTCACAGAACTCGGACCGTCACTTCGACAACCCTTCGGGAGGCACTCAAGAACAGCTCGTCGGGCACTAAGATCGAAACTATGACCTCTCTATAGAGTTGCACCGCAACCCAGACAGCCTTTCGGCTCTACGAAACTCTTTTCGTGGGAGGGAGAGAGAAGCCAAATAATTGCATGGCATGAGTATGAGAGCAAGGGATGAGGTTTGGGCAGCCCCCTCACCTCCTATTTATAGGAAAACCCAAGGGGTAGTGTGCTTCCCAAATTACCAAAAACTCCATGCATTAGGTCACATATGAGGGAGTTAAGGGTAAAATGGGATGCTATGTGGAGCTCCAAGGAGCTCCACCATGCTTGGCCGGCCACCCCCTTGGGGGTCCCCCATGAGGTGCTCTCATGGCCCCCCCAAGTCCTTCTAGAAGCCTTTAGCAAAAGCCCTAAAAGGTGGCTTTCCAAAAATATCCCAAAAAGCACTTTCACTATTCACGACGACATTTTTCATCGTCCGTTCGAACTGAAAATATTTATGTGTGCTTAGAACAATTCCAGTATCCACTAAAATAATTTTCAACGCGTTCTGGAACAATTCCAGATTAGTGATTTTCATCTGCGAAAAGCATCTGAAGCGGTTCCGGCAGCTCCTAAACATTTCCGGTTTTCATCTCGGAAAATTCTCAAAAGTTTCCAGAATGATTCTGGCACCCTCCAAGAATTATCAGGCATGTGCCGAAACCAATTTGACTTTATGGTATCCTCTGAAACAACTTTTCAGTTTCACCGGAACTCATCCGGTGACCTCTCTGCGGAACTTTTCCGCTGTCCGAAACTTTTTCGGTGTCCGAAACTTTTTCGGTGATTTTCTCTCAGACTCCCTATCTAGTATTCAGCAGATAGATGACCCTTAAGCGTGTGACCCTATAGGTTCGGTGAAGTATAGACATGACCCGGAACCCCTTCCGATCAATGATCAACATCGGAGCCGTGGACACCCATATTGACCCCTATACCCACATGAATGAATATTTGAGTGAACCTCCAGTTGCCGTATGCTATTCCTGTTGCTTCACGATATGTTACAAATACCCGAGGTTAGACATGTTGGCATTTCCGTGGATCAACAACTTGTCCACTATGCTAGTTACCTCGTTACCGGTATCGTTCTCTTTTCTCGTTCCTGTGTTCCGGCATCCCCGTGATCAAATCACAAAGTGTCTGGCCAGACGATGATGGACACCGTAACACCGAGAGGGCCCAGAGATATCTCTCCATCGTTGGAGGAGCAAATCCCAATCTCGAGCTATCAAGTTACTTGACACACTCTTCCCTGAACCCGTAAGCCGCCGTAATAGCCACCCATTTACGGATGATGTTTAACAAACCCCAAAGTTCATGAAGCAAGCATGAAGAAACTCGATACTCTCATGGTCTAAGGAATCATGCAAACGTTAACCATCTCTGTGCTATCAACCATTAACTTGTGACGAATGAATCTCATAGCATAACATCAATCGGGTCGATTCAACACAAATGTTCTTCTAACATTGTGCCCTCAAAGTTGCTGGCATAGACATGCCCATGATCAGGAAAACAGAACCATCATGCAACACTTGAGCCAGTCATAGAGGCTTGACTAGGAATACATTTTACCGTTTATTATTCCACACGTGCATATGAGTCTTCCTCTGAGCCTCGTTTTATTTGCAGACTCGAGAACCATAGCAGTTATAGCATGGAACATAAACCTAATTATGAACAGGGAGATAATCAATAACATTTATTATTGCCTCTAGGGCATATCTCCTACAGACTCCCACTTGCACTAGAGTCAATAATCTAGTTAATGCTAATGCACTTTACACCTGTGGCACACCGGTGTAAATATGCTTCGCTTGTGGTATAGCCTGAATGTCCAACGGATCTGACGACTTCAGCTCCGTGTGTATCTTTGCATATCCTCGCGTTTTCACGCTTTCACAAAATTCATATTTTGTGTGGACTTGGCTTGGTATGTATGCGAATCACAGGTCGAACCTGGATTCCTCAGACTGAGTTATGGAGCAACTACTTGCAGTAGTGTCCCATTGACAAAAACCATCTTGGAACCATACTAAGTTCATGAATGAACTATATGAATCAACATCTTCTTTGTGGCTTTAAAAGCGGCAACATACTTTGCCTCTATTATAGAATTCGCCACAGTAACTTGTTTGAACAAATTCCAACTAACTGTGCCACCATATTGTGTGTTACACAAAACCCTCAATTTAAATCGAAAATCGCATGGAGAAATTATGAAGACTGTATCGATGTAACCTTTTACAATGAACTCTTCATGATCTCTGCTTGCGAGAAAACATGTCATCAGTGCTACTATAGTACTCAATGACCCTTTTTTCACTGTTGTCCCATGATAAAGTACTTTTGATCACTTTGGTATCTATACTCGCAACAACTTTGGGAGTATTGGACATATCTGGTTGTTTTATATACCATGGAATACATGATTAATCCAAACACAAGATTGTGTGGAATCTCCATCATGTATTTTGCTCATCAGTGTTTTGGGACACCAAGTCTTGCAAAAACTCTTTCCATGTGACTTCGGCAAGAATCACTCCTTGTCGTTTTTAATGCTAAAAGGTTTTAGCATTTTGTCAATATGTATCTTTGCTCAGCCCCATTAGGTAAATCTATCTCCATAGATCATCATGCCTAATATAAAGGCTATTTAGCCCAAGCACTTCATCGAAAAACTATTTTCAAATGAAGTCCTAATTCGTGTCAAGAAATTTATATCCAATTAACAATGTGTCAAGCACACAACGTTTTTAGAAATATTATTATGCTCCCACTTACTTTCTTGAATCACAAGCATCTTCGTTACCCATCGATGAAGTCAAAACCCTTTTTGACCATTTCATCAAAACACGAAGATTCCAACTCCATTTTGCTCTCTTCTGTCCATTGCTGGAACTCTGAAGTTTGCATACTTACTAGCATCCTCTGGAATGACAAAATACCTTAGACTGTAACACATGCAAGTCCTTTGTTTCATTTCCATCAGATGGAAATCCTTTTATCATTCATGTTTTGTATCTCATGATTGAAATATGTATTAATTGCTAGTTCAACCCGAACCGACTTTAAGCATCGCTACGCTGAAACCACCTCATCTTAGTCAACTCCTTGAACTTGTATATTGCAACAAGTCGAGCTATATGGATAAAACATTTTTATCCGTATCAGTTTTTAGTTCCATAAAATTTGTTAGACTCTAAGTCTTCCGAAAGGTGTATCAAGATTTTAATCTTGAAACATTTATATGGAAACTATCTTGGATTGTATTGGCATTTAGCCAATTCCGGAGTCAGGGCCCATCAACGCTTCCTTGTGTATTGTAGGTATACTGTTGTCTAACAACAATATCTCGTCTGCGCACCTGAGAGGTTTGCACGAGCCTTGCCTACGTGGTTCAGCTGCAAGTTCGACCGAAGTCCATACATTTTATTGTAGAGACTTCCGTATCAGTCGTAGTAGGAAACTCTGGAATTACTTCCAAGGTCTCTTTCCTTTGATCTGATGACGAAGATACTGTTTATCTCGTCGAGTTGCACTATTCTCCCACTCACCTTTTTGAACGAACCATTTTCTTCAAAAAGCTTACCGTTCTTTGTGGCAAACATATTTGCCTCGGTATAGTGAGGGAGGAATACCCAATGACTTGGGATAACCTACAAAGTTGCACTTGTCTGATTTGGAATAGGTTTGTAACCTTTTACACCAGCCCCATATTCCAAATGTTAAGAAAGGATATAACATGGTTGGGCGTACCATACCATGGCGTCATTTCAACAGACCTGATGGAGCTCTTTTTAGTGTAAAAGCCGCAGTCTCAAAAGCATCATCTTTTAAAAGGGATAATGGCAAATTTATTTATGTCATCTTTGATCTTACCTTGTCATAAATGGTTTGATTACATATTCACGGACTTTCCACTTGCAGTGGTGTTCCGGGAGGTGCAAGTTATGAAACCCCTTTCACAAATCATCAGACATTCGCTAAACTTGTAACTCAAATATTCCTTTCTGCAATCGAATTGTAGAAACATAATTTTCTTGTTACAATAACTTCTACTTCATTCTTGAAAACCTTTTGAATGAATTCAAAAGATCTAGACTTACGTCTCATCAAGTAAATATCCATATATCTACTTGAGTCATTTTTGAAGGTAGACAAATCCACTGTTTGCAACAATATTTATCGGACTACATACATCAAAATGTATGATCACCAATAAGTTCTTTGCTCGTTCCTTATGGCCTGTCAACGGTATTTCAGTCACTTCACTTTTCGGAGGAAATTTGCAAGTGTCAGATGATTCAAAATCAAACGACTTCAAAATCCATCATAATGGAATTTTCCATGCGGGTTTCTCCAATGTGACCAAATGCAGTGCCACACTTGTGTGGTATTCTCCTAGTCTTATGACATTTAGCGTCAGTGTTATGGATGTATCATATTACTATCAATATTCATAACATACATCCCATCTGGATGGAAGCATGGCCCTTCATGTTATTCATAATACTGAACAACAATTGTTCTTTTATGAATAACCCTTTTGCAACAACATTGTGCAAGGGGCTAGAGTGTAAAACTCTAAAATGAATTATGAATGTAAATCCAGAGGTAATATATTATTATCATTATTCATAACATATATCTCATTCTCAATGAAAGTATGGCCCTCATGTTATTGATAACATCGAACATAAAAAGTTCTCTTATGAACAACCTTCTTGCAAGATACCTTATGCAATGGGCTAGAGTTTGTGAAACTCTAAATGAATTATGAAAATAAATACAGACGGTAATACACCGATGGAAGGTATAGTAACATTTACTATGTTCCCTGTGTATACCCAAACCTCATTCCTGGCTAGTCTTTCAGGCCATAGTAGTTCTTACATCGAGTTGCACCAGAATGCAATCGAGCGGGTATCTTTGTGATTAACTCACAATACCCAAGAATTAGTGATTAACATGTTTAACCATAATTCCCAAGAACTATATCTTTGACCAGCCTTCTATACATAAAAAACTTGTATGACATTCATACATGAGCTGGATATTCCAGTCTTCTTTCTTTTTGCCTTTATACTTCTAACAGTTTAACTTTTAGTATTTCTCCTACTTCCAGAAGAAGCACCCAACTTAAGAGTCGTGTTAGCCCTGGACTTCCTAGGCATGAAAGTTTCACTAACACCCTTCGGACACTTCCTTTCTCTTTAAGTTGTTGTTTTATTCACCTTTCATCATATGACAGGCGTTCTTCCGGATCCCTCTCTTATCAGTCTAATGCATAGTAAACTCCTTTACTAATAGTTTGCAAACAAACATTGCTTTGGATATCTCATATCTTTTAGCCTTTGTCTGTCTCTGAAAATGATTTTCAGATTCCATGAATATCACATAACTATCCAAACTTTTGAAGTTCGGGTCTCATGGAAGCAATCATATTGCACTTGACTGAAACGGAATTCTAGCTTTTGGATCGAAGGACGAGAGTCACATGATCCATAGCATAAGCGAGAGAATACCGAAAGTATGCGATAGGATAAAGTCCTTCTCGGCACTCTTGAGGACAATCCTCACATTACGTTACCAACCGTAAAGTTTTAACCAGATATTTAACAGCTATTCAATTTTAACAGGGAAGGTGGAAACGCAAGCCATTATTCTACAACTATTATGCAAACCACACTTAGACAGTGTTCATAATTAATTGCACTAAGAATTAAACAAGTCAATTCAAAAGTGCGCTCCCACTCAAATCAATATCTCTCAAAATTGATTGTGAGTGATTCAAGATCCATATTACAATTCAACGCCAAGGATGCATCCATCTCAAGTGACGAGAATTGCAATCGGTAGGCCAACTTGCCAATCACATCTCTATGTGACTCTTGATCATCTTTCGATGCGTGTGTTCCGAGCTCATGACTTTCATGCCTGAACGTCAAGACAACCAAGTGATCACGCTGCAAGGTCTCAACTCACCCGCCTCACACTTCCCTAATCGTTCGTACCCATGCATCCATGTGATACCCCGAAAAGTTAGGTGCCATGACGGTGCTACACTTGGGAGAACACTAACTACTTGATAATTTTGTGAGAGATCACCCTAATAAAAGCGACTACCGCGCAATCAAAAAGGGTGCAACATAAGGGATAAACATCTCAGGTAATTCATAATAGCATGATATGGTATAGCCCTTTCTGACGGAGAAGTCTTGTATTTCTTTATCTTCGGCATTCGCGCCGGTGTTCACCTTCGCGAAGATTGCCACCACCTTGTTGTTGCACCAGATAATATTGCTATCTCCATAGCTAATAAAATATGTGCATTACACAAGGTTGACACGCAGGTCTTTAAAGTGCAATCATATGACTCCAGCCATCATGCCAAATCATGACACGCATGTCATGTTAATCAATTTACATCATATAGACATCTCATACATAATCAAATTAATATGAGCACTGCTATACCACATCACATGCACATGCAAACCACCCTGCAAAACCAAGTTAGACGCCTCTAATCGGTTCATGCAAAAACTTGTTTTACGTGGCTTGTAAGGTTTCGAAACAAACCGAAGCTACCAACGTCCATCATCAAGTATGATAATTCAAGCGCTAGATTAACTTCACGGGGTGTATGAAACACGAGATAATAAAATCTCGAGCCCCATACTGAACTTCGTCATACGCATGACCCCCGTGCAGATCATATCTGCATTGCCCTTTTGTCTGTGAAACATCCATCTTTCTTTAACTATGGTGGAACCCAAAGAACTGTTAGCACTTCGTTGATCTGTCAATCAGCATACTCAGGAGCAGCATGAAAGGATCGTGGATTGCCAGAACTTTGTGAGATTCCACCATGCCGTCATGATCAGGACTACGCAAATTCAGGGAAGCAACAAGAACATCGGGTAACAGATATCATCTGCTACTCGCACAAATAATTTTCAGTAATAGAACTCATCTACTACCTAATTATATTGTGCAACACCCATACATCTCCATGTATACTAGATCACAACCTGCATCTACGCATAGCACGGCTCATGATGCCACTGTAGGGGAACGCAGCAGAAAAGAAAAAAATTCCGACCTACGCACCAGCCCAGGACCACTATGGAGACTGCATACAAGGTTTGATCATTTTCGTTACCGACTCGTAGCGCAGCGGAAGTAGAGTCGATGACGATCGGCGGTGCAGATCCCCGCAGCTAGGATTTACAACCTCCCAACCGCAAGGATGTACTCCCTTATCAGCCCCATGGACAGCCCTCCGGGAGGCGGTCGAACAGTCCCCCGGATGGTGTCACGGACAGCCCTTCGGGAGGACCTTCGAAACTCGGACGATCACTCGGACAGCCCTTCGGGAGGACTCACAGAACTCGGACCATCACTTGGACAGCCCTTCGGGAGGCACTCACGAACAGCCCCTCGGGCACTAAGATCGAAACTACGACCTCTCTACAGAGTTGCACACATATGGTGTCATCTATCCGGCAGGGCTTCGCCATCCAGAACTAGTTCCCATCGGAACCCAGACAGCATTTCGGCTCTACGAAACTCTTTTCGTGGGAGGGAGAGAGAAGCCAGATAATTGCATGGCATGAGTATGAGAGCAAGGGATGAGGTTTGGGCAGCCCCCTCACCTCCTATTTATAGGAAAACCCAAGGGGTAGTGTGCCTCCCAAATTACCAAAAACTCTATGCATTAGGTCACATATGAGGGAGTTAAGGGTAAAATGGGATGCTATGTGGAGCTCCAAGGAGCTCCACCATGCTTGGCCGGCCACCCCCTTGGGGGTGCCCCATGAGGTTCTCTCATGGCCCCCCAAGTCCTTCTAGAAGCCTTTAGCAAAAGCCCTAAAAGGTGGCTTTTAAAAAATATCCCAAAAAGCACTTTCACTATTCACGACGACATTTTTCAGCGTCCGTTCGAACTGAAAATATTTATGTGGGCTTCGAACAATTCCAGTACCCACTAAAATAATTTTCAACGTGTTCTTGAACAATTCCAGATTAGTGATTTTCATCTGCGAAAAGCATCTGAAGCGGTTCCGGCAGCTCCGAAACATTTCCGGTTTTCATCTCGGAAAATTCTCAAAAGTTTCCAGAATGATTCCGGTACCCTCCAAGAATTATCAGGCATGTGTCGAAACCAATTTGACTTTATGGTATCCTCTGAAACAACTTTTCAGTTTCACCGGAACTCATCCGGTGACCTCTCTACAGAACTTTTCCGCTGTCCAAAACTTTTTCGGTGTCCGAAACTTTTTCGGTGATTTTCTCTCAGACTCCCTGTCTAGTATTCACCAGATAGATGACCCTTAAGCATGTGACCCTATAGGTTCGGTGAAGTATAGACATGACCCAGAACCCCTTCCGATCAATGATCAACATCGGAGCCGTGGACACCCATATTGACCCCTATACCCACACGAATGAATATTCGAGTGAACCTCCAGTTGCCGTGTGCTATTCCTGTTGCTTCACGATATGTTACAAATACCCGAGGTTAGACATGTTGGCATTTCCGTGGATCAACAACTTGTCCACTATGCTAGTTACCTCGTTACCAGTATCGTTCTCTTTTCTCGTTCCCGTGTTCCGGCATCCCCGTGATCAAATCACAAAGTGTCTGGCCAGACGATGATGGACACCGTAACACCGAGAGGGCCCAGAGATATCTCTCCATCGTCGGAGGAGCAAATCCCAATCTCGAGCTATCAAGTTACTTGACACACTTTTCCATGAACCCGTAAGCCGCCGTAATAGCCACCCATTTACGGATGACGTTTAACAAACCCCAAAGTTCATGAAGCAAGCATGAAGAAACTTGATACTCCCATGGTCTAAGGAATCATGCAAACGTTAACCATCTCTGTGTTATTAACCATTAACTTGTGACGAATGAATCTCATAGCATAACATTAATCGGGTCGATTCAACACAAATGTTCTTCTAACATTGTGCCCTCAAAGTTGCTGGCATAGACATGCCCATGATCAGGAAAACAGAACCATCATGCAACACTTGAGCCAGTCATAGAGGCTTGACTAGGAATACATTTTACCATTTATTATTCTGCACGTGCATATGACTCTTCCTCCGAGCCTCGTTTTATTTGTAGACTCGAGAACCATAGCAGTTATAGCATGGAACATAAACCTAATTATGAACAGGGAGATAATCAATAACATTTATTATTGCCTCTAGGGCATATCTCCTGTAGGCAGTCCAAACGGCCGCTGTTGCTTCTCAGGTGGCGGCAGCAACATCTGCCTCGGGGATAGCAACTGGCGAGAGCGGCACAACAGCTGTCCATTCCACAGTGGTGGCCTTAGCCCCGATGGAGGCCGCCCACGACCATGTCGAGGCCGTTCACGCCCAGCTCGTGGCAGTCACCGCACAAATCGAACGAAGCTTCTCTGACAATGGTCGGCAACCCACGGATGAAGAGTTGGCAATCGCCGAGAGTGTTCAAGCAGCCGTCCGTTCCTCCGCCGCATACCTTGCCACGACGGAGCCCGTCCAAGCCAAGATCATGGCCGCCCACGCCAAGATCATGGCGGCCTTTTCTAAAGAGATGGCGGACACGGATGGCGAGATGCTTGCTAAGTATGGTGCGATGGATGCCATGGAGCCCCTTCCCCAGGAGATCGTCGGGCGCTAGCTGGACATGGAGGAGGCGCGCGGAGATCGATGAGCACCAGCCATAGTAGTACTCTTTGTTTTGTTTAATTAAGAGCGCCGGTCTTTAATTTGTTAGATTAATGTTTAGGTTAGCTAGCTCTGTTTAATTGCTGAACTTGCTCGATTAAGAAGTGTGGGTGTGCTGTAGACCTGTAGTCTCCTTTGTGTACCCAGATTATGCAATGACGTGGATGACCACTGTAACCAGGGAAATTCGAACCAAAATTTTTGACGTTCAAACTCATCACACACGGGTTAAGCTATCTGAATCATTTGTGATGTTCACATATCGTACACAGTTCTGAATAAGGGACCATGTCTGATGACACTTTGCGCGCCAGTTTTTTTGCTGAATCGATTCAAAATTTTCTGCTTCCGTGGAAATATCTACCTCTTCGCCCCCTCCCCCTTACCAAAAGCCACATTTCCCCTTTTTTCGCCTTCCTTCCCAAGTTGAAACCTTCACTCCTTGCTTGCAGCGCCGCCTCCTCGCCGGTGACCCTCCTTCACACTGCTCGGCCTCATCTATCCAGGCAGGTAATCCACACTCGACCCCCATCCTCCTCCTCCTTCCACATCCCACATGCCCTGACCGCCGGTGCGACACCTTCCACCCAAATCACCGACCCCTCCACCAAATAAGCGCCGCCCTAAGCCATGGTGCACGCTGTATAGGCAGGAGCTCAAGGAGCATTTGGCAGCTGAGAAGCAAATCGCGGCCGCACGCGCGGATGAGGTCGCGATGGCTGCCATTCGTGCCGACCCCCAGATTTTGGAGGAGCACCTTGCCATTTGCTAGCTACGCCGGTTAAGCATGCTTGATTTACCCATTGCGTGTGCTGCTCCTGCCTTTCCTTAACAAATTCTAGTGAATTGTGCTATCTAATTTTACAGTGCAATCTGTTGCTCTAGTGTATATGTTCTATATGTCGTGCAATGTGGTGCTCACTTATTAACTGTTTGGTTAATTAGTTGTCGTCTTCAGTTAACTGTTTGGTTCAATTCTGCAAATGTGATGTTCAATTCTTCGGGCTGCAATTTTGTATTGTCTTCCATGTGAGAAATAAATCAAATTTATCTTTACAAAATACATGAGAAACGAATACAATTGCTATATTTCCAAGTTGTCAAGCATGCTTGATTTGGTTAACTGTCTGATCTTCTAGCATATTATACATTGTGCAATGTGGTGCTCAGTTAACATTTGGTTCATTTGTTGTGGTGTTTAGTTAACTGTTTGGTTCAATTCTGCAATGGGATGTTCAATAGTTATGGGTGCATTCTGTTATTGTAAACCATGTGAGAAGTAAATCGAATTCGGCTGTAGTAAATACATGAGAAACAAATACAATTGCTATATTTCCATGTTATTAAGCATGCTTGGTTTGGTTAACTGTCTGATCTTCTATTAGGAGTATGTTATATTGTGCAATGTGGTGCTCAGTTAACGTTTGGTTCATTTGTTGTGGTGTTTAGTTAACTATTTGGTTCAATTCTGCAATGCGATGTTCAATTGTTGTGGGTGCATTCTTATATTGTATACCAAGTGAGAAATAAATTGAATTTGACTGTACTAAATACATGAGAAACAAATACAATTGCTATATTTCCAAGTTGTTAAGCATGCTTGGTTTGGTTAACTGTCTAATCTTCTATTAGGAGTATGTTATATTGTGCAATGTGGTGCTCAGTTAATGTTTGGTTCATTTGTTGTGGTGTTTAGCTAACTGCTAGGTTCAATTCTGCAATGCGATGTCCAATTATTGTGGGTAGAATTTTGTATTATTGTGCATGTGAGGAATAAATCGAATTTGGCTGCACTTAATACATGAGAAACATATACAAGTGCTATATTTCTTAGTTCTTAATCATGCTTGGTTTGGATAAATGGGTTTTCCATGTGGCTTGAATTAATCTGATGGATCTGCAATGTGCTTATTTTTCATCAACATATTTTACTGATAGCATGCGAACCCTCACTTAACCTGATGACTAACTACCTTATATGTGTTGCAGGGAAACAATGGGAAGCACTGAGGTTTACAATCTAGGTTAACACATGCATGGTCCGTTGTCTAATAGCACATTATTGTGCAATTGCAGGAACCATTCTAATATTTAGGTTTTTAACAATTTGGTCTTGCACATGTAGGTCCTGCTGTCAGAGGTTTTGAGCCACTGTTCGACCCTTTTTGCATATGGGGAAATGAGTTGTCCATGAATATCAATCAAGTCAACAAACTCAGAAAGATTGTTAGGATAAAAAAATTAGCAACAAAAAACAACAAGATCTTTGTCCGCATAATGAAGAAGACATCAGTTCACTGCAAGATGGTACTAACTATTATACCTTGCCTTTTTTAATTCCTTTACCCCATTTCCAATATAGATAAGATATTTATGCACATCCTTGTTTTCAGGCCTTTCCAAAGCAGTTCACTGATGATTACCTCTCAAACCACCTCTATGGTCAGGAGGTGAGGAAGGTTTTCATACAACACCCACGGTTCAATATTGAAGTGTTCCTGAAGAGGACGAAGGATGGATGGTCAATCATCCACAGGCACTGGCCTAAAGTTGCAAAGACCTTCAACATCAATGAAGGCTCAATAGTCGCCTTCCGCTTCAGCAGTTTTCCAGATGAGATGCATCTGTCTATGTACCGTCTATGATGCTAATTTTGAAAGGTTCTAGATGTTGCATGTGAAACTTGGTGCTGGTGCAGTTGTGTAATGGGGTAGCTGAGTGCTGAAGCTGTATGATGTTGTACTCTGATGTATTTCAATTATGAAATCCTGCTTCCTTAATATGGAAATGAAATATATTGTGTGCTTAATATGAAATGTCAATTAGTTTAATAAATGGATTATTAATAATAGGGCAATTAGCTTGCTAATGGACAATTAGCCTGCTAATTGGGTTTTTCTATTGCAAACGGTTATTGAGAAAACACCGTGGGCGATGACCTCAGGCAACGCACACAGTTTCTAGGAATAAACCGTGTTGGATCAATGAACAATCACACATGACATCCTCTTGAAAACTGTTTGTGTTAGGCCACCTTGCGCAAATGTTTACCACATAAAAACTGTGTGTGATGGACAGCCTTTGCCACACAGTTTCTTCTACGCACTGTGTGTGATGCATTCAATAACGCAAACAATAAAATTATTAATATCGTGTGCAATGGCAACGCTATCACAAACAATTTAATGGGGAAAATTGTGTGTGATGTACCTGCGAACGGAAACGTTTTCCTTGGAGCGACTGTGTGGGATGTATATACTAACGGAAACGTTTAGCGGGGACTGACTATGTGGGATGTACTTACGACCGGAAACAATTTCGGCTATATAATTGTATTTTTTGAGCACTACTGTACGTATAACCGTATCTGATCGCTCGTCGGTCGCACACGACCTCATTTTGCCGAGCGTGTGTGCCAGGAGGGCATATCCCCGACGGTTTCTGGGTCATGTGGGAAGGACCCCCCTATCGCCCACACTCACTAGGTGACAGTTCAGAATGCCGTCGCGGAAGGGGGTTAAGTACTTTGAGTACTAAACAAATTATGACTCTTGTGGTTGGATATGTGCTGATTATTATCCTTAATTATCTAACCTTGCAGGAAGAGAATGTCAGTTTAAGCTTTTATGCCTTACGCTGTGAAGGTCACATGACTCACTGACAAAGTGTTTTCCCTCGCTATTATCTCTTTGTCTTCTATATGACAGGGAAACCACATCTGAAGCATATCCACTCCGAGCAATACATTCTTATTGTTTTCATGCTCTGAATGTATCGTATATCAATCATGCAGGAAAATTATATCTCGTGTGGATTCAAATTGTGTTCTGAGAAAACCTTCATGCTATATCCCTAGTCACTGATCTTTCAAAGCTTATATTAAAACTAATTCTATTCGAAGATTTATGTGACAGGAATCATCTCAGACACCGTCGAGTGCATTGAAAGAAGTCAAGTATGTATTCGTAAATTCAATGGCACTTATACGAAGAATATTTTTGTCTCCCTTCAGTTCTTCACGATCTGAAACATATCTTAAGGGGGAGAGCAATTTATCTTCGTATTTATCCCTCGACGTTCATTATTCTTCGCATTACATTCCATTCTTCATCTATCCTTCGATGTGATCTGTTTTGTCAACAATCCAAAAAGGGGGAGATTGTTGGTGCAATATCTGCCTACCTTGTGTTTTGGAGATTGTTCATAGAAAACAGGCATTGACTGATTTGTTTGCTAGTGCATACAGAGAGAAAAGTCCATACACAACCGAAGAGAATGCTGTCTCCGGTGCTGAGTTAGAGAAACTTCACTGGAGTATATCTGCGTTGCAGAGAAGAACGAGCTATATGTGTTGATGTCATATAGTCGAGAAGATTGATGGGAAGAAATAGATCCCTCGAAAGTTTACTACTGAAGCAAAGTTTTTGATTCGGTACTGGCGTCCGAAGAAATTGACTGCAGCGGTGGAAGTAGAAGACAAAGTGAAGATGTAGTATTCATTTTGTTGTTCTTCTTTCATTCCAGTAAAAAAAAAGACACATCCGAACGAATTTTTTTTCTATCATGCTTATGACACTTCTATGACGATAGTTGTGACAAAACCTGGTATCATCATAGATGTGGTGGGTTCCTACTTCTATGACAAAAAATCATGACAGAAAATGGGCTTTTCATCCTGGGCGGGCCGGAGACGCACCTGCATGACATTCTTTGGGTCGTCCATGACGAAAAAAATCATGGTAGAAGCGAGGGCGAGGAAAATTTCGTGGAGTTCCTGGTTACGGTGGGTGGTCGGGGCCGAGCGATGCACGGAGGGATTGCTCATTTCTCTCATACACATATGCGCGTGTGTGTGAGGCGTTGGGCTCTAGCTGAACCCGAGCGAGGCGTTCGCTTACTGAACCCGAGTGATTGCACTAGCTACGTTACTGAACCCGAGCCATCGATCGATCCCTGGCTGTTAACTAAACCCAATCGAAGGATTCCTTCGCTACTGCTGCTAACTGAAGCCGATCGAACCTGCTGCCCCGTGATGAACAGTGAACGTGGGGGTTGGTTGAACGAGTCGAGACGTATGTGGTTGGGGTTGGATGAATAGTTCCCGGTGGGGGTTGGATGAACAGGACCCCGTGGTAGTAGTAGTAGGCCATTGCCACTGGATGAACAGTATCCCGAGAGGAGGCCACCACAGCCAAGCTGGTTGGGGGTGGATGAGCAGGACCCCGTGGAGGGCTGGTTGAATAGTAGCCGGTGGAGGGCTGGATGAATAGTAGCCCCGTGGATGAACAGTAGCTGGTGGAGGCAGGAGGAAGACGCGGTGGATGAACAGTGCAGGTGGAGGCTGAAGGAAGTCGACGGTGGGTGAACAGTAGCCCGTGGAGTCCCGTTTTGCAGTACGCCACACCCCTCCGATGAACAGGACCCCCGTTTCGACCATAGCACTCCAACATAAGTCCGTTTCCTCCGTTTTGCGGTACGCCACACCCCTCCCGATGAACAGGACCCCCGTTTCGACCATAGCACTCCAACACAAGTCCGTTTCCTCTGTTTTGTGGTACACCACACCCCTCTCGATGAATAGGATGCCGTTTCGACCGTAGCCGGTCGAACATAAGGCCATTTCCTCCGTACTGCGGTATGCCAGACCCTGTTTTCATTGTTCCGTCCAAGCCGGTTGGATCCCGTTGAACAGGACGCATTCCGACCTAGTCTGTTGCCTCCCGATGAACAAGACGCTGTTTCTCTGTTCCGACCCAGTCGGTTGGCTGCCCGATGAACAGGACGCCGTTGCTGCCATCCATTGCCTCTCCATGTACACGAGCCCTGGCCGTACGTATGCACGAGTACGCGTTCGAGACCCCGCCCGTATGTACGTACGTGGCCGTATTTTTTGCCATGTGGCTATACATACGTGTACACGGTTTAGAAGGGACTGCCTGAACTGCTACGTCGGGGGCTCTACTACTACACATGCCGCTGCTTGCTCGGCCACTGTTCATCGTTGCAGAGAGACCGATCGACCAGTATGTACATACACGTTCGCGACAACGCTACGTGTTCTTCGACCAGGTGGGTCCCGGCTGTCAGGGAGGATAAGGAGGCACTTTCTTGCGTGCGAAGTTATTGATGGTGGGTCCAAGCTGTCAGGGGGAGTATTCATTTTTTTCACGCCTAATATGGAGGCACTTTCCTTGCGTCCGAAGATATAGCTGGTGGGTCCCAACTGTCAGGGGGGAAAATGTTTTTTTTGTTGCAAAATACAGCTAAGCCAAAATACAGAGGCCCTTCCGGTAGGTCCCTGTTGTCAGGTGGAGGAATCATTATTTTGCGCGTAATAAGGAGGCACTTCCTTGCTGCGGCCATGGACCCAGCTGTCAGCCTCTCCACGTACAGTCCTCTTCCGATGTAAGTCATTCCTTGACCACATTGACCACGCTGCGCCGAGAGCACCAAGGCGGTGGACGATGGCGAGGCCTAGGAAGGGAATGACCCAGAGCCGGGGAAGACTCGGCAGTTGTTTCCCACGCGGAGGGGCGTACGAGGGTTTACTGGTTGGGCTGCAGTGTGAGGCTGCCATCGCCGAAGAATAACAGCAGGTCTGG
Organism: Thinopyrum elongatum; assembly: GCA_011799875.1. NCBI lineage: Eukaryota > Viridiplantae > Streptophyta > Magnoliopsida > Poales > Poaceae > Thinopyrum > Thinopyrum elongatum. The sequence goes on along the minus strand of CM022299.1, from coordinate 641,570,976 downwards.
GTGAGTACAGGGATGGCCAGCCTAGCGATGGGAGTAGGGTGGGGCGGTGAGGCCTACGCGGCAGAAGAGCCGGCCACGGGAGGCAGGAGCAGGCTGCACGACCAGCGCTAGTTTGGGCGGCTGGAGCAAGAAGACCGAAGGTTGAAGAAGCACTACGGCCGTTGGATGGACATCGTACGGTCACTGGAGCTAGAATCGTTCATATTGACTAAGTTGACAAAGCCCTCCGTCCGCGTCAACTTAGTAGGCCCACAAGTCAGCCTCCAACTATGGTGGGTCCCAGATAGCAGGGGGAGTATTCATTTTTTTGTGTGTAATAAGGAGGCACTTCCTTGCGTGCGAAGATATAGCTGGTGGGTCCGACCTGTCAGCGGGAGGAATGTTTTTTTCACGAAATACAGAGGCCCTTCCGTTGGGTCCCTGCTGTCAGGTGGAGGAATCATTATTTTGCGCATAATAAGGAGGCACTTTCTTGCGTGTGGCCGTGGACCCAGCTGTCAGCCTCTCCACGTACAGTCCTCTTCCGATGGATGTCATTCGTTGACCATGTTGACCACGCCGCGCAGAGAGCACCAGGGCAGTGGACGACGACGAGGCCTAGGAAGGGAACGACCCGGAGCCGGGGAAGACTCGGCAGTTGTTGCTCACGCGGTCGGGAGTACGAGGGTTTACTGGTTCGGCTGCCATCGCCGGAAAATAATAGGAGGTGTGGGTTAGTAGAGGAATGGCCTGGCTAGCGATGGAGTAGGGGGGCGGTGCGGCCTGCACGGCAGCACAGCCGGCCACAGGAGGAGGGAGCAGGCAGTCCCGTCGGCGCTGGTTTGAGCGGCTGGAGCAGGAAGAGCAGAGATTGAAGAAGCACGACGGCCGTTGGATGGACATCCAACAGTCACTGCTCTCGTGTGTTGACTAAGTTGACATGGCGTTGCGTGTGCATCAATCTTTTTTTTAGGAAAGCGTACGTGTCAACCTATAGTAGGTGCACAAGTCAGCCTCAAATGTGTGGAAAACAGCATATAGCCCATCTGCCATTATTTCTAATAATTTACAGCCCATTTGCTAATTCTTAAGGATTTTTTGGATCCCATATTATTTTTGTTAGCATTACAACCCATATTATGGCCACGGTTAAAAAATTATACAAAATTTTGCATATTTCGGTGCCGTCCCAACTGTTTTTAATCCCGAAATTTTGAGTCACATTCAAAATAATTTGAAAAATAAATTTATATCAATATAAAATCCAAATAAAATCTTGGAATGAAAAAAAAGAAATTTGAAACTAATTCCCGATTTGATGTGTTTTAAAAATGTACAGCCCATTTCTCATTACTGATAGCCTATTTTCTAGGCAAGCCGAATGAAACTCTCCTCGTCTTGAAAGATTTGCAGCCCAGCAGGCTGACAAAGCAAGTAGGCCTCAATTCGGTATTTCTTTAAAAAAAGCAGAACTGGGCTAGCCATTTTCAGCAAGAAAAAAACACAACTGGGCTCATCATGTGGTAAACATAAAATAAAACCCTGGCTAGACAGGCCATAGCCCCCGCACAACCACGTTGTTACCCTGATCCATCTCTAAAACTAGTATAGATAACAACTGCTTGTTCCTAAAAAAAGTAAATAACAACTGCGTGACCTGCTGGGTCCCTGGTGTCAGCCGCTTGTTGTGTAATTCTCTCATTTATTGACTATGTTGACAATCGCGTGGGCCCCAGATGTCCAACCATTAGGAGGAACCATTTTTTGGGCTTGTAATAACGAGGCACTTGCTTGCATACTGCCATGACCCTGGTGGGTCCCTACTGTCATCCTCTCCACGTACATTCATCTCCTTGTTCCTCTCGGTTGTTGACGACGTTGAAAACGTCAGAGGGCGGCGCACCGCGCACGGCGAGCGAACCAAGGCGGAGGATGATGGCGAAGCCTCGGACGGAACGAACAGGAGCCGTGGAAGATGCGCCAGTCTATTCGCAGGCGGAGGGACGAGGGTTGACTGGTTCGGGTGCGGGTGCGTGTTGGGGCTGACATCACTGGAGAATAACATGACGTGTGGGGGAATAGAGGGAGGGACTGGCCAACATTTGAGGGTACTGTAGGGCAGCGAAGGCGCAGCCAGCCGTGGGAAGCGGGAGCAGGCTGAACCAACAGGGTGGTTTGGTTTGGGCGGCTGGAGGAAGAAGACAAGAGATTGAAGATACACGACATATGTTGGATGTCAATCCAATGACTGGTAGGCAGAATCGTTCGTTGACTAGTAATTAAGTCAACACCACCTTGGATAGGCTTTTTCCTCGTGGGTCCCAAATGTTAGATTCCAAATCTGTCACGGTCATGCAGCCTTTCTTATGAAAATTTACAGCCCATTTGGTGTGCTAGTTCAAAATAAGTTTGTGGGTGCTGGTGGCGGCTAATCACTTGGGTTCTGCAATGCACAGTGAGCTCAAGCAGCCGGCAAGAGTGATGTTATTTCCCTTGGTTGGGATTTTTTACAATATTTCACTCTTAATTAAACAAATGGCAAGCCATTTGCCTTGTTTCAAAGACAATATGACAGTCCCAGCCGAGTTGAAAAGGGCAACAACATCTAACTCCAGCTTACAAACTGTACAAAAGCATGAGGGTTAATTGTTCATCAGGTTTAGACAAAACACAGATTGAAAGGGGCAACAACATCTAACTCCAGCACTGTTCGGCAGTCACAGTCAAATGGATCGGTCAGGTCCATAGAATGAACATCCTGGGTCATAAAATTTACTGGATTATGAGCACAAGATGTTGTAAATAGAAGCCCGACACATTCAGAAGCCCTTTTGTCTACCCGAAACTCCTTTTTTTGCTCTTTGACATACCCATCCGTTAAAACCATCCTGCTGATAAACTTAAGCCTGATGGACAATAGTAACCTCACATTCAGCAGGAAGAATGTGACAAATCTAGTGTTTGCATGGTTGGCTACATGTCGTTCCAGCATTATTGTCTTCAATCGAATGTCATGAGAAGTGAGAAAATCCCAGTGCTTACGAATCCACCGATTGGTTATAACTTTCTTACCCCGTCCTGTTGCCTAAATAGACATGAAGATTGAAAACAGTTAAGGTCTAAAAAAAGAGTGTCGAAAGAGCAACAGCTGAACGGTTAATTCTAGTACACTATATGCGGGCTTCCTATGTGCGTGAAATTATCACCTTTATATACAACTTCTCCAGACATGGAAAGCATTGCAGCAAGCCAATAATCTTGTTCAGATCAAAACTATTCATTTGGATATATAAGATCTTGACAGAATCCAGCACCATTGATAGGCTATCCATGGAGAAACTCTTCATTGAGCATAGAACATAATATTAGTACAAAATGTGTACTCCAAGATTATATATAAGTTATGCGCAGAAATTTAAAATGTAGCTTATGGTTACAAGTGTAGATGATAATATACAGTACCGGAAGAACTGTGGAGCCAAACACCATCTTGAAATGAGCACAGAGATCATGTATTACACCCAAGGTCTCCAGTTTAGGCGCAGAGACGACGGTTATTTGCGACCGTGAATAACTAGAATCAAGCATCAACCATTGAAGTGAAGGGGCATCTTTGATGATGAGCTGCCTTTCATTAAAAGAAATTCCAATTCTTACAAGGTTAGGCGACGTTATTTGGAGATAACCGATTCTAACTGTGAAAACAAGCACCAAGCACTCGAGGGCAGGGCAACTGGAGTGGATGGTGCTGTGCAATGATGCCTCCGATATACGAACCCGCACAAGTGAAAGTTTTTTGAGAAATGGGAGTCGAAGGTTTAGTACCAGATTGTTTGGTAGGTAGCACAGCCCAAAGGTGGCGGTGTGGAGAGAGGAGGAAATCCGCGAGATGGACATCGGTGCTGAGGGCACAAGTACATGGCGTTCGGTATCTGGCAGGTGATTTCCCGAGGAATAGTAGAACTCAAGCAGCTGTAGTTCTGTGAATGTCGGGCCCCTTTCTGGGATAAATCACAGAAAAAGCCCTAAGTCACACTAGCCCCAAGATCAACACAACTGGTGGACTTCCTTGATACAGATAACCAGTACAAAATAATATTACACAAGGTTGAGTCTGAGAGCTCGACAACATTATTACAGACTCGCCATTATACGGCAGTGGCGGAATATGACAGTGGTGTGGTGGTGTTACAAGTCTGATACAATAATATAAGCCAAGCTTCAGTGTGAGACTTGACTATTTTATTGGTGTAGCGGAAGCTCGGCGGATGATACAAGTGGTAGACTCCTATCTCATAGGTTGACTGACTGTGACTCCTCTAAGCATCGGGCTCGCTAGCGCAATCCTCCTCCACAGGCTCGTCCTCCTCCATGTCTAGTCAAGTAAATAGCCAGGGAAAAGCCAGTGAGTACGTTGGAATGTACTCACAAACATTATGAACAAAAGATATAATGGATGCATATGCTCATGTAGGAACATAATGACATGCTCATGCTGACTAAAATCCTGGTCATGACATAATAATAAAATGATGCGGAAGTAAATAAACAGGTTAGCCATAACCAGTCTTATTAAAAATAAAAGCAAGTGAATGCCACTAGTAGTCTAGCCAGCCCAAGTGACATTCAGAAAAGTAAGAGAAAAGCCTGTCGGGTGTCTAAAAGAGAGTCGGGTAATAATCCGGAATCTCAAGAGACGCCACGAAAGGTCTTGAAAAGAAATGCCAGTCGGGTGTCAAAGTGACGCCACGGTCGGACTTGAAGAGAAATGCCTATCGGGTATCCACAAGAGTAGTGGCGTGATAAACTGCCTATTAACTCGAGGGACGCCACAAAAGGTCTTGAAAAGAAATGCCAATCAGGTATCCACAAGAGTAGTGGCATGATAAACCGCCTATTAACTCGAGGGACGCCACAAAAGGTCTTGAAAAGAAATGCCAATCGGGTATCCACAAGAGTAGTGGCGTGATAAACCGCCTATTAACTCGAGGGATGCCACAAAAGGTCTTGAAAAGAAATGACAATCGGGTATCCACAAGAGTAGTGGCGTGATAAACCACCTATTAACTCGAGGGATGCCACAAAAAGGTCTTGATAATAAAAATAAGAGGAATGGGTTTGTCCACAATAATCTGCACAATCATGAAATAATCTCAGCATTATTATTCAGATTAACCAAGACAGTGCTAGTGATGACAGTGATATCCTGCAAAGTAGTTCATGCTCAGATTAAATATTTTCCTCCGGAGACCGACACCGGGACCGACACTTGACCCACCCAGCTACGCCCTTTTGACAGAGGACACGGCTATTCGAATAGGTTTAACTCTACAGAGGGTGTACTATTTACCCACGTGCATGGGATTCCTTTAGTCAGCACCGTGGCATTGGCTAATTCCCACTACGGTCTTTGGGTTGAAAACACACCTGACCCGCACACACACCAGATTATTCGTCAGGATGCCAGGAATCACCCAAAGCATCGTTACAGAAAAACTTTAAGTCGGGGAGACAACAATCTCGAGTAGCATGGGATCACTATTAATACACGCGGATTCCAAGGGGGGACCCCCTCTCGGCAACAACCGGTAACACCCATGCCCCCTGGCCCGATGACAGGATTTAGTCCAAGGCCTTGGAAACCCTCATCGTGGCCCTCTGTACGGTGTGTACCTGGACAGGGGTTAACAACTTACTCAGCCACACCTTCCTTGTGGAAGGGCCCGTGGTAGCATGGTATCCAGCTAGGTGTAACGGAACAAGACTCGATCTAGGCCGACTCAGGAGGTGTTAATTATCTTCATCGGAATATTCCACATAAGTCACATGACACCACCGTGTCAAAAGTAATGGCCCGTGCCCACCGGCACGTCCAAGTCAGGAGACACTCCCCTGAATACTCACAGCTTTACCATGTTAGAAAGATTTCTTTACTTGAGTGAAGTGCAAGACATGGGTAAGAAAATGATATGACCGAACATGCATGCACTTGTGATATATAAGATGCAAATGCAACGGATGTAAACATGCAAATGCCAAATGCAATCATCATATCCCAAGTTCAATAATGCTTGCCTTGTCCAAGGTAGTCAGCTGAAAACCCTTCAAAATTCCCGGCAAAGTTTCCCTCTTCTTTTTCTGAAAATTTCAAATTCAACTTAAATTAATTTTTTTGAAAACAGTACAAAAAGTTGTCTCAAAACATTTTTAAATAAATACTGAAAAAAACTAGAGAGAAAAATAAGAATAACAGAAAAAGAACTAAGTCATTTAGACTTGTGTTTAAAAAGTTATAAAGGTTTTAAAACCAGGGTCCTTTCTGTAAAAAGTCCAGTCCCTGTGCGTTTTATAAAGAAAACGCTTCGGCTAGAAATACGCTTTTCAGCGTGGAAGGCATAAAAGTAGAGATTACGCCTTCGTTTTAGACAAAGAAAAAGAAAAGGAAAAGCGCGGGGTGGTGGTCCACCCGTCAGGTTCAAATATTTGAACCCGCGTGCGGAAACAGAGAGGCGACGGCGTTCGCCAGTGGTGATCGCCGGGGTCTTGGAGGGCGGCGATGATCGGAACATGACCAGGGAGGAGTGCCGCGTCGGAGGGAGGTGGTGGTGGTCGCCAGAGAGCACCTGAACGCCGGCGAGGTCGACGACGGCGGACGGTGGCTCGGGTGGTGCGGGATCTCGCCGGAGAGAGATCGGGGAGTGAAATTGAATCGGGGAATCGATGATTTGGTGGAGTATGTGACTACTGGCAAGATTTGGGCAGTTGTGGTGGAGTGATGACGACGAACGGGTCGGGGACAGTGGCGGCGGGGCGTTGATCGGAGAGGGGGAAGAAGACCTCCTCGAGGTCGGGCAGGAGTTCTGGAGGGTGATTAGGACGTGGTGGAGTTGATTTGTGCTCTGAACGGAGCTCGGCGGATCCTTTTATATGGGATCTGAGGCGGTTCGGTGGGGTTCGGATCACGCCGGAGTTATGATGGTCGGCAAGGTCGGTTTGGGCGGTGGCCGTGGTCGGTGAGTGTAAGTGAGGGTGGAGGAAGCTGCTCGAAGCGCCAGCGCGGACGAGCTCGGGCTCGGTGGCTTTATCCACGGCGAGGTCGGTGTACGGGTGCGGCGGACATCGTCCGTCTCCGGTGACTGACAGGGGGCCAAGGGCGGCGTGATCAATGTGGAGAGAGTGCGGAGGAGGTGCCGCGTGGTGAGTAGTTAGGTGGGGGAGGTCAGCGAGGGAGTGAATATGGCGGGCGCCGTGTGGATCAGTTCGGCTTGCCGCCGCCGAGGACGGAGGCAGGTGCACCGGCCTCCTTCTGTGCTGTCGGCGGTGAAGCACTGACGAGGAGGGGTCCAGGGCGGCGCAGTTACGAGGGAGGAGGCGTGGACAAGAAGGAGTGGGGATGGAGTGGAGTGCACGGCGCCGTCGTTTCTACCACTGAACCAAATTCAGTTAACTGAATTTTGGACAGCGATGAACAGTGTGCACATTAGCTTTTTGATAAAATGACAGAAGGTGCTAGAGATTTTAGGATTTTGTGGGGATTCTTCTGGTAATGTGTGGATGCTCAGAAATGAGTTTGGCAGAGTTTGGGAATTTTTGGAGCATTTAAAAATATGTTTGGGTCAGAAATATTGAATCTGGTCCAAATTTGAATTGAGTGGGATTTGAAAATTTTGAACTGGGGTACCCCATGTTTTTGGAAAAATGGGTTGTGGGTACCATATATTTGCTGGGATAATTTTTGTGGAGGTGGAATCCTTGTAGAAATGGTGGTTCCTTTGTAAACCAAAGGAATGATGGAATATATGAATTCCAACCTTGGAATTTATTTGGGTGGTGAAAAATATTTTTGTGGGGTAGGAAAGAGTTGGATTCTGTCCTAGATGAGGTGAGTGACTTGTGGGATAAATTTGGAGTGGAAGAAAATTTGTTGGATGGATTTTAGTAGGGCTAAAAGGAGGTGAAAAGGTTATTTCCTTTGAAAATTTAATTATCCCCAAAACTTTTCTTGCTGAAAAAATTGTTTGAAAACCCCAAATTAATTATTTATATAATTTTAAACCTTCAAAACAGAATATTTAAAGAAGATTGAAACCCAAATAAAATTTGAAAAGGTTTTCAATTTGAAGAAAGGTGATATGGTCAAAAATGATTTTCAAAACTTTTATTTTTAAAGGAAAGATTTCAAATATTTAGAAAAATATTTTTGGGGTGTTACAACACCTACCCCCCTTAAGAAAAATCTTGTCCCCGAGATTTCAGCTGTCCCTCATATAGGTATGGATATTCAGTCCTCAGATTATCCTCTCTTTCCCATGTTGCTTCTTCCTCAGTATAATTACTCCATTGAACCTTGTAAAATTTTATTACATTCTGCCGGGTCCTCCGTTCAAACTCCTCTAAAACCTTTATAGGATGCTCCCTATATGTGAGGTCTGGTTGAAGGTCCAAGTCTTGGTGTTGCACTTGCTTGTCCGGGTTACTAACACATCTTCTCAGTTGTGACACGTGAAACACATCGTGAATGTCTGATAATTATGCCGGTAGCCCTAGTTGATAAGCAACCTTGCCTCTTCTTGCGATTACTCAGAATGGTCCGATAAATCTTGGTGCCAATTTTCCTTTGACTTTAAATCTCTGTAGTCCTCTAGTTGGAGATACTCTGAGATACACGTATTCATCGCGCTCAAAACTGATTTGGCGGTGCTTTTGATCGTAGTAACTCTTTTGACGGCTCTGAGCTGCTTTCAGTCTGTCTTGAATAAGTTTCACTTTTGTTTCTGCTTCTTTAAGAACTTCGGGACCGAAAATTCGACTGTCTCCAGTCTCTGACCAATTAAGTGGGGTACGACACCTTTGTCTGTACAGGGCTTCAAAAGGTGACATTTTTAAACTAGCTTGATAACAGTTGTTATATGAGAATTCGGCCTATGGCAAACTGTCTTCCCAGCTAACTCCGTAAGTGAGCACACATGCTCTTAGCATGTCCTCCAATATTTGATTTACCCGCTCAGTTTGTCCTCCGGTTTGCGGGTGGTATGCAGTGCTGAACGTCAGCTGAGTTCCCAGGGCTTGCTGTAGGTGCTCCCAAAATCTAGAGACAAATTGGGTGCCTCTATCAGAGACTATGGTCTTGGGTACTCCGTGTAAGCAAACAATTTGGGAGAGATATAATCTGGCGAGTCTCTGTGTGGAGTGTGTGGTTTTTACTGGTATGAAATGTGCCACCTTGCATAAATAATCTGTTATAATCCAGATAGCATCATTTCCGTGTCGTGACCTTGGCAATCCGATGATAAAATCCATCCCTATTACGTCCCATTTCCATTTAGGCACTCTAAGTGGCTATAATAGTCCTACTGGCCTCTGGCGTTCTGCCTTCACACGCTGGCATGAATCACAACGTGTGACATATACGGCTATATCTCTTTTCATCCCGTGCCACCAGTAATTTTCTTGTAGATCCTTGTACATCTTTGTTCCTCCTGGATGAATAGAATATGGTGTGGTATGGGCTTCTGCCAAAATTTGCTGCTTTAAATCTTCCTTATTAGGCATACATAGTCTTTTTCCGAACCATAAAATTCCCTGACTATCAACGGTAAACTCGGGCGCCTTGCCCAACTTCATTTTCCTCTTAATCCCCTCAATACTTGGGTGTCCTTTTTGGGCTTCTTTGATCTGATCCTCTAATGTTGGTTTTATCTCCGGCTGATTAATGGTTGCTTCTGTGATTAGGACCTTATTGAGTCTGGCAAATTCCTGGTTGAACTCATGTTGTGAAAGTTGCACACTATTATTATTGGTGCAGGGACTTCGGCTCAGAGGATCTGCCACAACATTAGCTTTACTCGGATGATAATGAATTCCGATATCGTAGTCCTTTATTAACTCAAGCCAGCGATGCTGTCGCAAGTTTAATTCTGGTTGGGTGAAAATATACTTAAGACTTTTGTGGTCCGTGTATATTTCACATCGTTCACCGAGAAGAAAGTGTTGCCATTCTTTGAGTGTGTGTATTACCGCAGCTAGCTCCAAATCATGAGTAGGATAATTCTCCTCGTGTCATCGTAGCTGTGTTGAGGCATAAGCCAAGACTTTTCCTTCTTGAATCAATACACATCCAAGGCCTTTCTTGGACGCGTCACAGTATATCTCAAAAATTTTGTGCACATCGAGCACAACCAGAACAGGGGCTGTTGTTAACCTCTTCTTCAATTCTTGGTGCTGTTGGGGATATGTGCTCCCCGAAAGTTTTCCTTGAATTGCTCTCAAGTCATATTGGCTCCGTTGGGATGAGTGTGGCATAAGTTTTCCCACCATGATGCTGTTGTACCGGAAAAATAATGTGGAGCGTACAACACTTTTTCCTGGTCCGTGCATTGAGCGATAACCAATTTTCCCTCAATGTCACGTAACCAATCATCAGCTTCCAACGGCTTATCTGTGTGGGTGAAGACTGTTGGATGGGTCTTCTGGAGCTCAAATAATTATGACCTGTGCTGATTTTGTCCTTGGTGGTTTCCCATATTGATCAAATGCTGCATCATTTCTTGGTGCTGTTGCTGGCTCTGCTCGTACAGACGGCACACTTGTGAAAATGCTGAGTCACTGCCCTATTGGCTAGTCTGTCCTTGTGTGAAATTGTTTCCCATTTGTCCATTATTGTTTTCTGGCAGAGTTGGCATAGAACGAGTTCAGGGGCGATGCATTTTCTTTCTGGGGGTATTTGTGTAACACCGGTGAGAAAAGAAATTATATGGGCAGCAAATAAAGAAAAAAAATTTAAGAGACTAAAAGTAAATCTCCCCCCAGGATGTAAACATACAGGCTATATCATACATGCATGATTGAATTATACAAGCATGACTTAATTATACAAGATGCTTGCAAAAACTGTATGCTACAAGACCACTTATTCAACTAGCGTTCCACTCCGCCTTTCTAACAAGCTGTGGTCCAAGTCCATTACTCGCCAACTTACAAAAAGGAAAAGAAGAAGAAACAGAAAGTACATATCTTACAACCACGACTCATAAAAAGACTACTACGGTGCTAACGCTCGATCTGTCCTCACGGGGTGTCCGAGACACTGTAAGCTCCACTGAGGGTGAGTCCCAGCTATGGGTCTCGAGACTCAACCTCCTCCTCCTCTGGAATGGTCTCCAGTCGGGTAGAGGTCGATGCTACGCCTGTCTGAGGTGGCACCGTGCGCATCGGCAGTGGAGCTCTGGTTGTAACAGGTGCAACCAAGCGACTAGCCTCATCACTCGGGGATGAGTGCTGAACCGCTGGCTGAGTAGGAGAGTAGTGTGGAGGTGACAGAATACGAGGGGCACGTGGCGAAGGTGAACGGAACTCACTCCTTGAGGAATTCTCGCACGAGCCAAATCCATCCGTGCAGCAAGATGGTCGTCCACCAGTGCGGTAAAGATCGACTGGAGTGCCATGATGTACTAAACAAGGGGATCAATCGCCCCATCCCTTTCTCCTGCGGTGCAGGAAAAAGCGTAATGGTTGGTATAAGGAACATGACACGGAAGGTAGTGATAAGGACGGGTCTGCATAATAGGCAGGATGTCCCTAAGATGTGCAATAGCCTCACGGGCGGCCATCTGGATAGCATGCCTCTCAGAGGGCATGACTCTCCCCTTGAAACGGTAGTTGCGGAAGGACAGGTTACTTCCACCCCGAATATATACCGAAGCCTGGTACATAGTCAGAGTGTCTGTGACCCTGTCAGGAAAAATCGTGTACTCTGGACGGCTCGGAGACCTCATCGCATCCCTAGCGATGATGGCAAGAAGACGGGAAAATCCCGCCGGCTCGTTGGCAAAAATCTGGGATGGGCAGCTGCCGCCAGACATCTACAACAGTAGACAAAAATCTAAACAGTCATACCATAAGAATATGATGACCAAGGAAAATTTGCTACAATGCATGAAATGCATGCTAAAAAAATGTTAGTACTGACTCGAGTGCTAGCGATCGTGCCTAGGGTTTCCTATAGTCAGCCTGGCTCTGATACCAAGGTCTCTCGGGCCCCTTTCTGGGATAAATCACAGAAAAAGCCCTAAGTCACACCAGCCCCAAGATCAACACAACTAGTGGACTTCCTTGATATAGATAATCAGTACAAAATAATATTACACAAGGTTGAGTCTGAGAGCTCAACAACATTATTACAAACTCGCCATTATACGGCAGTGGCGGAATATGACAGTGGTGTGGTGGTGTTACAACTCTGATACAATAACATAAGCCAAGCGTCAGTGTGAGACTTGACTATTTTATTGGTGTAGCGGAAGCTCGGCGGATGATACAAGTGGTAGACTCCTATCTCACAGGTTGACTGACTGGGACTCCTCTAAGCATCGGGCTCGCTAGCGCAATCCTCCTCCACAGGCTTGTCCTCATCCAAGTCTGGCCAAGTAAATAGCCAGGGACAAGCCAGTGAGTATGTTGGAATGTACTCGCAAACATTATGAACAAAAGATATAATGGATGCATATGCTCATGTAGGAACATAATGACATGCTCATGCTGACAAAAATCCTGGTCATGACATAATAATAAAATGATGCGGAAGTAAATAAACAGGTTAGCCATAACCAGGCTTATTAAAAATAATAGTAAGTGAATGCCACGGGTAGTCCAGCCAGCCCAAGTGACATTCAGAAAAGTAAGAGAAAAGCCTGTCGGGTGTCTAAAAGAGAGTCGGGTAATAATCCGGAATCTCAAGCGATGCCACGAAAGGTCTTGAAAAGAAATGCCAGTCGGGTGTCAAAGTGACGCCACGGTCGGACTTGAAGAGAAATGCCTATCGGGTATCCACAAGAGTAGTGGCATGATAAACCGCCTATTAACTCGAGGGACGCCACAGAAGGTCTTGAAAAGAAATGCCAATCGGGTATCCACAAGAGTAGTGGCATGATAAACCGCCTATTAACTCAAGGGACGCCACAAAAGGTCTTGAAAAGAAATGCCAATCGGGTATCCACAAGAGTAGTGGCATGATAAACCGCCTATTAACTCGAGGGACGCCACAAAAGGTCTTGAAAAGAAATGCCAATCGGGTATCCACAAGAGTAGTGGCGTGATAAACCACCTATTAACTCGAGGGACGCCACGAAAAGGTCTTGATAATAAAAATAAGAGGAATTGATTAGTCCACAATAATCTGCACAATCATGAAATAATCTCAGCAATATTATTCAGATTAATCAAGACAGTGCTAGTGATGACAGTGATATCCTGCAAAGTAGTTCATGCTCAGATTAAATATTTTCCTCCGGAGACCGACACCGGGACCGACACTTGATCCACCCAGCTACGCCCTTTGACCGAGGACATGGCTAATCGAATAGGTTTAACTCTGCAGAGGGTGTACTCTTTACCCACGTGCATGGGATTCCTTTAGTCATCACCGTGGCACTGGCTAATTCCCACTACGGTCTTTGGGTTGAAAACACACCTGACCCGCACAAACCAGATTATCCGTCAGGATGCCAGGAATCACCCAAAGCATTGTTACAGAAAAACTCTAAGTCGGGGAGACAACAATCTCGAGTAGCATGGGATCACTATTAAAATGCGCAGATTCCAAGGGGGGCCCCTCTCGGCAAAAAACCGGTAACACCCATGCCCCCTGACCCGATGACAGGATTTAGTCCAAGGCCTTGGAAACCCTCATCGTGGCCCTCTTTACGGTGTGTACCTGGACAGGGGTTAACAACTTACTCAGCCACACCTTCCTTGTGGAAGGGCCCATGGTAGCATGGTATCCAGCTAGGTGTAATGAAACAAGACTCGATCTAGGCCGACTCAGGAGGTGTTAATTATCTTCACCGGAATATTCCACATAAGTCACATGACACCACCGTGTCAAAAGTAATGGCCCGTGCCCATCGGCACGTCCAAGTCAGGAGACACTCCCCTGAATACTCACAGCTTTACCATGTTAGAAAGATTTCTTTACTTGAGTGAAGTGCAAGACATGGGTAAGAAAATGATATGACCGAACATGCATGCACTTGTGATATATAAGATGCAAATGCAATGGATGTAAACATGCAAATGCCAAATGCAATCATCATATCCCAAGTTCAATAATGCTTACCTTGTCCAAGGTAGTCAGGTGAAAACCCTTCAAAATTCCCGGCAAAGTTTCCCTCTTCTTTTTCTGAAAATTTCAAATTCAACTTAAATTAAATTTTTTGACAACAGTACAAAAAGTTGTCTCAAAACATTTTTAAATAAATACTAAAAAAACTAGAGAGAAAAATAAGAATAACAGGAAAAGAACTAAGTCATTTAGGCTTGTGGTTAAAAAGTTATAAAGGTTTTAAAACCAGGGTCCTTTTTGTAAAAAGTCCAGTCCTTGTGCGTTTTATAAAGAAAACGCTTCGGCTAGAAACACACTTTTCAGCGTGGAAGGCGTAAAAGTAGAGATTACGCCTGTGTTTTGGACAGAGAAAAAGAAAAGGAAAAGCGCGGGGTGGGGTCCACCAGTTAGGTTCAAATATTTGAACCCGCGCGCGGAAACAGAGAGGAGACGGCATTCGCCGGCGGTGATCACCGGGGTCTTGGAGGGCGGCGATGATCGGAACATGACCAGGGAGGAGTGCCGTGTCGGAGGGAGGTGGTGGTGGTCGCCGGAGAGCACCTGAACGCCGGCGAGGTTGACGACGGCGGACGGTGGCTCGGGTGGTGCGGGATTTCGCCGGAGAGAGCTCGGGGAGTGAAATTGAATCGGGGAACCGATGATTTTGTGGAGTATATGACTACTGGTAAGATTTGGGCAGTTGTGGTGGAGTGATGATGACGAACGGGTTGGGGACAGTGGCGGCGGGGCGGTGATCGGAGAGGGGGAAGAAGACCTCCTCGAGGTCGGGGAGGAGTTCTGGAGGGTGATTGGGACGTGGTGGAGTTGATTTGTGCTTTGAACGGAGCTCGGGGATCCTTTTATAGGGGATCTCAGGCGGTTCGGCGGGGTTCGGATCACGCCGGAGTTATGATGGTCGGCGAGGTCGGTTTGGGCGGTGGCCGTGGTCGGTGAGTGTAAGTGAGGGTGGAGGAAGCTGCTCGAAGCGCCAGCGCGGACAAGCTCGGGCTCGGTGGCTTTATCCACGGCGAGGTCGGTGTACGGGTGCGGCGGCCGTCGTCTGTTTCCGGTGACTGACAGGGGGCCAAGGGCGGCGTGATCAACATGGAGAGAGTGCGGAGGAGGTGCCGCGTGGTGAGTAGTTAGGTGGGGGAGGTCAGCGAGGGAGTGAATATGGCAGGCGCCGCGTGGATCAGTTCGGCTTGCCGCCGCCGAGGACGGAGGCAGGTGCACCAGCCTCCTTCTGTGCTGTCGGTGGTGAGGCACTGACGAGGAGGGGTCCAGGGCGGCGCAGTTACGAGGGAGGAGGCGTGGACGAGAAGGAGTGGGGATAGAGGGGAGTGCACGGCACCGTCGTTTCTGCCACTGAACCAAATTCTGTTAACTCAATTTTGGACAGCGATGAACAGTGTGCACATTAGTTGTTTGATAAAATGACAGAAGGTGCTAGAGATTTTAGGATTTTGTGGGGATTTTTGTGGTAATGTGTGGATGCTCAAAAATGAGTTTGGCAGAGTTTGGGAATTTTTGGAGCATTTAAAAATATGTTTGGATCAAAAATATTGAATTTGGTCCAAATTTGAATTGAGTGGGATTTGAAAATTTTGAACTGGGGTACCCCATGTTTTTGGAAAAATGGGTTGTGGGTACCATATATTTGCTGGGATAATTTTGGTGGAGGTGGAATCCTTGTAGAAATGGTGGTTCCTTTGTAAACCAAAGGAATGATGGAATATATGAATTCCAACCTTGGAATTTATTTGGGTGGTGAAAAATATTTTTGTGGGGTAGGAAAGAGTTGGATTCTGTCCAAGATGAGGTGAGTGACTTGTGGGATAAATTTGGAGTGGAAGAAAATTTGTTGGATGGATTTTAGTAGGGCTAAAAGGAGGTGAAAAGGTTATTTCCTTTGAAAATTTAATTATCCCCAAAACTTTTCTTGCTGAAAAAATTGTTTGAAAACCCCAAATTAATTATCCATATAATTTTAAACCTTCAAAACAGAATATTTAAAGAAGATTGAAACCCAAATAAAATTTGAAAAGGTTTTCAATTTGAAGAAAGGTGATATGGTCAAAAATGATTTTCAAAACTTTTATTTTTAAAGGAAAGATTTCAAATATTCAGAAAAATATTTTTGGGGTGTTATAGTGAATTCTAGGGATTTCAGCCAGGCGTCCACCGTGCAGGGCATGCTATGCTTTCTCAGGTAGCATGACGTGATGTAGAGGCTTTGAAAGGAGCCTGATGTCTACTACACAACTTGTTCTTGTAGACTCGTGTTGGGCCTCCAAGCGCAGAGTTTTGTAGGACAGTAGCAATTTTCCCTCAAGTGGATGACATAAGGTTTATCAATCCGTGGGAGGCGTAGGATGAAGATGGTCTCTCTCAAACAACCCTGCAACCAAATAACAAAAAGCTCTTGTGTCCCCAACACACCAAATACAATGGTAAATTGTATAGGTGCACTAGTTCGGCGAAGAGATGGTGACACAAGTGTAGTAATGATAGTAGATATTTATTTTTGTAATAGGAACAATAAAAAACAGCAAGGTAGCAATTGATAAAATGGAGCACAAACAGTATTGCAATGCTTGAAAATGAGGCCTAGGGTCCGTACTTTCGCTAGTGCAATCTCTCAACAATGCTAATCTAATTGGATCATATAACCATCCCTCAACGTGTGATGAAGAATCACTCCAAAGTTCTTATCTAGCGGAGAACATAAGAAGAAATTGTTTGTAGGGTCTGAAACCACCTTAAAGTTATTCCTTCCGTTCGATCTATTCAGAGTTCATACTAAAATAACGCAAAGTTATTCTTTCCGTTCGATCTATCCAAGAGTTCGTACTAAAATAACACCATATGATACGCATCAACCAACTCTAATGTCACCTAGATACTCCAATATCACCACAAGTATCCAAGATTTAATTATACGATACGCATTAAACAATTTCAGATTCATAATACTCGATCCAACACAAAAACCTCAAAGAGTGCCACAAGATTTCTACCGGAGAAACAAGGACGAAAATGTGCATCAACCCCTATGCATAGATTACCCCAATGTCACCTCGGGAATCCGAAACTTGAGTGCCAAAACATGTATCAAGTGAATCAATATAATACCCCATTGTCACCACGAGTATTCATATGCAAGACATATATCAAGTGCTCTCAAATCCATAAAAATATTCAATCCAATAAAACGAAATCTCAAAGGGAAAACTCAATTCATCACAACAAGATAGAGAGGGAGAAACACCATATGATCCAACTATATTAACAAAGCCCACGATACATCAAGATCGTGCCATCAAGAACACGAGAGAGAGAGAGAGTGAGATTAAACACATAGCTACTGGTACAAACCCTCAGCCCCAAGGGTGGACTACTTCCTCCACATCATGGTGGCTGCCGGGATGATGAAGATGGCCACCGGTGATGATTTCCCCCTCCGGCAGGGTGCCGGAATGGGGTCTAGATTGGTTTTTTGTGGCTGCAGAGGCTTGCAGCGGCGAAACTTCTGATCTAGTTTTATCTTCGGGGGTTTTGGAATATTTGGGAATTTATAGGGCGAAGAGGCAGTGCGGGAGGCCACCGAGGTGGGCACAACTCACAAGGGCACGCCTGGGCCCCCAGGCGCGCCCAGGTGGGTTGTGCCCCCCTCGGGGCACCCCTCTGGTACTTCTTTGGCCCACTGGAGGTCTTCTGGTCCAAAAAAAATCTCCAAAAAGTTTCGCTGTGTTTGGACTCCGTTTGGTATTGATTTTATGCAATGTAAAAAACAAGCAAAAAACAGCAACTAGCACTGGGCACTTTGTTAATAGGTTAGTGCCAAAAAATGATATAAAGTTGCTATAAAATGATTGTAAAACATTCAAGAATGATAATATAACAGCATGAATACTTCATAAATTATAGATACGTTGGAGACATATCAGAGCCCTGGTGGGAGAAGATGATGGCTCTAGGGAGTTGAAAATCATTAAAGAGAGATAGCTGACGACAGTCGAGATTAAGGGTCACGGCGCGCCATAGAGGGCGCCACAGAGTTGAGAGGACTTGGGTGCGGTCGCAATCCTTGGTGGGGAGAAGCGAGATGATCTCGCCAAGGATGGCGTCCGGGAGATCGCTGATGCAGTCCACCCGAGATTCTACGGGTTCCTTGGATCCGGTGGGGGCGGGCTCACCGCTTCTCCCCAAGCTGCCGGGTGCGGAATCTACAACAGGCGTCACCGCTGGTGGGAGCCTCATCTTCTTGACACTGGGGTCAGTGTTACTTCTTGAGCTTGCGTTGGTTTTTCCCTTGAAGAGGAAGGGTGATGCAGCAAAGTAGAGATAAGTATTTCCCTCAGTTAAGAACCAAGGTATCAATCCAGTAGGAGAAGAACGCGCAAATCACCAATACCTGCACAAACAATCAAACAGTTGCACCCAACGCGATAAAGGGATTGTCAATCCCTTCATGGTCACTTGCAAAAGTGTGATCTGATAGGGATAGATAAACAAAAGATAAAATATTTTTGGGTTTTTTGGTGTATAGATCTGAAAGTAAAAGATTGCAAAATAGTAGATCGGAAACTAATATGATGGAAAATAGACCCGGGGGCCATAGGTTTCACTAGAGGCTTCTCTCTTGAAGGCAAATAATACGGTGGGTGAACAAATTACTGTCGAGCAATTGATAGAAAAGCGCAAAGTTATGACGATATCCAAGGCAATGATTATGCAATATAGGCATCACGTCCGTGTCAAGTAGACCGACTCCTGCCTGCATCTACTACTATTACTCCACACATCGACCGCTATCCAGCATGCATCTAGAGTATTAAGGTCATAAAGAACAGAGTAATGCCTTATGTAAGATGACATGATGTAGAGGAATAAACTCATGCAATATGATGTAAACCCCATCTTTTTATCCTCGATGGCAACAATTCAATACGTGTGTCGCTACCCCTACTTTGGCACTGGGTGAAATCACGCAAGATTGAACCCAAAGCTAAGCAACTCTCCCATTGCAAGAAAAACCAATCTAGTTGGCCAAACCAAACCGATAATTCGAAGAGAAATACAAAGATACCAAATCATGCATATAAGAATTTAGAGAAGATTCAAATAATATTCATAGATAAGCTGATCATAAATCCACAATTCATCGGATCTCGACAAACACACCGCAAAATAAGATTACATCGGCTTGATCTCCAAGAACATCAAGGAGAACATGGTATTGAGAATCAAAGAGAGAGAAGAAGCCATCTAGCCACTAGCTATGGACCCGTAGGTCTGAGGTAAACTACTCACGCTTCATCGAAAGGGCAATAGAGTTGATGTAGATGCCATCCGTGATCGAATCCCCCTCCGACAGGATGCCGAAAAAGGCCCCAAGATGGGATCTCACGGGAATAGAAGGTTGCGGCGGTGGAAAAGTGTTTTCGTTGATGCTTCTGGTGGTTTGGGAATATATGTGAATATATAGGAGGAAGATCTAGGTCAGGGGGGTCACGAGGGGCCCATAAGGTAGGGGGGCACGCCCCGCGCACCCTCCACCCTTGTCGCCGCCTCATGGCTCTTCTGACTTGCACTCCAGGTCCCCTGGGTGTCTTCTGGTCCAAGAAAAATCATCGTGAAGTTTTATTCCGTTTGGACTCCGTTTAGTATTCCTTTTCTACGAAGCTAAAAAACAAGGAAAAAACAAAAATTGGCACTGGGCTCTAGGTTAATAAGTTAGTCCCGAAAATAATATAAAATAGTATATTAATGCATATAAAACATCCAAAACAGATAATATAATATCATGGAACAATAAAAAATTATAGATACGTTGGAGACGTATCATGCATCCGCAAGCTTAATTCCTGCTCGTCCTCGAGTAGGTAAATGATAAAAACATAATTTTTCATGTGGAATGCTACCTAACATACTTATCTATGTAATTTTTTATTCTGATATGAATGTTCAGATCCATTAGATTCAAAACAAAAGTTTAATATTGACATAAAAATGATAATACTTCAATCATACTAACAAAGCAATCATGTCTTCTCAAAATAACATGGCCAAAGAAAGCTATCCCAACAAAATCATATAGTCTGGCTATGCTCCATCTTCATCACACAAAGTATTCAAATCATGCACAACCCCGATGACAAGCCAAGCAATTGTTTCATACTTTTGATGTTCTCAAACTTTTTCAACTTTCACGCAATACATGAGCGTGAGCCATGGACATAGCACTATAGGTGGAATAGATATGGTGGTTGTGGAGAAGACAAAAAGAAGGAGATAGTCTCACATCAACTAGGCATATCAACGGGCTATGGAGATGCCCATCAATAGGTATCAATGTGAGTGAGTAGGGATTGCCATGCAACGGATGCACTAGAGCTATAAGTTTATGAAAGCTCAAAAAGAAACTAAGTGGGTGTGCATCCAACTTGCTTGCTCACGAAGACCTAGGGCAATTTGAGGAAGCCCATCATTGGAATATACAAGCCAACTTCTATAATGAAAAATTCCCACTAGTATATGAAAGTGTCAACATAGGAGACTCTCTATCATGAAGATCATGGTGCTACTTTGAAGGACAAGTGTGGAAAAAGGACAGTAACATTGCCCCTTCTCTCTTTTCTCTCATTTTTTTGTGGGCCTCTTTTTTTCTTTTTTTTCTTTTTTATGTTTATTTCTCGTCCGGAGTCTCATCCTGACTTGTGGGGCAATCATAATCTCCATCATCCTTTCCTCACATGGGACAATGCTCTAATAATGATGATCATCACACTTTTATTTACTTACAACCCAAGAATTACAACTCGATACTTAGAACAAAATATGACTCTATATGAATGCCTCCGGCGGTGTACCGGGATGTGCAATGACTCAAGAGTGACATGTATAAAAATTATGAACGGTGGCTTTGCCACAAATACTATGTCAACTACATGATCATGCAAAGCAATATGACAATGATGGAGTGTGTCATAATAAACGGAACGGTGGAAAGTTGCATGGCAATATATCTCGGAATGGATATGGAAATGCTATAATAGGTAGGTATGGTGGCTGTTTTGAGGAAGGTGTATGGTGGGTGTATAGTACCGGCGAAAGTTGCGCGGCACAAGAGAGGCTAGCAATGGTGGAAGGGTGAGAGTGCGTATAATCCATGGACTCAACATTAGTCATAAAGAACTCACATACTTATTGCAAAAATCTATTAGTCATCTAAACAAAGTTCTACGCGCATGCTCCTAGGGGGATATATTGGTAGGAAAAGACCATCGCTCGTCCCCGACCGCCACTCATAAGGAAGACAATCAATAAATAAATCATGCTCTGACTTCATCACATAACGGTTCACCATACGTGCATGCTACGGGAATCACAAACTTTAACACAAGTATTTCTACAATCCACAATTACTCACTAGCATTACTCTCATATTACCATCCTCATATCTCAAAACAATCGTAAGGAATCAAATTTCTCATAGTATTCAATGCACTTTATATGAATTTTTTTATTATATCCCTCTTGGATGTCTATCATATTAGGACTAAATTTATAACCAAAGCAAATTACCATGCTGTTTAAAGAGACTCTCAAAATAATATATGTGAAGCATGAGAGTTCAACAATTTCTATAAAATAAAACCACCGCCGTGCTCTAAAAAGATATAAGTGAAGCACTAGAGCAAAATTGCCTAGCTCAAAACATATAAGTGAAGCACATAGAGTATTCTAATAAATCACGATTCATGCGTGTCCCTCTCAAAAGGTGTGTACAGCAAGGATGATTGTGGAAAACTAAAAAGTAAAGACTCATATCATACAAGATGCTCCAAGCAAAACACATATCATGTGGTGAATAAAAATATAGCCTCAACTAAAGTTACCGATAGACGAAGACGAAAGAGGGGATGCCTTCCGGGGCATCCCCAAGCTTACGCTCTTGGTTGTCCTTGAATATTACCTTGGGGTGCCTTGGGCATCCCCAAGCTTAGGATCTTGCCACTCCTTATTCCATAGTCCATCAAATCCTTACCAAAACTTGAAAACTTCACAACACAAAACTCAACAGAAAATCTCATGAGATCCGTTAGTATAAGAAAATAAATCACCACTTATGGTACTGTTGTAAACTCATTATTTATTTATATTGGTGTAATATATACTGTATTCCAACTTTTCCATGGTTCATACCCCCCCGATACTACACATAGATTCATCAAAATAAGCAAACAACATATAGAAAACAGAATCTGTCAAAAACAGAACAGTCTGTTGTAACCTGTAAACTTGGAATAATTCTGTAACTCAAAAAATTCTAAAACATTAGGATAACATAGGAAATTTTTATATAAATCTTCTGCAAAAAGAATCAGTATTTTATCATGCATCTGTGATTTTTAACAATTCTGGGACTGAGCGCAAAAGTTTCTGTTTTTCAGCAAGATCAAATCAACTATCACCGTAAGCTATCCCAAAGGTCTTACTTGGCACAAACACTAATTAAAACACCAAAACACATCTAACCAGAGTCCAGATGAATTATTTATTGCAAAATAGCAAGGAAAAATATTGGGTTGTTTCCCAACAAGCGCTTTTCTTTAAAGCCTTTTAGCTTGGCATTGAGATTTCAATGATGCTCACATGAAAGATAATAATTGAAACACAAAGAGAGCTTCATAAAACATGTGACAAACAAATCTAAGTATAACATGCTTCCTATGCATAGGAATTTTATAGGAAAACAAATTATCAAGGCAAGAATAACCTAGCACATGCAAGGAAGGAGAAAGAAACACTAGCAATCTCAACATGAAGAGAGGTAATTTAGTAACATGAAAATTGCTACCACAATATTTTCCTCTCTCATAATAATTACATGTGGGATCATACTCAAATTCAACAATATAGCTATCACATAACATATTCTCTAGATGATGCACATGCATGCAAAGTTGACACTCTTCCAAGATAGTGGGATTAACATTAACTAAAGTCATGACCTCTCCAAACCCACTTTTATCAAAAAATTCATGAGATTGATCATACTCCAAAGTAGTGGGATCATTAATACCTAGAGTTGACACTCTTCCAAACCCACTTTAAATATTATTGCAAACATATTCATCATGAGTCTTAAATAAATTTTCAAGGTCATAAGAAAAATCACCCCAATCATGATCATTGCAACAAGTAGTGGACATAGCAAAATTAGCATCCCCAAGCTTATGGTTTTGCATATTATTAGCACAATTGACATTAATAGAATTTATAATAACATCATTGCAATCATGCTTTTCATCCAAGGAGCTATCGTGAATCACTTCATAAGTTTCTTCTTTTAACACTTCATCACAATTTTCAGATTCACGAATTTCAAGCAAAACTTCATAAAGATAATCTAGTGCACTCAACTCACTAGCAATTGGTTCATCATAATTGGATCTCTTAAAAAGATTAGCAAGTGGATGAGGATCCATAAACCTTTTGTTTCTGATTTGGAATAAAATACACAATTATGCCAAGCAAATGAGCAAACAAACCAAGTAAGACATAAGGGCAAACGGAAAGACGAGCGAAAGAAGGGCGAATAAAAAGGAAAAATCTTTTTGTATTTTTCTGAAAATCGTTTTAGAGGTGGGGGAGAGGAAAATGAGAGGCAAATGGCAAATAATGTAATGCAAGAGATGAGAGTTTAAGATGGGTACTTGGTAGGCTTTATGTAGATCTTGACTTGGCGTAGATCTCCCCGACAACGGCGCCAGAAATTCTTCCTGCTACTTCTTGAGCTTGCATTGGTTTTTCCCTTGAAGAGGAAAGGGTGATGCAGCAAAGTAGAGATAAGTATTTCCCTCAGTTAAGAACTAAGGTATCAAACTAGTAGGAGAAGAATGCGCAAATCACCAATACCTGCACAAACAATCAAACACTTGCACCCAACGCGATAAAGGGGTTATCAATCCCTTCACGGTCACTTGCAAAAGTGAGATCTGATAGAGATAGATAAACAAAAGATAAAATATTTTTGGGTTTTTTGGTGTATAGATCTGAAAATAAAAGATTGCAAAATAGTAGATCGGAAACTAATATGATGGAAAATAGACCAGGGGGCCATAGGTTTCACTAGAGGCTTCTCTCTTGAAGGCAAATAATATGGTGGGTGAACAAATTACTGTCGAGCAATTGATAGAAAAGTGCAAAGTTATGACGATATCCAAGGCAATGATTATGCAATATAGGCATCACGTCCGTGTCAAGTAGACCGACTCCTGCCTGCATCTACTACTATTACTCCACACATCAACCGCTATCCATCATGCATCTAGAGTATTAAGTTCATAAAGAACGGAGTAACGCCTTAAGTACGATGACATGATGTAGAGGAATAAACTCATGCAATATGATGTAAACCCCATCTTTTTATCCTTGATGGCAACAATTCAATACGTATCTCGCTACCCCTACTTTGTCACTGGGTGAAATCACGCAAGATTGAACCAAAAGCTAAGCACCTCTCCCATTGCAAGAAAAACCAATCTAGTTGGCCAAACCAAACCGATAATTCGAAGAGAAATACAAAGATACCAAATCATGCATATAAGAATTCAGAGAAGATTCAAATAATATTCATAGATAAGCTGATCATAAATCCACAATTCATCGGATCTCGACAAACACACCGCAAAAGAAGACTTCATCGAATAGATCTCCAAGAACATCAAGGAGAACATGGTATTGAGAATCAAATAGAGAGAAGAAGCCATCTAGCTACTAGCTATGGACCCGTAGGTCTAAGGTAAACTACTCACGCTTCATCAGCAGGGCAATAGAGTTGATGTAGATGCCCTCCGTGATCGAATCCCCCTCCGGCAGGATGCCGGAAAAGGCCTGAAGATGGGACCTCGCGGGAACAAAAGGTTGCAGCAGTGGAAAAGTGTTTTCGTGGATGCTTCTGGTGGTTTGGGAATATATGTGAATATATAGGAGGAAGATCTAGGTCAGGGGGGTCACGAGGGGCCCACAAGGTAGGACCCCCCCTAGGGTGCGCCCTCCACCCTTGTCGCCGCCTCGTTGCTCTTCTGACTTGCAATCCAAGTCCCCTGGGTGTCTTCTAGTCCAAGAAAAATCATCGTGAAGTTTTATTCCGTTTGGACTCCGTTTAGTATTCCTTTTATGCGAAGCTCAAAAACAAGGAAAAAACAGAAACTGGCACTGGGCTCTAGGTTAATAAGTTAGTCCCAAAAATAATATAAAATAGCATATTAATGCATATAAAACATCCAAAACAGATAACATAATAGCATGAAACAATAAAAAATTATAGATGCGTTGGAGACGTATCAGTCAGCCGACTCCATTTTCCTCGAGGGCGTCGGGTCGAGCTCACGGATTTGAGCAGAGTAACGAATGATGAGCCTAGTTGTAGTGCGAGTGAAGAAGAAGGGGAGCTGGGGTTTTTCTGTAGTAGTGAGGAAGAAGGGGAGCTGGGGTTTTCTGTAGGAGTGAGGTGAGGAATTTGGGGGTATGAGTGGAGCGAGCTGACGTGAGGTGAGTGGGAGTGAGGAGGAAGAAGAGCACCCAGGTTTTTTTGGGGGGCGGTGTGCTGGGTAGCGCCTCTCATTAAGTAAATATATGGGCTTTTGAATTGGTTTTATTATTTACTAGGGTGGATGGCCTGTTTTGTCTTGGGCCCAAAGAAACAATTACTACTAGTACAGTGGAGACACTCTACAGCTACCCAGAAAAACAATTACTACTAGTATAGTGGATACACTACCGCTTCTGGCTCCTGCGAGGTCATCAAAATGTCTCCCTCTACTGAATGACGTTTTACTTTGGTTCACCGACATGTGGGCCATGCAGCGCGTGGGCCCAAATGCCATCCACCAAATTAGAAGGCGGTATGCAGGTGGAGAGTCACCCCGGTCGTAGCGCGGCAGTAACGAGCCATCATATCACAAAACCCCACCTCCCCAAAGTCTAAGTTTGACGGACGAAGCAATCATCATTTCACTCTTCGCTGAATCCCCTTCTCCCTCACTGTCTTCAAGAAAGCCAACACTTGCATCTTCCATTGTTCTTCTCTCCCAATGAAGGGAAGGTAAGCAAATACGTGATGTTGGTATATTTTAGTTCATAAAAAAAGAACTTTTGCAAAGCAGTAACCGATCCTCACTCTTTTTTTTTTCAGTGTCATTGCGATTGTGTTTTCCTTTTAGTTGTCTCCTAGTATTCGTCAGTTTCATGATGGACCAAGGAGAACCAGGCAAAGATCTGCCAATGTCGGAGCAGTTGCGGGAGGCTGATCCCCACGAGACAGAAAGCTCCATGAAGATGGAGGCAGCCACTTAGCCCACCCCAGATACGCTCACGGCCACTACTGAGATGGTCAACACCCCGTTTGAGGTTACAGCCCCCGTGGCCCTGCAGGAGCAGTTTTCCCCTTTCGAGCATGTGTCCCCCCCCCCCCCCCCCCCCCCCCCCCCCCCCCCCCCCCCCCCCCCCCCCCCCCCCCGCTGAGCTGCCCAAGGTGATTTTCTTCTTTGCCGATCCCGATTGTGGTTTTTCATCTAAGTATGTGGTGATAAATAATGCATACTTTTGACTCTACATAGTGGTTTAAATAACTTGTGTTTCTTATATTGGAAAGTAATTCAGACTTTGTTTCTGTTTCAATTAGAGCCCTGATGCAGACAAGGATTGTGTGGTTGTACATGTCACTCGCTATGAGGCGGACGACCTGAATATACGCACTGGGAAAACAAAGTTCTTAGGCTGTTGGATCCTGGAATCCATTTGCACTTATACCAATGTCGAGATGTATTCCAGCCTCACTGTTGTCAGGCGTGTTGGCCAGGGTGTAATGAAGCACAACAAGTTCAAAGCTACTCCTTCGTTTGTGAGGCATACTGTTCTTGTCAAGCTTACGCAGTAAGATGACATGGCATGCCTCCACAAACAAGTTTATGAGTGGCAAGGCCACAAGGTTATCTTTAGGAAGGTTCACAGGATTGAGCTATCGCCGGACGTCCTCGATGATCTTCATGGCAAGGTCCGTTTTGTGTCCATCCCAAATTAGATCGAGGCATGAAATAGTTGACCCAGCTAGTGTTTAATAGTAGTTTGGATTGTGTCTAATTATCCGAACCTTGCCTATTATCGAGCCCTCTGGGGCTAGTACTCTGTTTGAATCAGTCTATGGGAACTACTGCTACTTTTGTGCGCCCATGAATCATGTGAGAACCATCCTAATTGTTGCCGAAACAGATGCGTCCTCACTAGTTTTTTCATGTAATATGGCATGGTAAGACATAAGTTGTAATGGTTTATCATACGAGCAGTGTGTGTTTGATGAAATAGAGTACTCGTTCGAGATCTGTGCGCCGACGTATACATAGGGTACGTAAGGCTTGTTAAGTACTTGTAAACACTGTTGGTGCTACCCCACTTGTAAGCAGTTGTGCAAACCACGGCACATTGGCTGAACTCGCTTCAACACTAGAAAAGTCGGCTATCGACCGGCTAACAATCAATAATCTGCTGTCTGACATATAAGCAACTACGTATCTTGTTACAGTGGTTCATGAAGTTAACTGAGGCCACAATGTAAATTCCAATCGTTCACACGCTAGTCCAGCGTTCATGTGGAACATTCACATTAAACTCGGCTTCATAAAATACTTCAAAAGCATAAGTTAAGCAATTTTATACATCTCAATGATTCATAGAACATAACAAACATTTACTAGTTCGCAGCAAAAAACAAAGTTGTGAGAAGGTTTACAAATCAGCAAAAATCAAGCAAGGCTTCTCTGAGCAAAGGTCCAACCTAGGCAGGCTTTAATTTCCTGGAGTTCACTCCGGTTTTTCTTGTTGCCACCATCCAGGGTTAGGTTCTCTCATTCCAGAATAACCAATTATAATTGTGTTCTCAGTTGGAATGCTGAACTGACCCATGTAGTGTACTGACCATCTCAACTTCTTGTGCAGTTCCACTAAATTTAAGCACCGCTATTTGCAGAAATAAGCAGACCACAATGCCTCTTGTCCGCGCACCTGTCCCAAAAACCTCCGTGCAGCCGTGCCAGCTAGTCCTCTGTCCATGGATGAACTGGGAGAAAGTGCATTCCCGACTAGGATGCAGTTGTTTTCGCTCGTCCCTGCACTGCAATCAGGAAGTAAAACGTACGAGTCAGCTTCTTTTAGATTGCGTTGGTCATTCTACCTAGTTACTACCTGGAATACGGGTGGTTAGACGACGACAGCTAGGAATAGCCATCTCATTTTGTGCAGTTCTACTAAAACTGAGGTGTGTACTTTTGATTGCGCAGATAGAAACGATATGGAGACAGACATCCCTGTTTGTGTAAATATGAAATACGGTTATTTAAACAGTGACGGTTATTTGCAGTGGCATATGATTAATAGCAGCATCGATTGTGTTATAATTGGCACTACACACTACAGGAATCAACTTGGCAGGCAGCAAAGGTACCAAAAGCGGACGGCAAAATCTTTGCCATCTGCCACCGATGGCAAACCTGCCCGACAAAGAAAGCTACGGTAAACAGGTTCTTTGCCGTCTGCTTCCTCAAAGCGGACGGCAAAGAACCTTTGCCGTCGGTGGCAGACGGCAAAGAACATGGACGGCAAATAACAGGCATTAGCCACATTAGGTGGCTAACGGCAGCCTTTGCCATCTGCCAGCAGACGGCAAACATGCCCTCCCATTTGCCATCTGCTATCTGACGTCAGCCACGCGTCATGGCCCCCCAAGTCTTTGCCACCCGCCACCGACGGCAAACTCCCACAGCCTTTGCCGTCTACCACAGACGGCAAAGTAACCAAATGGGCCAGCTCCCAGATTGCACAGGTTGCTTCAACGTGGCCGCTTTGGCGTCTGTGGCAGACGGCAAAGACCTCTTTGCCGTCGGTTGTAGACGGCAAAGAGGCTGCATTGTTTCTGTTTTTTCTGTTTTCTGTTATATCCCTGCATTTTCAAAAGATATATATGATACATATAGTTTCAACCTCAAACATAGCCCATGTATCAAACATCTAGCAGTCCATCAATGCAACAGAACACATAGGGTATTAAAAGATCCAATACATACATAGTTTCACGGAGTTCATCCATATATACATACATAGTTTCACATTGTTCATCAATACAAATGAAAACAAGAACTAAACACTAGCAGTCCATCAATGCTGCTTCCATGAAGTGAATCAAACCTGCAAAAATGGGAGTAAGAAAGTTAGAAGAAGAAGAAGAAGAAGAAGAAGAAGAAGAAGAAGAAGAAGAAGAAGAAGAAGAAGAAGAAGGCTAGAAGAATAAGAAGAAGAAGAGAAGACTATAAGAAGAAGAAGATGTTGACACACGAACACATCACATGTACCCTCGACGCCGGGGGTGATGCACCGCAGCTCACGTCGAAGGAGACCCGACCGACATCGCGATACGCAGGACAGTCGGCGGGCGCTTTTGGAGACCCGAAACCCCACACGCCCGGGAGGGACCCCGTCAGGGCGCGCGGCGGCAATGGGCTGCCCTAGGTCGATTCGCTCGCCCCTAGAGCCTCGGGATTTGCAGCTCTCAAACTCGAGGAACAGCGAAGAACGAGGAAGAAAAACGATGGAGAGATAAAACGTAGATAAAAAGTAGTCTATTGATTTTTTCGATTGTGTGTTGTTCAATCGGCCGTCACCCCCAACATATATAAGAGGCGGCTAGACTTCCCGTACAAGCAAAGGATTTATTTAGGCTTTCCTTACAAGAAAATTACATCAATTCACGTCCTAGAGTCCTAGTTCTGTTCTCACTTTGATTCAGCCCGAATCTGGTCCAATCTTCTGTCTTGCTCCTTGCGTGGGCCGCGGAATCTGCATATAACTTCCGCTGGAGAAGGTTCAAATACCAATTTTGTGTGCTTCGACGAGGCCAACAATCCGTATGTTGATCAATTTTCCAAATAAGGCCAACTTGAATACTCCACGAGGTCATCTTCAATTTCGAGTCGGATTCGTTCATGTAGCTGACTGGACCGTACGACTCTTGTAGCGTCTCTGCAGGTCGTATACTATATCAGATGATGATGACTCCAGAAGCAATTCTAACCGTTTCGACGAGATGAACAACTTTGATGTTGCACACTTTTTGATCTGAAGCAATCTTGAGGGCCGAATCTCTCACGCCCGGCAAGCTTCTCACCCGGCAAGATTTCTGGCTGTACCTTGCGGGTCCTTTTTGAGGCAGTAAACAACCTTGGATGAAAATGAGGCCAAAAGCAATTTTAACCATTCCGATGAGACGAACAACTTTGATGTTGAACACTTTTTGATCTGAGGCCATCTAGATAAGTATTTAAGCCCATCTTCAGCATCTGGTCGGATTGGCCTTGACAGTTTCTACTGTTCCCGGCAAGGTTTCCATCCCGGCAAGTTTTCTCACCCCGGAAAGGTTACTGTTCGCGGCAAGATTTCCCCGGCAAGTTTTCTCACCCCGGCAAGGTTACTGTTCCCGGCAAGATTTCCCCGGCAAGGTTTCCATCCCGGCAAGTTTTCTGGCTGCACAGTTCGGGTCTTTTTTGAGACAGTAAACGACCTCGGATGAAAATGTGCCCAAAAGGAAAGTTGACCGTTTCGACGAGACGAACAACTTTCATGTTGAACGTTTTTCAATTCGAGGCCATCTGTAAGGGCTAATTGCTTACGCATTGCATCAGACACCCATCAGACATGTGTCTGATGGGGCGCGCCATATTTCGCCTCTTGACAGGGCTGCATTCAGATATCTCTAACTTTTACATACGAACTTGGATTGAGATTATTTTTATATGAAAATCGACCTATTCGACGAGATGAAGACAATTCATGTAGAGCATTCCTTCATCAGAGGTTGTCTTGGAGGCGTAATGGACCAAAATCACTCAGAACACCTTGTCATTTGAGGCCATCTCTATTGCATTCTGCATTGTGCCAAAATCAGGTGTCAACACATGCCCCCCTGTTTTTTGGCAAAGCTTGCATGCCGAAAAATAATTTGCACCATGTTTGTTCTAAGGACGATGTCAACACTCCATCGGCCATCTATATTTTCAGGGCGATAATTATGTATCGGCCAGGTTTATGCTAAGGGCGATAATTATACATCGGCCATTGCCTAATCAGCCTTCTTGCCACACACTCGGGTGGTACTTCTTCAGATATCTTCCATTGAGAGCTCGAGGAAATAATACTCCTTGCATGGATTCCACCAAATATGAATTTCCAGGAACTATCCTTGCAATCCTAAAAGGACCTTCCCAGTTTGGAGACCACTTCCCGAATTTTTTATCTCTAGAACCAATCGGCAGAATCACTTTCCACACAAGATCGCCTACCTGAAAGTTCTTCAACTTGACCTTTTTATTATAAGCCCTTGCTACCCTCATCTTGTCCCTCTCTATGGCCTTCAAAGCAGCCAAACGTTTATCGGCAACTTCATCAATGTTGTCCATCATCAAATTGTAAAAGTCCACTCCCGATAAATCATTTTGTTTGGCTATTCTCAAAGCACTCAAATTCACTTCCACTGGTAAAACAGCCTCTTGACCGTATACTAGCTCATATGGAGTTACCTTGGTAGCACCATGCCTTGAGATTCTATGTGCCCATAAAGCTTCAGACAATAACTCATGCCTTTTTTTTGGATTATCCTCAATCTTCTTTTTGATGAGCTTGATCAATATCTTATTGCTAGACTCAGCCTGTCCATTAGCTTGGGCATAATACGGAGATGAATTGAGCAACTTTATGTTATATGATTCGGCAAATTCTCTAACTTGATGTGACATGAAAGACGAACCTTTATCTGTAGTCAATGTCTGAGGAACACCGAATCTATGAATAATGTGCTCTGTCATGAATTGAATTACCTCCGTATGTGTCATGTTCTTGAGAGGTACTGCTTCAGACCACTTGGTGAAATAATCGGTTGCCACCAACACGAACCGATGCCCCTTCGAGGAAGATGGATGAATTTGCCCAATGAAATCTAAACCCCATCCTCTAAAAGGCCACGGCTTGATAATAGGATGTAACATAGCAGCAGGAGCCAATTGAATATCACCAAATTTTTGACAAGCTTCACACCCTTTATAGTACCTGAAGCAATCATTGATCATAGTCGGCCAATAAAATCCAGCACGTCGCAATAACCACTTCATCTTGGGAGCCCACTGATGAGTACCACAAATGCCTTCATGTACTTCTCCCATAGCAACTCTTGCTTGGTCCTCGTCCAAGCACTTCAAAAGAACATCTTCAACTGTTCGGCGATAAATACCACCATCTCTTATTGTATATTTGAAAGCCATACGCCGAATAGTCCTGTCCACCCTTTCACTCGGATCGTGCAAGTAACCCATAGTGGGCTTCCTCCAGTCATGATTTTCACCTGCACTAGATTTTTTGTTAGTGGCCGAATCAGTGGGCTCTGGTTCGGCCTCTCCCATATTTGGAAGACAAGACATCGGCTTCTGAGAAATATGAAACATGCCATGATCAACATGATAGCCGGATGCTTGTTGTGCCAACTCATTTGCTCTCCAATTGTCATGTCTATATACATGAGAAATGCTAAAATAATCCAAAGTAGAAATTATATCTAGACATTTATCAAGATAAACATTAAGTGATTCATCAAAACATTGAAAGACTTTGGATATTTGTTGCACTACTAATAACGAATCACCAACAGCCTCAATATGTGTAGCACCTATGGCAAGCAACATCTCCAGGCCGAATAACAATGCCTCATATTCGGCTTGATTGTTTGTGCAAAAATATTCTAAGCGGCATGAGGCTTCAAAAACAGCACCATGAGGAGATATATAAACAATACCAACACCTTGGCCATTGCTACAAACCGAACCATCAAAATATAATCTCCATGGTACTAATAAGACAAGGTTTATATCAATATCATGCTTGTCATCAATCCGATGTTCAACAATAAAATCAGCAACAATTTGGCCTTTCATGGATTTTAGAGATTCATAAGCCAAATCATATTCAATTAAAGCATAAGCTCACTTGCCAATTCTACAACTAAGAATTGGCCTATGCAACATGTATTTGATGACATCGGTTTGACAAGCTATTATGCAAGTACTAGGCACTAGATAATGTCTCAATTTTGTGCAAGCATAATATAAGCATAGGCATAGTTTTTCAATAAATGTATACCTTGTCTCGGCGTCCAATAAACGCCTGCTAAAATATGTAATAGCATGCTCTTTTCCTTCGGTTTCTTGAGTCAAAACAGCACCAATAACACCTTCTTCTGCTGCAATGTAAAGCTTAAAGGGTTCCCTATGCTTGGGCGCTTTCATCACTGGAGGCGTGCACAAATAGTTCTTGATCATATCAAATGCTTCTTGCTGTTTTGCCCCCCAAGTGAAATCAACATCATTCTTTAACCGAAGGATAGGAGTAAATGCATCAACTTTCCCTGACAGATTAGCTATGAACCTTCTCAAATAATTGACCTTGCCAAGGAACTTTTGCATATCTCTCTTGCATGTTGGAGCCTCGATGTTCTGTATAGCCTCTATCTTTTTCGGATCAATCTCTATGCCATCTTCATGAATAATGAAACCCAAAAACTTCCCAGCCGACACGCCAAATGCACACTTCAAAGGATTCATCTTCAGTCCATATTTTTTCATTCTTTCAAAAGCTAAGCACAAATCGGCTAGATGAGATTCGAAAGCATCCGATTTGACAACAATATCATGAATATAAACCTCAAGTATAACACCAAGTAAATCATGAAAAATTAAATTCATAGCCCTTTGATACGTGGCACCGGCATTCTTTAATCCAAAGGTCATCACTGTCCACTCAAATAAACCAAGGAAACCAGGACATCAAAAAGCTGTTTTGGACATGTCCTCTTCGGCCATAAAAATCTGGTTATACCCCGCATTACCATCAAGAAAGCTAATGACCTTATGTCCAGAAGCATCATTAATAAGCATATCAGCTATTGGCATGGGATACTCATCTTTAGGTGTAGCTCTATTCAAATATCTGAAATCAATGCACACCCTCAACTTGCCGGAGCCTTTCTTCTCTACTGGTACAATGTTATAAATCCACTCGGCATACCTGCAAGGTCTAATAAAATTAGCTTTAAGCAAACGACCGATCTCTTCCTTGATCCGGTCATATGTTTTTGGGTTAAACTTTCTGGCCGATTGTTTGTACGGTCTAAAACCAGCCTTTATAGGTAAACGATGCTCCACTAGCTCTCGGTTTAAACCTGGCATCTCATGATATTCCCATGCAGAGCAACAAACATATTCTTTCAATAGCTCGATCAACTTAGCTTTATGATCGGCTCTTAAATTTTTGTTTACAAATGTCGGCCTAGGAATTGAACCATCTCCTATGTCTATCCCTTCTAATGGATCGGCCGACGTAAAACCTTGTCCTAATTTATCCATATCATCTAACTCCTCTATAGACTCATACATATCGTTATCATTGGACCGATATTCAACAAGACGCTTTTGCAACCAATTTGAGTTAGAATCCATTTAAATACATCATACCTTGGAGCCGATTACCACCAACCGGCTTTAAAGAAACGGGCACGAAACCATTTTTGTGGCGCTAAGAAAATCAAATTATGATAAGTCGCGCCCCGTCAAGCAAGTAGCATTGGGATGTTGCCAATCCACTGATGCATCGGCCAAAGCAACACAAGCCGAATTATCCGCATGAATGACTTCTACTTCATCATCAACCCATTGAATTAAAAACTGGTGTATAGTAGATGGCACGCATTGGTTTGCATGAACCCAATCGCGGCCTAATATCACATTGTAGTTACCTTGCACCTCGGCGACAAAGAATGCGGTAGCCAAAGTTTTGCTTCCCACCGTAAGCACCACATACATTACACCTTTGGCTTCAGTTTTCTCTTTTCCTTCAAATCCATTAAGCACCATGTTGATCTTTATTAACTCTTCATCACGCAGCCCCAATTTTTTGAAAACCGAATATGGCATAAGATTCACCACAGCACCACCGTCGACAAGCATTCTAGCCACCGGCGATCCATTAATATGACCTTTAAGGAACAATGGCTTCAAGTGCGTCACCGGTTCTTTTGGCTTTTCGAATATAGCATTTTTAGGACCAAAATCTAGCTGAGCCACTTCCCCTTCTTCATCTATAGCACGAAATTCAGCGGGTAAGTAATACACCATATTAATATCCATACCTTCATGAACCGGTGTAGACTCATAATCAAGCATTTCATCTCCTTCCACAAGCATGTCCACTGACTCCGAAATATCTCCAAGGGAAGAGGAAGTAGCAGGCAAAGTGGATGATGTAATAGTAGCTGCATCGTCCTCCGTTGGTGGTGTAGGTGTTGCTATGATCAATGCAGAAGCTGCTATGTTTTCCTTTTGCTTTGGCCTCCACACTTGTTTTGGGAGTACCATGGGCCGAATGTCTTTCAACAATTTATCTCTTTGCTTCTCGGCCTCCTATTCTGCCATCTCTTGACTCCTCATGCGCTGCAGTCTCCTTTTTTGTGCCTTGGTCAGACCGGAAGGACACCACTTAGGCTAAGTATATTTTGGATCCCTCGACTTGGCCTTGCTTGTGCTAGCTTCATGATCATTAGCCATGGGACCCTGCTGGACAAGAGCCACATCTTTACTGGAACCAGCCGGTTTTTCAACAATAATCGGCTCTTTGATTGTTAATTCTTTAGTGCCTATCATAATAGTTTCAGCACGAGTATTCTCCTCCTTTTGCTTGCTAGGCTCTGAAATTTCTGCACTTGGTGATTTAGCACGCCACACTTGCTTGCCAACCCTTTTTTGATTATCTTGCATTGGCCGATTGACACCATTGTTCAAACGGCCTCGTGTGGGATAAGAAAGTCTCTCATGAACGGGCCTCCTTGGTTCTGCCCAACCCGGATGAAAAGCATAAGGGGCCATTGGGGGCTACCACCATCCTCCATTGAAGTCTCCCATGTAGTATGGCGCATAGTGGGGTGGCGGCATCCATGGTCCCGGTGCCCACGACCCATATGGCCTTGTATGATGCTGAAATTCTTTCCGAGGAGGTGACCTTGAGCGCTTCAAATTTGATGACCGATTAGAGCTAGAACCGGCCGCTTGACTGGCATATTTGGACAACAACATATCAAAAGTTGGCTTGATCTTCTTGCGCTGCACTTTAGCTTCATTCGTCTTCCACTTGCCAACCTCTGGACTCTTGGGCTTAACAAATTTAACACGAGTATTTTCTTGCACTTGCGGTTGCCCCCCGAGTGCAGGATTCTTGATGGTGATCTTGATTATTTCCTTGCCACCGGGTTGCTTGTCAAGCACGACTTGTCTCCCCAAGAGCTTGTCGCTCTCCTTATCTTTCCTGGGCTGACCAACAATGACATTAGCTTTATTAGCAGATTCGGCTACCTCTGGCCGAATGAGCAGCTTCTTCCCTTCCAAATCCATGGTATTCATTGGAAAGGGCTGTTTATCAACTTGCATCTCAGAAAAGTTCAATCTTCGATCATTAATGGCCGATTGTATCTGTCGTCGAAAAACATTGCAATCGTTAGTAGCATGAGAAAAAGAATTATGATACTTGCAATAAGCGCGCCGTTTCAGCTCTTCAAACGGCGGTAAAGTATGAGATATTCTAATAATTTTGGCTTGCAGCAAAGCATCAAATATTTTATCACACTTGGCAATGTTAAAAGTAAACTTCATCTCTTCATCACGATTCTTATGAATCGGTTTCAGATCATTGCAAGTGAAGGGTTTGGCCTTAGATGGCCAAACAAATTCAGTAGCATAAATATCACCCTCATCGTCCGAGTGATCACTATCATATTCAACCATGTTCATCTTAGGATGATCAGCTTTATATCTATGAACTTCTTTGAGCTCTTTGCTTCGGCTTTCTTGAGCCAAAGCCCTTTGTAAGACTTGGTTGACATTTAAAAACTCATATCCCTCTAGCTTTTCTCTAATGGGAATTTTCAAACCACTAAGCACAAGATCAGCCAAATCTCTCTCGGTTATCACCAAACTATAGCACCGGTTTTTTGTACCTCTAAATCTTTTGACGTAATCGGAGACCGATTCATCATGCTTTTGTCTAACTGATGTAAGATGTGATAACTTAAGCTCGTTATCGCCGCTATAAAAGTGATCATGAAACTTCTGCTCTAGCTGCGACCAAACTCGAATGGAACCATGTGGTAAAGAAGAAAACCATGAAAATGCGGTACCAGTAAATGATAAAGGAAATAAACGCACTTTCAATTCATTTAGTGAGCCTGCTTCACCTAATTGTGCCAAGTATTGACTAACATGCTCCCATGTGGTTTTTGTACCCTCTCCATTAAACTTAACAAAATCTGGAATTTTATATCCCGGAGGGCATTGAATGGCATCAAAGTATTCTGGATACGGCTTTTGGTAAATACGGTTCCTTGGCAACTCAACTCCAAAATTCTCTCGGAGCATCTTAGCCATCTCCTCCCTAAGATTAGCTAGAGCATCGTCTGTAGTAGATGATGAAGCTTGTTGCAGTGGCATAGGAGCAGTATGACTACTAGCTGTAGGTAGGAATTGTGGCATGTACGCCGAACCATAGTTCGGTAGTGGCCGAGTGGTTGTACCTGTAGGTAGGGTTTGGTTCGGCGTTGCCACCGAACCTGGCATGTTCATGATAGGATTAATGGGTGTAGCCACAATCTGATTGGTTTGGGTAGGATAATAAGTCATCGGCACGGGAGGCGCCGATGAAATAGGTAAAGACAGATTAGGGTATTGCACACTAGCAGCTATACCACCATTACCACTAGATGATTGAGATATATTCTTCCGAGCATTAGTATTTTCTAGGAAAGTTTGATAAACCAGATTGTTACCATCAGCAATACGACTCTCAATCTCAGCCCACCGCTCAGGAGAAAAGGCAGTACTTACAGAGGATTTAACCTGCTCGGCTTGAAGAGAAGGGAACTTGATTTCTTCAATCGGAGTGATGTTGCCTTGGCGATCCTTCTTGAACTTTGCAAGGAATTCCTGCAAGTCCTTCTCCTCGCGTGCCTTCTTGTACTCCTCATAGACTTGGCGATGATCGGCCGATATCTCATCAAGACTAGGCTTAATGATGTTACTGGCGTCTAACTCAGATGGCTTGGGAAGAACGGACATGGTGGATGATGATGATTGATCTTCGTCCCCAGCGGAGTCGCCAAAAAGTGTGTTGACACATGAACACGTCATGTGTACCCTCGACGCCGGGGGTGATGCACCGCAGCTCACGTCGAAGGAGACCTGACCGACAGCGCGATACGCAGGACAGTCGGCGGGCGCTTTTGGAGACCCGAAACCTCACACGCCCGGGAGGGACCCTGTCAGGGCGCGCGGCGGCAATGGGCTGCCCTAGGTCGATTCGCTCGCCCCTAGAGCCTTGGGATTCGCAGCTCTCAAACTCGAGGAACAGTGAAGAACGAGGAAGAAAAACGATGGAGAGATAAAACGTAGATAAAAAGTAGTCTATTGATTTTTTCGATTTTGTGTTGTTCAATCGGCCGTCACCCCCAACATATATAAGAGGCGGCTGGACTTCCCGTACAAGCAAAGGATTTATTTAGGCTTTCCTTACAAGAAAATTACATCAATTCACGTCCTAGAGTCCTAGTTCTGTTTTCACTTGGATTCAGCCCGAATCTGGTCCAATCTTCTGTCTTGCTCCTTGCGTGGGCCGCGGAATCTGCATATGACTTTCGATGGAGACGGTTCAAATACCAATTTTGTGTGCTTCGACGAGG
Organism: Thinopyrum elongatum; assembly: GCA_011799875.1. Lineage (NCBI taxonomy): Eukaryota > Viridiplantae > Streptophyta > Magnoliopsida > Poales > Poaceae > Thinopyrum > Thinopyrum elongatum. The sequence continues at coordinate 641,532,022 of CM022299.1, read as the reverse complement.
CCAACAATCCGTATGTTGATCACTTTTCCAAATAAGGCCATCTTGAATACTCCACGAGGTCATCTTCAATTTCGAGTCGGATTCGTTCATGTAGCTGACTGGACTGTACGACTCTTGTAGCGTCTCTGCAAGTCGTATACTACATCAGATGATGATGACTCCAAAAGAAATTTTAACAGTTTCGATGAGATGAACAACTTTGATGTTGAACACTTTTTGATCTGAAGCCATCTTGAGGGCCGAATCTCTCATGCCCGGCAAGCTTCTCACCCGGCAAGATTTCTGGCTGTACCTTGCGGGTCCTTTTTGAGGCAGTAAACGACCTTGTATAAAAATGAGCCCAAAAGCAATTTTAACCGTTCCGACGAGACGAACAACTTTGATGTTGAACACTTTTTGATCTGGGGCCATATAGATAAGTATTTAAGCCCATCTTCAGCATCTGGTCGGATTGGCCTTGACAGTTTCTACTGTTCCCGGCAAGATTTCTCCGGCAAGGTTTCCATCCCGGCAAGTTTTCTCACCCCGGCAAGGTTACTGTTCCCGGTAAGATTTCCCCGGCAAGGTTTTCATCCCGGCAAGTTTTCTCACCACGGCAAGGTTACTGTTCCCGGCAAGGTTTCCATCCCGGCAAGTTTTCTGGCTGCACCTTTCGGGTCTTTTTTGAGGCAGTAAGCGACCTCGGATGAAAATGTGCCCAAAAGAAAAGTTGACCGTTTCGACGAGACGAACGACTTTCATGTTGAACGTTTTTTGATTCGAGGCAATCTGGAAGGGCTAATTGCTCACGCATTGCATCAGACACCCATCAGACATGTGTCTGATGGGGCGCGCCATATTTCGCCTCTTGACAGGGCTGCATTCAGATAGCTCTAACTTTTACATACGAACTCGGATTGAGATGAGTTTTATATGAAAATCGACCGATTCAACGAGACGAAGACAATTCATGTAGAGCATTCCTTCATCAGAGGTTGTCTTGGAGGTGTAATGGACCAAAATCACTCAGAACACCTTGTCATTTGAGGCCATCTCTATTGCATTCTGCATTGTGCCAAAATCAGGTGTCAACAGAAGATATTTTCTTCTTCTTCTTCTTTTCTCATCTTTCTTCTTCTCTTCTATCTTTTTATCCTTTTCCCCCTCATTCTCATTCTTCTTCTTTTATTCTTTCTTTTTCTTCACTTTCTTCTTCTATTCTTTCTTTTTCTTCTCTTCCTTGTTTTTCTTCTTCTTATTCCTTATTTGTGTCATTTTAGAGCTAACTTAGGTAATTATGCCATTTTTTAGCTAACTAAGCTTATTATGTCAATTTGGAGGAAAATAAGGTAAGTATAGGTCATTTTTGTGCTAACCTAGGTGATGATGCCATTTTTGAGCCAACTTACCTAAGTATAGCTCATTTTTATCTAACTTATGTAATTATGCTATTTTGGAGGAAAATAAGCTAAGTATATGACATCAATGAGAGAACCAAGGTTATTATGCCATTTTTGAAATGAATAAGCTACTTATGTCATAAATGAACTAAATAAGCTAATTATGTCATTTTGGAGGATAATTAGCTAAGTACGTCTTTTTTGGGAGAAAATAAGCTAAGTATGTGGCATAATAGGGCTAACAAGCATGTACGAAGCTAAGTATGCATTTGTTAAGCAAAACACTAGAGAAAACTTACCCTCATCACAACAAATGCGATCAAGACCGCAACTAAGGTAACAATTGATCCAACGGCATAATGATACCAAGCCTCATTATCAATGGCATATTTTCTAATCTTCTTAATCTTCAAGCGCATTGCATCCATCTTCATCTCGTGATCATCGACGACATCAGCAACATACAACTCCAATTTCATCTTCTCTTCTTCAATTCTTTTCATTTTTTCTTTCAAATACTCATTTTCTTTTTCAACTAAATTTAACTTCTCGACAAGAGGGTCGGTTGCAATTTCCGGTTCACATACCTCCTAGATAAAAATATCTCTAAGTCAACTTGATGGCCATAATTGTCATAAATGCAAAATGCAACAAATAGTTATAAAAGAGAATATACCACATCCGAATCATAAACCGGGCGAGGGCCGACGGGGACGAATATTAAGACCATGGCACTATATATAACAAACAATCATACAAAGTAAGAAAATTATACAAGTAACTATATAAATCATACAATCATACAAGTAACTATATAAATCAAGTACAACATAAAAAAATTGAATACCAAATAATAATCTTGATCGTTGGGTTCAATAAATGCTCCGGGATCAATAAATGCATCATCATCATCACTATCAAGAATGAAGTGCTCATCCGGTTCATCGGCATCAACATGTGGAAGGCCACCTTTATGTAATCAGTCAAGCATTGACAAGTCATCCGCAGCAGTAACCTCTTCTTGTTCAGGCTCTTCTTGTTCCGGCTCAGGGGTGAAGTCGGATTCACTGTCACTTTCTACTTCAATGTTCTGGGGTGAAGTAGAGCGTTTCTTGAAGCATTTTTTGGAAAGACGTGTTTCTTGGAAGAATTCACCTTCATATGTGTCTGGGTTAATGTGAGGTTCATAATCCTCTTCATTGGGGGGAGGTGGTCTAACAAGTGGCGGCACTTCATAAACGACATCCCAACCATTCAGATTTGGATCAGTTTGGCAGGCCCACGGTAGATAGAAAACTTCGGTCGCCTGTTGAGCCGTAATATAGACATCGGGAACATCTAAATGGGTGCTTTGTTTGATTTCGACTAGCCCTATATGTTCATGAGTCCTTCTAGTCTCCTTCGGCTGGAACCAATAACATTTGAAGACTACGACGTTCGGTGGGTTTTCACCATAGAATAGAAGTTCATAAATTGCTTCAACTCTGCCATAATACTTGATACCTGCATCGCCGATAGCAGAGACACAACAATTTGTAGACTTTCGGTTCGCCATAGATAGCTCTCTGCCGTAGGTACGAAAGAAATACCCGTTGATGTCGTATTTGTCAAATGAACGGACCTTATAGTCAAAACCATTAGCGACTTGTCTCAATTCGGCGTCCATAGACTCTGAATTAGCTTACAAGTTTAATACGAAAGGATTGTTGCATTATCCGCAAATAAGACGAAGAAATGAGAATGGTCTAATGGAAATTAACGTTTGTTTGAACCAAGAGATGAAACCGGGAAAGCCTCCTCCTTGCTTTGCCAGAAGCACATACTCTTTGATGGATTCCTTTTCGATCTCCGCTCCATCCGAGAATTTGGCGACGTATCGACCGTATCAAATATTCGGGAATAAGAGATTTTCAAAGGAATTAGAAGTTGTGAAACAATGTACCGCAATAACTTACTCGATGTACGGCCGCACTTCTGTTAGGTTGTTGAAGATATACAATGAAATGGTCCGCCATTCTTCGACATTCAACGATATTGGTTTAGAAGCGCCAGCTAGTGCGAGATTCCCTTTTAATAGGTTGAGGTTGGATCCACCTTTTTCAGGGTCGCCAGAATTGTACAGAGGCTTTGGATTATGCAAATGACGATTTTTGGCTTCGTAGTGTGCTGTCACGAAGTTTGCCGCCTCCTCAGTAATGAATGCCTCGACCATCGATGCTTCAATTCTACGTTTATTTTTACATTTTACTCAGAGCGTCTTCTGCATCCTCTCAGTTGCGTAGCACCAACGATTTTGCACGGGCCACCCCCCCAATCTTGCCTTGGTCGGGAGATGCAAAATCAAGTGTTGCATTAGATTAAAGAAGCCCGGCGGAAAGATCTTCTCTAACTTGCAGATCAACTCCGGCGCCAACTCTTCCATTTCTTCTAGCACGACAGGCGATAGTTCTTTCGCACAAAGAACACGAAAGAAATAGCTCAGCTCTGCCATTACTAGCCATTCATCCTCAGGGATAAAGCCACGCAACATCACCGGCATTACCCGCTCAATCCATATGTGCCAATCATGACTCTTGAGACCAAATATTTTCAATTTTTCAAGACTCGCTCCCCTATTTAGATTCACTGCATACCCATCGGGGAACATCAACTGCATTTTCACCCACAAGATAATTTCCCTCATAGCTGGCCTTCCTATTGGAAATATGCCCTAGAGGCAATAATAAAATGGTTATTATTATATTTCCTTGTTCATGATAATTGTCTATTGTTCATGCTATAATTGTATTAACCGGAAACCGTAATACATGTGTGAATACATAGATCACAGCATATCCCTAGTAAGCCTCTAGTTGACTAGCTCGTTGATCAATAGATGGTTATGGTTTCCTGACCATGGACATTAGATGTCGTAGATAACGGGATCACATCATTAGGAGAATGATGTGATGGACAAGACCCAATCCTAAGCATAGCACAAGATCGTATAGTTCGTTCGCTAGAGCTTTTCTAATGTCAAGTATCATTTCCTTAGACCATGAGATTGTGCAACTCCCGGATACCGTAGGAATGCTTTGGGTGTATCAAACATCACAACGTAACTGGGTGACAATAAAGGTGCACTACAGGTATCTCCGAAAGTGTCTGTTGGGTTGGCACGAATCGAGACTGGGATTTGTCACTCCGTATGATGGAGAGGTATCTCTGGGCCCACTCGGTAATGCATCATCGTAATGAGCTCAATGTGACTAAGGAGTTAGCCACGAGATCATGTGTTACGGAACGAGTAAAGAGACTTGCCGGTAACGAGATTGAACAAGGTATAAGGATACCGACGATCGAATCTCGGGCAAGTAACATACCGATGGACAAAGGGAATTGTATATGGGATTGATTGAATCCTCGACATCGTGGTTCATCCGATGAGATCATCGTCGAACATGTGGGAGCCAACATGGGTATCCAGATCCCGCTGTTGGTTATTGGCCGGAGAGATGTCCCGGTCATGTCTGCATGGTTCCTGAACCCGTAGGGTCTACACACTTAAGGTTCGGTGACGCTAGAGTTGTTATGGGAAATTATATGTGGTTACCGAAGGTTGTTCGGAGTCCCGGATGAGATCCCGGACGTCACGAGGAGTTCCGGAATGGTCCGGAGGTGAAGAATTATATATGGGAAGTCCAGTTTCAGTCACCGGAATGGTTTCGGGGGTTATCGGTATTGTACCGGGACCAATCCACCGGGTGGGGCCACCTGCCCCGGTGGGCCAAGTGGGCTGAGCAAGGGAGGGAACCAGCCCCTGGTGGGCTGGTGCGCCCCCCCCCCCAAGGGGCCCAAGGCGCCTAGGGTTGAAAACCCTAGGGGGTGGGGGCACTTCCCACCAAACTTGGGGGGCAAGTTCCCCCCTTGGCCGCCGCCCCCCCTTAGATGGGATCTAAGGGGGCCGGCCCCTCTCCCCTTCATCCTATAAATAGAGGGGGGTGGGAGGGTAGCAGCACCTTATCCCTGGCGCAGCCCTCCCCCTCTCCAACACCTCCTCCTCCTCCGTAGTGCTTGGCGAAGCCCTGTCGGATAACCACAAGCTCCACCACCACGTCGTTGTGCTGCCGGAGCCCTCCCTCAACTTCTCCTCTCCTCTTGCTGGATCAAGAAGGAGGAGACGTCCCCGGGCTGTACGTGTGTTGAACGCGGAGGCGCCGTCTGTTCGGCGCTAGATCGGATCTTCCGCGATTTGAATCGCCGCGAGTACGACTCCATCATCCGCGTTCCTTGCAACGCTTCCGCTTAGCGATCTTCAAGGGTATGAAGATGCACTCCCTCTCTCTCGTTGCAAGCTTCTCCTAGATTGATCTTGGTGATACGTAGGAACTTTTTTGATTTACTACTACGTTCCCCAACAGTGGCATCATGAGCCAGGTCTATGCGTAGATTCTTTGCACGAGTAGAACACAAGTAGTTGTGGGCGATGATTTGTTCAATCTGCTTACCGTTACTAGTCCTATCTTGATTCAGCGGCATTGTGGGATGAAGCGGCCCGGACCGACCTTACACGTATGCTTACGTGAGACAGGTTCCACCGACTGACATGCACTTGATGCATAAGGTGGCTAGCGGGTGTCTGTCTCTCCCACTTTAGTCGGATCGGATTCGATGAAGAGGGTCCTTATGAAGGGTAAATAGCAATTGGCATATCACCGTTGTGGCTTTTGCGTAGGTAAGAAACGTTCTTGCTAGAAACCCATAGCAGCCACGTAAAACATGCAACAACAATTAGAGGACGTCTAACTTGTTTTTGCAGGGTATGCTATGTGATGTGATATGGCCAAAAAGGATGTGATGAATTATATATGTGATGTATGAGATTGACCATGTTCTTGTATTAGGAATCACGACTTGCATGTCGATGAATATGACAACCGGCAGGAGCCATAGGAGTTGTGTCAATTTATTGTATGACCTGCGTGTCGATGTAAAGGCCATGTAATTACTTTACTTTATTGCTAACCGTTAGCCATAGTAGTAGAAGTAATAGTTGGCGAGACAACTTCATGAAGACACGATGATGGAGATCATGATGATGGAGATCATGGTGTCATGCCGGTGACGATGGTGACCATGCCGCGCCTCGAAGATGGAGATCAAAGGCGCAAGATGATATTGGCCATATCATGTCATTTTTTGATTTGCATGTGATGTTTATAATGTTTACATCTTATTTGCTTAGAACGATGGTAGCATAAATAAGATGATCCCTCACTAAAATTTCAAGAAATGTGTTCCCCCTAACTGTGCACCGTTGCAAAGGTTCGTTGTTTCGAAGCACCACGTGATGATCGGGTGTGCTAGATTCTAACGTTCGCATACAACGGGTGTAAGCCAGATTTACACATGCGAAACACTTAGGTTGACTTGACAAGCCTAGCATGTACACACATGGCCTCGGAACACGAGAGACCGAAAGGTCGAACATGAGTCGTATAGTAGATGCGATCAACATGGAGATGTTCACCGTTGATGGCTAGTCCGTCTCACGTGATGATCGGACACGGCCTAGTCAATTCGGATCATGTATCACTTGGATGACTAGAGGGATGTCTATCTGAGTGGGAGTTCATTAAATAATTTGATTAGATGAACTTGATTATCATGAACTTAGTCTAAAATTGTCTTTACAATCTATCCTGTAGATCAAATGGCCCACGCTAATGTTTCCCTCAACTTCAACGCGTTCCTAGAGAAAACCAAGCTGAAAGACGATGGTAGCAACTATACGAACTGGGTCCGTAACTTGAGGATCATCCTCATAGCTGCCAAGAAAGCATATATCCTTGAAGCACCGCTAGGTGACGCACACATTTTCCCAGCAACTCAAGACGTTATGAACGCCTGGCAGTCGCGTAGTGATGATTACTCCCTGGTTCAGTGCGGCATGCTTTACAGCTTAGAATCGGGGCTCCAAAAGCGTTTTGAGCAGCACGGAGCATATGAGATGTTCCAAGAGCTGAAAATGGTTTTCCAAGCTCATGCCCGAGTCGAGAGATATGAAGTCTCTGACAAGTTCTACAGTTGTAAGATGGAGGAAAACAATTCTGTCAGCGAGCATATAGTCAAAATGTCTGGGTTGCACAACCGCTTGTCTCAGCTGGGAGTTAATCTTCCAGATGATTCGGTCATTGACAGGATCCTCCAGTCGCTTCCACCTAGCTACAAGAGCTTTGTGATGAACTACAATATGCAAGGGATGGAGAAGTCCATTCCCGAGTTATATTCAATGCTGAAATCAGCGGAGGTGGAAATCAAGAAGGAACATCAAGTGTTGATGGTGAATAAGACCACTAGTTTCAAGAAAGGCAAGGGTAAGAAGAACTTCAAGAAGGACGGCAAGGGAGTTGCCGCCCCCGGCAAGCCAGTTGCCGGGAAGAAGCCAAAGAATGGACCCAAGCCTGAGACTGAGTGCTTTTATTGCAAGGGAAATGGTCACTGGAAGCAGAACTGCCCCAAGTACTTAGCGGATAAGAAGGCCGGCAATACCAAAGGTATATATGATATACATGTTATTGATGTGTACCTTACCAACACTCGTAGTAGCTCCTGGGTATTTGATACCGGTGCAGTTGCTCACATTTGTAACTCAAAACAGGAGCTATGGAATAAGCGGAGACTGGCGAAGGACGAGGTGATGATGCGCGTCGGGAATGGTTCCAAGGTCGATGTGATCACCGTCGGCACGCTACCTCTACATCTACCTTCGGGATTAGTTTTAAACCTCAATAATTGTTATTTGGTACCAGCTTTGAGCATGAACATTGTATCAGGATCTCGTTTGATGCGAGATGGCTATTCATTTAAATCCGAGAATAATGGTTGTTCTATTTATATGAGATATATGTTTTATGGTCATGCCCCACTGGTCAATGGTTTATTTTTATTGAATCTCGAACGTGATGTCACACATATTCATAGTGTGAATGCCAAGAAATGTAAGGTTGATAATGATAGTCCCACATACTTTTGGCACTGCCGCCTTGGTCACATTGGTGTCAAACGCATGAAGAAACTCCATGTAGATGGACTTTTGGAGTCTCTTGATTATGAATCATTTGACACGTGCGAACCATGCCTTATGGGCAAAATGACCAAGACTCCATTCTCCGGAACAATGGAGCAAGCAACCAACTTGTTGGAAATAATACATACTGATGTATGCGGTCCAATGAGTGTTGAGGCTCGCGGTGGCTATCGTTATGTTCTCACCCTCACTGATGACTTAAGTAGATATGGGTATGTCTACTTAATGAAACACAAGTCTGAGACCTTTGAAAAGATCAAGGAATTTCAGAGTGAGGTAGAGAATCAACGTGACAGGAAAATTAAGTTCTTACGATCAGATCATGGAGGAGAATATTTGAGTCACGAGTTTGGCACGCACTTAAGGAAATGTGGAATTGTTTCACAACTCACGCTGCCTGGAACACCTCAGTGAAATGGTGTGTCCGAACATCGTAATCGCACTCTATTGGATATGGTGCGATCTATGATGTCTCTTACCGATCTACCACTATCATTTTGGGGTTACGCTTTAGAGACTGCCGCATTCACTTTAAATAGGGCACCGTCTAAATCCGTTGAGATGACACCGTATGAATTATGGTTTGGGAAGAAACCTAAGCTGTCGTTTCTGAAAGTTTGGGGATGCAATGCTTATGTCAAGAAACTTCAACCTGAAAAGCTCAAACCCAAATCGGAAAAATGCGTCTTCATAGGATACCCTAAGGAAACTATTGGGTATACCTTCTACCCTAGATCCGAAGGCAAGATCTTTGTTGCCAAGAATGGATCCTTTCTGGAGAAAGAGTTTCTCTCGAAAGAAGTAAGTGGGAGGAAAGTAGAACTTGATGAGGTACCCCCTCTTGAACCGGAGAGTAGCGCAGCTCAGGAAGATGTTTCTGTGGTGCCTGCACTGACTAGAGAGGAAGTTAATGATGATGATCATAAAACTTCGGATCAAGTTGCTACTGAACTTCGTAGGTCCACAAGGACACGTTCCGCACCAGAGTGGTACGGCAACCCTGTCTTGGAAATCATGTTGTTAGACAACGGTGAACCTTCGAACTATGAAGAAGCGATGGCGGGCCCGGATTCCAACAAATGGCTTGAAGCCATGAAATTCGAGATAGGATCCATGTATGAGAACAAAGTATGGACTTTGGTGGACTTGCCCGATGATCGGCGAGCCATAGAAAATAAATGGAACTTTAAGAAGAAGACTGACGCGGATGGCAATGTGACCGTCTATAAGGCTCGGCTTGTCGCTAAGGGTTATCGACAAGTTCAAGGGGTTGACTACGATGAGACCTTCTCACCCGTAGCGAAGCTGAAGTCCGTCAGAATCATGTTAGCAATTGCCGCATTCTATGATTATGAAATCTGGCAAATGGACGTCAAAACGGCATTCCTTAATGGTTTCCTTAAGGAAGAATTGTATATGATGCAGCCGGATGGTTTTGTCGATCCTAAGAATGCTGACAAGGTATGCAAGCTCCAGCGCTCCATCTATGGGCTGGTGAAGGCATCTCGGAGTTGGAACATTCGCTTTGATGAAATGATCAAAGCGTTTGGGTTTATACAGACTTATGGAGAAGCCTGTATTTACAAGAAAGTGAGTGGGAGCTCTGTAGCATTTCTCATATTATATGTGGACGACATATTGTTGATGGGAAATGATATAGAACTTTTGGAAAGCATAAAGGCCTACTTGAATAAGAGTTTTTCAATGAAGGACCTTGGAGAAGCTGCTTACATATTAGGCATCTAGATCTAGAGAGATAGATCGAGACGCCTCATTGGTCTTTCACAAAGCACATACCTTGACAAGATATTGAAGAAGTTCAATATGGATCAGTCCAAGAAGGGGTTCTTGCCTGTATTGCAAGGTGTGAGATTGAGCATAGCTCAACGCCCAACCTCGGCAGTAGAAACAGAAAAGATGAGTGTCATCCCCTATGCCTCGGCCATAGGCTCTATTATGTATGCCATGCTGTGTACCAGACCTGATGTGAAACTTGCCATAAGTTTGGTAGGGGGGTACCAAAGTGATCCCGGTATGGAACACTGGACAACGGTCAAGAATATCCTGAAGTACCTGAAAAGGACTAAGGATATGTTTCTCGTTTATGGAGGTGCCGAAGAGCTCGTCGTAAAGGGTTACATCGATGCTAGCTTTGACACAGATCTGGATGACTCCAAGTCACAAACCGGATACGTGTATATTTTGAATGGTGGGGCAATCAGCTGGTGCAGTTGCAAGCAAAGCGTCGTGGCGGGATCTACATGTGAAGCGGAGTACATAGCTGCTTCGGAAGCAGCGCAGGAAGGAGTCTGGATGAAGGAGTTTATCACCGACCTAGGAGTGGTTCCCAATGTGTCGGGCCCAATGACTCTCTTCTGTGACAACACTGGAGCTATTGCCATTGCCAAGGAGCCCAGGTTTCACAAGAAGACCAAGCACATAAAGCGCCGCTTCAACTCCATTCGTGAATATATTCAAAATCGAGACATAGATATTTGTAAAGTACATACGGATCTAAATGTCGCAGATCCATTGACTAAACCTCTTCCACGAGCAAAACATGATCAGCACCAGAACTCTATGGGTGTTCGATTCATCACAATGTAACTAGATTATTGACTCTAGTGCAAGTGGGAGACTGTTGGAAATATGCCCTAGAGGCAATAATAAAATGGTTATTATTATATTTCCTTGTTCATGATAATTGTCTATTGTTCATGCTATAATTGTATTAACCGGAAACCATAATACATGTGTAAATACATAGATCACAGCATATCCCTAGTAAGCCTCTAGTTGACTAGCTCGTTGATCAATAGATGGTTATGGTTTCCTGACCATGGACATTAGAAGTCGTTGATAACGGGATCACGTCATTAGGAGAATGATGTGATGGACAAGACCCAATCCTAAGCATAGCACAAGATCGTATAGTTCGTTTGCTAGAGCTTTTCTAATGTCAAGTATCATTTCCTTAGACCATGAGATTGTGCAACTCCCGGATACCGTAGGAATGCTTTGGGTGTATCAAACGTCACAACGTAACTGGGTGACTATAAAGGTGCACTACAGGTATCTCCGAAAGTGTCTGTTGGGTTGGCACGAATCGAGACTAGGATTTGTCACTCCGTATGATGGAGTGGTATCTCTGGGCCCACTCGGTAATGCATCATCGTAATGAGCTCAATGTGACTAAGGAGTTAGCCACGGGATCATGCGTTACGGAACGAGTAAAGAGACTTGCCGGTAACGAGATTGAACAAGGTATAAGGATACCGACGATCGAATCTCGGGCAAGTAACATACCGATGGACAAAGGGAATTGTATATGAGATTGATTGAATCCTCGACATCGTGGTTCATCCGATGAGATCATCGTGGAACATGTGGGAGCCAACATGGGTATCCAGATCCCGCTGTTGGTTATTAGCCGGAGAGATGTCTCGGTCATGTCTGCATGGTTACCGAAGGTTGTTCAGAGTCCCGGATGAGATCCCGGACGTCACGAGGAGTTCCGGATTGGTCCGAAGGTGAAGAATCATATATGGGAAGTCCAGTTTCAGTCACCGGAATGGTTTCAGGGGTTATCGGTATTGTACCGGGACCACCAGAAGGTGTCCGGGGGTCCACCGGGTGGGGCCACCTACCCCGGTGGGCCAAGTGGGCTGAGCAAGGGAGGGAACCAGCCCTTGGTGGGCTGGTGCGCCCCCCCCCAAGCGGCCCAAGGCGCCTAGGGTTGAAAACCCTAGGGGGTGGGGGTGCCTCCCACCAAACTTGGGGGGCAAGTTCCCCCCTTGGCCGCCGCCCCCCCCTTAGATGGGATCTAAGGGGGCCGGCCCCCTCTCCCCTTCACCCTATATATAGAGGGGGGGTGGGAGGGCAGCAGCACCTTATTCCTGGCGCAGCCCTCCCCCTCTCCAACACCTCCTCCTCCTCCGTAGTGCTTGGCGAAGCCCTGTCGGAGAACCACAAGCTCCACCACCAAGCCGTCGTGCTGCCGGAGCCCTCCCTCAACTTCTCCTCTCCTCTTGCTGGATCAAGAAGGAGGAGATGTCCCTAGGCTATACGTGTGTTGAACGCGGAGGCGCCGTCCGTTCGGCGCTAGATCGGATCTTCCGCGATTTGAATCGCCGCGAGTACGACTCCATCATCCGCGTTCCTTGCAACGCTTCCGCTTAGCGATCTTCAAGGGTATGAAGATGCACTCCCTCTCTCTCGTTGCAAGATTCTCCTAGATTGACCTTGGTGATACGTAGGAAATTTTTTGATTTACTACTACGTTCCCCAACACTTCCAAGATTGAACCATGCCTTTGGCTTCGTCCCGTTTTGCTTTCCTTTCGGTCCTTTCATGTTTTGTAACCGTCTATCACATAGCGCCTCTTGATTGACTCTAGCCTTAGTATTTGTAGGGAAATGCAGCAGAAAACAAAAAAAATTCCGACCTACGCACCAGCCCAGGACCACTATGGAGACTGCATACAAAGTTTGATCATTTTCGTTACCAACTCGTAGTGCAGCGGAAGTAGATTCGATGATGATTGGCGGTGCAGATCCCCGCAGCTAGGATTTACAACCTCCCAACCGCGAGGATGTACTCCCTCACCTGCCCCTCGGACAGCCCTCCCAGAGGCGGTCGAACAGTCCCTCGGACAGCCCTTCGGGAGGACCCACAGAACTCGGACCGTCACTTGGACAGCCCTTCGGGAGGCACTCTCGAACAACCTCTTGGGCACTAAGATCGAAACTACGACCTCTCTATAGAGTTGCACACATACGGTGTCATCTATCCGGTAGGGCTTTGCCGTCCAGAACTAGTTCCCACCGGAACCCAGACAGCCTTTCGGCTCTACGAAACTATTTCGCGGGAAGGGAGAGAGAAGCCAGATCATTGCATGGCACTTGTATGTGAGAAGGGATGAGTGTGGAGGGCTGCCCCTCCACCTCTATTTATAGGAAATCCCAAGGGGTAGGGTGGTTTTACAATAAAACCCAAAAGTACATGAATGAAGTCCTTCCACCAAGGGCATAAAGGTGAAACCAAGGAACCAGAGGGGCTCCAGGGTGGAGCCCCAAGTGTGGCCGGCCACACCCCTTGGTGGGCCCCCATGATTGCCTCCCAATCCATCCACGTCATCCCTAGATCTTTTGGGATAAAGCCCAAACAAGTGGCTTTCCAAAAAGTAACCCAAAAAGCACTTTCACTATTCACGACGACATTTTTCTGCGTTCGTTCGAACTGAAAATATTTATGTGGGATTAGAACATTTCCAGTACCCACTAAAATAATTTTCAACATGTTCTGGAACAATTCTAGATTAGTGATTTTCATCTGCGAAAAGCATCTGAAGTGGTTCCGGCAGCTCCGGAACATTTCCGGTTTTTCTTCCAGAAAATTCCCAAAAGTTTCCAGAATGATTCTGGCACCCTCCAAGAATTATCGAGCATGTGCCGAAACCAATTTGACTTTATGGTATCCTCCGAAACAACTTTTCAGTTTCACCGAAACTCATCCGGTGACCTCTCTCTGCGGAACTTTTTCGCCGTCCGAAACTTTTTCGGTGTCCGAAACTTTTTTGGTGATTTTCTTTCTGACGCCCTGTCTAGTATTCAGCAGATAGATGACCCTTAAGCGTGTGAACCTATATGTTCAGTGAAGTATAGACGTGAAACGAAACCCCTTCCGATCAATGATCAACATCGGAGACGTGGACACCCATATTGACCCCTATACCTACATGAATGAATATTCGAGTGAACCTCCAGTTGTCCTGTGCTATTCCTGTTGCTTCGCGATATGTTACAAATACCCGAGGTGAGACATGTTGGCATTCCCGTGGATCAACAACTTGTCCACTATGCTAGTTACCTCGTTACCGGTATTGTTCTCTTTTCTCTTTACCGTGCTCCGGCATCCCCATGATCAAATCACAAAATGTCTGACCAGACGATGGTGGATACCGTAACACCGAGAGGGCCCAGAGATATCTCTCCATCGTCGGAGGAGCAAATCCCAATCTCGAGCTATCAAGTTACTTGACATACTTTTCCATGATCCCGTAAGCCGCCGTAATAGCCACCCATTTACGGATGACGTTTAACAAACCCCAAATTTCATGAAGCAAGCATGAAGAAACTCGATACTCTCATGGTCTAAGGAATCATGCAAACGTTAACCATCTCTGTGTTATTAACCATTAACTTGTGACAAATGTAACTCATAGCATAACATCAATCGGGTCGATTCAACACAAGTGTTCTCCTAGCATTGTGCCCTCAAAAGTTGTTGGCATAGACATGCCCATGATCAGGAAAACAGAACCATCATGCAACACTTGAGCTAGTCTTAGAGGCCAGACTAGGAATACATTTTACCGTTTATTATTCCACACGTGCATATGAGTCTTCCTCCGAGCCTCGTTTTATTTGTAGACTCGAGAACCATAGCAGTTATAGCATGGAACATAAACCTAATTATGACAGGGAGATAATCAATAACATTTATTATTGCCTCTAGGGCATATCTCCTACAGACTCCCACTTGCACTAGAGTCAATAATCTAGTTAATGCTAATGCACTTTACACCTGTGGCACACCGGTGTAAATATGCTTCGCTTGTGGTATAGCCTGATGTCCAACGGATCTGACAACTTCAGATCCGTGTGTATCTTTGCATATCCCCGGGTTTTCACGCTTTCACAAAATTCATATTTTGTGTGGACTTTGGCTTTGCATATGTGTGAATCATTGGTCAAAACCTGATTCCTCAGACTGAGCTATGGAGCAACTATCTGCAATAGTGTCCCATTGACCAAAGCCATCTTGGAACCACACTAAGTTCATGAATGAACTATATGATTCAACAACTTCTTTGTCGCTTTAAAAGCGGCAACATACTTCGCCTCTGTTATAGAATTCTCCACAGTAACTTGTTTGAACAAATTCCAACTATCGTGCACCATATTGTGTATTGCACAAAACCCTTAACTTAAATTGAAAATCGCTTGGAGCATGGATGAAGACTATATCGATGTAACCTTTTACAATGAACTCTTCATGATCTCCGCTTGCGAGAAAACATGTCATCAGTGCTACTATAGTACTCAATGACCCTTTTTCACTGTTGTC
Organism: Thinopyrum elongatum; assembly: GCA_011799875.1. Taxonomy (NCBI): domain Eukaryota; kingdom Viridiplantae; phylum Streptophyta; class Magnoliopsida; order Poales; family Poaceae; genus Thinopyrum; species Thinopyrum elongatum. The sequence goes on along the minus strand of CM022299.1, from coordinate 641,516,446 downwards.
CCATGATCAGTACTTTTGATCACTTTGGTATCTATACTCGCAACAACTTTGGGAGTATTGGACATATCTGGTTGTTTTACATACCATGGAATACATGATTAATCCAAACACGAAGGTGTGTGGAATCTCCATCATGTATTTTGCTCATCAGTGTTTTTTGGGACACCTAGTCTTGCAAAACTCTTTCCATGTGACTTCCGCAAGAATCACTCCTTGGCGTTTTAAATGCTAAAAGGTTTTAGCATCTTATAAATATGTATTCATTGCTTAGCCCCATTAGGTAAATTTGTCTCCATAGATCATCATGCCTAATATCAAGGCTATTTAGCCCAAGCACTTCATCGAAAAAACTATTTTCAAATGAAGTCCTAATTCGTGTCAACAAATTTATTTCCAATTAACAATGTGTCAAGCACACAAAGTTTTTAGAAATATTATTATGCTCCCACTTACTTTCTTGAATCACAAGCATCTTCGTTACCCATTTATGAAGTCAAAACCCTTTTGACCATTTCATCAAAACACGAAGATTCCAACTCCATTTTGCTCTCTTCTGTCCATTGCTGGAACTCTGAAGTTTGCATACTTACTAGCATCCTCTGGACTGACAAAATACCTTGGACTGTAACACATGCAAGTCCTTGGTTTTATTTCCATCAGATGGAAATCCTTTCTTCATCCATGTTTCATATCTCATGATTTGAAATATGTATTAATTGCTAGTTAAACCCGAACCGACTTTAAGCATCGCTACGGTGAAACAACCTCATCGTAGTCAACTCCTTGAACTTGTATATTGCAACAAGTCGAGCTTTATGGATAAAACATTTTTATCTGTATTAGTTTTTAGTTCCATAAAATTCGTTAGACTCTAAGTCTTCCGAAGGGTGTATCATGATTTTAATCTTGAAACATTTATATGGAAACTATCTCGGATTGTATTGGCATTTAGCCAATTCCTGAGTCAGGGCCCATCAACGCTTCCTTGTGTATCGTAGGTATACTGTTGTCTAACAACAATATCTCGTATGCGCACCTGAGACGTTTGCACGAGTTTTTCCTACATGGTTCAGCTGCAAGTTCGACTGAAGTCCATACATTTTGTTGTAGAGACTTCCATATCAGTTGCAGTAGGAAACTCCGGAATCACTTCCAAGGTCTCTTTCCTTTGACCTGATGACGAAGATACTGGTTATCTCGTCGAGTTGCACTGTCCTCCCACTCACCTTTTGCAAGAACTATTCTCTTTAAAAGCATACCGTTTTGTGGCAAAAACCTTTCCCTCGGTATAGTGGTGGGGGAATACCCAATGACTTGGGATAACCTATAAAGTAGCACTTGTCTGATTTGGAATAGGTTTGTAACCTTTTACACAAGACCCATATTCCAAATGTTAAGAAAAGATATAACATGGTTGGGCGTACCATACCATGGTGTCATTTCAACAGACCCGATGGAGCTCTTTTCAGTGTAAAAGCCGCAGTCTCTAAAGCATCACCTTTTAAAAGGGATAATGGCAAATTTATTTATGTCATCTTTGATCTTACCATGTCATAAATGGTTCAATTACATCTTCACAGACTTTCCACTTGCAGTGGTGTTCCGGGAGGTGCAAGTTATGAAACCCCTTTCACAACTCATCAGACATTCGCTAAACTTGTAACTCAAATATTCCTTTCTGCAATCAAATTGTAGAAATATAATTTTCTTGTTACAATAACTTCTACTTCATATTTGAAAACCTTTTGAATGAATTCAAAAGATCCAGACTTATGTCTCATCAAGTAAATATCCACATATCTACTTGAGTCATTTCTGAAGATAGATAAATCCACTACTTGCAACAACATTTATTGAACTACATACATCAAAATGTATGATCACCAATAAGTTCTTTGCTCGTTCCTTATGGCCTGTGAACGGTATTTCTGTCACTTCTCTTTTCGGAGGAAATTTGCAAGTGTCAGATGATTCAAAATCAAACGACTTCAAAATCCATCATATTGGAATTTATCCATGCGGGTTTCTCCAATGTGACCAAATGTAGTGCCACACTTATGTGGTATTCTTTTAGTCTTATGACATTTAGCATCAGTGTTATGGCTGTATCATATTACTATCAATATTGATAACATACATCCCATCTGGATGGAAGCATGGCCCTTCATGTTATTCATAATACTGAACAACAATTGTTCTTTTATGAACAACCCTTTTGCAACAACATTGTGCAAGGGGCTTAGAGTGTAAAACTCAAATGAATTATGAAAGTAAATCCAGAGGTAATATATTATTATCATTATTCATAACATACATCTCATTCATAATGAAAGTATGGCTCTTATGTTATTCATAACATCGAACATCAAAAGTTCTCTTATGAACAACCTTCTTGCAAGATACCTTATGCAATGGGCTAGAGTTTGTGAAACTCTAAATGAATTATGAAAATAAATACAGACAGTAATACACCGATGGAAGGTATAGTAACATTTACTATGTTCCCTGTGTAAACCTAAACCTCATTCCTTGCTAGTCTTTCAGGCCATGGTAGTTCTTACATCGAGTTGCAACAGAATGCAATCGAGCGGGTATCTTTGTGATTAACTCACAATACCCAAGAATTAGTGATTAACATGTTTAACCATAATTCCCAAGAACTATATCTTTGACCAGCCTTCTATACATCAAAAACTTGTATGACATTCATACATGAGCTGGATATTTCAGTCTTCTTTGTTTCAGCCTTTATACTTCTAACAATTTAACTTTCAGTATTTCTCCTACTCTCAGAAGAAGCACCCAACTTAAGAGTGGCGTTAGCCCCGGACTTCCTAGGCGTGAAAGTTTCACTAACACCCTTCGGACACTTCCTTTCTCTTTAAGTTCTTGTTTTATTCACCTTTCATCATATGACAGGCGTTCTTCTGGATCCCTCTCTTATCAGTCTAATGCATAGTAAACTCCTTTACTAATAGTTTGCAAACAAACATTGCTTTGGATATCTCATATCTTTTAGCCTTTGTCTGTCTCTGAAAATGATTTTCAGATTCAATGAATATCACATAACTATCCAAACTTTCAAAGTTCGGGTCTCATGGAAGCAATCATTTTGCACTTGACTGAAAACGGAATTCTAGCTTTTGGATCGAAGGACGAGAGTCACATGATCCATAGCATAAGCGAGAGAATACCGAAAGTATGCGATAGGACAAAGTCCTTCTCGGCACTCTAGAGGACAATCCTCACATTACGTTACCAACCGTAAAGTTTTAACCAGATATTTAACAGCTATTCAAAATTAACTGGGAAGGTGGAAACACGAGCCATTATTCTACAACTATTATGCAAATCACACTTAGACAGTGTTCAAAATTAATTGCACTGAGAATTAAACAAGTTAATTCAACAGTGCGCTCCCACTCAAATCAATATCTCTCATAATTGATTTGGAGTGATACAAGATCCAGACTTCAATTCATCGCCATAGAATCATCATCTCATGACGGGAATTTTAATCGGTAGGCCAACTTGCCGATCACATCTCTATGTGACTCTTGTTCATCTTTCGATGGGTGTGTTCCGAGCTTAGGACGATCCTGCCATGAACGTCAAGACAACCAAGTGATCTTGCTGCGAGGTCTGACCTCACCCGCCTCACACATCCCTAATCATTCGTAAACATGCAACCATGGCGCACCCCGAAAAGTTAGGTGCCGTGACGGTGCTACACTTGGGAGAACACTAACTACTTGATATTTTTGTGAGAGATCACCCTAATAAAAAGCGACTACTGCGCAATCAAGAAGGGTGCAACATAAGGGATAAACATCTCAGGCAATTCGTAATTAGCATGATATGGTATAGCCCTTTCTGACGGAGAAGTCTTTAATTTCTTCGTCTTCGGCATTCGCGTCGATGTTCACCTTCACGAAGATTGCCACCACCTTGTCGATGCACCAGATAATATTGTTATCTCTACAGCTAATAAAATAATTCATTACAACAAGATTGACACACAGGTCATTTAAAGTGACAATCATATGGCTCCAGTCATCATGCCGAATCATGACACGCGGGTCATGTTAATTAATTTACATCATATAGTCATCTCATACATAATCAAATTATTATGAGCACTACTATACCACATCACATGCACATGAAAACCCTCCTGCAAAACCAAGTTAGATGTCTCTAACCGGTTCATGCAAAAACTTGTTTTACGTGGCTTCTAAGGTTTCGAAACAAACCGAAGCTACCAACATCCATCATCAAGTATGATAATTCAAGCGCTAGATTAACTTCGCGGGGTGTATGAAACACGAGATAATAAAATCTCGAGCCCCATACTGAACTTCGTCATACGCATGACCCCCATGCAGATCATATCCGCATTGCCCTTTTGTCTGCGAAACATCCATCTTTCTTTAACTATGGTGGAACCCAAAGAACTGTTAGCACTTCATTGATCTGTCAATCAGCATACTCAGGAGCAGCATGAAAGGATCGCGGATTGCCAGAACTTTGTGAGATTCCACCATGCCGTCAAGATCAGGACTACGCAAATTCAGGGAAGCAACAAGAATATCGGGTAACAGATTTCATCTGCTACCCGCACAAATAATTTTCAGTAATAGAACTCATCTACTACCTAATTATATTGTGCAACACCCATACATCTCCATGTATTCTAGATCGCAACCTGCATCTACGCATAGCACGGCTCATGATGCCACTGTAGGGGAACGCAGCAGAAAACAAAAAAAATTCTGACCTACGCACCAGCCCAGGACCACTATGGAGACTGCATACAAAGTTTGATCATTTTCGTTACCGACTCGTAGCGCAGCGGAAGTAGAGTCGATGACGATTGGCGGTGCAGATCCCCACAGCTAGGATTTACAACCTCCCAACTGCGAGGATGTACTCCCTCATCTGCCCCTCGGACAGCCGTCCGGGAGGCGGTCGAATAGTCCCCTGGACGGTGTCGCGGACAGCCCTTCGGGAGGACCCACAGAACTCGGACCGTCACTTGGACAGCCCTTCGGGAGGCACTCTCGAACAGCCCCTCGGGCACTAGGATCGAAACTATGACCTCTCTACAGAGTTGCACACATACGGTGTCATCTATCCGGCAGGGCTTCGCCGTCCAGAACTAGTTCCCACCGGAACCCAGACAGCCTTTCGGCTCTACGAAACTATTTCGCGGGAAGGGAGAGAGAAGCCAGATCATTGCATGGCACTTGTATGTGAGAAGGGATGAGTGTGGAGGGCTGCCCCTCCACCTCTATTTATAGGAAATCCCAAGGGGTAGGGTGGTTTTACAATAAAACCCAAAAGTACATGAATGAAGTCCTTCCACCAAGGGCATAAAGGTGAAACCAAGGAACAAGAGGGGCTCCATGGTGGAGCCCCAAGTGTGGCCGGCCACAACCCTTGGAGGGCCCCCATGAGGGCCTCCCAATCCATCCATGTCATTCCTAGATCTTTTGGGATAAAGCCCAAACAAGTGGCTTTCCAAAAAGTAACCCAAAAAGCACTTTCACTATTCACGACGTCATTTTTCAGCGTCCGTTCGAACTGAAAATATTTATGTGGGCTTAGAACATTTCCAGTACCCACTAAAATAATTTTCAACGCGTTCTGGAACAATTCCAGATTAGTGATTTTCATCTGCGAAAAGCTTCTGAAGTGGTTCCGGCAGCTACGGAACATTTCCGGTTTTTCTTCCAGAAAATTTCCAAAAGTTTCCAGAATGATTCTGGCACCCTCCAAAAATTATCGGGCATGTGCCGAAACCAATTTGACTTTATGGTATCCTCTGAAACAACTTTTCAGTTTCACCGAAACTCATCCGGTGACCTCTCTCTGCGGAACTTTTCCGCCGTCCGAAACTTTTTCGGTGATTTTCTCTCTGACTCCCTGTCTAGTATTCAGTAGATAGATGACCCTTAAGCATGTGACCCTATAGGTTTGGTGAAGTATAGACATGACCCGGAACCCCTTCCGATCAATGATCAACATCGGAGTCGTGGACACCCATATTGACCCCTATACCCACACGAATGAATATTCGAGTGAACCTCCAATTGCCGTGTGCTATTCCTATTGCTTCACGATATGTTACAAATACTCGAGGTGAGACATGTTGGCATTCCCATGGATCAACAACTTGTCCACTATGCTAGTTACCTTGTTACCGGTATTGTTCTCTTTTCTCGTTACCGTGCTCCGGCATCCCTGTGATCAAATCACAAAATGTCTGGCCAGACGATGATGGATATCGTAACACCGAGAGGGCCCAGAAATATCTCTCCATCATCGGAGGAGCAAATCCCAATCTCGAGCTATCAAGTTACTTGACATACTTTTCCATGAACCCATAAGCCGCCGTAATAGCCACCCATTTACAGATGACGTTTAACAAACCCCAAAGTTCATGAAGCAAGCATGAAGAAACTCGATACTCTCATGGTCTAAGGAATCATGCAAACGTTAACCATCTCTATGTTATTAACCATTAACTTGTGACAAATGTAACTCATAGCATAACATCAATCGGGTCGATTCAACACAAGTGTTCTCCTAACATTGTGCCCTCAAAAGTTGCTGGCATAGACATGCCCATGATCAGGAAAACAGAACCATCATGCAACACTTTAGCTAGTCTTAGAGGCCAGACTAGGAATACATTTTACCGTTTATTATTCCACACGTGCATATGAGTCTTCCTCCGAGCCTCGTTTTATTTGTAGACTCAAGAACCATAGCAGTTATAGCATGGAACATAAACCTAATTATGACAGGGAGATAATCAATAACATTTATTATTGCTTCTAGGGCATATCTCCTACAGTATTATCCTTTGACTTCCCCTCTATGCCGAACAATGTACCAAATAGGGCCTTGGCGATATTCTTTTCAGTATGCATCACGTCAATGTTGTGTGGGCAAAGGAGGTCTTTAAAGTAAGGCAGACCCCACAAGCATGTCTTGTGAGTCCAGGCGTGTTCCGAATTATACCCCTTGAAATACCCTGGACGCTCTGGATCTGGCTCGAGAGCGTTTAACTGATCTAGGGTCTCTTGGCCTGTCAATGGAGGTGGTGCAGAGTTTTTGACAACTCTACCTTTGATGAAGTTCTTCTTGTCTTTCCTGAACTTATGGCGAGGATCCAGGAACTGTCTATGCAAGTCAAAGTAAGAAAACTTGTGACCCGCCTGCAGCCAGCCAACGAATAGCGCATACGCCGGCAAGTCATGCATCGAGTACATGTACCAGACGCGCATTATGAAGTTATGTTTGCTAAAGGCGTCGTATGTCTTGAACCCATTATCCCAAGCTTCTTGCAATTCGTCCTTAAGCACCTACATGTACACATTCATATTCTTCCCCGGATAGTTCGGCCCTGGAATTATCAACGTCAGGAAAATGTTCTTTCTTTGCATAATCTGTCCGGGGGGGGGGGGGAGATTGAGTGGAATGAAAAATACGGGCCAACAACTGTATTGGGTTGCCGTCAGACCAAACACACTGAACCCATCCATGCTGATGGCGACTCAATGATGCCTTAGATCTGCCGCTTTTTGCACATGTAATGCATCGAAGTGCTTCCATGCTTCACCATCCGATGTGTGTACCATCATCAGATTCCCATATGCATCTAGTTAGGTTCTTTTGCCTGTTTTGTGCCATGTCATCTGTCTGGCCGTCTCTTCGACCATGAAAAGATGTTGAAGTCTTGGTACGATTGGCATATACCGAAGAACATTAATGGGGATTTTGGTCTGCGTCTTCTCACCCATACCATTGTCTACCACAACATATCTGGAAGCCTTGCAAATGGGACAATAGTTCAAGTCCGCATACTCAAGCCTAAATAAGGCACATCCTTTCTCACAGGCATGTATCTTCTCATAGGGCATCTTAAGAGCACGGAGGATTTTGTCTGACTGGTATAGGTTTGCAGGCATTACATGGCCTTTGGGTAGAAAGCGTCCAAATACTATCATCATTGCGTCGTAGCATTCTCTGCCCAAGTTGAATTGAGCCTTCAAAGCCATCATTTGTAAGATGGCATCCAGCTGAAAAGCTCAGTGTGGTCGTGGAGAGGACGTTTTGAAGACTCCAACATTTCATTGAAGGCCTTTGCAGATTCCTCCATCTCATCGTCCGAATCCCGAGCATCATCAAAGTTTTGCACCATGTCTTCCATCCCGGTACCATGCTCGTCGGTGCGACGATGAACCACCTTAGCTCTGGCACGTAGGGCAGACTCACCATGGAATGTCCACACCGTATAACCAGGCGTAAAACCACTCTTCTCCAGGTGTTTACCCATTTCATCCTCTGTCCTCTTTTCCTGGTTGTTGCATCGGACACAGGGGCACCAGTTTTTCCTCTGGCCATTTGCAAATGCGGCTTTCACAAAACCCTTGGTTTTTGTTAACCATTCATTGGTAATCTCTTTCTGACTAGTGTGACCGGTGTAAATCCACGCACGATCACTCATCTTGCCTAGCTACTGGACAGACAAGATATATATATAATTCAGCATGTAAATTCATCAGTTAATCTAGTTTGTCAATTTTATTATGTCCATGCAACCTACACTCTAATAGGTAAAGATAGGCCCTAATCCCACCCGAATATGTGTAGATTGAGTACGTTCTCCATGCTCTACCCCATTCCGAGACAAAATTTCGGCAGCACCTCCCCGCTGTTCTCCTGATACACGTCTCAGCAAAAAGCCGAGAGAATGTGCATCCGGAGAACAACAGGGAGGCTTGGACGAAATTTTGTCTTGGAATGGGGTAGAGCATGGAGAACGTACCCAATCTACACATCCTCGGGCTGTCCGTGGAAATCGCTGGACAATCCGAATGAGTTACGGTGATAAATATGCTACTGAATGTATATTTATCGATGCAACCCTTTCGGACGGGAGACACATACTGGTTATGCGACTTAACATGAAAATGAAATCTACTAACATGATTAAAAGAGTGTAGGAGGTGAAGGTGGATTCGTAGCTCACCCTTGGTTGTAGAGGAAGTAGTCGAACAACGGCGGGATCACGGACCAAAAACTTCGACCACGATGACTCCAAGGAGATGAAATAGCACAAAGCCTGTAAATTTTACCGATCGAGTCAAGAAAATTTAGGACATCACATCACATAAAGCATCGACACTTCAAACTATGAAAAAAACTTCGACCCCTCGCCCCTCGACCCCTCGACCCCTCGGCGACCGTCGACCCCTCGACCCCTGACCCCTCGGCAATCGTCGACCCTCGACCCGGTGCCGTCGGCGCCGACGCACCCCTAACCTCGACCTGGTTCCGTCGGCGCCGACGCACCCCTAACCTCTTCTTCTTCTTCTTCTTCTTCTTCGTCCTCTTCTTCTTCTTCTTATTTTTTTTTCATCTTTCTTCTTTCTTCTTAACTAAACCTAAACTAAACTAAATATAAACCTAAACCTAAAAAACAGAAGAAAAAAACTAAACTAAACTAAACTAAATCTAAACCTAAACCTAAAAAAACAGAAAAAAAACCTAAACTAAACCTAAACTACACTAACTAAACTATACTAATTAACAGAGAAAAAATTGAAAACAAAAGAGAGGGGGAGGGGGCTCACCGGAGTGGGGGAGGTGGGAGGAGGAAGAGACGAAGGAGGAAGCCGGAGGAGGCACGACGGCAGCAGGAAAAGGGAGGACCAGGGCAGGAACGGGCCGTGGGTACGAGGCAGGGCGGCGCGGGAGAGGACCGGAGGAGCGCGGATAGGGGTGGAGGAGGGAGAGGGCAAGATGGGAGCGCAGAAGGGGGGCGGATGTGTGGGAGAGGCGGGAGTAGGGGGGGAGGGGCGAGGAGCGGCGGGAGGGGAGGTGGAAGGTGTGGGGGCGTAGGGGGGAGGAGGGGGGAGGGGAGGTGGGAGGCCGGGAGGGGGAGGCAGGGGGAGGGGGGGGCGGAGGGGGTGGGGAGGGCGGGCCAGGGCGGATGTGGTCGGGGGGCGGGGAACGGGTTTCCGGTGGTGGGGGCGGCGGCAGGGTGCGGGTCGGCGAGGTGCGGCGGGGTGCGGTCGGGGGGAGAGAGAGAGAGATATAGAAGAGAGAGAGAGAGAGGAGGGGGTGGGCCGTTAGGTAGCGGCCTCTTTGCCATCTGCTAGTGGACGGCAAAGAAACTTTGCCGTCCACTAGCAGACGTCAAAGAGGTGGTGTGGGCCATTGCAATAAGCCTCCCTCCACTGGACCCCCACCCCCACCTCTTTGCCGTCAGCTAGCGGACGACAACATTTCTTTGCCGTTCGCTAGCAGACGGCAAAGAACTGGCTGATGGCAAATAGTGTCTTTGCCGTCAGCCATGTCTTTGCCGTTCGTTTTTTATAAGCAGACGGCAAAGGCCTTCTTTGCCGTCCGCTAGCAGACGGCAAAGAGCTGACTGATGGCAAATTCTCTGTTTCCAGTAGTGACATTGACAGTATGAAAGTGCCCTTAAATAAGAAGTAGCATCACATCACATCAACACTGCCACTAGATTAACATGCAGAACAATAGCATTAGTATTACTGTCAGCACATGGTCAGTAAATGTGCAATCAAATTTGTGTAGTTCCACTGGGATGAAGCAATGTTAGCGATGTGAGATTTAAGTGTAACTGCAAAAACACAATTCATGGGAAATAAAACAAGACGGAAGCACTTCATAAAATGGTGGTGGCATTGCTTCAATTTATCGACGGCACTAGACCATTACTTAATAGTGACATTAGGTAACATTACTTAATGGTGGTCGTCAACCCGTGCAGCTGCACGGGCTAGCATTGAAAAAAAAACTGATTGTGAAAATTATTGAAAGGCATTTGTTTGATGAATAACGGTAAGAATATTAATTATAGAGGAAACTTCGTATCCAAGTAAAAAAATGAGTGGATTCCTCTTAGTAATATTGGTTTTACATGAGAATATGTGGCAATTCGATCAATAGGAAAAACAGCAAAGTTGTCATATTACACTTTTTTTGTAATCCAACAACTCTTGCAGAATATCACGTGTTCCTAAAATGGCCCTAAATCAATGTATCGAAAATTTTCACGCACTAATGTTGTTGGAATTTTGCTTAATCTACAAAACAGAAGAATGCACAAAACTATGAAGTATTTAGGTCGTCGGGGTAGCATGTGAAATGTTTCAAAAACGCATTTAAGTATTAGTCAAAGAACTAATACAACATCCACTTCAGGCGTCCCTCCCATGCATATCAACTGAAGCCAAGGAGAAGGAGATAACACAATTTAAAGTTGATACAATGGCGTGCTATTATATTTTCAGTGAAAGCACTAAATTAATTCCGGATTGTTTCACCATATGCAGGTGCTATTTTATTTATAATCGTGGTCTAAGCCTAATGTGTGGTTGACATTAGGCTTACATCCTTACACACATTTACAGTGTTTTTCACTGCTACTGCCAACTGGAGTCAATGAGCTAAAAAAGGATTTCCTTAATACTGACGACCGAACCTTGTCAAAAGATGAAACGGCTAAGAATGATACATCTGTAAAGGCAAATGACAAAGTGATCTAAACAATGGGAAGAACACCAGCTACGGGCATAAAACACAGTATGGAAATTGAACACAAATTAAATGAGTATTTCAAAAGTCAAAACAGAAGCTGCCGAGTAGTAGACGCAACCACACAAACCATTAACTTAGAAAAGATGTTGCAGATTACAACTGGCCATGGATTACACTTTTATGCTCCTTGTTTTGACATTAAAAAGGTAAGCCACCAAAAGAGCTTGCAAAACCTGATTGCACGATGACACTGCAAAATCTATGATGAAATAACCCAACATATGAGCTGTTATATGACAATAATCAAGACAAATATGTTTGTGATTTTTTAGGTGTTAAAAGCACAAAAGGCAAATCCGTATTTAATTTGTAGGTTCTGAAGGGCTTACCAAATGCACGGACAGAAATATAACCTGTTGGGAAGAAAAATAATGAATTTTCACTTGATAATATAATCAAACAACCTATATTTCTGTATGCGAACTTCATTTTCCAAATATATCAATAAATACATAAATAATAGGAAAACATGTAGGATTACCCATTGATTATACGTACAGGCATCTTACAAAAATAAATATCTAGAGCCTGTGGAACCTGATACTAAACACCTTATCTTTTGGGTCCATGAAAAGAGAATAACAAACAGTCTGAAACCGATTTATATTTGACGCTAAATTTATTTGGGAGTATACAGGCTGAATGCTATGTAGGCCCACATTCTCTATACCATTTACCTGCTACCTAAACTTCTTCTCAACCCATCAGTTCGATGCCCAAATATCAACCCATCAGTTTTTTCATAAAGCTTATAAGATGGAAAAGACATCGTGTGTTTTCAGGGCAAGCATACCAATTGCCCAAGAAGGTGCATATTCTTGCGGATTATTTATATCGAGCAAATCACTGTGAAACGACTGCATAGAGGACAAACATATCTCAGAAAAGCAGGTAATGCCAAAATGACTAATTGCCTCAGCAACAATGCAGGATATTCCATCAGCATCCTGTTTCCTTGACCTGCATCTGAAATTTCCCACTGTACAGCAGCAGTAGCTAAAAGAATATGCAATGAGCAGACAGCTACTCAAGAATTGAATCGAGACAGAAGATTAGCTGCACATAGAAATTTCCAATTCCAGCAGGCCCCATGATGATCTCTGTGCGCGGTGCGACCAAGTTCTCGAATCAGCGATGCTCCTCTGCAGCCTGTTCCCTTTCGCAAGGGAAGTTTGGCACCTGATCTGCCGCAAATCCCAGGTCTGACGCCCAAGATTCCAGATCTTCAGAGTTTGATGCCTTCTTGGTAGCAGTTTTTTTGCTTCTTGTCCGAGGAAGTATGCAGTAATGGAGTCGTATGCTACTTGGCATAGACCTTGATCCACTCCAGGTTGCTTCTCTCGTTGAGGAAATTGCCCAATTGGCCACTTGCAGACACGTACTGTTTTAGCCCTTGTGTGCAGCCATCGTTCTTCTTTAGCGACTCGTCTTTTTATTTTGGACACACAGAAAGAAAATCAATATTGACAACAACCTCTGAAATCTTGAAGCACATATACATATTAAAGCCCTTCTGAAATCTGCATCTTATTTTTGTAACTAAGCATGCAGCCAATACATTTTAATAGTGCACATGATACACATATCCTTGACGTCTCTCACACATGATGCTCACATCGTGTAACTTCTCACACAGATCTCTACCTCTAACAATTTCATCACTACTAATCAGTGCCCTCCAGCATATGATCAGTGCAACATCATGGAATTCAAGACTGTTGCATAAATTTCTCCAACAAATCCATCCTGCATCCCTGATAGAACAAAAGCTTTGCTTCGGTGGGAATATTTTGTCAAGAAGCGAATAGAAAATCAACGCAAGCTTGAGAAAACGACATCATATAGTCAACTCTTACAGGAACACTGATAACTGCAAGAAAGGAAATTAACACCCTGACAAAAAAAATCATTACAACTTAATAACCTGAGGTAGGCTATGTCAATTGAATAGGATCCACCAAACACTGATTGGAAATTTGGAACGATAGTAATGGAATCCAGAGAGTTCAGATAAAAATTTATTGGTTTCAGCTGCTGTATACAAAGCCAATTAGGTAACCTCAAAATTAGTGATATGCCCTAGCAGATATTGGATAGAAGGAACCAAGCAGTATGTCTCCCCGTCGGAAGAAGGATAGGAAAAAGTTTTTGCAAGAGCATCAGTGCGACACCTCCGTGGGAATAGGAAGAACGCCTGCTGCTGCTTGCTTAATCGCACAACATGAATCACCATTCATGGAATGACCTTAGCATATAGGAAAAGAAAGAAATTGAATCTTGCCTTTGCTTGGTAGATTGTGCCACCGGAATCATCAATGATCAAATCATCAAAGTTTATTTGCATAGAGGAAAACATCTACCACTTGTCGCTCGATCGCGCCGCGGAAAGAGATTTTGATTGACCATTTATTGATATTGCCAGATCGTTGGCAGATGCACGTGCAAAAAAGATCGTGGGCATAGCAGTGAGGGAGATTAGAGCCTGAGTACGTGAGAGAGTAAGAGATCAAACCATGGAGAATTTTTTTTTTGGGTAAAGCCACTGTTTTATAACTTAACTATTCTTAGGCAAATCGCCCAAGCCACAAGCGCCCACATGGGCGGGTACATCAGACTCCCACTCCATGAAGTGGTTAGGTTCACACACGCGGCCAACATTGGCGAGCTCATGAGCAACTGAATTTGCACTACGCCTACAAACAGAGATAGTAAACTTGGAAAACCAAAGCTTCAAGTGGTATTTCATATCCTCGATGACTGCTGCATAGGCCGAAGAGTCGGCCCTCTGCATATCCAAGGCTTCCGCCACCAGCTGTGAGTCCAAACCACGGAGATTGGCGATCAGTAATCGACGCTGGGGCTCGCGATTTCCCTTATTACCTCTGTTGGGTGACTAAGATAGGAGAGATCGGCATCTAACGACGACCCATCGATTAGGTATGAGTCGTGGGGGAAGGAGTCTAGCGGTGTGTTTTTTTTCTCTTTCAAAATCAATCGGGAGAGTCCATGAAACATGCGCGTGACTTTCTAGTCAATAAGATACGTACGTGCGTGACTGTCAAGAAAGGACGTTCTTTATCTTTTTTTTCGTGGAGGATACTCTTCATCTGTTTTTTTTTTCTGTTTTGAGATATCGTTGTTCGCCAGATATGACGGACTGGATCGAGTCAAGTTGTTTTTATGCACAGATATGAGGTCGTGTCCTTTCCGATCGTGTCAGGTTGTTTTTACTTTTTACCGGACGCAGCTTCAGTGCCGTAAAGGCACCTGCCTTTGGGTCCTTGACATGTGGGCCAGCAACCTGTTGGGACCACATGTCATGGGCACAAAGGCAGGTGCCTTAAGGCACCGAGCGCAGTCCCTTTTTACCACACCAACGTAAATCGTTGCGTTAAGATAGATCAATTACATATATCGAACGGTTACAATATTTCTAATGATGTGGATTAACGTGATGATTCGTATGGTGCCTTCAATTAGTAAATATAAGATTGCTTCAATTTATCGACGGCACTAGACCATTACTTAATAGTGATATTAGGTGGCATTGCTTAATGCTTCATGTGATTTTACATTAACGGTAGCGATATGGGTGTAGGGACAGCAGTGGCATAAAGTGCTGAGGGAGATGTGGTTCCCGAGAGCGGCAAACACTCAGGCAGCATGTCTGCATTTGTCATATTTTTTATCTCCTCGGCGACATTTTCCTATGTGAGCACAGGAAATCTAGACCTACTCGTTCTCATTTGCGTCGTCCCCCAACACCCCTCACTTTCTTTCCTTTTTCGACCAAGAGACAGGTCCACTTCCCCCCACCCTTCGCCATCCACCACGCTTTCTTCGCCTTTTCAACCAAGAGACCGGTTGGGTAGCCAGTATCTACTACTTTCCCCCGTTTCCTCTTAGAACCAAGTCATAGATTTATGCTACAGCTTTCTCACTTTCTTCCCTATTTGAACCAACTCTTAGATTCGACTGTATGAACTAGCTTTAGCTCTAATAATAGTAAAAGTATAGGTGTCTTTGGAACAGCCAACGGAAGTAGAAAAAGATCCACACGCAGCCACGTGGGGAGCTGGGGTAGTAGAGCAAGGCAGGTTTCGAAGGAATATATAACTGAGGGTCGTCGGCATGTGGCAAAGACGGCGTCGGGAGGCCGCATCTTGGCCACAATATCGCAGGAAGGAAGAAGGGGTCGGCGGCCCTCCCGAGCCGGCGCTGTCTCGGAGAGAATGGCACGGCCGCCGATCAGGACGCGCGGGCAGCTGTTGGTCTCCTCCCTCGCCGCCGACGACCGCGTGAACGATGCATCTACACCCCTGCCCCGGTCGAGGTGGTCCGGCTGGATTTGTGACCAGCCATGAGCAGAGAGAGAGTGTGGCCACCTATGTCTTTCTTAGATCTGGAGAGCATGAGAGAGTGAAAGAGAGGAACCCTAGTAAAGCAAGCGCCCAGGCTCCTGCTTATATATATAGTGGAGTGATTTTGTTGTACCAGCCATTATTAAATTGAATATGCGCGAACCACTATTTTCATTTAAAGTTCAAGTAAAAATAAAACTCGATCAATAACGTGCCACCACTTACAGGTCGCACTATCAAATCACCGCGTTCAGGACGCACTATGTACTGTATCATTCACGTGCGGTCCCCAACCCTCCATCAAGTTAAAAACTAGACTAGTCAAAATGTCAATTGGGATGCCTCTTTGTAAACAAATGCGCTCCTAGCTTAAAAAAATGCGCTTCTACGTGTATCCGCGAGTGGGTGTGAGAGAACTAGTGCGTGCGTGCACCGCTTCTCTTTGTGAGAGTACAATATACTACGCCCAAAGAACGTTCTCCAAAAGAGTAATAGTATAAGTGTGTGACGTGTGAGTTAAAATAAAAGGTACGCGACGTCTTTTATTTTTTAGAAGTTCTGAGGGTAGGGTGTGAAGAGCACATATGTGTATGACGTCTACCTACAGATAGACGGTGGGTGCGAGAAGACCCGGGAGAGTCTTGACTCGTGAGGGTGCGTGTGTGCGTGAGAGAGAGGGGGCACGTATCAATGCAATGCATGTGTCCGTAAATCATATCTGACAAACGTTCGCCACAAGCCGTTTCCTGACGAGCGCCGTAAGAACCGTTAGATCGGCATCCGACAGTGTCAGTTTTGCCATGGCATTTAACAGAATAGCCACTCCTCCGACACACAAATCTTCCACGTGAGTGTTAGCAACTGTCGTATGCTCCTCCCTCCATTCCAAAATGTAGTGCATATAGTTTTATTGAAAATTCGAACCTCGCAAACTTTTACCGAGTTTTCATATACCAAAATGCACATATAGAATGTCGAGTATATATCATTTCATTCATCTTCGAGAGGTAACTATAAAGATGGGGGAGGAGTGTACAAAGAAAGACCATCGTATCACCTGGAGCAATTTCAACCATCCTTTGGTGTGGAGGAATATCATAGGAACTATATATGATATGATTTTTATTGGATTTTTTCCTTTAGAGCCAATTGGTTCATAGGAATAGATTCATATACTCCACATTTCAAAAGAAAATAAACATGATATCATTTTTATAGATTTAGAGCCACTTGGTTCATATGAATGGATTCCTATACTCCCACAATTTCAAAGAAAAATAAACATTAGTGTATATTCAATAGAAAAGTTCCTATGATGTGAACCTAATGACATCTATTTTCTAATCCCTCCTCATAGGAATTGAGATACATGTCATCTCTAGATTCAATGAAAAAATTCATATGACATGAATCAAATGACATCTCTTTTCCAATCCCTACTCATAGGAATTGAGATACATGTCATCTCTTTCCCTACAACTTCCATTTATACATCTTCTATTCCTAAATAGCTAGTACAACCCACTAGTAGCTTTTTTCCTGGACATGCAACTATGGCACAAGAACACGTCATACATGCAAGTCATAAATCACATTGTTTTTGTACTCTATGCATGCAAGCACCACATCGTCAATTCATGCATGTTACTCATAAGTTATTTCTTGCATTAGATTTTGTATTGACAATATATATGTTGGTCACGTGCACACATATGTAGTTCACATTCACATTTTTGTTAGAAATGTCATTCTTTTAACTGTAATTTATTTTTTCTCTTTGTATTACATTTTCATTTTAAGCATACATTCACTTCCCATTAGTTATAGATGTTTTTGGAGGAACTTTTATGCATTATTTTGAGTAGCAAATTTCACGCGGCCGCGGGTATATCAAAATGCGTGCGTCATTGCCTTTCGGTCGACCCTACGCCCACAATTTTTTGTACGTATATATCCACTGGTCCCCGAACCCAAAATGCTGCCTCGTTCCCATAAAACCAAGCGGCCCACCCTTATTAAGGCGTCGACTCGAACTCAATCCCTCTCCCGTTTAGACTAGCCACAGTGGGAGTAACTTCAGCAGTAACATCGAGTCCAACTCAGCAAATTTGCTTACGTGGCAATGAGTTAATGAGGAGAGAGGTAGTTTGAGTAACTTAGCTAGTTACTGTAACATCACATGTCTCAATTCAATATGAGTCTATAACTTAATAAATGAAGCTTTGCATGACACCACACTTATGTTACTACCCACTATTAAGGTAGTAACATAGTCTAAGGATATGTGTATGTTACTCCTCATTGTGGCCAGTCTTACTACGGCGTGGCCCCGCACGCCGTAGTACTCCTACAAACCCTACCCGCCGCACGCATCATCGGTTTTCTTCAAGGGGACGAGGGAGAAGCGGATTTGTAGTGGAGGCTCCTACCCTAGGGCGCCCTAGGTAGCTGCCGCACGCATCATTGGTTTTCTCTCTTGCGCCCTAGAGTGAAATGATGGTTGCGTCGTCCGTCCAGCTTAATGCGGGAATGGTGGGGCGTTGTGATTTGACCACTCATCGCTCATTTACTACTACTGCGGCGCTACGACCGGGGTGCCTCCAAGTCCAACCACTGCTCCGAACTGTAAGTTGGTGCATCGCACGTGGAACAAGACGGTGGATGAGCCACATGGTCGGCCAAAGGGGTCCTGTTAAGTGTGTCACCGTTTCATGTCGGACTGACCCTGCTGAGTTGCTACGCCAACTCGACAGGAGCAGCCTACCACTTGGTTTTGCTCCTTGGTGAATCCCGACTATATTGGTCTAAAAAGATAGTAGCACTAGTAAAAATGAGGTGATTTTACCGAGCGGTGGGCGGGGGAGCATGGCTTGTAATGCGGTCCCACGTGTCATGATGTACCAAGGCGATGGGCGTCCCTCTTGAGGCAGAACAATGGCAGAAGCAATACGTTGTTTTCTTGAAGGAGATGATGGCGAAGCGGATTCAGCGAAGTGTGAAATAATGGTTGCTTCGTCCGTCTGGGGGAAAGGTGCGACATTGTGATTTGACATCTCATTTCTCATTACTACTACTGGGGCGCTACGACTGGGGTGCGTCCCCCCTGCTGTTCTGCACTGTTATTTGGTGCATGACACGTCGACCCGATTGCTATATGTCCCACATGTCGGCGAGAGGAAGTACAAAATTCATGAAAACGAGCATCTCCACTCTTTTAGTACGACGGAGGAGTACAAGACATGGCTTGGTTTTTGCTGCTTCGCGCGATCCATCGATACAAACCCGAACTAGAAAAGGCGAGGGCGGGTCTTTTCCCGCGCGGCAGGCAGGGGAGTTTGGCATAGTCTGTTCAAGGCAACGAGGCAGGAAGGGAAACAAG
This sequence comes from Thinopyrum elongatum, assembly GCA_011799875.1. Taxonomy (NCBI): domain Eukaryota; kingdom Viridiplantae; phylum Streptophyta; class Magnoliopsida; order Poales; family Poaceae; genus Thinopyrum; species Thinopyrum elongatum. The sequence continues at coordinate 641,497,066 of CM022299.1, read as the reverse complement.
CAAATAAAGGTTGAGCGACTTAGTTTTAGGAAAATCTGATTTTACGGAGTACGTACCCACTATGGAGGTAGTACTACTTACTACTCCCTCCTTTCCGGTTTATAGGGCTCATCTAAAAAAAATTGTTTTTCCGTTTTATAAGTCTCAATTTTACTAGTAGTACTTACCATCACATGTTTGGATTTTGAGGAGCATTAAATCACCGGATGCAACCAGTATCAAGAGAAAACCCACCACTGCATGTAGAAGTTCATGGAAATTTAGTGGTCATGCATGCATTCGTTGTAATTAATGCATCAGTAAACATAACTTTTTGAGAAAAATGAGCGTACTAATTAAGTACTTGTGCAAACTACGAAATTAATTCCACCACTCACCGTCTACCTTGGTTGGAGAGATTTTGAAATTGAGCCATAAAAACCGAAAAGGAGGGAGTAGTAACATAGCCTTGGGTAGCTTGCTGCACCACGGACTACAAGGAAATTGCTGTAGTACTACTCCTATGTACCACTGTACTACTCCTACTAGTACTAAAAGACATATATTTCAAACAATATGATAATCTCTCTAACCAAGGTAGGGACGGAGGGAGTAATAAAATTTTCTCCTCGTCCTGCGAGCCACCACGCGCGTGGGCGAGGGAGTGGGCGTAGGCATAGTAAGTAAGCTTCTCCTCGTCCTGCGACTCTGCGAGCCACCGTGCCCGTGGGCGGGGGAGAGGGCATACTAAGCAAGCTTCTCCTCATTCTGCGAGTTAACGGGACACATCAAAAGTAATATAGAGCATCTCCAGTATATAGAGCCTTGCCTCTAAGGTAGGCCCCACATGGTTTGCCTCTTATCAAATGAAAAAACCACAATGTATAGAGTCTCTAACCAACCTCTAAGGTGGGCCCTAGCAGAAATTTAAAAAGTATTGATTAGCACCACATTTGTCCAATCAGTACTATTTCTCTTGTACTCCTACTTTCTTATGCTTCCTAAGGTTGACAAGTGGGACCAGATGGATTGTTACATTGTTAGAGGCAGTCTCTAAGGTTAGACGCGATGCTAGCCACTTTTTTGTTAGAGGCAGTTCATGCAATGTATAGAGGCCTGCCTCTAAGAGGAGAGAGAGGGCTTAGAGGAAACAAAAAGCATACATTGTGGATGCCCTAAGTGCCTACTTTCTAGTCTATATGACTCAATTTGAAATCCACAATGTATCCATAATAGATGCTGAGTGGTGGAATAAATTTGTTACCTCCATAGTTCGCAAAAGTACTGAGCATGTGAGATGGTGAACGGAGGGAGTACGATACCATTAGTACTACAGTTATTTTGGAAGGGTTGTAGTAGTCCCTCACATTCACATGTTCACATTTCAAGCTTCAATAAAAACGTTGCACGCAAGGATTAAGAGAAATCTCAGCAATGCATGTACTCCCTCAATCCATATAGGGTCTAAAATGCGTTTTGGAGGCTAACATTGACCACATGTTAGAGAAATAATATGACATCCAACTTACACAAATCTTACCATCAAATTCGTACGTGGTCATTATACTGCTAACACATGCATGCGTTGCAATTAGTACGTAGATACAGTAGTAAACACTCACTATCTAGTAGTACTAGTAGTACTCTACACTACTACTACTACTACTATGATGCCATCCAACTATGTCCCGGCAGAAGACCGCAGACACCGATTATTTGTTCATATTTAAATTTGTTTTCACACATCAAAATATCCATGAAAACAACAGATGGCAAAATTTCACGACGAACAAGGGATTTGAATGTGCTGGGAGGGGTGGGGCTGGGAGGGGCTATTTGGATCTTGCCCGGGGTAGCCAAAATATTGGCGACCCTTTTGTCCACCCGTGCCTTTGCCACCGATGAACGAGGAAGAGCTCGGGTGCTCATGCGTTGGAGACGAGCTCGCACGAGCTGTGCTTTTTTTGTCCCAACACACCGCCCGAGCCGGCCGCAGACCAACCGGCGACCCGCAAATTACGCCATCCAACCATAGCCGCACACATTCTGACAGCAACTCAACCAACTGGACGAAATTCATGCACACATTCTGACATGCGTGGATGGCAGCGACGACGCCTGTGCTCCCTGCCTTGCTGGCGTGGAGCAGCTCGCCGCTCCTCGTCGAGCTGGCCTGGAGCGGCGAGTTGCTGAACCACGCGCCGGCTTGGGGAAGCAACTGGCTCCGTCAGGCGAGGGGAGGGAGGTGGATCAGCGAGCTGCATAGCTCATATCTGGCGGGCTCGGCGGGCCACCCAGCCGCTTGGATGCTGGATAACTACTCTTCCTAAGCCATTGTAAGAGTGGAGAAAATGGTGAAGGAGGAGATAGTGGAGCGGCGGAGGTGTGCGATTCTTGGCCGGCGTCTGGCCTCGTTTAAATAGGAGATTAAATAGACGGCGGACGGGAGGAGCTCGGCCGGCGTTGCGTTTAATGTTGGCCCGGTCAACAACGGACGTGTGTCCAGAGTGGGTTTCTCGGCTTCCACACGGGTTTCAAGGAGGTGTTTGAATGCGGCAAGGAGGTGTGTTCAGCCGGGCGGGCAGCGAGCGGCGTCCTCGACTCTGACGTATGACACTACGCCGTTCTTCCACTGACATGTTGGCTCGTTGGGTACCTAGCCTGCATGTCAGTGACCCAACGCAGGCAGCGCACGGTAGATGAGCTTTTGGTGGGCCAGGGCGGTGAGAAGCGGGCATTTCATAAACCGATGATTGTTCATTGAGTGTGACGTTGATAGCCCGTTTGATACGTTGTGATTCATAAAGACCGCTGCAAACATCAATGTTCTGCTTATCACAGATAAGACTGATTAATACCCGTAACAATCCATGCCCTTAACAAAGGGTGCATGCACGTATAGGTTGAGGCTGTGTCTTGCGTCGTGTGCTGTGTGCATGCAGGCGTGCGAGTGTTGCGTGCGTGCATGCATACGTTTCAGTGTTGCATGCATGTGTGCGTGCGTGCGTGTGTTCGTGAGTGCATGTGTACGTGTCAGTGTCGCACGCCTGCATGCGTGTGTGTGTTAGTGCGAGTGTTGCGTGCGTGCATGTGTACGTGTGAGTATGGCATGCATGCATGCCGTGCGTTGCGGGCGTGTTTGTGCACATGTGTGATGTTTTTGTTTCACCACAGTGGCTCGTGCATGCGTGCAATTAAAACGGCCCGGCTCAGCATATCATCACAAGGCGATCCTTGTGCGCTGTGGTTAGGGGGCGCGGGCTGCCAACCAGAGGTCTCACGACTTCGAATCCCCACCGACCACTAATTTATTACCATTTCTGTCTTTCATATACGCGCTGACGGGTGGACCCTATGGTAATGTGCGCTGGTGAATGTGGACCGTTTGACTGGTCAATTGATCGTGTCATCAACAAATTACGGAACTGTATGGTGAGCCAGTGACCGTATGATCACCATAAAATGTATTTTATTAACATAGTACAAACTCAAACTACCATTTTTTTCTTTCATATACGCGCTGATAGGTGGGCCCCACGGTTACGCGGGCTGATGGTGCAACACTAGTTGCGCCACGTGAAACGTTTGACTGGTCAATTGATCTTGTCATCAACAAATTACGGAGTTGTACGGGTGAGCCAATGACCGTATAATCACAACATGTATTTTTTTAACACAGTACAGACGCAAGCGCTCATATATACGCGCAAACACTCACCACTATAAGCGCACACACGCACACCCTACCCCTATGAGCACCTTCGAGAGAGTGAGCCAGCATATGATCTTGAGATTTTACGAAGTCACCATAGGTGCCTCGTAGTCGAGGGGAACGTCTCCTCCCACTGAACGCACATCGCCGGAAAATACTGAAATTAATCCAGGATAAATGCGAGCACCAGGACTTTAACCCTGGTGGGCTCGGGAAACCACTGTCCTCCTAACCATCCAACCACAGGTTGGTTAGCACCACAAAATGTACATGGTAACCGTGATGAGCTTATTCTTAAGTCCAGTGACCATATCGTGCTTTTGCTTCAAATACAATGACCGTAAGTGTCATCAACAGAATATGGAGCACGCATCAAATACAATGTCCATCAGTATCATCAACAAAATACGGAGACGTGTCGTGAGCTAGATACCGTATGATCACCACGAAAATGTATACGGTGACCGCAATGAGCATATTCTGAAGTCCAGTGACCGTATAGTGCTTTTGCTTGAAATACAGTGACCGTCACGCGTGAATGTGTCAGGGGCATGCATACTTTTAGAGGGACGAGAGATAGTTTGTGTGCGTACGTGAAAGTGGTGTAGAGAGATGGGGTGTCCGGTGGAGACAAGGAGAGATATGCCCTTCGTTTCTCTTTCCCGTGACTAATATTTTAGGAGAAAATATAAACATTCACAATGCAGAACAAATATTATGGGATGCACCATGCAATTAACTTTTATGTAAAACTTTGTACTATTGTATATGCTTATTTTCTTAGTGGCCGATTGTGTGTGGGGTGTGGTGGGCACATCATCTCTAGTTGCGGTGGGTCAACGTGAGGACTCATGGGTCGGTTCCATCCTGCGCCACATAGGTTGGACCGAGACGCATTATACGAAGACCCATGTGGAGGACTCGGCGTACAAGACGAAGCTACGAGAGTCATGGAGGACTCTATCCCCACTGATGATAAGCCGACTATATATGATTTGTAACCCTAGTCCCCGAATATGTTATATAAGCCCGGGGGCTAGTTCGTCGATAGTATACACACACGCACAATGCCTGGTATTCACATGTACTTTGTACGCACCCCTATCACAAATATACAGTACCAGGAGTAGGCTTTTTCCTCAACTGCAAGGGCCAGGACTTGGGTAAAACTTTGCCTCGTATTACCATCCAGCCTAACAGTCAGGGATATCCTACCGAATGATCTGATGGAATCATTTCTGCCAACTACTAAGAGAGAGGTGTGTGTGTGGGGGGGGGGGGCAATGTGTGCGAGAGAGGCCTAAAGATAATGTGCGTGTGGGAGACACGTAGGCACATATATGTGCCTATAGAGGGCTAGTAGAGACCGTGCGTGTGTATATATGCACGTGAGAGAAATAGTGTTTTCCAACTGAGATTAGTGAAAAGAGTGGTATATAGGCCCCCTTTGTTTGGGCTACAGATTCTTAGGAATCAGCTGTGGCTTGGATTGTGAGAATCAGCTGCAGCTGCAGATTCTGAAAATCAGAAGCTGACCGTTTGTTTGCCCTGCTTTAGGAAAAGCAGAAGCGTTATGAAATGTCTGTAACACCCATGATTTGAGCAAATGTTCAGTAGAAAAGACATATATACACATTCCGACCGCAGCTGCAGCTGCAGATTCACAAATCTTTTGATTCACACATATGTACACATTCTGACTGGAAGCATACACACATGATTTGAGCAAATGTTCAGTAGAAAAGACAAAAAAAATTTGGCAAATAACAGGGCAACTATCCACTATCTAGCGCCAGGAGCAAGGCAGTTGCCAAATGATGGAGCAGTGCAACAGTGGCGGGAGCCTTGACCCGTGAACCAGCAGGGAGACAAGAGAGGAGGGGCGGTGCAGACTAGTTGATCTGGGAGGGGCGGCATTTTTGGGGAGGGAAAAAATTACCTCGTGGATTGGGGATGGGGCAGCGCAGGTGCAGTCGGTTGGGCGCAGATGGAGTCGGAGGCCCAAGTGGACCTCCGGTGCGGTGCAGGGAGAACTTGGGCCGGCGGCGCAGGCGGAGATTAGGGGCGGCGGCGCGGTCGGAGATTTAGGACGTCACGGCTCAGGTGGAGCTAGGGGACGGCGGCCCAGCGGATCTCGTTGCTGGAGTATGGGAAGGAGTGGAGGCGCCCGGATCTGCACGCCGTGGTGGCGACGGGGCCGGCGAAGGTGGTGGCGCCCCGAAACCTAGAGCGCCATGGCCTCTTTTTTTCTCTGCCTGTGCGTTCGGTTTGGTGAGGAACAAAGGAGAGGAAAGAGCTATCGGTGGAAGATACTGGTTGGTGAGGGCGGTGGCATTTCTATCGTAATAACAGGGAGAAGTTGGTCTATAATTGAAAGGGGGTAAGTGGCAGCTCGGGAATCAGCAAAATCGCTGATTCCGGCTTTCGGCTGCGGCTAGTGCATTTTTAGGAATCGATTTTGCAAAGCTGTGATAAGAATCTGCTGTTTGTTTGAGAATCCGATTTTGGATGAGCTAGAATCCAGGAATCACTAGCTAAAGCCCAAACAAAGGCCACCATAGTAGTAAGAAAGAGAGAGTGAGATATATAGAGAGTGTGTGCGTGAGACACCCCGGGAGAGATTGTGAGCATGTGTGAGAGAGAAATGCCGATGTATATAAAGTGTGTGCACTTATGTGTCAGATAGAGAGATATATAACGCGTGTGTTAGAATGGGCCGAGGCATAGTGCATCTACGTCTAAAAGGTGGTTATACGCATTAAATTAAAATATAAATGGCATTATTATTTTTGGATGAGATCATGAATTTTGCAATTTCTGTATGAACAAACATTGGTCTATCAGACACCCATACTCTATTGAATTCTAGCATGTGCATGGGTTTATTTCATATTATCGATCCATAGAGTGAGAGTGATTTGAAATCCAGACAATGCATTGCTTTTGCAATTCATATATAAACATTAATTAGTGCACTCCATGTTGTTAGTGTGAAGCACTTTAAACATTTGTCACTTACATGGATACATTCCAAATTGCTAGCTACGAAATAGAATACATCTTGAATTCAACATAAAGGGGGTTTCAAAGATTTGAATTCATACGAAGTGCATTCATCTATTTGAATTCGAGATAATGGCATTTGTAAATCAGATCTAAAAGGGGGCATCAATCTTTGTTGTGCATTTGAACATGCTATATATTCATACGCATGTCTAACTATTTTTTTGCAACTAAGGAGATTATATCTGGAACCATGCATGAACTGAGGTAAGTTGCATATTTTTTAATATATACTCGTGTATAATGTATATTCAAATGGACCCCCTCCATTCCAAAATAATCATAGTTTTAGGATTTTCAAGAGTCAAGATTTGTGAAGTTTGACAAATCCTGAAAGTTCAATTCAAGAGAACTGAATACGTTAATGCTTCTGCTCCCAAATATTGAACGAAGCGCCAAATAAGCCTCTAGTCCCCCGAAACCGCGTGAGACTAATGTTTGGTGGTAGGAAATTACTTTCCTGACTCTGACCCGTGTAGCCTATCGGCCCGGTGTCCAAAGGTCTAAACCGGGGTAGGTTTGTAACTTCACCAAGACGCCAGTCTCAACCGCCTCCGAGAAGCATTCATACGCCGTGGGCACCTAAACACCCATGTGCTTGGCCGAAATCTATCCCGCCCACCATTTGGGACACCTGAGATTACTGTTCTACCCCCGACCCGCAATATGTCCGAAATTTTAGATGGGGGCAAAGTTTGTAACTTTCCCCAAATTTCAAACAAGCGCGTCCCAAACCGAAACATTGTTCCCCCTTAGTTCCCCCTCCCTCCGTTTCAACATTCATCCTCTGAGGGCGCCAAAACGCCCTCTCCACCAGTCGCGAAACCCCAGCCTCCTCCGTCCTCCACCCCATCGCGCCCAATCCACCGCCGCCCTCCTCCATCACGCCGGAGCCGGTACCCTAACGTCATCGTCCAACGCAACCACAACCGCAACGCCCGCAAAGACTTAGCAGCTGAAGCCAAGGCAGAGCTGCCTCCACGATGCCGAAGCTGACATGCGCCATACCAGAACCACTTCGACCACGCCGTCCTGCGCCTCACCGCTGCCGTTCCACTATCGCAACCGTCCACCGCACCGGAGCTGTTCCCGCTACGCCGTCGTTCGCCGCCTCGGATCTGGTTCCCCGCCGTCCACAGATGGCCACCGCACCACACTCAAAAACTTGGCCATGGGTTCGTCCAAGGCTCCACCATCCTCCACAACTTCTCGTGTCCAGCGAACCAAAAGAAGATCGTTGGAAAAACAGAAGGAGGACACAACACTACCAGCAAAAAGAGGTACTCCTCTTCCCTTATTCGTGCAAATCTTACGTCTCTACTCACACCGTATTCATCCCATGAAAGAAACTAGTTGAGCGTTTCTTACCGCACCTTCTTCATGATACTAAATGCACAAGGTTTCCTCCCATTTACTATTTCACCTTAGCTAGAGGTCAGTAGCCCGCCTGGATTTCAATTCAGGGTCAGTTGATTCTCAATTAAAAGAAGCAGCACCCGCTTAGGCGCGTGGAGCACCTAGTCCGCCTGTTCGTCGGGGAAGTGGCGCATCGGTGTCTATCATAGGGGTGTGGGGCGCAGGAGCTGCTTGCGCCCGATCTGGAGGTCAGCGGGGCTTGAAGGGATGGCCGAGGGGCGGTGCCAAGCACGGCGGTACGGTGAGGTCGAGGGGAGGGCGGAGGCAGGGGACTGGGCCGGTGGTCGCTGGCGTTTCGAGGAAGATCGTCAACACTGACTGGCTGGAGGTAGATGAAGACGATCTGCTCGTTCTTTGTACATCGGATGGTGCAGAAAAAATGGACTGACCTATTTGTTTTCAGTCGACTGTTATTTTCATAGGACCACACCTTGTGGTGTGTTGGAGGAGCATCTGCATTTCCTAGCCATCCCTGTCCTCATATTTCAAAATCCTAGAATCTAGTAATTTTGTGTGCCATGCATGTTGTAGAGCTATCATATGTCTCCCGTCATTTATTTCTCACCGACTTGCTATCTGCCACTTTTACACTGTACTACTTGTGCACACACTTCACCCATACTCACACTATTGTTTTTTTATGCATGGGTATTTCAGCCTCTGATGCAGTGTTGATGAATACACAAAAGAAAAGACAGAAGTCGCTTCAGTGTAATTCGAAGATAAGCACTAAGCGTTTCAGCGCTCTAAAGGGTGTATTGTCAGCAGATGGAGATAGTAAACGTAGCTCTGCAGTTGATGATCTCAATTGCCACACACAACCATCCCAGGTGCTTGCTTTAACTTCGCGCTGTCAAATGTGGTTGCATGTTGCATATGGTGTCTAGCTTTTATTGCTTCCAATTTGGTTAAATTGCATCTGCTTACTTTACACATTATACCTTTGATAATGACATGCCTTCCTGTTTTTGATACATACTACATATGTCTATTAACCATGTTCATGCATCAAACTAATGCTCTTTTGTATCCCTCATCAATCACTTATGATGAGACAGTCACCCCAGTGGGTTACTGTGAGACGTGTTACTCGTTTAAAGATTGCAGTGTCATCCTCCCCACATGATTCTGAAGAAACAGCAAAGCTAAATGAAGATAGTCAACATAGCTCTCTAGTTGATGATCGCAATTCCCCTACACAACCATCGCAGGTGCTTGCTCTTACTTGGCAATGTGATATGTGGTTGCATGTTGCATATGGTGTCTACCTTGTAATGCTTCTAATTAGGGTAAATTGCATCTGCTTAGTTAACACATTATACCTGTGAATATGACATGCCTTCCTGTTTTTGGTACATACTACGTCTTTCTATTAACCATGTTCTTACATCAAACTACTTTTCTTGTGTATCCCTCATCAATCACTTCTGACGAGACACCTTCAAATTGACAGTGTAATATTGGTTGCATCTTGCATATCATTTCAAACATGTATTGCCTCTAATTTGTTCAAGTGCCACTTATAATGAGACACTTCTAACTTGGTAGAGTGATTTTGGTTGGATCTTTCATATGGTGTCTAGCTTGCATTACTTCCAATTTGTTGAAATGCCTTCTGCTTAGTGTTTTTCATACATATTCCATCCTCCTACAATTTGGTTGCCTTACATAAAAGTTGTGTTCGTCAGTATCATGCATCAACGAATTTGGAAGAGCGAATTTCATTCCTTTTTCTTGTGTGTTTACTTGACAAGGCAAAATCTAAAAGGACGAACGCACAGAATGATGGTGGTCCTCTGGAGCAACCGAAACAGATGATCTCTGCAGATTCTCCTGCTACTCCTACTGCAGTGCAAATTCCAAATCTCATCTCCCCTACTCCACAACCACAGGTGCTTGCTCTAACATGGCAGTGTGATATCTGGTTGCATGTTGCATATGGTGCCTAGCTTGTATTGCTCCTAATTTGTTAAATTGCATCTCCTTAGCTTACACATTATACATGTGAATATGACATGCCTTCCTGTTTTTGGTACACACTACACCATGTTCTTACATCAAACTACTGTTCTTGTGTATCCTGCATCTATCACTTATAATGAGACAGTCACGCCCGTGGGTTAGTATGAGACGCGCTACTCTTATAAGGAGTGCAGTTTCATCCTCCCCACATGATTCTTAACAAACAGCAAGTCTAAATGAAGATATTGAACGTAGCTCTGTACTTGAAGACCGCATTTCCCCTACACCACCATCGCAGGTGCTTGCTCTAACTTCGCAGTGTGATATGTGGTTGCATGTTGCATACGGTGTCTAGCTTGTAATGCTTCTAATTAGGGTAAATTGCATCTGCTTAGTTTACACATTATACCTGTGAATATGACATGCCTTCCTATTTTTGGTACATACTACATCTATTTGTTAACCATGTTCTTACATGAAACTACCTCTCTTCTGTATCCTGCATCAATCACTTACAATAAGACACCTTTATTCGTTGCATATTGCATATTATTTCTAGCCTGTTGCCATGTATTGCTTCTAATTTGGTCAAATACATTTATGAGGCCACCCTTTTAATTTGTCAGAGTGATATTGGTTTCATCTTTCATATGGTTTCTAGCTTTCATTGCTTCTAACTAGTTCAAACACCTTGTGCTTAGTTTACACTTTACACATCATACATGTCAATATGTCATGCCATCCTAATTTTCATACATATTCCATCCTCCTATCATGCGGCTGCCTTACATGAAAGTAGTGTTTGTCAGTATCATGCATCAATGAGTTCTGAAAAGCAAATTTTATTCCTTTTTCTTGTGGGTTTGACTTGACAAGGCAAAATCAAAATAGAGGAAGGAAAAGAGTAAGGAAGGCGATGATGGTGGTCCTCTGCAGCAACGTAAACAGAGCATCTATATGGATTCTCCTCGTACTGCTAGTGCATTACAAGTTCCAAGTCTCCGCTCCCCTACCCCACCATCCCAGGTGCTTGCTCTAACTTGGCAGTGTGATATCTAGTTGCATGTTGCATATGGTGTCTAGCTTGTATTGCTTCTAATTAGTGTAAACTGCATATGCTTAGCTTACACATGATACATGTGAATATGACACGCCTTCCTATTTTTGGTGCATACTATATCTATCTATCACACCATGTTCTTACATGAAACTACTCTTCTTGTGTATCCTGCATCAGTTACTTATGATTGGACACCTTTAAGTTGGCAGTGTGATATTGGTTTGCATCTTGAATATGATTTCTAGCATGTAGTGCTTCTAATTTGATGAACGCCACCTATGGCGAGACAGTTCTAACTTGGCAGAGTGATATTCATTGCACCTTTCATATAGTATCTAGCTTACAGTGCTTCTAATTTGTTGAAGTGCCTTCTATTAGTTACCACATCATAGGTGTGAATATGTCAAGCCGTCCAGTTTTTCGTACATATTCCATCCTCGTATCATGACTTTGCCTTTCATCAGAGTAGTGTTCGTTAGTATCATGCATGAATGAGTTCTGAAGAGTGAATTTTATTCCTTTTTCTTATCGGTTTGACCTCACAATGCAAAATCAATAAAGCGGAAGGAAATTGGTAAGGCATTGGATGATGGTGGTCCTTCCGAGCAACTGAAATGGAGGGTCTCTATAGATTCTACTCCGCCATCCTCCCAACAAGATTCGCAAGACAATGCAAGGCTAGACAGTCAACGTAGCTGTGTAGATGATGAGCACATCTCCCCTACTCCACCATCACAGGTGTTTGCTCTAACTTGTCATTATTATATGTGGTTGCATGTGGCGTATGATGTCTAGCTTGTATTGCTTTTAACTTTGTTGAATTGCATCTGATTACTTTACACATCATGCCTTTGAATATGACACGTGTTCCTGTTTCTAGAACATACTATATCTGATCACACCATGTTCTTACATCAGACTACTGTTCTTGCATATCCCGCATCAGTCACTTGTGATGAGGCACCTTTAAGTCACCACTGTGATATTGGTTGCGTCTTGCATATGATTTCTAGCATTTACTGCTTCTAATTTGTTGAAACGCCAGACAGTTTGAACTTGGTAGAGTGATATTGGTTGCATCTTTCATATGGTATCTAGCTTGCAGTGCTTCTAATTTGTTGAAATGCCTTATGCTTAGTTACCTGCTTAGTTACCACATCATTGGTGTGAATATGTCACGCCGTCCTGTTTTTCATACATATTCCATCCTCGTATCATGTGTTTGCCTTTCATCCGAGTAGTGTTTGTCAGTATCATGCATGAATGAGTTCTGAAGAGCAAATTTTATTCCTTTTTCTTATTGGTTTGACTTCACAATGCAAAATCAATATAGCTGAAGGAAATTAGTAAGGCAGTGGATGATGGTGGTCCTTCAGAGCAACTCAAACAGAGGGTCTCTATAGATTCTACTCCTCCATCCTCCCAACAAGATCCGCAAGACAACACAAGGCTGGACAGTCAACGTAGCTGTGTAGATGATGAGCACATCTCCCCTACTCCACCATCATAGGTGCTTGCTCTAACTTGGAACTGTTATATGTGGTTGCGTGTTCCGTATGATGTCTAGTTTGTATTGCTTCTAATTTTGTTGAATTGCATCTGCGTAGCTTACAACTTATACCTGCAACAATCACTTACCCATAAGACACATTTAACTGGGGAGTGTGATGTAGGTTGCATCTTGCATTGTCTTCTAGCTTGTACTGCTTCTAATTTCTTGAAATGGCACTTACGATGAGACACTTTTTACCTGATAGTGTGATATTGGTTGCATGTTCATATCGTCCCTAGCTTTCATTTCTTCTAATTTTGTTGAAATGCCTTCTGCTTACTGTTTTTCATACATATTCCATCCTCCTATCTTACATGTGAATATGCAATGCTGTCTTTTTTTGTATATATTCCATCCTCCTATCATGCGCTTGCCTTACATCAAAGTAGTGTTCGTCTGTATCATGCATTAACCAGTTATGCAGAGCTAATTTTATTCATCTTCTTGTGGTTTTGACTTCATAAGGCAATATCAAAAAATAGGAAGGAAAAGAGTAAGTTAGGGGATGTTGTTGGTCCTCCGTACCGATGCAAACAGAGACTCTCTAGATTTGCCACTGCCACTGCTAATGCAGTTGAAGTCCCAAGTCTACATGATGAGTTCATCTCCCGTACTCCACCATCGCAGGTGCTTGCTCTAATTTGACAGTGTGATAATTGGTTTCATGTTGCATATGTTGTCTAGCCTGTATTTCTTCTATTTTGATTAAATTGCACCTGCTGAGTTTATATGTTATACATGTGCATATGACATGCCTTCCTGTGTCTACAATACACTGCATCTATCTATCATACCATGTTCCTACATCAAAGTACTGCTATTGTGTATCCCGCATCAGTCACTCATGATTGGACGCTTTTAACATGACAGTTTGATAGTGGTTGCATCTTGCATTGATTTCTAGGTTGTACTGCTTCTAATTTTTTGAAATGCCACTTATGACAAGACACTTTTAACTTGGCAGAGTGATATTGGTTGCATCTTTCATATGGTGTCTAGCTTGCATTACTTCTATTTTCATCAAAATCCTTCTGCTTAGTTTACACATCGTAGCTGTGAATATGCCACGCCGTCCTATTTTTCTTACATATTCCATCCTCATACGGTTGTCTTACATCAAAGTATTGCTTGTCTGTATCATGCATCCATGAGTTCTAAAGAGTGATTTTATTCTTTTTTGTTGTGGGTACGGCTTGACATGGCAAAGTCAAAAAAGAGCAAGGAAAAGAATATAGTAGGGAATGGTGTTACTCATCGGGTGCAACGAAAAAGGATCTGCCCTCGAGATTCTGCTGGTACTTATCATGCAGTAGAAGGTCCAAGTCCACCCGCTAAATCTACAAACACAGTATCACCTGCTCCACCAGCTGCAGCATCCGCTTCAACTGTACCAGCATCTCAACGAGTTACTCGTTCGTTTGCTCCGCAACTGGCCAGTTCCCAAGCTGCCTTCACACTTAACACTACTTCCGAAGCACTGCTGAGACAACAGGACTTGGCAAGATCAGATGAACCTCATGAGCATCTACACCAAGACGGTACCTGACCGAGTCAAGTTGCAGTTGCATGCTCCTTTATATGTACTCTCACAGTTTGATGTGCACTAACACTTTCCATATTCGTTGTTGAACTAGCACCACGGCGCAAGCGAAAGCAGACATCAGGGGTAATGCTTGACAGATTAACAAAATCTAAAGGAGGAAGAATGGAGATCCATTTTGAGGTAGGTTTAAAAAGGCCACGTGATGCTACAGAGTCAGCCAAGTTAGTATCAGAGGCAGCCATTGCCGTTAGGTGTCATGCATGTGGCACCCCGGCTCAGAGGAAACCGGAACGCCCCGTATTCCAGCCCAGAGACAAGTCTTCTGGAATACGGCACTGTTGGCATAGAACAAATCAGCTCTTTATTACTATGGATAAGGTTACAAGGGCACATGGATTACATCGACACGGCGATACTACGCCTGCCCATGGTAGCTCTATGCTAACAGCAGAACAACCCAAGAAAGTGGAGTCACATTTAGCAGCGGAACGACGCCGGCGGTGGTGAAATCCATTCCGCAGGGACTCTGGCTGGAACGCGTATCCTAGCTCGCAAACTCGGAATCCTCGACAAGCAAGTAATCATGGAAAGACCTGCAAACTGGCATGACACGCCAGGTGAGTACTTTGAATGTACTCGCAAGCTCACAGCAACCAAAGCTGTCAAGACAAGCAACAACATGGCATTTACAGGTTAAGCAGGAGTAAACATGATGATGCTAGAACAATATGGCATATGAGCATGATGACACTACATGCAACAGGTTAAAACTATCATGATGCAACTTACTCTGTAAGGGGCTACCTCGTAACCACCAGATGTAAGAACTTACCATCGAGTGTGCCACGTGATAACCTTGGGACCAACCAAACTTGGTATTACAATACCGTAGTGATAACATGATCACAAGGAGCTTGATCTTTACCCGAGATCACCACATAACACTATCAACCACATCCGGTATCCATGATATCACGGTGATCCTCTCATGAGCACGATCAACCAACATCGGTATGCTCGATACCACGGTGATCCTCTCGCAATCACATAAAGATCAACCAACTTCTTTCTCATCGAACCGGGTTGTTATAAGCAAGATTATTATACTGTTGACCCATAGTGTGTCCTACTACGAACTGTGCCCATGACCGAGGACGCGGCTATCGATAGATTATACACTCTGCAGAGGTTAGTACACTGTACCCACACCACGGAACTCATGGCCATGTGCTCCCATTCGGGTGGACCAACAACATTCCGACAAAACCCAATCTATTGCATGGCACTCTCCCGGCCACTCCGACAAACTCCCCTTTGGGATATGTCATGGGTGACCCCTGTGTCCTTTCGACACCTGCCACCATCATGGCCAAACAAAACTGTCCCAAACATGGACCTGAGCTCAATACCAAAACTGGGTTCACAAGGTTATAGCCGCCTGCCTGATCAGGGTAGCACGCACTCATAACCTCCCCTAATTGGAGGTTCCGGCGAGAGGCATGACAATAGATTGAGTTAGGGCTGCCCCATCCCAGCAAGTGTGGTTGCACTGGTGAGCTCGATTCGGTGGCGCACTATGGCTCAGCAAACAGGTGTTCAAGTTTGATTAACATCCGGTTAAATTTGAAAGATGATGTGCTGAGCCATGATACAGGATGAACCATAACAACTGATAAAGAAACATGCAGACATGTCATCATCTTAGCATGAACTACTGCTAGTATTAACCATGAGCATAATACTACCAACGACTGCTTGATAACTAGCAAGATGCACATGGACAGAATGTAAAGGTAAGCATAGAACATGAGCATATACAGTATTTTCAGACAGAATAACATGCACACATTAAATAACTATTCAAGTAGGAAACCATAGCTACTGCAAATCCGTCATGCAAGTGGCTATCGTGGCTTGCCTGGGTATGAATAAACCACCGGGGAGAAGTGCGGAGAGTTCGCGGAATGGATCACCGGAAACAGTTCTCTCTCGAAGGGGGCTGTTTACGGGCAAGGGCAAGATGGTCATTCTCACTATGTCAAAACACTATGAAAATGGTACCAACATGACGGGCTCAAAGAGACGAAGACGTGGGCTTTGGAATCACCTTATTTGGTGTAGGGAGTGAAAAGATATAGCTAGTTGAATGTCAGTGACCCATTTAAAAAAAGAATATCCACAAACAAGTCCCTGGCTGCAGAACAGATCGCGCACTCGGTAAAAATACGCTTCCGTTAAAGGGAAAACGTACCCCGCAGAGTACGTCTCCATTTAACCACGTCACCGGGACGGGTCAACGCCCTATTAGGCTGACCGGTGGGTCCCGAGGGGTGATGGGGCCCGCCTGGCCAGCTGGGCGAGGTCGTCGTCTTCCTCCCGACGAGTGCCCAAGAGCAAAGGACGGTGAGCGGCACCGGTGGCCGTCCCGAAGGCATGGGCCATCTCCGGCCGAGATCCAGCCACCGGCGAAACCGTGGCGACATGCCGCATCCATCCAGACACTTCGCCAGCGTCGAAGAGGGCCGAAGCGGTGGTAGCTTGAGCGGCGGCGGCGTCGCCGTCGGCCGGACTTGGGAGAAATGGCCATGGGCACCCTGGGGATCCAACGAGGAGATGGGGAGGGTTGCTAGGCTCCAGAGGTTCGGTTGGTGGTGGTAGGAGAGAGGAATGAGCTCCGGCTCGCCGGAATTTAGGCCGGAGAGGGCGGCGGCCAATGGTGGGCATGGGAGCGACTCGGGCTCGGGTGAGTAGCCAGGGGATGGTAAGAGAGTGCGGTGAGGGTGATGGTGAGCTTGAGAGGGGCTCGGGCAGCCTATAAATAGGCGGACGGCGGGAATGGATAGGATCGGCCGGGGCAGTGCTCTGTCCGGAGCACTGGAGCTGGGAGGCTAGCTGGCTCGTCCGCGATCGTTGCCGACCTGACATGGAACAGTGCGATGCGGTTCTGGAGAAGAGGCCGAAGGGGAAGATTCCAGGACAGGTCACGGCCGCCACAGTGCTCGTTCATCGGCATCCATGTCGGCAAACGCAGTTGCCGCGACGTTCCTAGCACCTGGTGCCATCGTGGAGTTCGAGGGGGTTGCAGGGGAGTGAGTTGGCACACTGGGGAGGCTCGGGCTTGCTCGAGAAGGCTCGGGGGCGACGCGTCGGGCGACCATGGAGGTGGCAGACGCGGTCTGCCTGTGGACGCGGCCACGGCACCGTGTAGGAGGTGACCTGAGAGGGGAAGAGGGATCCAGAGCGAAGGCGATGACGAGGGGAACCTCCTGGACATGGCGAGGTGTCGAGGTCGGGAGGAAACGGACGACCCCAAGGGCCCAAATCGCCAGAGCACGTAAATGGTCATGCCAGCCGCGTGGTCACCGCGTAAACGCGGCGGTGACACGCGCTCTAGTCGGCCAGACCATGTCTGCTTGAAGGGTCATTCATCAGAGAAGGCCACTAAGCGAAGAAACAAACACAGCGGCTCAAGATGTGACCAGAGGGAGCTCGAAGACAACAATACAGCAAGGAGTTTGTCATGAACTGAGGAAGATTGGTCTGGAAGGAGATGCCGATACTTTGCTGAGGGTGATCAACCACTAAGATGACCATCTCTGCAAATTTGCAGCTCATTTGAATGAAGTTAACTAGCACATGTTGTACAATGTGCCAAATTGGACAGGAATGCAGATGTTGAAGTGGCACTCGCATGATTGCTTGGATTGAGCTGAAATTTGTAGGAGACTAGTTATTATGGCATATTAAGATACTGTATAAATTTCATACCATTTGAATAAACCAAAATGGTACTTCCTTCACACAGCATCCCACTGGACAGAATCTTAGAAAAATTCTAGGGAATTATTGGGTAGATCAAATGAGCCCAAATTTAGTGGATAGGTGACATATTGGTAGAAGCATGTTCTGGAAATTATTCATGAATTATGGAGCAATAAAAATTATAGTTGCTTCACAACCCAAAATAATTACCAGAAACAAAGATTTGATGCTGTGATCACATAGATGATGGAATGATGCTCAAATTTGGTGGAGAGCTATTTTTTGGGCATGTGAAGGATCTTACAAAATTTAAAATCATTTGGATATGCCTAGCTTGCACTTCCTTCATAAGGTCTCTGTTTGAACAGAAACTTTGAAAAATTGCTCAGGAATATTTTTACTAGACAAATGAAGTTGAAATTTGGCATGTAGCAATTATATGGATAGGAAATAGTGCCCAAAAAGTTTGACAGCAAGCAAGCCAATATAAAGGGTACTTGCTTCTCAAACTACCAGCTAGGAAAAGGAATATTTGTGAAATATTTTTGAACATGGCAAGGAGTATTTTGACATATCTGAAGAAGATATGTCCCAAAGGATTTATGAGAATTATTTGGGAATCTTTGGGATCACATAGATGTGGGTTGCTTCACAACCCAGAGCAGACAGGGTTATTCCTTTAATAGAAAAAAGGAATATTCCCAAGAAAAAGAATATTGGGATTGGTCCAAGATGGAAATGACAAGGTCTTGGGATTGTTTTGATATTGACAAGCCACTGGGGAGAGGGATCAAAGGTGATCTCTCCAGGTTCCAAGACCACTAAGCCACAGAAAAGCAAATCCAGACCAAAGTCAAAAGAAAAAGAAAATGGGCAAAATCCAGGGTGTTACATACCTACCCCCCCTTAAAGGAATCTCGTCCTCGAGATTTGGTTGCTCAGGGGTCAAGCATGAATATTCCCACTTGAGGAAACCGTTTCCAACTCGGGCTTCCTTTTGCCTTTGTATTATGTCCCCACTGGATATCATCTGACTCACTGTCTGGCTTCGAGGTAGTTTGTTTCACTAGATCCTCATTCTAACAAATCTTACCCCATATATTATTCTGACTTTAATCCTTTTGTGTCTGCCGACTTATCGGAGTGCAACGAGTTATACTGAGTGAACTACGTGCCCTTCTCGCAGGTCCGAGAGTGTAGTTCCTCATGGACGTGTTGTGATGAAGTTTAATAAGGAACGACCGTCCATTGAGTTGTGAACAGATTCTCTCGGTGGACATGAAATCTTTTACTCTTTGCATTGGGTGGCTTCAAATGGCTGTGTGCCCTCCAGACTCAAACAGTGTGGTGAATCATACTGTTCTTCTGGCAGAAGCTGACTTATCGCAATGGTTGCTGGAACATCTTGGGTATCTCCACTGTCTTGAGTATCAAATCTGTACCAAAGAGGTGACTATCACCTGTCGTGACCAGCATAAAGGTGTACGGCCTTATAACAACATTATCCCTAGACTTGACTGACGATGATTCTCGCAGCAGAATCTTGCTCATGGCAGGTTATTCTTTAACTGATTTCCCTAGGTGAGGACACATGCTTCAAGACAGTTGTCAACCTTCTGATCGTTCCGTTTGTCAGCACCTTTAAGTGAATGGTAGGCCATGTAACGCTTTAACACTGTCGCTGCAATCGAACTGCTGAATTGACCTGGCAGACTTGAATATCCCCCTTTTGATGATTCTGAGCATATCAGGTTGGCTGAGCGAGTTAACTCGATGTGGAGCCCTTGCAAATGGAATAGACCCCGTGGGTGTGTATCCATGGTGATTGGTACCGAACCAGGCTGTTTTGAGTATCTGTACCATGTTGATCTTGCAACCATTATCATACCTGTACGGCCAATCTTGCTCCTTCATTATGGTTCTCTTTGCCTGGATCCTTAGCTGAAAGAGCTTGGCTTCATGTGTTCTTGATTCTTCGGATGACCATGGGTACTGCCAGGTACAATATTCTGGCAGGCATATTACTTTACTAGTTGTAGCTGTAGGGTAACGACCGTCTGAACCCTTGGATGAAACCGACAAATAAACCAGTAGCCACCAGAACGGTCTTTACAACTCAGATCTGGGACATTACTGGAGTAACTCAACCCCGACTCAAGACGGCTGAAAAGTAGCTCAGAGCATGAGACGGTGTTGATAAGAAGAAAGTAGTAGTTCCCTAAGATGGCCGAGGAACAGCTCAAAGCATAGGGTCACTGCTACGGAAAGAAATCCAGCAGCTGCCCAAGACGGCCGAAAAGCAGCTCAGAACACGGGCCAGTTGCTGATAAGAGAAATAAAAGTCGGCATCCACCCCGGACAGCAGGAAACAGCTCAGAACACAGGCGTGGTGCCGTTACTAAAGAAAGATGGGCAAGGGTTCATCCGCGTCCCATACAGTTCACTATTATGCATACAGGTTTGAGCATAATAATTTGAACATGCAGGCATAACACAGAGCAATACTTTAAGGCATATATCAGATGGTCGGCTTGCTCCATAGGTTGTTGGTCATCACACTGAAGTGTATAACTGGCGTTCTTATTCTTCTTACATAGCTCATGCAATAGTCGGATTCCTCACTGGGCTGGTATCCTTGTATGAGTAACGCATATAACCCTGGCAGCATGTCCACCATATCTATTGAGTATGTGTAGCTGAGCGCTTGGTTCCTGAGACAGGCTTGTGTCCTGACTGATTTTTGCCTTCTAACCAACGGTTGCGGATCTGACTCTGGGGGATTCATGGTCATATGTTGCCAACTGTCAGTGGAATAGCTTCTACTGGCGAGGATGTGATGTCTTACTGGCAAAGGTTACTTAGCTTGGGTTGGAAGCCATCGAAAGTATCTTGCTGAGGAAGACTGAATAACTTGCGCCTGAAGCTTCTGCCGGGGTAGCATGCTGAAGAAGACTGGGTACCGTACCTTAGAAGCTTTCACCTTCAATGGCTTGCTAGGGAAGACTCGGTACCTTATGCCAGAAACTGTGGTGGTATCTTACTGAAGAAGTCTGAGTATCTTGTACTGGAAGATACCCATGTGTCGTACTGAGAAAGGCAGAGGAACCTTGCGTCGTAAGCTTCTCTGATAGCTTGCGGAGAAAGACTGGGTGGTTTACACCCGAAGCTTCTCTTTGTGATATGCAGACTGAATGCAGATGTATATATATCCTTGATGTTACTGCTGTCGATTACTTGTCGTATGAAGAAAGTTGTTTGACTATTCTTCTTTTTGGGCATTGTGTTCCTAGCATATGCTGGCCTTTGACCCGAAGTGTATTGCTGATCATGCACACACTTTGCCTTCTTGCTGTTTCAATGATTACTACTATGAAGGTTGCACTGACATATACTTGATGCTGATAACCAATCCAGCCAGGATAACATTTTATTTAGACTAGATATTCCCCATGCCAGGCAGTCGGCGACAAATCCCATATTGTTGAGCTGAGCTTCCTAATGCTTGCCTCTTCACTAATTCTTTGAGTCCAGTGTCGGTGAGCAACTTCCATAAGAGAAAAGAAGGTAACACCAAGGGCCCAAAGAAAGAAGCAAAAGAAATGACTAAAACAAAAGCACACAAAGCAACAAGATCACACACAAGCAATATCATAAACTACAGCTATCCACAGCAATAATATGCATGCCTACTTAAGCACGCAAATCTCGCAAGAACTCCGGTATTACGATCTAACATGTTGTGGCAGGGTGCATGAAAGTGAATCCACGTGTGGAAGGAGGTGGTGTAAACAAAACTACACCAAACACGGGATTACACCGGTTGCAGCTGGACGGATACAGAGGCGATGACGGACTTGGTGATCATGGATCGGAACACGGAGGTCACAACCACATCATCATCAGGCATACGGAAGAAACCGTACTCGTCCAGAGAATGGGTGGTAGGGTAGGATAGCGGTGGAAAGAAGGGCTTGCGGGCATTGCCCTTTTCTGATAACTAAGATCAGTAAGGGTTTCCAACATGGCTAGTGGGACGATGGCAAGATCCGGGATAGAAACATGTCTATCACCGAAACAATAGGGGTGGCTGAGTAGGATAATTGGTGTGGTAACGGTGCATCAATCCGACAAGGAATCGACAACACCAAGCACCTTGGCATCACTCCGCTGGGACGAAGATGACACCACACCAAGGAGCAAATATGCAAATTGGAGCGTGTAGGTGGTGAATCAAAGCCGATGCCACCTCCACTCACCAGATCAATCGTTGTGGTAAATGGTATATATGCATGCTATGCAACAAGTAAATGCAACAACAAGTGCAGCAAACCAACCAGACCCTATACTACCGGTTTCTAACGCTCTCGCGGGCTAGGGCGTCCTACAGCCAGAGCTGCTCTAATACCAACTGCTGTGGCACCCCGGCTCAGAGGAAATCAGAACGCCCCGTATTCCAGCCCGGAGAAAAGTCTTCTGGAATGCGGCACTGTTGGCATAGAACAAATCAACTCTTTATTACTATGGATAAGGTTACAAGGGTACATGGATTACATCGGCACGGCGATACTACGCCTGCCCAGGGTAGCTCTATGCTAACAGCAGAACAACCCGAGAAAGCGGAGTCACATTTAGCAGCGGAACGACGCCGGTGGTGGTGAACTCCATTCCGCAGGGACTCTAGCTGGAACGCGTATCCTAGCTCGCAAACTCGGAATCCTTGACAAGCAAGCAATCATGGAATGACTTGCAAACTGGCATGACACGCCAGGTGAGTACTTTGAATGTACTCGCAAGCTCACAGCAACCAAAGTAGTCAACACAAGCAACAACATGGCATTTATAGGTTAAGCAGGTGTAAACATGATGATGCTAGAACAATATGGCATATGAGCATGATGACACTACATGCAACAGGATAAAACTATCATGATGCAACTTACTCTGTTCGGGGTTACCTCGTAACCACCACTTGTAAGAACTTACCATCGATTGTGCCACGTGATAACCTCGGGACCAACCAAACTTGGTATTACAATACCGTAGTGATAACATGATCACAAGGAGCTTGATCTTTACCCGAGATCACCACATAACACTATCAACCACATCCGGTATCCATGATACCACGGTGATCCTCTCATGATCACGATCAACCAACATCAGTATGCTCGATACCACGGTGATCCTCTCGCGATCACATAAAGATCAACCAACTTCTTTCTCATCGAACCGGGTTGTTATAAGCAAGATTATTATATTGTTGACCCATAGTGTGTCCTACTACGAACTGTGCCCATGACCGAGGACACGGCTATCGATAGATTGTACACTCTGCAGAGGTTAGTACACTGTACCCACACCACGGAACTCATGGCCTCATGCTCCCATTCGGGTGGACCAACGGCGTTCCAACAAAACCCAATCTATTGCATGGCACTCTCCCGGCCACTCCGACAAACTCCCCTTTGGGCTATGTCATGGGTGACCCCTGTGTCCTTCTGACACCTGCCACCATTGTGGCCAAACAAAACTGTCCCAAACGGGGACCTGAGCTCAATACCAAAACTGGGTTCACAAGGTTATAGCCGCCTACCTGATTAGGGAAGCACGCACTCATAACCTTCCGTAGTTGGAGGTTCCGGCGAGAGGCATGACAATAGATCGAGTTAGGGCTGCCCCATCCCAGCAAGTGTGGTTGCACTGGTGAGCTCGATTCTGTGGCGCACTATGACTCAGCCAATAGGTGTTCAAGTTCGATTAACATCGGGTTAAATTTGAATGATGATGTGCTGAGCCATGATACAGGATGAACCATAACAACTGATAAAGAAACATGCAGACATGTCATCATCTTAGCATGAACTACTGGCAGTATTAACCATGAGCATAATGCTACTAATGACTACTTGATAACTAGCAAGATGCACATGGACAGAATGTAAAGATAAGCATAGAACATGAGCATATACAGTATTTTCAGACAGAATAACATGCACACATTAAATAACTATTCAAGTAGGAAACCATAGCTACTGCAAATCCGTCATGCAAGTGGCTGTCGTGGCTTGCCTGGGTATGAATAAACCACCGGGGAGAAGTGCGGAGAGTTCGCGGAATGGATCGCCGGAAACAGTTCTCTCTCGGAGGGGGCTGTTTACGGGCAAGGTTAAAATGGTCATTTTCACTATGTCAAAACACAATGAAAATGGTACCAACATGACGGGCTCGAAGAGATGAAGACGTGGGCTTTGTAATCACCTTATTTGGAGTAGGGAGTGAAAAGATATAGCCAGTTGAATGTCAGGGACCCATTTCTAAAAAGAATATCCACAAACAAGTCCCTGGCTACAGAATAGATCACGCACTCGGTAAAAATACGCTTCCGTTAAAGGGAAAACGTACCCCGCGGAGTACGTCTCCATTTAACCACGTCGCCGGGTGGGGTCAACGCCCTATTAGGCTCACCGATGGGTCCCGAGGGGTGATGGGGCCCGCCTGCCCAGCTGGGCGAGGTCGTCGTCTCCCTCCCGACGAGTGCCCAAGAGCAGAGGACGGCGAGCGGCGCCGGCGGCCGTCCCGACGGCACGGGCCATCTCATGCCGAGATCCAGCCACCGGCGGAACCGTGGCGACATGCCGCATCCATCCAGACACTTCGCCAGTGTCGAAGAGGGCCAATGTGGTGGCAGCTTGAGCGGCGGCGGCGTCGCCGTTGGCCGGACTTGGGAGAAATGGCCATGGGCGCCCTGGGGATCCAACGAGGAGATGGGGAGGGTTGCTAGTCTCCAGAGGTTCGGTTGGTGGTGGTAGGAGGCAGGAATAAGCTCCGGCTCACCGGAATTTAGGCCGGAGAGGGCAGCGGCCATGGCGGCCAATGGTGGGCAGGGGAGCGACTCAGGCTCGGGTGAGTAGCCAGGGGGTGGTAAGAGAGTGCGGTGAGGGCGATGGTGAGCTTGAGAGGGGCTCGGGCAGCCTATAAATAGGCGGACGGCGGGAATGGATAGGATCGGCCACGGCAGTGCTCTGTCCGGAGCACTGGAGCTAGGAGGCAAGCTGGCTCGTCCACGAGCGTTGCCGACCTGACACGAAACAGTGCGATGCGGTGCTGGAGAAGAGGCCGATGGGGAAGATGCCAGGACAGGTCACGACCACCACAGTGCTTGTTCGTCGGCATCCATGTCGGCAAACGCAGTTGCCGCGACGTTCCTGGCACCTGGTGCCATCGTGGAGCTTCGAGGGTGTTGCAGGGGAGTGAGTTGGCGCGCTGGGGAGGCTCGGGCTTGCTCGAGAAGGCTCGGGGGTGACGCGTCGGGCGACCATGGAGGTGGTAGACGCGGTCTGCCCGCGAACGTGGCCACGACACTACATAGGAGGTGACCTGAAAGGGGAAGAGGGTTCCAGAGCGAAGGTGATGACCAGGGGAACCTCCTGGATATGGCGAGGTGTCGAGGTTGGGAGGAAACAGACGACCCCAAGGGCCCAAATCGCCAGAGCACGCAAATGGGCATGCCAGCCACGTGGTCACCGCGTAAACATGGCGGTGACACGCGCTCTGGTCGGCCAGACCATGTCTGCTTGAAGGGTCATTCACCAGAGAAGGCCACTAAGCGAAGAAACAAACACAGTGGCTCAAGATGTGACGAGAGGGAGCTCGAAGACAACAATACAGCAAGGTGTTTGTCGTGAACTAAGGAAGATTGGTCTGGAAGGAGATGCCGATATTTTGCTGAGGGTGATCAACCACTAAGATGACCATCTCTGCAAATTTGCAGCTCATTTGAATGAAGTTAACTAGCACTTGCTGTACAATGTGCCAAACTGGACAGGAATGCAGATGTTGGAGTGGCACTCACATGCTTACTTGGATTGAGCTGAAATTTATAGGAGACTAGTTATTATGGCATATTAAGATACTGTATAAATTTCATACCATTTGGATAAACCAAAATGGTACTTCCTTCACACAGCATCCCACTGGACAGAATCTTACAAAAATTCTAGGGAATTATTGGGTTAATCAAATGAGCCCAAATTTAGTGGATAGCTGACATATAGGTAGAAGCATGTTCTGGAAATTATTCATGAATTATGGAGCAATAAAAATTATAGTTCCTTCACAATCCAAAATAATTACCAGAAACAAAGATTTGATGCTGTGATCACATAGATGATGGAATGATGCTCAAATTTGGTGGAGAGCTATTATTTGGGCATACGAAGGATCTTGCAAAATTTAAACTCATTTGGATATGCCTAGCTTGCACTTCCTTCACAAGGCCTCTGTTTGAACAGAAACTTTGAAAAATTGCTCAGGAATATTTACTAGACAAATGAAGTTGAAATT
Source organism: Thinopyrum elongatum (assembly GCA_011799875.1). Classification (NCBI taxonomy): domain Eukaryota; kingdom Viridiplantae; phylum Streptophyta; class Magnoliopsida; order Poales; family Poaceae; genus Thinopyrum; species Thinopyrum elongatum. The sequence continues at coordinate 641,470,674 of CM022299.1, read as the reverse complement.
TGGCATGTGGCAATTAAATGAATAGGAAAGAGTGCCCAAAAGTTTGAGAGCAAGGAAGCCAATATAAAGGGTACTTGCTTCTCAAACTGCCAGTTAGGGCAGAATCAGGAAAAGGAATATTTGTGAAATATTTTTGAACATGGCAAGGAGTATTTTCACATATCTGAAGAAGACATGTCCCAAAGGATTTATGAGAATTATTTGGGAATCTGTGGGATCACATAGATGTGGGTTTCTTCACAACCCAGAGCAGACAGGGTTATTCCTTTAATAGAAAAAAGGAATAGTCCCAAGAAAAAGAATATTGGGATTGGTCCAAGATGGAAATGACAAGGTCTTGGGATGGTTTTGATGTTGACAGGCCACTAGAGAGAGGGATCAAAGGTGATCTCTCCAGGTTCCAAGACCACTAAGCCACAGAAAAGCAAATCCAGACCAAAGTCAAAAGAAAAAGAAAATGGGCAAAATCCAGGGTGTACAATGCAAGTATCCTCCCAACGTGGATCCAGTACAGGAATGAGAAAGACGATACCCAGTTTAACACCTTCCTTGACCATTTATCCGTAAGTAATTTTATTCATCATAATTTGTAATATTGTCTAGCTCTGTCCCATACTTTCTAGCTTCGTCCTAATAAGACTGATCTTTTTTCAACAAATGAGGTTCAAGTTAGATCCGAAAGATGATGCAACTAAACAAGCATGCACTCATGTTTTTCAGTCTGCTCTGTGACAGTATCAGTATCACCTTAGAAAACTCACTTTGAAGGCAAGGCTAACAATGAAATCTCCCAAACATCTCCAGTGGAATATATTACAGATGAAGACTGGACAGCCCCTGTTAAATACTGGTCTGATCCAAAGTATCAGGTAGGATATATATGTTTGATCAGATCACATATTGAACTTGTATTTACGTATGTGCCTTACAAGTGTATCTTCTTCTAGGCTAACTATTTGTAGAGCAAGACCAACTGTTCTAAAGTGAAATTCCAACAGATAACAGGATCTCGTAGCTATATTGCACACTGCGAGGCTCTTGTAAATAGCCGCTAGTTCCATCTTTTTTCTGTGCCATATTATCGTATCTATATTGACTTGTTCCAAATACAGAGGAAAGCCCGTGCGGACCAAAAAGAACCTGAACCGAATGCAGTGCAAATCTTCAAGGATTGCCACACCAGCAAGATGAAGGGCATGAGCACACCAGTTCAAGCCTATGTTGTAAGTCCTTACTCCTCCTGCCTTTAAACTGCTTGTTACTGTGACTTGTTCATTTAACTATTTGGTTTGCAGCCAATGTCAGTTACTCTGTTCACTTTTATACACAGTTGTCTTAACGTATCATTTCACCTTACACGGTTTAAAAGAGATGAAGGATATTCTTTTGGTCTTGATCTGTAATCTAGTTGTGATGTTCACGTGCCCACACAATGATACAATAGCCTATTTGTTTTATATCTGTTTGCCCATGATATGGATGATGTCATACTATGTTCATCCTACTTTAAACCATGTCTCTTTATCCTTAGATGTCAATGAATGCGAGGAAATAGACAATACAGTAGGCATGCTACATGGACATATGTTCCGAAAGTTATTTTATTATGTAGTTGGCACTACAATACATGCTAATGTCTTACAGTAGTTCACCAAAATAAGTTATGTATAAACATGAAACCTACTTTGTTAGTTTTTGTCTCATTAGTAACTTATCTGGTACACTAATCTACAAGTTCAAACTTTCAACAAGCTATGGAACAAATGATTGAACAGCCACAACCACCTGAAGGTGACGAGGCTACCATAGGCACAATGTCACCTCTTGCTGCAGTGCATCAGTATCTCTCCACTAACAGTGCAAAAAGCACCTTCCTCTGTAATTCGGGGTTGGTTGTCAAGGTAACCTCATCCAAATTGCCTACTGAACAAAATCTTCCATCTAGACAGAGTGATATATCTATGCTCCAAACACAAGTCCAATCCCTAATGGACGTCGTTTTGGAAACAAGAATAGTGGTTGACAAATGTCATCAAGATATGAATGGTTTTGAAACCAGACTATCAAACATTTGCTTCGTTGTTCAAGAGCAATGGCGGAAAAAAGGGGAAGATCATGCTGCTCCATCAGATTCTACAGCCTGAAACATTAGCACTCAGGTCAAATGATCTGTGCTTCCATACATCTGATGGTGCTTTTATCTGCAAGGACTATAAACTTTATGCCAACAAGCCTTTTGTTGTATGGCTGGAATTTATGATGTTGTGATACATCATTTATTGTGCTGCCAAAGGCTATAGAAATTACGACGCTATTTTTGATAGTGTAGGTAATGTATTCGGCCGAAAGCTTCGTAGGAGCCCAACGTGCCAACATTCGTCGGGCCCATTCCAATTGGGCTAAAAAAGATTATGGGCCGTAATTTGCATGTAGCCCATTAAAAATATCTTGGCCTAAATCAGCATAAGCTTTCATATTGTATGCCTGTGCCCACAGTGGGGCTTTAACAGGCTGAAACATAATTTGGGCCCTCAGTAACAATAGGCCTTTAACATGTGTAAATATCTCAAGCCCATAAATAACATGGGCCTTTAATAGGCCGAAAGTGAGATTAGTCCCTGATTGTGCCAAATTACCCACTGGTCATTAGCAGGCCGAAATGTATCTCAGCTCGTGGTGGCCCATTTACAATGCGGATCGTTCACAGGCCGAAATTCAAATGGGCCGTAAATGCGCCGAATTACTACACGGGCATTTAACAAGCTGGAAGTTCGGTCGGGCTTGATTAGTATCAGTTTTATATGGGCCGTTAATAGGCCCGATGTGACGTTGGGCCACATATGGCCCATGGATTTCGTCCGACGTTAACAGGCCAAAAATCACAACAGGCTGGAAGTGGCCCAAACCTATAGTGGGCCTCTAACTGGCCGATTGTCCGACATGGCCGGATATGACCCAAATCCTTCACGGTCGTTTATGGGACAAAAGTTTCAATGGCCAATAAATGGGCCCAAATGAAGAAGGACCTTTAACAGGCCGGAAACACACTGGGCCGTAATTCGGCCCAAATACTTAGCGGACTGTTAACGGGCCAGAAGTAACCATCGGCCATGATGATGACAAGTTTAGAATGGGGCATTGACGGGGGCCGATTTGACACAAGCCGTACCGGCCTTAACTGCGAATGGGCCGTCTACAAGCAAGCAGTTAATGGGCCAGCCCACTAATTTTGACTGGGCCAACCTTTTTAACCTAAATGGGCCACTGTTGGGCCTTGCCACATGTCGACGTATCATAGGCGCCTCCTGTCCATTGGGCGGTTGACATCTGTCCTTTCGCGGTGCTGACACGTGGTTGCTATAGCCAATGATAATTTTACACGTGGAAAATCCTCATTGGTCCTAGCTGTTAATGGGTTATCGGATCCAAACCGGAACCTGATAGCTTAACGGAGACACATTACGGTGGATGCCACGTGTTGGTTACCCTTGACGAAAGAACTTCTATGACGCACCATTTATTATCATGGAAGTGGACACTTCCGTGATGATAATTTTGGTAATGTCATGGAACACTTCTACGACAGCACGGGTATGACTATCTTGATTCTGTCATAAAATTGTCATGGATGTACATGCATGACAGAAAACGTGACCTGCTGTGACAAACACGTATCATCACGCAAGTGTTTTTTTGTAGTGTTCTTTTGAGTCATAGGACCTCCGTACTATTAAGAGGGGTATAGGTTCTCGATGCTTAGATCCACCATGATGCTTAGCCAAAACCTATGAAAGTTGCGAGAGAAATCTCTTTGTGCTTCGAGTAAATACTTGTCAGCAAGAGACTGTGATCATCTTCGCTGCGAGAGATTTGTCTCAGGTCAAGGAGTTAGCATTACTTGCCCTGCAAGAAATGTTAACGTTGTGCTCAAATCTGACCGTTGGACTCGTGTCATTCGGCCATTGGCTGATCCCGATGTCTAATTTGGTCATTTCCCCTCTGGGAAGGCTGCGGCTAAAAATAGCCACCCCGCTCCAACGTTGTCCATTGGCTGCTCCGCTTAAGATTTCTGAGAAGATTGATTTGAGCTACCCCTCTCCGAGTGATTTGAGTTTAATATCCACCGAGAGAAAAATCAAACGCCCAAACTTAGACAGTGGTTTAGCATCATAGTAGTTCTGAGTGAGAGTTCTTGTACCTATTACTCTTGAGAGCTGCGCACTCTGTAGACGGATAGGTTTTGGTTCGAGTGATGAAGAGTTGTTGTCTTCACCGAGCCCGATCTTCAGCAACCAAGAGTGATTGTGGTTTGCGAAGGTCGACTGAAGGTTTGGAGATCGCCGACAAGGATCTACCACGAGTGAAATCAACCTGACACTACAAAAATATACACTTCCGTGATGATACGTGTTTGTCATAATAGGTCACGTATTCTGTCATGCATGTACATCCATGACGATTTTATGACAGAATCAAGATAGTCATACCTGTGCTGTCGTAGAAGTGTTCCATGACAATACCAAAATTATCATCATGGAAGTGTCCACTTCCATGACGATAAATGCACGTCATGGAAGTGCTTTCGTCAAGGGTAACCGACACGTGGCATCCACCGTAACGGGTCGCCGTTAAGCTATCAGGTTCCGGTTTGGATCCGATAACCCGTTAACTGCCCGGACCACTGGGGATTTTCCATGTGTAAAATTCTCATTCGCCAGCGGATCCACGTGTCAGCCCATCGTTGGGACAGTTGTCATCCAGCGAATGGATGGGACACACCTATGATACGTCGACACATGGCTCGGCCCAACAGTGGCCCATTCAGGTCAAAAGGCCGGCCCGTTTGACCTGGTTAAAAGGTAACGGTCGGCCCACTTAAAGCCTGCTAGCGGCCTGTTCACATATAGCCCATTTACAACCCGCTAACTCACGACCCATTATGGCCTATCCGAATTAGGCCCAGTAGGGTCATCTGGGCCGTACAATATGATTCCAGCCCGTTGTAACTTCTGGCCCATGTATGGCCCATGACGTCTTTCGGCCCATATGAGGCCCTTTGTAACTCTTGGCCCATTAACGGCCCATGGTGAAACTGGCCCGTAATAAACAGTGTATCGCTTTATACCCATTAACGGCCCATTATTCCATTGGGCCGTTTCCAGACCGTGTTATCTTTCGGCCTTCTCATGGCCCATTTATTCTTGGGCTGATTTGTAGCATTCGATTACTTACAGTCCGTTACTGGACTGTTCCAGTTGTGGGCCAAATTCAGCCAGTGGTTAAAACCGGCCCGTTTGTCGCCCGTGAATCAGTTGGGCCGTTTTCTCAGCGTCATCAAATACGGCCGATTAACGACGGCCCGTTATGGTCGGCCCATGAACGGAAGATTCCAACTCTAGCCCGTTTACAGCCCATAATGCAGTCCGTTATTGGCCCATGTCTGGCCAATCGATCGTACGGCCCGTAGAAGGCCCATTGACTCTACGGCCCGTAGAAGGCCCATTGTTTCTACGGCCCGTAGAAGGCCCATTGTTTCGATGGCCCATAGGAGGCCCAATGTTTCGACGGCCCGTAGGAGACCCATGGTCACTATAGTAAATATGTAGCCCATGGTTATTGTGGCCTAGTTTTAAAAAATAGTTTCGGCCACTAGCAAACCGCGGAAAAAGAACTGCACTGACTACAAGCAAACAAATAAACAAGATAACACGGAAATAAATAATCAAGCAACTTATGCTAGGCTATTATGGCTATTACAAATATTACATCCACTGGGCATCAAAGTTCACCACCAGTGCAAATATAGTGAACAAAGCAGCATATTACATACACTGGACGTCTAAATTGGCCACCAGTGAAAATAAACGCGGCAGCAAAACAAGTCCAGAACTGAAACCACTTCAGAAGAGCTCAAGAAACGATATCCTGGATACCCACCATGCTGGCAAGAAGCTTAGCAAGCTTATTAGTTTTCTCTTGTTTGGCGCTAATATCGTCCAGAGCTTGCTGTTGCACCAGAAAGTATGCATCTGAATTCTGCAGGGACTTCCTCAGTCCTTCGGCTTCTTGCCGCAGCGCAGCTGACTGATGTCTTTCAGCTTGTAGCTGAGACTGAAGAAGCCGAAGTGATTCAGGCAGCGAGTTCGAAGAGCTTGTGCCAGCGGTAGTGGCCAGTAACTCGAACATTACATCAATGCAGGACTTTGGGGTTGTCTCATTGTCTACAAGAATGTTTTTATCACCTTTCTTGGAGAACAACAGGGTTGTCTCACTATCTTGAACCTTATCTGCATTACTTTCTCTACCATTGCATTACGGGGTGCTCTTCTCCAATATTCTGTTCGCATTCTACAAGAGAAACAAGCAGACACATCACAGGCTTAGCATGTAGTATATGAAACTCATTTTGGTAAACTGGCTCAGTAGTAAGGTGGACAGGATAAGAGCATGAAACAAACATATATCTATGTACTATGGTCACTGTATTGTCCATATCATTCTAGTTTATGTTGCCAAACCAAGATTGAGACACAGTTCAAATCATATATTTGTAAGACACAGCAGCATAGACAGAACATCAGTGTGGGAAACTACACCGCACTGGCCACACTTGTAATGTGCATGACATGAGAACATAACTTTTTATACAACTGAAACTGAAATCAAGATAGAGCAAGAAGTTAGAACAGCAATCCAGTTAAAGAAATAGGTTTATAACATACCTGTTGCGCCATTGGAGTTTCAATTGGATCCTTCAAATTCGAAATTAGTTGGTATGAGTAAATACAGTGATGCAAGAGCAAAGGAGTATAGACCATAGCTACGGAATCTGACCTGAGAACAGTTACTCTTCTGCTTTAAATATGGAGTTTGGGTTCGTTGTGGTGGTCTTCGTGCTTTGGGCACTGCAGTTGCTTTACAAACTGCTTGTGTGGTGGTACTCTGTGGTGGACATGGTGCTGTGTTAACTAGAAGTGGGTTACTATCCGTTGGAGTTTGGGTTAGATGGGGTATAGCTGGTTCTCTGTCCAACGGTGTAAGTGTACAATCTGGAAGAATCTCGATTATGTGTGGTGGGGCTAGTTCATGGGCCAGTACAACCATGGTTCTATCTGCATCGATGGGTAGCACCGTCTTTTGTGAAGAATGGGTTTTTACTCCCATAGATACTGCCATCCCCCCTCCAATTCAAATGGCTGATAAACAAGAAAAGAAATTGAAAGTACAGACATTGTATGATAGACAGATGTGGTAATTCACATATATGTTGTCTAACCAAACTGGACAGCATGACACAATTTCACATATATGATGGCTAACTAAACAGGATAGCATGACACAGTTTCAGATATATGATGGATAACTTAATAGGATATAATGGCATACTTCAACATATGATGAGTATCTAAACAGGATGACATGACAAAACTATATGATGTCTTTCTAAAATAGTTGGGATGAAATAATTCACATACATGTTGTCTAAGTATACAGGATGGCAGGATATAATTCACATAATTGATTCATATACTAAGCAGCTGGCACTCGCACGTATGATCTCTAAACTAAGCAGATGGCATTGAATATTGTGTATATGATGTCTAAACTAAGCAATACAAGACACCATATGCATGATATAAGAAATATAAACATTGCAAGTTAGAGCATACACCTCAGGTGGCATATAGGACTGGTTATCTGTCTCTGAATCCTCCTCTGAGGAGCTACCTGTAACCATCGAGATACATGCTTCAACAGGTACCATTGCCTGCTCTGAAGACCTTGTTTTCACTCCAGATTTTTCCATAACCGGCTCAAATGGCTGATACACATGAAGAGTAGTTCAATATACACAGATTGTCGATAAATGGAATACGTAATGAAAAAAAGGATGGCATGAGATAATTGACATATATGATGCCTAGCTACATGGCGGTGCATAACTCACATATATGATAACTGGCTGAAAAACATGGCATTGCATAATTCACATATCTAATATAGAAAGCAAATAGGAGGCATTCACACAAAGCATGTCTAATCTAAGCAGATGGCATGGCAATGCAAGACACCATATGCATGATATGAGCAATATAACCCTGCCAAGTTAGAGCATACACCTCGGGGGGGGGGAATACGACTGGTCATCTGTCTCTGAATCCTCCTCTGAGGAGCTATCTATAACCAGCAAGAAATATGCATCGACAGGTAGCACTGACTGCTTAGAAGACCTTGTTTTCACTCCAGATTTTCCCATGACCGGCTCAAATGGCTGATGCACAGGAAGAGTAGATGAATGTATAAACATTGTTGACAAATGGAATACATTATGAAAAAAAAGATGGAACGACACAATTCACATATACAATGACTGGCTAAACAGGATGGCATTGCATGATTCACGTATATGATGCCTGGATAAAGAAGATGTCATTGCATAATTCACATATACTCCCTCCGTTCCTAAATATTTGTCTTTTTAGAGATTTCAAATGGACCACCACATATGGATGTATCTCTACTCTTATAAAAAACAGAGTTGGTGATGATGGTGTGCCTGCCATCCTGCAATATAGGTCGTCCGATTTATATCTGACGGATAGGAAGGAAACTATGGCAATTTTGTAAAAATATACCCACACCCCTCTCCACATTTGCAAATAAGGCCTTCCCTCGTTCATCCTTTTCTCTCACAAGATAAACTACTCATACAAATGCATCTTGATGTTACGTGCAACGCACATGCATCTTGCTAGTATAGACATATTTTAGAGTGTAGATTCACTCATTTTGCTCCGTATGTAGTCACTTGTTGAAATCTCTAAAAAGACAAATATTTAGGAACGGTGGGAGTATGATATAGAAACCAAACAGGTGGCACTCACACAAAGCAAATCTAAACTAAGCTGATGACATATAAGATATATAATGTAAGCAATGTGAGGCGCCATATGCATGATATGACCAACATCAGCATGCCAGGTTAGAGCAAAGACCTCAAGGGGTAAATAGGAGTGGTCGGCTCCCTCTGAATCCCCCTCTGAACTATTATCTTCCTCTGGAATACAATCTGGAATGGGGGGAGGGGGCCCAATTTGCACACCATGGAGTGGTGTCTGCATGACATTATATTCCCACGCAACGGTCTTGTCTTTTTCTCTACATGTTCAGTACGATTGTGTACAATAACTGACATGCATAATAAAAAAACATAGTTAGATTATGTAAGGCCCAAGGGGTGCATAAAGAAATCAAGACTGATGGTAGCGAACGAGTGGATAGATCCAAAACTAATGATAGCAGGCAGATTATAGCTTCAGTTTAAAAAGATAGACGATGGATCATCTACTGTTTGTTGCCCACCAAACATGAACCACATAGAAGACCCCAGGTGAACCAGATAGTAGACATATACTACTCGTTGCTGCCTCGATATGTGCCCCACAGGCATTTTAAAACTCAAGTTTGAACATTAGTTTGGACCTGACTCGGAGTCTAAGAGGTGAACAGGACGATAAAGTAGCAGGTAATAATAACCGATGTATAAAGTAAGCAAATACGAAAGAGTGCGACCTCTCTTCCGGAACTGTGTAGTCCTCAGGTTCAACTGCTCAGTCGATGATGGTAATGCAGTTGGCGTGGCTGCCGGCAACGGGGAAGATGATCTGAGGCGGCGAAAGAAAGTCTGCAAGGGGAATCTCTGCTGCAGTGAACGCTTCCGTCGATGGTGCACCTCAAGTGGGGTGGATGACGGCACGGCAGGAGCAGGACATAACACACAGAGTTTTCTTTGACACCTATCTGAAAATGAAGTAAATCTGTAAGGGCTCCTTAGAATTGGAGGATTCTATAAACGCAGGGACAGGAAAAACACAGGAATAGGATAGGAATGCACGTGCAAAACAAGCATTTGCAAACATAGGATTTCTGTCAACCTGGGTGTTTGTTTCACATGAATTGGAAGAACACAGGAATGGAGAAACATGGTCAAATTAAAGTCAAACCACATGAAAATGTAAAATAAGAATCTTATTATGCATATTAATTTGAAAAGGACGTCCAAGTGGATATTAAAATTCCTACATTTTTTCTTTGAAAGAGACACCAAAGGAAAAAAAATCCTCCAGTTTTACTTTGCTCCATTCCTTCTAACCAAATGCATGAATAGTAGTACCATAGTAAAGTTTCCAATTCCTATGTTTTCCATCACTTTTTCTTTGAACCAGTGGCGATTCTAGTAGGCAGTCTTCAACAGGCTGAAGCCTGCCCTCGAAATATTTTTGTGAGCTTAGATTTGGTCCACATGAGTATCATATAATGGCTATCTTGCTAATCTGATTAAAATTGTGGTTCAAAAGAGCATTTAGTTTTCTCCCTGTTAACTTTGTGACCATGATTCATTTATGTCTAGATTTGCAACTGCTTTGAACCAAAGGATCCCTGAGGGATCGACATGAATGCAGAGTAACAAAGTGATGCAACGAGTGTACAACCTCTTTGGCATAGCCTTGTCGACCTCAGCATCATTGGGTTGGACGTGGAGGATGGTGACGCCGGTGTGACTATCGGAGGCGGGGAAGAAGATCTGAGGCCTCTGGAGACGGCGCTGAGGGTACTGCTCTGCTGTGATGGACGGTTCCGTCATTGAAGCAGCTACGGTGAGGTGTACGACGGCGAGGTTGAAGCAAGACAAGACAGACAAGATTAATCTGAAGTGGGACTCTAATAGCATCTGCAATAGATGATGTAAAATACATCACCAAAAAGTGCTAGATGTAAAATGCATCAGCTGCGCCACGGCCGCTCCGACAGATGCTGTAAATACTGTTCACTCTGAACTTAACTGAAGAAACTAAACTTTAAAGTCAAAACTGAATTTTACTGTCAAAACTAATTGAACTAGTAGCAGAGCATTGCAATAGAAGTTTAGGGCATTCGAGCACTAGTAGCAGAGAAGCAGTGATCTAAATCAGCAGCAGCTCGAGTAGGGAACACACTAGCAGAGAGGAACTCGTGCAGCAGCACCACGAGCGAGTGCTAAAGCAGCAACTCCTGTAGCTGCCGCAGGTCATGCAGCAGCAGCAGTGCGAGTGAGAGCAAGAGGAGAGCAGAGCAGCAGCACGAACGAGAGCAAGAGCAGAGCAGCAGCGTGACCGACAGCAATAGCAGAGTAGAGCAGTAGCACGAACAAAAGCATGAGCAGTGCAGCAGCGCGACTGATAGCAAGAACAGAGCCACAACGCAAGTGAGAGCCGGAGCAGCAGCAGCAGCAGCGTGAGCAAGAGCCGGAGCAGCAGCAGCTAGTGCTGGTGTGGAAGTCGCCACCGAGGAAGCAAGGACATGGGGGATATACCCCGTGGAGGAAGAGGCCGGTGATGGCGCCGTCGACGGAGACCCGCCATGGCTGCTCGGTATCGAGCACCGGCAGCCCCATGAGATCGAATAAAAGATAAAATGCAGCGGTGAGTGCAGAACCTCCTTGGTGGCACCGAGTAGGCCTCGGTTTCATCGGAGGAGTTGGTGAGGGTGTTGCGGTCCCGGTGGGGCAGGTCATGACGGCGCTGTGGGGATGGAGGTGGCGCGATAGATGAGGCAAACATCGGGGCAGCTCCTTGGACGTGGAGGACGGGGCGGCTAATCCGGCGGGACGACGAGATCGACGACGGATCCTCATCCGGTGCGGTGGATGAGGGACGTTGAGCTGTTGCTGTGGACGACGTCGTCGGGGAAGAGTCTCCGGCTGGGCGGTGGTCGGGAGGCCGACGGAGGAGCGTGGGGTTTCGTGGGTTTTGGCGGCCTCGGTGTATGAATGGGGGGGACAAAGGTGAAGGTAGGGGGGAGCCATGCTTAGGGACGCACTTGTCTGAAATGTGGGGTAAGTTATGAAAGTACCCCCACCGGTTTTGACCACCCGACGTCGAGGCGGCATTTTCGGCTGATGGGTAGAAGGGGGATTTCACGTGTCAGGGCTGCGGGACCGATTTCGGATGAGGAGGGAGGTTTCGTGCCCATTGAAATTTTAGGATAACAAGGCGCGGCGCGGGTTGAAGAGGCGGGAGTTTCACAGCAGAAGAGACAAAAGATACTCGAGCTTGAAAATTTCGGGATAACAAGGCGCGGATTCCTTGTTCGGCAGAACAAACTTAACGAGTACAAAAAATCAATTCATACAAGACACAAGAGAGTCATGTCCCCTTTTACTATATTTCTATAAATGCCATTGAAAAAACTACAAGAAAAATGTAAAAAAAATCGGGAGAACAAATTAGCCTATACAGTACCAAATCAATTCGCACTTCCCTCAACAACAACAAAAAACAAATCAATTCCCACCACAAGAAATAGTCATGTCCCTTTTTATATGATTACAAATGCCAGGATCTCGAATTTCAATTTTTGAATCCATGTTGTGTTGAATTCGAATATATCGTTAGGTGATCTTGCGGTTTATAATGGATGTAGTCCTACATTTTGATCTTCCATCTTATATGAACATTTTACTCCACCCTGTGAATATATATATTGTCGTCTACCATATGGACAAAATTTGAATCAATTTTCCTTATTTGAATACGATTGTTGTCAAGTTATACCATCATTTAAATATTATTTTGATAACAGAAAACATGCATATAGTAGTAATCATATTTCAATATGAACTACATGTACCATACGATCTCCAATTCAAATATTTGTATCCATTTTATGTTGAATTCAAATCACAGTACATTGGTCTAGGTAGCGAGATGTTCGGGATAATCTAAACCCTGTTTTCATATGTATAATTTTTGGCCGAATTGGGACAAGTTTTGGTATAAGCTTGTTGCAAACCGGAGATTCTCTCAACAAGCCTTGTGGTTCCGAGAGGGAACGTGTCACCTTTGTGTGCGAAACGATATACGCTGCCTCCCCCTGGTTTTCTTTACAGAGGCAACATAGAACTATATAAGTGCCCTGTTAAATTTTGGAATTATTCCGGGTTCGTTTGGCCTTTTTTATACATTAATTGAGTTTCTGGTCATTTAATGTGCATAATTCAAATTTGAACTGCAAGCACATTCTCTGGTGCACCAAAGTTGGTTGAAAAATCACATGTGTGTCCTTGGGTGAATTTTTAGGTCCCATGCAAGAAATGGGAATGAAATTCAAACATCTGGGCGTCGTGACTCGGCCGAGAACATTGAGAAACTTGGTTTTTAAATTCCTGTAAATCCAAAACTCGCCTAGAAATCATGAAACCTGGCATGGTGTCATGTCATGGCACTAACATGTTGTGGTAAATTTTTTGGCCGAATTGGAACTAGTTTTGGTATAAGCTTCTTGCAAACAGGAGCTTCTCTCAAGAAGGCTCGTGGTTCAGAGAGGGAACGTGTCACCCTTGTGTGCGAAACGATATACGCTGCCCCCCCTTGATTTTCTTTACAGAGGCAACATAGACCTATATGAGTGTCATGTTAAATTTTGGAATTATTCCGGGTTCGTTTGGCCTTTTTTATACATTAATTGAGTTTCTGGTCATTTAATGTGCGTAATTCAAATTTGAACTACAAGCACATGCTCCAGTGCACCAAAGTTGGTTGAAAAATAACATGTGTGTCCTCGGGTGAATTTCTAGGTCCCATGCAAGAAATGGGAATGAAATTCAAACATCTGGGCGTCGTGGCTCGGCCAAGAACATTGAGAAACTTGGTTTTAAAATTCTTGTAAATCCAAAACACGCCTGAAAATCATGATACTTGGCATGGTGTCATGTCATGGCACTAACATGCTGTGGTAAAATTTTTGGCCGAATTGGAACAAGTTTTGGTATAAGCTTCTTACAAACCGGAGCTTCTCTCAAGAAGGCTCGTGGTTCTGAGAGGGAACATGTCACCTTTGTGTGCGAAACGATATACGCTGCCCCCCTTAATTTTCTTTACAAAGGCAACATAGAACTATATGAGTATCGTGTTAAATTTTGGAATTATTCCGGGTTCGTTTGGCCTTTTTTATACATTAATTGAGTTTCTGGTCATTTGATGTGCATAATTCAAATTTGAACTACAAGCACATGCTCTAGTACACCAAAGTTGGTTGAAAAATCACATGTGTGTCCTTGTGTGAATTTCTAGGTCCCATGCAAGAAATGGGAATGGAATTCAAACATCTGGGCGTCATGGCTCGGCCGGAAATATTGAGAAACTTGGTTTTTTAATTCCTGTAAATCCAAAACACGCCTGAAAATCATGAAACTTGGCATGGTGTCATGACATGGCACCAACATGCTGTGGTAAATTTTTTGGCCGAATTGGTACAAGCTTTGGTATAAGCTTCTTGCAAACCGGAGCTTCTCTCAAGAAGGCTCGTGGTTCTGAGAGGGAACATGTCACCTCCGTGTGCGAAACGACATACACTTCCTTCTCCCGCCTTGATTTTTTACACAGGTAGCTTAGACCAAATAGGAGTTTCATGCTAAATTTTGGAATTATTCCGGGTTCGTTTTTTATACATTAATTGATTTTCCAGGCATTTAATGCACATAATTAAAATTTGAAGTACAAGCGCATGCTCTAGTGCACAAAAGTTAGTTGGAAAATCATTTATGTATACTTGGGGAATTTCTAGGTCCCATGAGAGAAGTGGGAATGGAATTCAAACATCTGGGCGTCTTGGCTCGGCCGGAAACATCGAGAAACTTGGTTTTAAAATTCCCGTAAATCCAAAACTCGCCTGAAAATCATTAAACTTGGCATGGTGTCATGACATGGCACCAACATGCTGTGGTTAATTTTTTGTCCGATTTGCGAAGGCGCACACATTAACAATCAACAAAGTCATTTCGGAACAAGTGTTGTCACGTTACAAATCGGAAACACAAGTATTGTTGAAACCGTGAGCGTTCTACTTACCATTTACGTGCCGCCACGCGTCCCCTTTTTTTATTGGCTAGGAGGTGCCGTGCGGGGTAGCTATTTGAGTACGGGAGGAGTGCGATCAGACCCCTGCGTGTGCTCATCGGGAGGAGAGCCCTTTGACCTCTATCCACCGCCCACCTCCCTCCCAACGTCTCCATTAATGGCGCCCGAGCCCCTGTTTCATGGCGTGGCTATGTCTCACTCAACTGAGATTTAAGAGAGAAAAAAGAAAATCTGAAATGGAAGTTTTGCACGGATCTTGATGTAAGATCCGACGGACCTATATAGCATCGACTGTGACTTATAGCAAGACTGATGAATATAAGGACGATGACAGTGGATACTAATTGTCTTACATATTTAGGAAGATAATTAAAAAAGCCACATGCGGCAACGCCCGAAATACACAAGGGCAAAACAAGAAGGAAGGCAACAATCTGGCTCGCTGATCTCTACTTTCTTGATGCGTTGCTGCAGGCCGCGGGAACTATTCTCCGCGGCGAGTAGCGATGAGCTCTTTCGTGTCCTCAAGACACTGCTTGCGAGCATCCACGGATTCCTCCACCAGCCTTTGGCGCTCGATGCGGAGCATGGCATTCTCGTCCATAAGTTTCTTGACGATGACGCCGGTACTCTTCAACAAGGCAGTGGTCTCCTCCTGCTGCTCCGCACTTCTGACGATCTTCGCCCTCAGCAGGTTGCGCTCGGCCCGGAGCTTCGCATTGCCCTCCCCTATTTGCCAGATGACGCCGATAGCCTGTTCAAATGAGGCTTTAATGTAGTCCTGCAACCTCGCCCAGCCGGAGATCTGATCCATCTGGCTATGGATGATCGCATGCATGCGCCTGTAAGAGTCCTCGCCTGCCCGCATGACATTTTCCCAGGCCGCCGCGGAGCGGGAGGACATTTCTGCTACATTCGTGGTGCCGCGGGACATCTCTGCTGCTTCCGCAGCGCGGCTGGACCAGTTTGCTGCAACGACGGTGCGGCGGGGCCTCCGTGCTGCTTCGGCGATGCGGCGGGACCTCTGTGCTGCTACGGCCGTGCGGCGGGACATGTCGGCTGCTTTCGCAGTGTGGCGGGACATCTATCGTGCTTCCGCTTCCATGCTCGCCTCTCCCTGGTGGTAATGTCTCGACCCAGAACTCACGCTGGCCATGGCAGACGCAAGGGAACGATGATGAATGACTTGTTTGTTTTTGTGGATGAGGAGTTGAGGAGAAATGGGCAGTCATCTTGGAATTGTAGTATTTATAACCGAGTACTAATACGCTCCTAAATGGGAAACTGTTTAGGTTTTGATCAGTGTGAACAGGTTTGCAATTAAATATAGTGTGGTAGCAATTTGGAATGTGACGAGATGCAAGCTCAAAATTTATTGACGGTTCTAGTTTTGAAGTGAGGCACTATTCCTGGATGGCGTAACGTGGGCGCGTGTTCTCAGCCGTGGTGTAGCTGTTTTGTAATATGCCACGGTACTTCTTTTTCTACTTCTGTGTATGTGCAATAACTGGCACCGTCGGATACATATCTTACGGTTATTGCGGCGTTCGCCAGGAATAGCCTCGTGGCGAGTTAGAGACTAGTCTTTTTTTCACACGCATTACATCGACACATATCATCTCTCTCCCTCTTTCCCACGCACACAACTAGTCTCTCGGGACTTCTCGCACGCACCATCTCTAGCTCCCTAGGTCGGTGCCACCCACATACACTTGTACTCTGAGTTTAGTATGTTATACACGAAGAGAAGAGGTGCACGCACGCAGTCATCCTCTCTCACACACGCATCTGTAGCTACAAATTGTAGTGTTCTCAACCATCCGATTGGCTCTATCATAGGTTCCCATTGCTCCTTGGCCTTGAGATTGAGAAGTTTAAAACGCGGAGTCTAAGGTGGAGGCGCGAGGTTTTGGTTAATATTTGGGCCGCACACGGCACCAACACGACACGAGCTTCGTCTGCTTGGTACGCAGTCGTGTGAGTACTACTAGTAGTAGTACTACTTTGATGTGTCGCGTCAACTCGCAGAAGTATGCAACACTTCCTCAACAAACAAGCATATAAGAAGCTTATACTTCTTACCCAAAGGATCTTTATATCCAAGAGACACAAAATATCCGTTCGACTATTGGAAATCACTTTAACTGCTGATCTGATGTCGAAGTAATTGCTGCATCGCCACCAAAATCCACCATCTCCTAAGCTAAAGTAGACCGATCTAACCCCGATATTAGCATATTACTAAGATAAATAGAAGGCACTGTAGAATCATTTATGAGGTGAGCTTGTCAATCTGAATGTGGAGGGACACCGTCCTCGACAACCCAGCCCCGGCCAGCAGCTTGGGCGAAACTGTGAAGAAGGTCAGCTCCTACATGGCGACGTCGCTAGGATCCTTGCTGCTTGTCACCTCGATTTCCACCTTGGCGGCGTCGGTCCTGCCTTTGGGCTCCCACGGCGGGCCGTTCGCCCACAGCTTGGCCGCGTAGTGCGGCGGTGGGGATGCACCCGCCCTGATGCAGATGACCGACACAACTATAGGCGCGCCAATGTCGAGCACACCGCCGACCAAGAAAAACACGTGGCCATCCTCCTCTGCGAACAGCAAGAGCCGCGGCTCCGACACTGGCACTTGCATCTGGAGCACCTCGCCGTACTAGATCCTGTGCATGGGCATGGGATGCACGGTGCTGATGTGGTGGGTGAGCGGCGGCGACGGGCCTTCGTAGCCATAGACGGTCACGGGGCATTTGCAGGGCGCGAGCGGACACACGCTCTGGTGATCGACGAGCTTGTGGTAAGTGACGTAGAGCCCACAGCCTTCATGCGGTCACTCCACCCTCATCAAGGAGAGGACGGCGTCCATCGCCGTGTTCCGCACGTCGAAGCTGCCGCCGCGCTCGCACTTCTGGCACTGCCGCTGGTTCCCGGTGCGCTCGCCACGGCAGTCCGCGCAGGCCAGGTGCCCTCCCTTGCACTGCACAAATCAATTGAACAACACATCAATCAAGAAACATGCACCTTGCTCGATCAGCCAAACGGACGAGGTGTATTCGAACCTCATACACTGGAGGCTTCATGCGGCGGAGGCACAAGGGGCAGTGGAGCAAGGTGAGGTACATAGAGAACATTGAGAGCTCCATCGTCAGGTCCTGTTCTGTCGGCATGATCTCGCCCTCCTCGTGCACCACCATCTCTTGCTTTAGGGCCGGGGCATTAGAAAGTTTTACCATCACATATTCATACTACTTCAAGGTGCATTAAATCAACACATGCAAGTGTCAAAAGGAAAGTCACGGCATGCATGCATGCGTTGTGTGGCGCCCCGCCTGATTACCACTGTAACCAGATGGTCGCCACGCATACCAGCCCAGGAAATCACTCTGGCATGCGCGTTTACAACAAGTATCATGAACACAGGCATTTCTATTAATAGATATATAAGTCTTACATGATATATTACAGGAGTGATGGCAGCGGAAAAGCTCTATCTAAGGTAGCATGGTCCTGGTGTGGCTCCAATCCACAGGGATCTGACTGGGTTACTCTTCTAGCTCGTGAACGCTCCGGCTCCTCGTCGACGGACGACGGATCCTTATGTGAACAAGGCCATGTTAAAGGCCGCTGAGTACTTTTGAATGTACTCGCAAGCAAACCAACAAACATATACACCAAGCAAAGCAATCCATGGCATTCAAGCATGCATTTGTTATTAGAGCAACATTAATTATCATGGCATAATATATCTATCTAGCAAGATTAATCATCATGACATAACAGGTTTATCTAGCAAGATAACTAATAAAGTAAAATACAGTAAAGTAAAGCATATCAAGTAAGTGATCCATACTGCGAACAATCTCAGGATCCAATCCAACTCTTTCGGTCATCTGACCATCTCTTTCATAGCCATTCCATGGCTATCATATCATATTCCTGACACCATCCGATGTCTATGCATCTCCGTTGTAAGTCCGATAAACATACTTTCTTTCGGGTTGTCTCACAACCCTCAGAATGCTCACGAGTCACTGAGTACTTCCGATCATAAGACGAGTTCTTCCATCATTATTATCATTACTATGGTTGACCACCTAGTGAGGTCTGGACGGACTGTCCAATTCCGTGGACACGGCTATTCGAATAGATTCTTCACTCTGCAGAGGTTGCACACTTGACCCACACCATGCAGCACCTGACCTCGTGATCCCATTCGGGTGGACCAGGGTTGCTCCAACGAAACCCGCCTAACCCGTGACTCCTCCACCGTACCTCTGACAATCATACCCTCCCAGGGTCATGTCCTGGGTGGCCCCTGTGTCACCTCATGACACCTGCCACCGTCGTGGCCAACTAAACTATCCCAAATGGGGACGCCGGCAAATAACTCAACTGGGCTCACAAGGTTATCGTCGCCTACCGGGCCAGGGCAGCGCGCACGCATAACCTTCCCTAGTTGGTGGTACCGATAAAAGAGCACGCGATCAGGCCAAGTCAAGGCCGTCCCATACCGACAAATGTGGTTGCATGGATAAGTCCGGACAGGTGACTCTGGATCAACCGACTAGGTTTAGCTTTAGCCATCATTTAGCAAGCATGGTTATTTATCATGAATAACTGAACATGGTGGTAACTATGTATTAGGTAACAACTGTGGAAACATAACAACCTATCTCCATGTAGCATCATAATGAGTCCTTAGTGAAACAAGATTTAAATGGCAAGTCATCACCTTACAAGTACTAGCTGTAAGTTACGACCGTCGGAACCCTTGCATAAAACCGGTAAAGAAACCAGTAGCCACCAGAACGGTCTTTACAACTCAGATCTGGGACATTACCGGAATAACGCAACCCCGGCTCAAGACGGCTGGAAAGCAGCTCAGAGCATGAGGTGGTGATGATAAAAAGAAGGTAGCAGTTCCCTAAGACGACCGAAGAACAGCTCAGAGCATAGGGTCACTTCTACAGAAAGAAATTCAACAGCTGCCCGAGAAGGCCGAAAAGCAGCTCAGAACACGGGCCAGTTGCTGACAAGAGAAATATAAAATCAGCATCCATCCCGGACGGCTGAAAGCAGCTCAGACACAGGCGTGGTGCCGTCATCGAAGAAAGTGCAAGCAAGGGTTCGTCAGAGTCACATACAGCTCACCACTACACAAGCAAGCATAAGCATATTAATTTAAACATGCAAGAAATATTACAGAGCAATGCTTTAGGGCATATATCAGATGGCCGGCTTGCCTGGGGTGAAGGATCCACTGGA
Organism: Thinopyrum elongatum; assembly: GCA_011799875.1. Lineage (NCBI taxonomy): Eukaryota > Viridiplantae > Streptophyta > Magnoliopsida > Poales > Poaceae > Thinopyrum > Thinopyrum elongatum. The sequence goes on along the minus strand of CM022299.1, from coordinate 641,450,512 downwards.
ACGAGGTGCGGAATGTCCGCGGAAAGGATCGCCAGAAAAGTTTCTCTCCCGGAGGAGCTGTTTAGAGGCCAGGGCAAAATGGTCATGTTCACTATGTGACCACCTTGTGAAAATGATACCAAAAGAATAGGCTCAACGAGACGAAGATGTGGGCGTTGGTTTTACCTCAATCGGAGTTACGAGCGAGAAGTTACAATGGTTCGACGGGAGAAGGACCTGTGTGTAAATAAAATATTTACTTCTGGGTCCTCCGCAATTTTTTTTCTGGAAAAGAATAAATGAGACTGCGCCGCTGGGCCGTGCTGGGCAGAAAGTGGCCAGAGCCTGGGCGCCCACGAGGCGGCTGCCTCCACTCGGCCGGCCCACCCGCACCCCCCCACCACTTATCCAGCGTGGCGAGGCGGGGCCGGGCTGCAGTCGGCGACACGCGGGTCCCATCCCACCTCTCTCTCTCCTCCTACCCCTGTCTTCTTCTTCCCGACCGAAACAGAGACGCGGCGAGGCAGGCGCTCGGCCGGCTCCGGCCACCCCCGGCAAGGGCGAGGGCACCGGCGTGCTCGCCATGGAGTGCCTCGTCGGGGAGGACCAACAGCAGCTGCGAGGGACGTCCGCGATGCCGGCCAAGTAGGAGGACAGAGGCGGGCTCCAGCGACTGGCCAGGCCAACTCCGGCCACCTCCATGCAAGGCGAGACCGCCGGCGGGCTTAGGGAGGTGCGCCGCATCCACCTGGGTGCCGCAGCTACGTCACGAAGGAGCTGGGCGGCGGCGCCACGCAGTGGCCGTGAGCAGAGGGCGGTGACCATTCTTGGGCACGCGGCCACGGGCTCTCCGGCGACGAGTAGAGGAGATGGGGAGGCTTGCTGAGATCTGGGGAATCATCTGGTGGTGGTAGAACGGAGGGAGAGGGCTTGGTTTGCTCGAATTCGAGCACGAGGTGGCGGCAGCCATGGCGGCCATGTGTAGCGAGGAGAGCTTCCCGAGCGCAGATGGGAAGTTGGGGAGGCGTAGGGGAGTGAGGGGAGGCCGATGGCGAGCACAGGGGGACTCGGGGACGGCTAAAAATAGTTGGGCGAGGTGAGGCGATAAGGACGGCGGAGGTGGCGATCTCATCGCCACACTGGAGCATCGGGGCGACGTGGCTGGACGTTTGCGGCATCGGGAAGCATCGCGGAGGAGCAGGGGAGGCCAGCTGGGCTTCGGGAGAGCTCGGACATGGCCGTATATGGCGGCCGGTCACGGGCAGAACAGCGGCGGGGCTTGCCATGGCGCGAGAAGGAAGAAAGAGGAGGGGAAGAAGGGTCCAGAGCGGAGACGTGGATGCTGCGGAGCCGCTAGACACGCCGGGACAAGCCACGGCCGGCCGGAAGTGACCGCACGGAGCAGGTTGAGTGCAGAGCGCCATTTTGGCATGCTCTCCTGCGTGGTCACCAGGGGCAACGCGTGTCCGGGGCACCAGATGGCTCTAGGACCTTGTCCAGTACTCTCCTCACTGCCCAAATAGACGATATATGGCTCTGGATAGACCAGGAAAGGTTTGGGTCGATCAAGGGAACCCTGAACAGCTTCTGGACAGAAGGTGTAGGAGATATGCCCTAGAGACAGTAACAACCGTTATTTTGTATCTCCAAGTTTGTAATGAATGTTTATGTTCCATGCTATAACTGCTATGATTCTCGAGTCTGCAATAACACGAGGCTCGGAGGGAAACTCATATGCACGTGTGGTATAATAAACGGTAAAATGTATTCCTGGTCTTGCCTCTAAGACTGGCTCCAGTATTGCATGATGATCCTGTTTTCCTGATCATGGGCATGGATGTGCTGGCAATTTTTGAGGTCACATTGTTAGTAGAACACTTGTGTTGAATCAACCCAGATTGATGTTATGCTATGAGTTTCTATCGTTACAAGTTTATGGTTCTTAACACAGAGATAGTTAATGTTTGCATAATTCCTTAGACCATGAGAGTATTGAGTTCCTTCGTACTTGCTTTGTGAACTTTGGGGTTTGTTAAACGTCATCCGTAACTGGGTGGCTATTACGGCGGCTTACGGGTTCACGGAAAAGTATGGCAAGTAACGAGATAGCTCAAGATTGGGATTTGCTCCTTCGACGCTGGAGAGATATTCTCGGGCCCTCTCGGTGTTACGGTATCCATCATTGTCTGGCCAGACACCTTGTGATTTGATCACTGGGATGCCGAAAACACAGAAACGAGAAAAGAGAACAAAACCGGTAACGAGGTAACTTGCATAGTGGACAAATTTGTTGATCCACGGGGATGCAATAAATCTCACCTCGGGTGTTTGTGACATATCACGAAGCAACAGGAATAGCACACAGCAACTGGAGGTTCACTCGAATATTCATTCGTGTGGGTATAGGGGTTAATATGGGTGTCCACGGCTCCGATGTTGATCATTGATCGGAAGTGGTTCCGGGTCATGTCTATACTTCACCGAACCTATAGGGTCACACGCTTAAGGGTCATCTATCTGCTGAATACTAGACAGGGAGTCTGAGAGAAAATCACCGAAAAAGTTTCGGACACCAAAAAAAGTTTCGGACAGCGGAAAAGTTCCGCAGAGAGAACACCGGATGAGTTTCGGTGAAACTGAAAAGTTGTTTCGGGGTATTCCATTAAGTCAAATTGGTTTCGGGACTCCCTTGATAATTCCTGGAGGGTGCCAGAATTATTCTGGAAACTTTCTGGAATTTTCGGGGATAAAAACCGGAAATGTTTCGGAGCTGCCGGAACCGCTTCAGATGCTTTTTCGCAGATGAAATCACTAATCTGGAATTGTTCCAGAACGCGTTGAAAATTATTTTAGTGGGTACTAGAAATGTTCTAAGCCCACATAAATATTTTTAGTTCGTACGGACGCTGAAAAATGTCATCGTGAATAGTGAAAGTGCTTTTTGGGAATTTTTATGGAAAGCACCTTTTGGGAATTTTCCCAAAAGGCTTCTAGAAGCCTTGGGCACTAAGGAAGCCCCCTTGGGGGCCCCCCCCAAGGGGTGGCCGGCCATGGAGGGTGGAGCTCCATGGAGCTCCACATGGCACTCCTTTTTGCTTTATTCTTTATGTAAATGACATAAAGTGGGGGTACTTTTGGTATTTGTGAATGCCAACTTTACCCCTTGGTTTTCCTATAAATAGAGGAGAGTGGGCTGCCCACAAAGATCATCCCTTGCTCTCATACACATGCCATGCATTATCTGGCTTCTTCTCTCCCTCCCACAAAAAGTGTTTCGTAGAGCCGAAAGGCTGTCTGGGTTCCGGCAGTAGCTAGTTCTGGACGGCGAAGCCCTACCGGATAGCTTACACCGTATGTGCGCAACCCCATAGAGAGGTCGTAGTTTCGGTCTTTTGCCCGAGGGGCTGTTCGAGTGTCCTCCCGAAGGGCTGTCCGAGTCTCCGTTCGAGTTCGAGGGTCCTCCCGAAGGGCTGTCTGCGACATCGTCCGGGGGACTGTCCGACCGCCTCCCGAAGGGCTGTCCGGCGAGGGAGTACATCCTCGCGGTTGGGAGGTTGTAAATCCTAGCTGCGGGGATCTACACCAACGATCTCCACCGACTCTTCTTCCGCTGCGCTTCGAGTCGGTACGGATCAGATCAAACCTTGTATGCAGTCTCCATAGTGGTCCTGGGCGTGCTCGCTATACCGAAAATTTTTGTTTTCTGTCGCGTTCCCTAACAGTGGCATCAAGAGCCGTGCTATGCGTAGATGCAGGTTACGATCTAGAATACATGGAGATGTATGGGTATTGCATAATATAATTAGGTAGTAGATAAGATCTATTGCTGAAAATTATTTATGCGGGTGACAGATGAAATCTGTTACCCGATGTTCTTGTTGCCTCCCTAGAATTTGTGTTTGCTCAATCTCGAGACAGCATGGTGGAATTTGACAAAGTTCTGGCAATCCATGATCCTGATTGATCATGGAAGTGCTATCAGTTCTTTGGGTTCTGCCATAGTCAAAAGAAAGATGAAATTCACAGATGAAAGGGCATTGCAGATATGATCTGCACGGGGGTCATGCGTATGACGAAGTTTAGTATGGGGCTCGAGATTTAATTATCTCGTGTTTCATACACCCCGAGATGTTAATCTAGCGACTTGAATAATCATACTTGATGATAAAACGTTGGTAGCTGCGGTTTAAGTCAAAACCTTAGAAGCCACGTAAAATAAAATTTTGCATAAACCGATTAGAGGCGTCTAACTTGGTTTTGCAGGATGGTTTGCATGTGATGTGGTATAGCAAGTCTCATATTCAATTTGATTATGTATGAGATGACTATATGATGTAATTAACATGACCTGCGTGTCATGATTCGGCATGATGGCTGGAGCCATATGATTGCACTTTAATGACCTGCGTGTCAACCTTAAGTAATGCATTTAATTCTATCCGCTATGGAGATGGCGATATTATCTGATGCATCGACAAGGTGGTGGCAATCTTCGCGAAGGAGAACACCGACGCAAATGCCAAAGACGAAGAATACTTGACTTCTCCGTCAGAAGAGGCTATACCATATCATGCTATTATGAATTGCCTGAGATGTTTATCCCTCTTGATGCACCCTTCTTGATTGCGTGGTAGTCGCTTTTATTAGGGTGATCTCTCACTTAAAATATCAAGTAGTTAGTGTTCTCCCAAGTGTAGCACCGTCACGGCACCTATCTCTTCGGGGTGTCACATGCTAACATGGGCACGAACGATTAGACAAGTGTGAGGCGGGTGAGTTGAGACCTCGCAGCAAGATCACTTGGTTATCTTGACGTTCAGGCATGAAAGTCATGAGCTCGGAACACACGCATCGAAAGATGAACAAGAGTCACATAGAGATGTGATTGGCAAGTTTGCCTAACGATTGAAGTTCTCGCCATCAGTGATGCTACCATCAATGGCGTTGAATTGAAATTTGTGTCTTGAATCACTCACAATCAATTATGAGAGATATTGATTTGAGTGGGAGCGCACTTTAGAATAAAACTGTTTATTCACTAGTGTAAATTTCATTATAAACAAAGTCTAAGTGAAACCTGTGTTTTCCGTTGTAGATCAAATGGCTCGCAACACCGCATTCAACTTAGGCCCATTGTTAGAGAAAGAGAAGTTAACTGCGACTGGAAACAACTATGCGGACTGGGTCCGCAACCTTAGGATTGTCCTCAGGAGCGCTAAGAAACTGTATGTGCTTGAAAATGCTCTTCCAGCTAAACAGGCGGCAGAGGCCCCGGAAGATGAACAAAATGTCTGGGCCACTAAGGATGATGATCACAACTTAGTGCAGTGCCTCATGCTAGCTTGCATGTGTACAGACCTTCAAAAACGTTTTGAATTCCATAAACCCCGTGATATGATCCGGGAATTGGATGCCCTATACAAGGAAACCGCAAAGTCTGAACGATTTGATATCATGAAGGCTTTGATGGATTGCAAGATGGCTGAGGGTAGTTCAGTTGGCGAACACGTGGTCAAAATGATTGGCTATGCTGAAAGGCTTAAAACCCTGGAATTTCCACTTCCACCTGGCCATACGATGGACATGTTGCTTTCTTCACTCCCCCCGTCTTACGACGGTTTTGTATTAAACTACAACATGAGTGGGATGGAGAAGGAACCGGAAGAGGTGCTCGCCATGCTGAAAACTGCAGAAGGAGGACTGCGGAAAAATCGCAAGCAAGTGTTGCTTGTGAATAAAACCGCCAGTTTCAAAAAGAAGAAAGGCAAGCCAAAGAAGGGCAAGGGCGCCGGTAAGACCGGCTCCCAAAGCAACTCTAAGGGTGGAGCCAAGAATGAAACTGAGTGCTTCTACTGTAAGGGCACAGGACACTGGAAGAGAAACTGCAAGAAGTATCTGGAAGATAAGAAGTCCGGGAAAACCGGAAAAGGTATAATTGTTATACAAGTTAATGTCATTGACGTTTTGCTTGCTAGCAAAAATTCTAAGTCTTGGGTATTTGATACCGGATCGGTTGCTCACATTTGCAACTCGATACAGGGGCTTCAGAAGGTGCGCAAGCTGGCAAAGAATGAAGTCGTGATGCGCGTCGGGAACGGCGCTGGGATCGCCGCTCAAGCCGTCGGCATTATGCCTCTACGTCTCCCTTCTGGATTTATCTTAGAACTAAGTAACTGTTATTTTGTTCCACTGTTGTGTAGAAACATTATCTCCGGATCATGTTTAGTACATGATGGGTATTCGTACAAGTCTGAGAACAATGGTTGTTCACTTTATTGTAAGGATATGTTTTATGGATTTGCACCCATTGTTGGGGGCCTTTTCATACTAAATCTTGAATGTGGAAATGATGTCTTTAACGTGAATGCTAAACGCCTTAAGAAGGCTGATACCACCACCACTTTCATGTGGCACTGTCGGCTTGGCCACATCGGAAAGAAATGCATGAAAAGACTCCATAAAGATGGAGTTTTACCGTCTTTTGATTTTGAATCATTTGATACATGTGAAGCTTGCTTGATGGGGAAAATGACCAAGACGCCGTTCGCGGGTCATCCTGAACGGGCGGGTGAATTATTGGAAATAATACATAGTGATGTATGTGGTCCAACGAACACAGCCGCACGGGGTGGGTATTTCTACTTCGTGACTTTTACTGATGATTTAAGTCGGTATGGCTATATCTACTTAATGAAGCATAAGTCGGAAACCTTTGAAAAGTTCAAAGAATTTCAGAATGAGGTAGAAAATCATCGTGACAAAAAGATTAAGTTTTTGCGGTCTGATCGCGGAGGCGAGTATCTTAGTCATGAGTTTGGCCAACATCTGAGTGAACGTGGAATCGTTTCACAGCTTACGCCTCCCGGAACTCCACAGCGAAACGGAGTATCGGAAAGACATAACCGAACCCTGTTGGACATGGTAAGGTCGATGATGTCCCTTACAAATCTTCCGATATCTTTTTGGGGTCACGCACTAGAAACTGCCGCTTATACACTAAACAAAGCACCGTCAAAATCTGTTGAGACGACGCCATATGAGTTATGGTATGGGAAGAAACCCAGTGTGTCGCATCTCAAGATTTGGGGTTGTGAAGCATATGTAAAACGTTTACAGCCTCAAAAACTCGATCCCAGATCAGACAAATGTTACTTTGTAGGTTATCCAAAGGAAACCTTTGGGTATTCCTTCTACCACCCATCCGAGGGCAAAGTGTTTGTCGCAAAAACTGGAAGCTTTCTTGAGAAAGAATTTCTCGCTAAAGAAGTGAGTGGGAGGACAGTACAACTTAATGAGATTAGTGAATCTTCGGCAACCGTTGATATGGCTAAGGAACCGGAAGAGATTCCGCTAATTATCCCTACAACTGAGCCGGAAGTTATCGCATATGATGCGGGGACTTCAAACAATGTTGTAACTGAACCGCGCAGATCAGGCAGGGATATCCAGGCACCTGAGTGGTTTCATAACGAAATCTTCATTCTTGAAGACGATGAACCTGCGCACTACAAGGAAGCGATGGCGGGGCCCAGCTCAAAGGAATGGCACAAGGCCATGAGATCCGAAATGGAATCCATGTACGAAAACCAAGTTTGGAACTTGGAAGAACTTCCAGAAGGCGTAAAGCCGATTGGTTGTAAATGGATTTTCAAAAAGAAGACGGACGCGGATGGTAACATTACTATCCACAAAGCTAGACTTGTCGCGAAAGGGTTCACGCAAGTTCCAGGAGTGGACTACGACGAGACTTTCTCGCCCGTAGCTATGCTTAGGTCTGTTCGGATATTGCTAGCAATTGCTGCTTATTTCGACTATGAAATATGGCAGATGGATGTCAAAACGGCTTTCCTAAATGGAAACCTCAAAGAGGATGTATACATGATACAGCCGGAAGGTTTTGTCATTCATGAGGATGCTGGAAAGGTATGCAAACTTCAGAAAGCTATTTATGGTCTGAAGCAAGCATCAAGGAGCTGGAACATTCGTTTTGATGAAGTGGTCAAAGAGTTTGGCTTCATCAGGAATGACGAAGAATCTTGTGTTTACAAGAAGTTTAGTGGGAGCGCAAAAGCATTTCTAATCTTGTATGTGGATGACATATTATTGATTGGAAATGACATGAATTTTCTTAGCGAAATAAAAGAATCATTGAAGAAAAGGTTTTCAATGAAAGACTTAGGCGAAGCAGCATATGTATTGGGCATCAGAATCTATAGAGATAGATCAAAACGCCTGATAGCGCTTAGCCAAAGCATGTACATTGACAAGGTGTTGAAAAGGTTCAACATGGAGAACTCCAAGAAAGGCCTACTCCCCATGTCACCTGGCACAGTGCTTTGCAAGAATCAGAGTCCTCGAACTCTCGATGAGCGAGTAAAAATGAATGATGTTCCATATGCCTCGGCAGTTGGTTCTATTATGTATGCCATGCTATGTACAAGACCGGATGTTTCCTATGCGCTAAGTGTTAGCAGCCGGTACCAAAGTGATCCAGGATTGGAACACTGGGCCGCAGTCAAGGGTATTCTTAAGTACCTCAGACGGACCAAGGATTTACTCCTTGTGTACGGAGGTGATGAAGAGCTCATTGTAAGTGGTTACACTGATGCAGGCTTCATGACTGACCCAGATGACTTCAAATCTCAATCAGGCTATGTTTTCATGTTGAACGGTGGCGCAGTTGATTGGAAAAGTTCCAAACAAAAGACTATGGCAGATTCTACGACGGAGGCGGAGTATGTTGTAGCTTCAGAAGCCTCCAAGGAGGCGGTATGGATCAAGCAATTTCTTGAAGACCTTGGTGTGGTTCCAAGTGCTCTGGACCCGGTGGAGATCTATTGTGATAATAGTGGTGCCGTGGCTCAGGCAAGGGAGCCAAGTTCGCACCATAAGACAAGACATATTCAACGCAAATATAAACTCATTCGACATCATGTCGAAGAGGGTTTAGTGAAAGTACGCAAAGTTCACACGGATCTGAATGTGTCAGACCCGATGACGAAGCCTCTACCACGAGCAAAGCATGAGCAACACCGGATAGCCATTGGTGTTAGGGAAGCCATGTAACTGGGTTATGACTCTAGTGCAAGTGGGAGTCTGTAGGAGATATGCCCTAGAGGCAGTAACAACCGTTATTTTGTATCTCCAAGTTTGTAATGAATGTTTATGTTCCATGCTATAACTGCTATGATTCTCGAGTCTGCAATAACACGAGGCTCGGAGGGAAACTCATATGCACGTGTGGTATAATAAACGGTAAAATGTATTCCTGGTCTTGCCTCTAAGACTGGCTCAAGTATTGCATGATGATCCTGTTTTCCTGATCATGGGCATGGATGTGCTGGCAATTTTTGAGGTCACATTGTTAGTAGAACACTTGTGTTGAATCAACCCAGATTGATGTTATGCTATGAGTTTCTATCGTTACAAGTTTATGGTTCTTAACACAAAGATAGTTAATGTTTGCATAATTCCTTAGACCATGAGAGTATTGAGTTCCTTCGTACTTGCTTTGTGAACTTTGGGGTTTGTTAAACGTCATCCGTAACTGGGTGGCTATTACGGCGGCTTACGGGTTCACGAAAAAGTATGGCAAGTAACGAGATAGCTCAAGATTGGGATTTGCTCCTCCGACGATGGAGAGATATTCTCGGTCCCTCTCGGTGTTACGGCATCCATCATCGTCAGGCCAGACACCTTGTGATTTGATCACTGGGATGCCGAAAACACAGAAACGAGAAAAGAGAACAAAACCGGTAACGAGGTAACTTGCATAGTGGACAAATTTGTTGATCCACGGGGATGCAATAAATCTCACCTCGGGTGTTTGTGACATATCGCGAAGCAACAGGAATAGCACACAGCAACTGGAGGTTCACTCGAATATTCATTCGTGTGGGTATAGGGGTTAATATGGGTGTCCACGGCTCCGATGTTGATCATTGATCGGAAGGGGTTCCGGGTCATGTCTATACTTCACCGAACCTATAGGGTCACACGCTTAAGGGTCATCTATCTGCTGAATACTAGACAGGGAGTCTGAGAGAAAATCACCGAAAAAGTTTCGGACACCAAAAAAAGTTTCGGACAGCGGAAAAGTTCCGCAGAGAGAACACCGGATGAGTTTCGGTGAAACTAAAAAGTTGTTTTGGGGTTTTCCATTAAGTCAAATTGGTTTCGGGACGCCCCTGATAATTCTTGGAGGGTGCCAGAATTAATCTGGAAACTTTCTGTAATTTTCGGGGATAAAAACCGGAAATGTTTCGGAGCTGCCGGAACCGCTTCAGATGCTTTTTCACAGATGAAATCACTAATCTAGAATTGTTCCAGAACGCGTTGAAAATTATTTTAGTGGGTACTAGGAATGTTCTAAGCCCACATAAATATTTTTAGTTCGTACGGACGCTGAAAAATGTCATCGTGAATAGTGAAAGTGCTTTTTGGGAATTTTTATGGAAAGCACCTTTTGGGAATTTTCCCAAAAGGCTTCTAGAAGCCTTGGGCACTAAGGAAGCCCCCTTGGGGGGGCCCCCCCAAGGGGTTGCCGGCCATGGAGGGTGGAGCTCCATGGAGCTCCACATGGCACTCCTTTTTGCTTTATTCTTTATGTAAATGACATAAAGTGGGGGTACTTTTGGTATTTGTGAATGCCAACTTTACCCCTTGGTTTTCCTATAAATAGAGGAGAGTGGGCTGCCCACAAAGATCAACCCTTGCTCTCATACACATGCCATGCATTATCTGGCTTCTTCTCTCCCTCCCACGAAAAGAGTTTCGTAGAGCCGAAAGGCTGTCTGGGTTCCGGCAGGAGCTAGTTCTGGACGGCGAAGCCCTACCGGATAGCTGACACCGTATGTGTGCAACCCCATAGAGAGGTCGTAGTTTCGGTCTTTTGCCCGAGGGGCTGTTCGAGTGTCCTCCCGAAGGGCTGTCCGAGTCTCCGTTTGAGTTTCGAGGGTCCTCCCGAAGGGCTGTCTGCGACATCGTCCGGGGGACTGTCCGACCGCCTCCCGAAGGGCTGTCCGACGAGGGAGTACATCCTCGCGGTTGGGAGGTTGTAAATCCTAGCTGCGGGGATCTGCACCAACGATCTCCACCGACTCTTCTTCCGCTGCGCTTCGAGTCGGTACGGATCAGATCAAACCTTGTATGCAGTCTCCATAGTGGTCCTGGGCGTGCTCGCTATACCAAAAATTTTTGTTTTCTATCGCGTTCCCTAACAGAAGGTACCTGTAGTGGGTTCTGGATATATCACTGGGTAAAATGAGTTGAGATTTGGCATGGAGCAATGATCTACCAAGGTGACTACCCTGGTAAATTTTGGGGCCATTTGGATAAGAATTGAGGACACTTGCTGTAGAATGGACCCCACTGGTCAGAAATGAAGATGTTGATGCTGTGCTCAAATGGCTGAATGAAATGAGATGAAATTTGGTGGAGAGTGATGATTTGGACATATGAAGCCACTGTAAAAGTTTCATACCATTTGGATACACCAAAATTGTACTTCCTTCACAGAGGTTTCAAATAGACAGAAACTTGTGAAAATTGCTAGGGAAGAATGGATAGAGGGATTGAGCTGGTGTTTGGTTTCCATGAGTTATTTATCAAAGGTAACCACCATGAAAAATTTCAGCTGAAATGGACCAAGGGTTCAAGCACTTCCTTCGCAAACTGAAAATCTGGACAGAATTTGCAAATGGATGCTGTGCTCAAACTTTGAACTATGGAACTTGGTTTTTGATGGAAATAATGAATATATGGGTAGGAGAAGCTCCACAATTTATTTGGGAATTTTCCTGGCTACCAAAATGGCAGTTCCTTTATAAAGGGCCCAAAATGCAATATTGGCATTAAATAGGAAAATGCAATTTCCCCTATTTAATTATGGCCAATATTTTTATGGGAGCTCAATATGATCACAAAGAATATCTCCACAAGTTTTCATGAACTTTGGAGATGGATAGATATTTTCCTGGATTTAATTCCTTTAACTGGCAGAAAAAGGAATTATTTATAAATGAAAAATATTTCAAATGACTTGGCAATATTTTTGCATATCCAGGGTTTACAAAGATAGGATAATCACTGGGAAAAGTTTGGGAGGCAACAGATCAAAGAAAATTGGGGTTCCTTTGTAACGGAAGAGATTAGGGTTTCCCTTCCGACAACTCGGAAGGTAGGGTTTCGGTGGTGAAGTCCGGAGAATATATCTTGGGTGGCAAGGTTGGACTGAAGAGAATCTCTGGTTGGATAGGAGAGGCAAGGCTAAATTACCATCTTCATATACCTAGGAGCTAGAGAAAATTTAATAACACCGAGAAAAAAGACTGGAGTCAAATCCCGCGAAGGAAAAAAAAACAGGAGCGAAAACCAGGGTGTCACACGTTGTAATTAATGTATCGGTAAATGCAAATTATTGAAATATATCAAGTGCACTGCTTTGGTGTGTCGCGTCAACTCGTACAACAAGGAGAAGTTTTCGCTCTCCCTCGCCCATGAGCGTGGTGGCTCGCAGGACTAGGAGAAGCTTTCGCTACATGCTCTCCCTCCCGCACGCGGTGGACATGCAGCGTGGTGGCTCGCAGGACTAGGAGAAGCTTTCGCTACACGCTGTCCCTCCCGCACGCGGTGGACATGCAGCAGTTCATTCGGTGTCAGATAGCCAGAAGCATACTAGTAGTACTCCACTGTAGTAGTATCATCATTGTTCGACTTCCCGAAGAGGCGAAGAGCCAAGCGCAACCCGAACGCTCGTGTGGCAGTTTCATGTGCAGGGGATGTAGTATAGTAACATAGTCTAGAATAGCGTGTACCATGTCTCTAAGCTTAAAATTGTTGGAGTCGGCTCCATGCTATGAGGCCGTCTCGAAGCATTTTTTGATTAAAATAATCTTCTGGCCCTACCTGTCATCCTGGTTATTGTGGTTTGCATGCGGATCTGGTCAAGAGAGGAATATATATTTTAATTTGTGGTGGGGTAAATGTTAGAGGTTGCAGCAAATATATTGTACACTGCGGGTCTTTTAGCCAAGTTTAGAGGCAAGCATGTGGGGCCAGTGCTATGATGTGTCGCGTCAACTCATACAACAAGGAGAAGCTTGATTTTACTACTAGTACGCCCTCTCCCTCACCCATGCGCGCGGTGGCTCACAGACGAGGAGAGGTTTTTGCTTACTACAACAAGCTATCCCTCCCGCACGCGGTGGACGGACATGCAGCAGTTGATTCGATACTGTAGAAGTAGTAACATCATTGTTCGTCTTCTCGAAGAGGCGAAGAGCCAAGTGCAACCCGAACGTGGCAGTTGCAAACGCTTGCGTGGCAGTCTTTGTGTAGGGGTGGGGTATGGTGCGGTAGTTTTGTGGCAATTTTTTTCTACTGCTGTTTGCGTCCAATAGGTGCCACCGTGGGATGCAGATCTTACGGTTATTGTGGAGATTGCTAGTAATAGTCATCTTACGAAAATCAAATAATCCCAAAACAAACCCGACCACGTTTCTTGTTTCTAGACATGAATAGGAATCAACCAATGACGGAGGGAGTACATACGGAGCAAAATGAGTGAATCTACACCGTAATAAATACGTATTAAGTTCTCTCGTTTTCCTCTCCGCCTTGGTCGAGGTGCACAATATTGAGTATACTACTACAACTAGTCTCTTTTTGACACGCATTTACGTTGATACGGCTTGAATGCCAACGAGGGAGAGGGTAGCGGTTCCCGAAACATTGAATGGTCAATGATGCCTCCGCATTCAATTTGCATGCAGAGGTAAGTAATTGGAGAAGTAGAATGGACCAGCACGATGTGAATGCAACGCAGTTTGGACTCTCATATAAAGGCGCCCCACCACTCCAATCCATCTACTCCTAGTCTCTGCGCAACACTGCCCACTCCAATCCAAGACCAAGACCAAGTGACCAGAAGCCACAAGCACCCATGGCGTCGATGGATGCGAGCGGCAGTCGGCTGTGCCGGATCGTCCAAGACGGCGGCCTGCGGCCCCGCACTGCGCAGCGTTTCAAGACGGTGCAGGCGACCACCGGCATCATAGCCCTCGTCGACTCCCGCTTTGCCTCTCGCATGTGCAAGATGATGGTCGGCTCCATCCGCGAGTTCACCGCCGTCAAGAAGTGCGCGGACGACCTTGCCGTACTACTCCAGCCCACGCGCCCAGGCTCCTCGTTGCCTGCCACCCTCATCGGCCTCCAAGGTGACAAACTGTTGGAAGCACTGGTGGCCCTGCAGCTGCCGTAGGTCACGACGAAGAATGTGCACCTCGAGGCCGCGCTCGCCGTGTAACGCCTCGCCATGCAAGAAACCGTCGACCTGCAGATCCATGTCTACGAGGAAATCATCTACTTAGGTCACTACAAGGCCAGCGAGGACAGAAAGACATTGGCCTTCTTCCAGCGGCTAGAATCTTTGGATGCCACTGTTCAGAAGCACGTCGACCTGGCCACGAAAGCCGCTGCTACATAGCCGCCGTTCGGTGGGCCGGCACCCTGAGTCGAGGAGGTGGACTTCGTTGATTGATGCATCTTTCTTCTTGCCTCCTGTAATCAGCACTGCATCGCCTCGTGGCCTTAATGTTTTATTAGTGTATAGCATTTTTATTCTAGTCGTAAATGACATGTGTGATCCCTTGCCCTTATTTGGCATTAATTATATGTAGTGTCACTGTCTTCGTCCTTGTGTACTACCTAGGTCCGGGTTTATTAGTCCCTTCTATAATTTGTGCTAAATTTTGATCAAAGATTTAACTGACAAAATGTTAGTGCATGTCAACAAAAATTATATCGTTTGATTTGTATTTGAACATAGTTTTCAATGATATAATTTTTGTGACATGCATGAACCTTTTGTTAGTCAAATTTATGGTCAAAATTTGGCACAGATTACGATGGGGAGCAATAAACCAGGACGGTGGTAGACTGGTCCGTCACCATCGTGTTTTGTGTCTAATTTTGACTTCAGTGACCCAACCTACATGGAGGGAGTACTGTATATATTGGAGCGACAACCAAACTTATATATTCAAAACTGAGTGTTCCTACATGTCATGAGTACGAAATGAGAAAGTGGAACAAGTACAGCATGCCTGTGCCGTTCGTGTCGCACCCCCACACGGTCTGTCTGGCACGCCGCTCAAGCTAGGGAACGCTTGTTGTCTTAGCATTTTCACTGTCAGGTGGGGCCGTAGTTGACCAAACCGACTACCGGCAAATCCCCACCCCGCCCACTGTGCGTTGGCTGAGTTAGAATTAGAAGAGAGAAAAGAGGGAGAAGAGCTAGCTGTAGCATGGACGCTTTTGTCAGATGGGACTCGTGTTAATGGAATAGGAGTACTGAGTACTCCTACCTCTTTTTTTTAGGGAAAAGTAGTCGTACGTCTAGTACCACTAGTTGGGTGCGTGCGACCTATACCTGTCATCACTTTAGGTCTCCTTTTCGAACCGTAGCTACGCTTCATAGTACATATTTTTTCATGCATTTATCCTCCTATATGTACTCCTAGGCTATTTCCACGTGCTTCCTTTCGCCGACATGTGGGACATAGAGCATCTGGGTCATAGTGCATGCACGACTCGGAGCATATGCAACCATGCCGGCGTACTTTACATTTCAGACATCACGAATTACATGCAAACCCCCCGCAGAAGAATAAATAAATAAATGAATTACTACATGCAAACCGGATTATTTTCACAGAAACCGGAGCACGTTCATTAAATTTTGGACATAACACATTTATAAAAAAATGACCGGACCTAAACCAGTCTAAGGGCCTCTTTGATTCGCAGGATACTGAAAACACAGGAATGGGGATAGTACGATGGCGATGAACCGAGAGGAGGAGGAAGAGGAGGAGTACTGTACATGCTTGAGGCTGGACTGTAGCACATTGTTTTTTATGGCCATATCACCACATTGTTTTCTATGGCCTATCGCCTGCTGGTTCATTGGGCTGCCGTGGTTCGCACTCCTCTGACGTGAGTAGTAGTACTAGTATATACAGTATATATACCACATGAATCTTTGCTCCTTCTTACTACTTTGCCGACATGTGGGAGAGCCAGCATCCGGGTCGACGTGTCATGCACCAGATTAGAGTGAGGAACGGAAGGGGGCATCACCCCGGTCGTAGCGCCAGTAATTAATGACTGTAGTGAGAAGTCATATCACAAGACCCCGTCTTTCCAGCAGTAACGTGCCGTCAAATCGCACAGCCCTACCTTTCCAGTAGTAAGTTGAATCCTCTACTTCGTCACCCTCCTCGCCTCTCTGTCAAAAGGCCTACACGAAAACTGCTGCGCGTACTGCCCGGGAAAAGCCCCGCCCTCAACTTTTAACTACTCATAGTATAATTTTGTATCGATGAATTGCGCCATGGAGCAGAAAACCAAAAGAAAAAGGTGGTACATGTAAACAAATACAGTTCAAGCTCTAGCTAGTGATTCGGAATGTAAACCGTGCATGTGTTTACACGTATATAGGTTACTTCAAAGTACTGAGTCCATTGATGCAATGTGGTCAAACTGTACCATCGATATCTCAAAGCCAAAATAGTTCGAGCTTGTTCGTTCTATATAAATACTAGTACTGTATGTTTATTCACCCGAGAGAGTTTCTTTTCTTTAATGCCACGTAAACAAATTGAAACGCTTGTTGTGGAGAGGAAAAGATAATCCACTATATATATAGGCAGGGGCCTGAGTGCGTGCTTTACTAGGGTTGCTCTCTTTATTCTCTCATCCTCTCCAGATCTAAACAAGACAATGGTAGCGACATTTTTCTCTCTGCTCACCGCTGGTCACAGATCCGGCCGGATCCCTTCGGCCGGTGTGTGTAGAGGACTAGGTGCATTGTTCACGCGGTCATCGGCGGTGAGGGAGGAAACCCACAGCTGCCGGTGGGTCCCGATCCTCTCCCCGTGCTGTTCTCTCCGACACAGCGCTGGCTCGGGAGGTCCTCCGACCCTTCTTCCTCCCTGCCGTATTGTGCACAAATCCGACCTACCGCCGGCCTCCTAGCCACATCCCGACGACCCTCAGGTATAAGTTCCTTCGAAAGCGCCCTTGCTCTACTGCCCTAGCTCGCCACATGTCTGCATGTGGATCTTTTTCTACTTCCGTCAGCTCTTCCAAAGCCACCTAAATTTTTAGTATTATTAGAGGTAAAGCTACTTCATGCAGATGAATCTAGGACTTAGTTCAAACAACGAAGAAAGGGGGGAAAGTCGTAGCATGAATCTAGGATTTGATTCAAAGAGGAAATAACAGGGGGAAAGTAGTAGAGACTGGATACCCAACCGGTCTCTTGGTTGAAAAGGGAAATAAAGGGAAAAGGCAGTACAAACTGGATAAGGAACAGATCTATTATTGGTTGAAAAAAGGATAGAAAGTGGCGGCTGGTGGACAAGTCAACAGAGTATGTCCAGGATTAGATTTGCTGCCCTCACATAGTAAAAGGTCTCCAGGATTAGATTTGCTGCCCTCACAGAGTATGAACAAACTCGGCATCACCACTTTATGCCTCCTTGTAGGTACATTGTGCTGATGCGTCCACTGTCGCATGTCCTTATACCAACTTTTTGCTGTTGTTAATGTAAGGGCGCATGTAAAATGAAGCAATCACACTGTTACCGTAAGGACATGTCTAACGAGTGTTATTGTTAATCTAATTCCTCCAGTAATATGATGCAATTAATGTGTTACAAATGGTACTCCTGCTGTTTTCCCCAGTATGATAAGTAAGTTGCTTCTTTACACTGCTGAGTGTCCTGGTGTCCCCACTATCCCATGCCCTTAAACCAACTCTTTAGCTGCTGTTGATCTATTGTATCTCGTAAACAAGCAATGCCACCATTAAAGTAATCCCATATTTGACGAATGTCATTGTTCATCGTAATGCTTCCGGTAACATGAAGCAATGCTGCCGTTTTAAAATTTCTAATGTCCTTGCGTGATTGCCATGAACATAATCAAGATGCTTCTTTTCATTTTGTGTATGTTTCGTATCTTGTTATTGACGAGCAACTGTTTTCTTTCTATCTTTTTGTGCGGATAGGGATATCCATTTCACCTTGTTGCTATTGTGACCTTTTGGTGAACTTCACAAAACACTTTCTTTGAAATGAGTGTCTTGTGCGTTCAACTAAAATGTCACGTGGGCAACGTCTCTCAATTTTGGTGGAACTGCACAAAATGGTGATTGGAGTTTCCAAAATCTCCGTCAAACTATGCTGGTAATCTCGTGCAACATTTTATTAGCCTTTGCAAGATGAGCCGTCACTGTCACCACAATGGCACTTTATTTTAGTGGAACAGCACAAAAGGATAAGCAAATTATAGTTGCACCTTACATGAGCAGGACAGCCAACCTTAATGTTGCTCAATTTTAGTGCAACTACTAAAGAAGAACCTACCAGCTCATGAGAGCAACTACTTCTTGCTAGCTGAATGATGCAATCTTTGCTTCATTTCAGGTAAACTGCAGAAAAAGTCGCATGAATTGAATCATGGATCTGCAGGTTGGCCTCATTGAGTAGTGGCGGCGTAAGGGCTCCTCTCACAGTTATGGTTCCCATGACCGGGTATGTTCCTTTTTTGTTGATTTTTACTCTGCATCCAACTAGTGATCTTGTTCTAGTGTTTTGGCACTGTTACTGCCACTAATAAAATGAAGTAATAATACATTTAAAATAGAGCTACTATCTTATCTACCATTTCATTTCCAATGTAGATAATTTGCAGAAGGCCTATCCGGCAGAATGAAGTCCATGTGCACTACATCAATCACATAGCTGCACTGAACCAGTTGAGTCCATCAGGCCTACTGTTAAGGTGGCGCGGGCCCCCTCTCTAACAGGCGGGCGCCATAATTTTAGTTGAACTGCACAAAAAAAGTGATTGAAATGAGTCGACGCTCCTCCTTCTACTGCCACACTGAGGTGTTAATGAATGTCAATGAATCACTTTCATGGCAAGATATGGGGACATGAAGAATAACTTGATCTCCCAAAGTCATCTCACACAGGTCAGTACTGTCCTTTATCAACATGATTGTGCTTTGTCATACTGTGCTAACATTGTATTTTTTAAATAAAGCTATTCTATCGCAATCTTTTCTCGTTTTGGAAATAAAGTTTGCCTCAACTAGTGCCACTATTATAGTAATCATGCTCTTTCTTATCTGTGCAAACAGGAATACTCAACTATAGATGTTGTGATGGTCAAGAGCATTCGCCAAGTTCTTGGGTTGTATGACACGGCTAGCCAAGATGGATTTAATCCTGATATTCACTTTATCAAAAGGCTCTAATGGGTTGGTTCTGAATCTTGCAAGCTGGGAATCAATGAGATGTGTAGGCATCTTTGTTGTACTTATTATTTGAGTCTTGTTTGTTGGTTCTGAATCTTGTAAGCTAGGAAACACGGCATAATGATGCAGAGGACAGCAACCATAACAAACTGTTCAAACTTGGTAGTATTGTCTGTGTGAAAGTGCGGCAAATGTGCTGATCGTGTGCGTCCTAAGAATAATAATTCTAATTGTTGTGCATGTTGATCCTGTGGCACTGATAGAACGAGCCAATTCTTTGATTGTTTTAAGAATAAATTTTAATTAAAGCTAATTAAATTTAAGTAAAGTGACCACTAACACTTGTTATTACAGTACCAATACAGACCCGGTCGTGAACCGACGTGTGGCCGGAATATGTTTCTTAATGGAGGCGTTTGAATGCGCCGAGGGTGCATGTTCTGCCGGGCGTGTAGCAGGCGACGGAGGGGTAGTAATTATTGTCGCCTATACAAACTCAGTTTACTGTTGAATCCACCAGTTCCCCAAGAGCTGAAAAATGAACTGCCGCCGCCGCCTACCCACTCGTTCACTTGCAGAGACTCCAATGGCGATCCGAGGGGTGAGCCTGCTGGATATGGACTTCAGCAAGGAGTTCACCTTTGAGTTCACCGTTCAGACCCATGGCAGCACCAAGTTGAATGTGATGTACATCCACGATCCGGACTCGGTGAAGCTCTGCCTCGCCAAGTTCAAGCAGTACCTACAGGAGGAGCAAGCACAAGGTCGCAGGACTAGACCTTGTGCCCATCCATTCGTCTCCTGACAGGGACCAGCAGATTGCTGTCGTCCAGGTATGCGTGCGGGATGAGGTTCTCGTCTACCACTGCTGTAGGGCCATCTGAGGTTCATCGGCAACGCCGACTGCACCTTCGCTACGGTGGAGAGAAGGAATAACGCGATGATTCTGCCATCTGTTGCAACAAGCTTGTCGACATCCAGAAGCAATACAAGATCATCGGCAACGGGCAGGAGAAGGACTCCGTGGTTGACCTCGCCGCGGCCATCATCGACCCCTGCTACGCCAACATGAAAGAAGACGACGATACCAAGGACCTGATAACGTGGGAGGTACCTCTGAATCTAGCCTACATAACCTATGCGGCCAAGGACGCATACGCATGCTACGACATGTACAGGCGGATCTTGGACATGAGGGCGTGTCTGCTTCCCGAAACCGACGAGTACACAGACAGTCGCAGCATCATGATCAAGCATGACAGGAAGGTCTAGATGATGTACTTTATCTGTTTAAGCACCATTATCATCTGAGTGTTTCATGCATTAGCCTATGTTTCATAATTATCTGTTTTGTCCAAAATATTTCGTCTAAGAACCCATTAACCTGTTTGATTTTTTTAGTGGCTATTTGCTTATGTATGTAACTAGTTCACTGGGCTGCCGTGCTTTGAATCTCCTTCCTCCCAATATATTCCCCTTCTCAAGTGGACCCAGCAGGTCTCGTACACAGACATCTGGGACCAACCACCTATCCATTTGTATTTCTTTATTTTGTTCAATCTCTCGTCCTCTTCCTACAGCGGCTGGCGGCACTGCCGCGCACGCCTCGGTGACCCATCATAGCCTATGGCGCTGGCCAGGCCATCCCTCTACTCCCACACATTCTCCGGCGGCGGCAGCTCCACCGGCCCACCCTGCACCCGAACAAGTCAACCCTCGTACTCCCCTCCGCCTGCGCCTTCCCCCGCTCTGGTTCAGTCGGTCCGAGGTCTCGACGTCGTCCTCCGCCTTGGTGCTCTCGCCGCGGCGCCGCTGTCTGTCGTTCCCAACATGGTCAGCAAAACAAGAGGAATCAGGAGACGACTGTTCGTCGAGAGGCTGACAGTCCCGGGCCCACCAGGTCCAAGGCCTAGGTTTTGTTGTTTAACATGCGCAGCCCACGACATGCAGACACAGTTGATCCATCTGGTTTCAAATTTTTTTTGGGGTCCAGCAGGTATCAAGCAGCCTCTGGGCCTCCCAGCCTAGCTTGTCTATAACATCGGCAGCCCAAGTTATGTTTGTTTTCTCAAGACGACGCACAACTCAGTTCTATTTTTCTATAAGAATGCAAAACTGAACCTATGTTTTCCCTTCTATAATAGTACATATATTTATATTTATATCTTATTTTATTACATATATATAATAGAAACAACATAAGGTTCCATTAAACCTGTCGTTCATCCAACCATTGTATAGACCTTCCCACTTCCTTTATTTTTTGTTTTTATTAATCCTATATCTGAATTTTCTCCCACTTTCTTTTTCGATATAATCTGAGTTTTCTCCCAGTACTTTTCCCTAGAACCAACTCAACTGTCCCACATCTAGCCTAAAAAATAATAATACCGCACGTCCTATTAACTCATCAAATTAAATGATATTTTATTTCGTAAATCGAAAGTTCTTACAAAATAATAATAATAATTGTTTATATATAACTTGGCAAGTTAACTCCTAGTGATTGCGTACATAAGCTTGCAAAGATTTTACTGACCAATGCAGTAATAGACGTGCAATCATGTATTTATGTTTTTATAACATTTCTCCATCCAGCCCAACAAGATATTTTCACCCAGTCCAGCAAGTCCGCGGATTTCGAGAAAAATGCAAATGGGCTTTAAATTCTAACATAATATATAAGCGGGCTGCATAGACACTACATCATTGTTTCAACCAGCCCACAAAATGGACTAAAAAAACCAAATGGACTGGCTGACATGTGGGCTAGTAGGTCAAAGCCTAAGCACTTTCGCAAAAAATAAAAATACAAAGGTCGAAGCCTAAGCAAGGCATTGGATTTACATCCAACGGCCGGCATTCTTCTTCAATCTCTCGTCTTCTTCCCCCAGCGCTGCCGGGACCGCCTGCTCCAGCCTCCGACGTCCAGTGGTGCTGTTTTGTGCGCCTCACAGCGAAACGCTACCCCACCCATGGCCAGGCCATCCCTCCACTCCTACGCACCTCCTGTTATTCTCTGCCGAGTGTAGGCCCATCCGCACCCAAACCAGTCAAGTTTCCCACTCCTCACCGTCTGCGACTCTACTGCCGCATCACTACAAGGAATATGTCAACTTGTGACCTTATGTCAGTGACCCTGAAAGAAATGGTCGTAAATCTACGACCATTTGAGACCAATTGGTCGTAAGCTGTTCGGAGGGCTCCAAACCCTCAACCATAACGACCATTTTTGTCAGAAAGGTCGTAATTTCCTTACACGAAATGGTCGTAAAGCAGACAACACTGGTCCGTTGCCTTATTTCTAGCTGATCACGACCAATATAGATGGTCATAACCTTGTAAGTTGTGGTGGGTTGCGATGACTAGGCACCACCTCGTCAGTTTTGCCTATGTGTCATGTTCATGTGTCAATTTTTGCCCTAGGTTGTGAAGCAACCTATATTTTTGTTATTCCCAAAATTTCCAAAAAATTCTCATAAATTATTTGGATTATATCTTCATCAAATATGTCAAAAACCTTCCTTGCCTAGTTCAAAACTAATTGAACAATATTCATTTTCCTATTCTGTTCAGAACAACACTTTGTGAAGGAAGTGATATTTATATATTCTTGATTGCCCTCAAAATTTTTGGGCACTCTTTCCTATCCAAATAATTGCCTCATGACAAAATTCAGCTCTATTTGCCCAATATATCTTCCTCGGCAAATTTCCAAAATTTTTGTTCAGCTAGAAGCTTTGTGAAGGAAGTACTAGCAATGCATATCCTAATGAGTTGAGTTTTTGCCACATCTTCTATGTGCCCATATCATAGCTCTCCACAAAATTTTAGCCCCATCTAACAATCCATGAGACCTCACCATCCAATCTTTGTTTCTGGTAATATTTTCAGTTTGTGAAGCAACTATATTTTATATTGCTTTTATAATTGCTGAAAATTTACCAGGACATGACCCTGCCCATAGAAACTCCCTCCACCAAATTTTAGCTCATTTAATTTAACCACTTTCCCTCAATATTTTTCCTAATTTTCTGTTCAGTGGAGAGCATTGTGAAGGAAGCACCATTTTTATATATCCAAATGGCATGAAATTTATACAGTGACTTCATATCCCAAATTATCACCCTCTTCCAAATTGCAGCCCAATCAAATGATCTATGTGAGCCCAGGTTCAATTTCTATTTTATGGCCAGATTGGCACATTGCAAAGCGAGTGCTATCTAGACCCGTCCTATTACCCTCAAACTTTTTGGGCACTCTTACATACCCAAATCATTGCCACATGATAATATTCAGCTCCATTTTCTTAGTAAATCTTCCTCAGCAAATTTCCAAAGTTTTTATCCAGAGAGAAGCTTTGTGAAGTAAGTACCAGCTAGGCTTATGCAAATGATCTTATATTTTCAAGATCTTCCATATGCTCAATGAATTACTCTCCAAAAAAATTGAGCTCTATCAAATAAACCATGTGAGCTCATCATCCAATCTTTTATTCTTGTCATATTTTCAGTTTGTGAAGCAACTATATTATATATTGCTTCATTATTTCTAAAAATTTACCAGGGCATGACCATACCTGTGTAACTTACCTACACCAAATTTTAGCTCATTTCGTTTATCCAATTTCTCTCACTAATTTTCCCAAGTTTCTGTCCAGAGAAGAGCATTGTGAAGGAAGTACCACTTTGGCATGTCCAAATGGTATCAATTTTCTACACTGCTTTTCTATGCCCAAATAACCATCCTCCATCAAATTTCAGCTCAATCCATTTATTATTTTGAGCCCAGCTTCAACATTCATATTTCTGTCCTGTGTGGTACTTTGCAAAGCAAGTGCCACCTAGGCTCCTCCATTTCATATGAAAATTTGTGAAGATAGTCTTCTTAGTAGATGACCATCCTCAGCCAATACTCACGCCCATTCTCCATGTGCATTTCCCGTACCGCTAATCAAACAATTGGCTGCTAGTTCATGGTTGAGCATAGTTTGGTCTCCTCATGAGATTCTTCTGTTGTCATTTTCTTCCTAGCACCTACCTGGGGAGTGCCCAACCCACTAGACATGCCTAAGCCACCCAGAACACATGGCAACACCACGGTCACGCGGTGACCACGCGGCGGGCATACGAGTTTACGCGCTCTGGAGTTTGGGCCCTCGGCCACCGTCCAAACCACGACATATCGCCACCAAACCATATATTTCTGATTAAATAGATACTTATGTAACTAGAAATGATTTTTGGGAAAAATAAAGAGCAAACTATAAGGCAGCTGTAGTTCAAATTTGACCCGTTTCCAACTGAATCGGCAGGAATTTGTCTTTTTCACGAGAGGTGGATAAAAGATTTGGACATTCAACCATTTAGTCAATTGTGCATTAAATATGGCCTAGTATTTTAGAAAATTGATTTGGTACAATTTTGCAACAAATATATGGTAGGTCCTTCACAAAAAAATAATTTTGGGCTCTCGAAAAATGGAAAATGAAATTTCCGTCAAAAGAAAATGAAAACTTTCATAGGCAACATTATTTGCCATTCCAAGATGCACCCTTGTGCATAATATTAGATCATTTGAACAAACTATGCCATGAATGTGGCCATAAGATTGATCATTTGGCTTGAAAGTCATGAATCTTCACACATGATAGCTCGTTTCTGAGAACATTTTTTTAAAAGAATTGCCATATTACAAGTTTATTATTTTTCATGGTAACTTGGTCACATATAATGACACAATGCGAAGGTTTTCCAATTTTTTTATTTTTTATTTTTCATGCCCATTTCAAAATACGGTCATAACGGCGGGCATGACTGTTCCTAGCTAGTGGTTGAATATTGGAAAACTTTTGGTGTTTCTATGATTAAATAGATACTTATGTACCTAAAAATGATTTTTAGAAAAAATAAAGAGCAAACTATAAGGCAGCTGCAGTTCAAATTTGACCCGTTTCCAACTGAATCGGTGGGAATTTGTCTTTTTCACGAGAGGTGGATAAAAACTTTTGACACCCAAACATTTAGTCAATTGTAATTTAAATATGGCCTAATATTTTAGAAAATGATTTGGTCCAATTTTGCAACAAATATATGGTAGGTCCTTCACAAAAAAACTCATCTTGGGCACTCGAAAAATGGAAAATAAATTTTTCATCCAAAGAAAATGAAAACTTCCTTAGGTAACACTGTTTGCCATTCCAAGATGCACCCTTGTGCACAATATGAGACCATGTGAACAAACTATGCCATGAATATGGCCATAAGATTGATCATTTGGCTTGAAAGACATGAATCTTCACACATGATAGCTCATTTTTTAGAACACTTTTTTAAAATAATTACCGTATTACAAATTTATTATTTTTCCTGGTAACTCGATCGCATATAATGACATAATGCGAAGGTTTTCTAATTTTTTTTTTTGAATTTTTCATGCCCATTTCAAAATGCGGTCGAAACGGCGGGCATGACCGTTCCTAGCTAGTGGTTGAATATTGGAAAACTTTTGATGTTTCTCTAATTAAATAGATAATTATATACCTAGAAATGATTTTTGGAAAAAATAAAGAGCAAACTATAAGGCAGCTGCAGTTCAAATTTGACCCGTTTCCAGCTGAATCGGCGGAAATTTGTCTTTTTCACGAGAGGTGGATAAAAACATTTAACACCCAACCATTTGGTCAATTGTACATTAAATATGTCCTAATATTTTAGAAAAATGATTTGGTCCAATTTTGCAACAAATATATGGTAGGTCCTTCACACAAAAAACTCATTTTGGGCACTAAAAAAATTGAAAATTAATTTTTCATCCAAGGAAAATGAAAACTTCCATAGGCAACATTGTTTGTCATTCCAAGATGCACCCTTGTGCACAATATGGGATCATTTTTTTTTTATTTTTTATGTGAAAAAGTAGAAGAAAAACAAAAGAAAAACACAATTATATGTGCTCTATTCTCTTTGTGGAATTCGTTGTCACACGGATCGATGACATGGCGCCCATCCATCCATCCATCTCTCCATCCGACATCCATCTATCTAGAGAAAAGAAAAGAAAAAGAAAATTAAAAAGAAAACCCCACCCGCAGCCAGCTACCCCAACCCTAACTCAGATCCTTGACACCCTCCTCCCATCGCACTCCTCCTCCCCCCATCTCCTCGCCGCCGCCACCGACGGCGCTCGACCTTCCCCTTGATCCTTGTCTCCAAGCCACCCTTTCCCTCCCTCAGATCTCGATCTGCCGCCGTCCGCCTCCGCGCGGCCTCCACCTCCAGCCTCCATGTGCACCCCGTCCTCCTCGCCCACCTCCGCGTGGCCTCCACCTCCAGCACCACCCTCGCCTTCCAGTCCCCCACGCCACAGCTCGCCCTCGTGTCTCAGCCCTCCACGGTCGGCTTCGACTCCCTCCTCGAGCGCTGGTCTCTGTCCCAACCTCATCTTAGGCGGCCCCTTCCAAGGATTTTTAGTCGGTAACGGCTGGCGGCCCGGTGCGCCAGCGATGGGAACGGGCTTTCTGTAACTGAAATCAAGGAAATTTCTTTTCGCGGGATGTTCTACTTCTTCGAGTCGCGGGGCAAGGAGGAGGACCCCATGGTGATCTAGCTCACCGGCAGCCCCGGCTGCAGCAGCGAGCTCACCGTCTTCTACGAGAACGGGCCCTTCACCATTGCCAACAACATGTCGCTCGTCTAGAACAAGTTCGGGTGGGACAAGGTAGCCAATTAAAACCAACCAGTCAATCTCATCCCCTTTAATTACCATGCGCTTTATTAATCTTCGAAATAATGCTTTGTGCGTTTCGTCAAGAAAGGAAGAAACCGAATGCTTCGCTCACCTTGCACGTAACCGCTACAAAATTAGTCACCTGAATTTTTGTAAATCTGAAATTGTCACCTAATTTTGGGTGAAAGCAACTGCTATGAAGTCTGAACTGAAGTGTTCTTCCTGTGCCTGACTAGTGGTTCATAATTTAGTAACTATATATATATCCATGGGCCATGGTTAGATTAATGGTGATGAGAAGGTCAGTTTGAGGTCTTTGGGCCGCAGACAAACATCAAGCTCCTGGATTATGTCAACTATTATTACTCTAAAACTCTTTGTTCTGAGACTGGTCTCTGGTTTAATCTACCTCCTCCTGTGTTGATGGTACTTGCTGCCTGAAGATCTCGAACATCATATTCGTTGATCAACCCACCGGGATTGGGTTCAGCTACAGCTCCGATGATCGCGATACCCGTCACGATGAGGCACGAGTCCGTAATGACATGTAGGACTTTCTCCAGGTACTGTTTTTGGTCCAACATGCAGTTTACTTCTTCTGTACTTTAAATTCATTCAATAAGGAGCAAGATATGCTAAAATATCCTCTAGTGTAAGATAATCATCGTATAACAACATATAACAACAATAAATAATATCAGGGCACTCTTTTTATTTATAGTAGCTTGGTAGTATCAGGTAATAATAATATGCTCATATATAGTGCAGTTCTACTTTCTTAAGGCACAATAATTCCGTTACGACTAGATACTCCCACCGGAGCATAACCCATCTTTTCTTCTGATTAAGTGCATTACAAGATGTTTTTCGTACTTTCTGCATTTAGTGCTAGCTATTCCTGCACCCCTTAATCCACCAGAACAACAAATATGTATCCCATCCACCTCTTTTGGCCAACTGTCCCAAGACTTACGTAGGTACCCTCCTACTGATCCGGACATGCTTGATATGTTGCTCTTGAACTGAATCATGTAACAGTTCTAAAGTCCGATTATTCAGATTTTGCTGACTTGATCGAAAACAAAGAAGTACTATGTAGTAATTATCTGTTCTTCACTCCCATTTCTAGTCTTCTTCAAGAAGCACTCAGAATTTGTAAAGCACGACTTATTTATAACTGGAGAATCCTACATTCCAGCATTTGCAAGCCGAGTTCACCTGGGAAGCTCATGTCGTGGCTAGATCCGACAGGAACTCCCTCCCTCCCACCTCACGCCTGAAACCCTAACCTTGCACGGGCATGGCCGGGGAGCGAGCTCGGGATCCATAGCACAACAAGGTACACATCCCTCCTACTCCCCCTTCTCTTCTTCCTCTCGTCTCGCCCAATCTGATCCGTGCGTGCATTTTATTGCAGGTTCGTGAAGAGGGCCGATGTGGTTTTGTGAAGGAAGGGGCTGGACGGCTCCTCGGGCAGCTCCTCGTCATGGGCGGTGCCATCATCGGCAGGGCCGTTTCTTCTTCGAATCACCACGCACACGCGTCTTGTTTGTTGCTAATCAACAAGTGATTTGGGTGATTTTGGGTTGCTGTTAGTTTTGCTTCTGCAATTTAATGCTGTCAATGCTCTTTCCCGTTTGGTGGATCAACTAATTGCTTACAAATCCAGCAGGCACGAATGCTTAATTTTACAGATTTGTTTGACTAACTTCCTCAAATCTAGCTCCGTGTCTGTTTGTTGGATGTGGATCAAGTCTCCCTTTGTCGATGAGTTCTAGATTCCAGTTCACCATCTTTCGCTGATGAATGAATGTGTTAGAAGTAGAACATGATTTGTTGCATTGGTGGTTACTGTATACATTTTCTGATTGGTCAATCAGCTAGTTAGCTACAGTATACCTTGATCATTTTCTGATTGGTCAATCAGCTAGTTAGCTACAGTATACCTTGATCAGGGAATGTCGATGGTCAAAGAATTAGCGTCCATTCTACAGATCTTAACCTATGGTTCTTGGATAGGTCCCTTTTTGAACCCTTTTTTATCTGAATCCCATGAAGAAGTAAATGTGCCTAGTTTCTTTAACAGGCATGCTATCTTATTAAATCAGGGGGAAATTAATGCCTGGATAGGTGTTTTCTTTTGTGAAGTCAGTGGATGTTGATCAAGTCCCCCTTTGTTGGCATCCTACCGCCAGGCCATCGTCAGTGAGTGCCCTCCCTCCCTCCCTTCCTCTCTATAGAAACACTCGCTGGGTGCTTCCCTTGCCCCTGGCAATGTCAATGAATCACAGTGGTACTGTAGGCACCGAGGAAATTGTGGCATGTTGTTTAATTTGTTTATTCGTTTGTTGCAGTCTGTGCACTGTTGTGGTGAAACTCTAGTGTTTTTGCAGCCTACAAGTACGTATGGGCACTGATTTGTAGAAGTATTTGAGTTGACATCTTTGTTGGTTTAGATAGTACAGAATTTGTGAAGGGTGGTTGATTTGCTTCTGGTTTATGAAATAGAGCTAACTATAGTAATGCATGAATGAGAATATGCTTGTAACTGGTGATAGATATGTTCTGCTGACTAGCTTTGCAGTTTGCCACATTTGTGATGTAAATGCCCCTAAATGATGATATCTTAGCAAGTGCTTTCTCTGATGTTTAACCTTGCTACTATCATCTATAAGTATTGCCGTTGATTTTGGTATATGAGCACTAGTGTTTCCTGCTTACAGCAAGCTATGTATTGTACATGTGTCCACTTTACCTGTGTAAATAGTTTGTTTCATACCTAGTAACATGTTTCCTCATAATGAATTATTCGTGCCATGCGAAACATTGCTGCTATCCTGTGTGGAAATGGCTTAAATGGCTTAATGTTGTAGAAACCATGTTTTCTGAACAACTATAGTTGCTTTCAAAAGCTACAATTAATTGGAGAGGGTTCCTTATTATTTGCTCTCTTTAATTGTTTTTGCAGTATTGGTTGTGACGTCGACGGAGAACTAAACCTGGCTGCCACACTCCGCAACATCAACAGGTACTACCTGAGCTAGTGATGTTTGATTGCATGCGCTGCCTACAATTACTAGGTCATATTAGTTGAATGGGTGGTAGTAGAATAGTAGTTTCTTCAGATTGATCTATCTGGATAACAACGGCAATTTAGTTTGTCCAGGATAATTATTTGTACAGAATTTTTTGTACTTGTACACACAAAATAGATAGAGGTGACGTGTGGTTATATTCTGTCTGTTTTGATCTTAACTAGCTATTCGTTGTGGTTGTTACTGTTACATGTACATATGCTTCAGGATTAAGTCCCTAGCTGCCTTGTATATTTGTTTTTAGTTTGTTTCTAACTCTTTTGGTTTATTGTTAGATTCCTTCGTTCAGACTCTACGAATATACCCGAAAATGGTTTTTCCTCTCACTTACAAGAGCTCTAGCCTAGAAGTGAAGTAGGAATTATATTTGAAGTTCAAAGCCGTGTAGCAAAGAGTTGTATTTTTGTTTATGTGTAATAGACTGTAAATATTGTAATAGACTATGTACGGATTATAGTAGACTTATTTAGTGTTCTTTGATGAACTACATTTGTTATGTTCTGTTTGAAATAATGATTATGTGATTTGAAAAAATCAGTGAAATGGAAACCTGACTCGTGGGACCAACTTATGAAAATAATCTGAGCAATTTTGAAATTTCTGTCATGTGGGTCCAATGTGTGGTAGTATGACAAGTGGGACCCATCTGATTGGTGGGTCCTGCTCCAAAATATAATAGCCCAAACAATGTTAAAAGGCCATGACCCAGAAATAATAAGGCTGAATTATTGGGTCAAGCCCATATATCAAACCAAAGTTAAAGAGAAAAAACATATTAAATGGGCTGAATTGTTGGGCTAGGCCCATGTAGAACAGCGAACTGGACCGGGCTGATTCTAATCAACGACCTTTTCATTTGGTCGCAATTTTTCCATGTCACTTGCCACGTCGGATCCTACGTGGCCTGGGCAGGCTACCAGCGACCAAAGCAATTGGTTGTAGGATCAAGGACCTTATCACAAAGAAGGTCGTTAATTTCCATTAAAGACGGTCAGCTTTTGACCATCTATTTTTGGTCACAAAAAGGTCGCAAATGAAAAACAATGACCATTCAGCGACCAATAGTGATGGTCGCAAGTTGACATATTTCTTGTAGTGACGTCTTACCCATCTCCGGGGCGTTCCAGTTTGGGGCCTCGCCGTTGACCACCGGCCTTGGTGCGCTCTGCACGGTGTGGTCAACATGGTCAACAAACAAGAGTCATCGGAAGATGACTCTACGTGGAGAGGCTGACAGTGGGGACGCACCACGCCCATGGACCCATGCATGCAACTGCTTCCTTTTTACCCTAAAAAATAATGTTTTCTCCCCCTGACAGCTGGGACCCACCAGCTACATCTTCGCACGCAAGAAAGTGCGTCCTTATTACGGGCAAAAAAATGATTCTTCCCCCTGACAGCTGGGATCCACCAGGTATATCTTCGCACGCAAGGAAGTGCGTCCTTGTCCTCCCTGACAGCTGGGACCCACCCGGTCGAGGCGTACGTAGCATTTTCTGTCTGGTCGCGAACATGTACGTACATACTGGTCGATCGGTCTCTCTATAACGATGAACCGTGGCCGAGCAAGCAGCGGCACGTGTAGTAGTAGAGCCCCCAATGCAGTCCCTTCTAAACCGTGTACACGTACGTCCAGCCACATGCCAAAAAATATGGCCACGTATGTACATATGAGCGGGGTCTTGAACGCCTACTCACGCATACGTACGGCCAGGGCTCGTGTACATGGAGAGGCAACGGATGGCAGCAACGACGTCCTGTTCATCGGAAGCCAACCGGCTGGGTCAGAACGGAGAAACTGCGTCGTGTTCATGGGGAGGCAACGGAATGCGTCGTGTTCATCGGGAGGCAACGGAATACACCGTGTTCATCCGGAGTCAGCCGGATTGGACGGAACAGCTGAAATGAGGTCTAGCGTATCGCAGAACGAAGGAAACGGGCCTTCTGTTCGACCTCGTACGGTCGAAACGGGGTCCTTTTCATCGGGAATGGTCTAGCGTACCGTAAAATGGAGGAAACTGACTTCTGTTCGAGTGTCTATGGTCGAAGCGGGGTCCTATTGATCGGGAGGGGGTGTGGTGTACCGCAAAACGGAGGAAATGGACTTCTATTGGAGCGCCTACGGTCGAAATGGGGTCTTGTTCATCCACCGTCTACTGCCTCGCTCCAGCCTCCACGGGCTACTGTTCATCCACCGTCGACCTCCTCCATCCTCCACCAGCTATTCTTCATCCACGGGCTACTGTTCATCCAGCCTCCACCGGCTACTGTTCATAGAGCCTCCACGGGGGTCCTGTTCATCCACCCCCAACCTGCTGGGGTGCGGCGGCCTCCTCGGGGTCCTGTTCATCCAGCGGCAATGGCCTACTACCACGGGGTCCTGTTTATCCACCACCACCTGGAACTGTTCATCCACAGCCAACCAACTGGCTCAACTCACCACGTCTCGACTCATTCTATGTACCACGTGCACGGTACCAACGGTCACTGTTCATCGAGAGGCAACCAACACCGGCTAGCTACATCTCGCACGGGGGCTCGATCGGCTTCAGTAAGTAGCAGCAGTGATCGATCGCTCAGTTCAGTTAGCATCATTAGCGAAGGAATCGCTCGGGTTCAGTCAGCAGCGAATGAATCGCTCGGGTTCAGTTAACAGCCAAGGGACCGATCGCTCTGGTTCAGTAACATAAGTAGCAGTGTGATCGCTCGAGTTCAGTTAGAGCCCAACGCCTCGCACACACGCGCATACACGAGAGAAACGCGCAAACCACAATGCATCGCTCGGCCCCGACCACACACCGTAACCGGGAACTCCTCGATATTTTCCTCGCCCTCGCTTCTACCATGATTTTTTCCATCATGGACGGCCCAAAGAATGTCATGCAGCTGCGTCTCCAGCCCGCCCAGGAAGAAAAGCCCATTTTCTATCATGATTTTTTGTCATAGAAGTAGGATCCCACCACATCTATGATGATACCGGGTTTTGTCACAATTATCATCATAGAAGTGTCATAAGCATGACAAAAAAAATTTCGTTAGGCCCAAAATGTCACGGATGTGTCTTTTTTTTGTAGTGTGAGTCTGATCAGCTTTGCGTTGAAGGAGAATAGGGTGAAGAGAGTTTATCTTCCATGTTAAGTTACAGCCCCTCCAACCAGACGTAGCTCTTTGGCAGAAGAGTGAACTGGTCTACCAAATCTTTCTATCGCCATCGAGCACCACTGGTTATATTTCCTTCACTGCAATTCTTTCAGCAGTTTTTATACGTGCTCTATGCTGATAGTTTTTCTGGTCATTTCATTCTGCAGTCTACCTCATATATCATCTTATTCATCGTGTCGCATTCTCACAACTTGTATTTACTCATAACCATCATTCTTCTCTGTTTACCTATGTAATCATTGCACTGTTTTGTTTCTCTATATGCGCCATGTTGTGTCTTGTTCTACTGCATCTATTTGCATGCTGCATCACTCTCATCGTAGTTAAACCAATCATATCCCATACTCGTACTGTCATTACATCTTTCATCGAGGAGTATGCTTCTGACGAAGAAGATTCATTCTGCTCATTTCATTCACTACTCTATTCCGCTGCTGTGATTGGGATAAGTTTCAATACTTTCGAAAGAAATTTTGAATCTCTCATTCACCCCCCCTCTGATTGATATACTCTCAGTCCTAACACTTTCCCTTCAAAGATAAAGGGAAGACCATCCTCTTGACTTCATCTCCGGGTAAACCTGCAAACTTAAATAATACACAAACTTCATCCACAAAGATTAGATGCATATCAGGATGTAATGTCCCATCTCCTGCATAAGGATTAGCTAGCAGTTTCTCTATCATACCCAAAGGAATTTCATAATAAATATTTTCAGTAGGTGCAGTAGGTTGAGGAGCAACTCTTTGCTCTTCCGGTCGAGGTGAAGATACCCCGAACAAGCCTCTCAAAGGATTATTTTCCATAGTGACAAGTGATAGTAAATTTCAGCGCATAATATAAAGTTTTCCTTACCAAATTCCACTCAGTAAAGGCGCTTCACTCCCCGGCAACGGCGCCAGAAAATAGTCTTGATAACCCACAAGTATAGGGGATCTATCATAGTCCTTTCGATAAGTAAGAGTGTTGAACCCAACGAGGAGCAGAAGGAAATGACAAGCGGTTTTCAGCAAGGTATTTTCTGTAGGCACTGAAATTATCGGTAACAGATAGTTTTGTGATAAGATAATTCATAACGGGGTAACAAGTGACAAGTGTAACAAAGGTGCAGCAAGGTGGCCCAATCCTTTTTATAGCAAAGGATAAGCCTGGGCAAACTCTTATATAAAGCAAAGCACTCCCGAGGACACATGGGAATTGTCGTCAAGTTAGTTTTCATCATGCTCATACGATTCACGTTCGCTACTTTGATAATTTGATATGTTGGTGGACCGGTGCTTTCGTGCTATCCTTACTTGGACAAGCCTCCCACTTATGATTAACCCCTCTCGCAAGCATCCGCAACTACGAAAGAAGAATTTAGATAAATCTAACCATAGCATGAAACATGTGGATCCAAATCAGCCCCTTACGAAGCAAAGCATAAACTAGGGTTTAAGATTCTGTCACTCTAGCAACCCATCATCTACTTATTACTTCCCAATGCCTCCCCCTAGGCCCATATCATGGTGAAGTGTCATGTAGTCGACGTTCACATAACACCACTAGAGGAAAGACAACATACATCTCATCAAAATATCGAACGAATACCAAATTCACATGATTACTTATAACAAGACTTCTCCCATGTCCTCAGGAACAAACATAACTACTCAAAAAGCATGTTCATGTTCAAGATCAGAGGGGTAATAAATATCATTAAGGATCTGAACATATGATCTTCCACTAAGTAAACCAAATGGCATCAACTACAAGGAGTAATCAACACTACTAGCAACCCACAGGTACTAATCTGAGGTTCTAAGGCAAAGATTGAATACAAGAGATGAACTAGGGTTTGAGAGGAGATGGTGCTGGTGAAGATGTTGATGAAGATTGACCCTCCCATGATGCGAGGATCATTGGTGATGACGGTGGCTTCGGTTTCCCTCTCCCGGAGGGAAGTTTCCCCGGAAGAATAGCTCCGCCAGAGCCCTAGATTGCTTCTGCCTAGGTTCCACCTCGAGACAGCGGCGCTTCTTCCCAAAAGCTTCCTTCTTATTTTTTCTATGTCAAAACCCTCCATACAGAAGAAGATGGGCACCAGACGATGGCCAGGGGGCCCACAAGCCCTGGGGGCGCGCCCTTGGGGGTAGGGCGTGCCCCCAGGCTTGTGGCCACCTGGTGGCTCCCCTGTTGTAGTTTCTTTGCCAAATATTTTTTATATATTCAAAAACAATTCTCCGTAGAGTTTCAGGACATTTTGAGTTGTGCAGAATAGTTATCTCAGATTTTCTCCTTTCCGGTCCAGAATTCCAACTGCTGGCATTCACCCTCTTCATGTAAATCTTGTAAAATAAGAGAGAAAAGGCATAAGTATTGTACCATAATGTGAAATAACAATCCATAATGCAATCAATATCAACATAAAAACATGATGCAAAATGGACGTATTAGCAACCTCAATTCCATTTTTTGTACTTTTCTTTTATAGACTAAACTAGTGATAAAACAAGAAACTAAAAGATTCAATTGCAAGATCTAAAGATATACCTTCAAGCACTCACCTCCCTGGCAATGACACTAGAAAAGAGCTTGATGTCTACTACACAACCATTCTTCTTGTAGACTCATGTTGGGCCTCCAAGCGCAGAGTTTTGTAGGATAGTAGAAAATTTCCCTCAAGTGGATGACCTAAGATTTATCAATCCGTGGGAGCCGTAGGATGAATATGGTCTCTCTCAAACAACCCTGAAACCAAATAACAAAGAGTCTCTTGTGTCCCCAACACACTCAATACAATGATAAATTATATAGGTGCACTAGCTCGGCGAAGAGATGGTGATACAAGTGTAATATGGATAGTAGATATAGGTTTTTGTAATCTGAAAATATAAAAACAGCAAGGTAGCAAGTAGCAAAAGTGAGCAAAACGGTATTGCAATGCCTAGAAACAAGGCCTAGGGTTCATACTTTCACTAGTGCAAAGTCTCTCAACAATGAAAACATAATTGGATCATATAACACTCCCTCCACATGCAACAAAGACTCACTCCAAATTTCTATCAGAGAACATAGGACGAAAACGTGCATCAACTCCTATGCATAGATTACCCCAATGTCACCTCGGGTATCCATATGCAAGACATACATCAAGTGTTCTCAAATCCAATATTCAATCCAACATAACGAAACCTCAAAGAGAAAGACTCGATTCATCACAATAAGGTAGAGAGGGAAGAACACCATAAGAACTGAATATATTAACAAAGCTCGCGGTACATCAACATCATGCCAAATCAAGAACACGAGAGAGAGAGATCAAACACATAGCTACTAGTACATAACCTCAGCCCCGAGGGTGAACTACTCCCTCCTAATCATGGTGGCCGCCGGGATGATGAAGATGGCCTTCGGTGATGATTTCCCCCTCCGCCAGGGTGCCGGAACGGAGTCACGATTGGTTTTTTGTGGCTACAGAGGCTTGCGGCAGCGGAACTTCTCATCAAGGGTTCTTTTCGGGGGTTTTGGTATTTATAGGAATTTTTGGCGTCGGTCTGACGTCAAGGGGGTGCACGACGGGCCCACAAGCTCGGGAGGCGCGCCCTAGGGGGTGGGCGCGCCCCCCAGGCTTGTGGCCTCCTCGGTCACCTCCTGGTCCAGCTCCGGTGCTTCGGGGGGTCTCTTTGGGTCCATAAAAAATCACCGTAAATTTTCAGCCATGTGACGCCCCCGGCTCAATCGTGCACTAATCATACACGCAAATGCACACGATCAAGCCTAAGGACACACGGGAAGATATCACAACACAACTCTAAAACATAAATAAAGTCATACATGCTTTATATTACAAGCCAGGGCCTCGAGGGCTCGAATACATAGCTCGATGGCATACAAGCGTCAGCGGAAGCATCAGATATCTGAGTACAGATATAAAAGAGAAACAGAAAGGCCTTTAGGAAGGCGTGGAAAAATAAAACACTACGATCAAAAGGCGCAGGCCTCCTGCCTGGGACCCTCCGAACCTACTCCTGGTCGTCAGCCAACTCGTAGTAGTATCCTCCCTTGGGGTAGAAGTAGCGATCGTCGTCAGAGGCAGCTGTAACCGGGGCTCCGTCATATGGTCACGACAAACTGATATGGGAGAAAAGAAAACAAAGCAACCGTGAGTACTCTGAAGTACTCAGCAAGCACGGATCTACACTACATATGCAACATTATCAAAGAGAGGCTGTATATGTGGACTGGGCTGGAGAAATGCCAGAATAGAGAGAAGGCCTAGTCCTATCGAAGACTAGCATCTTCAGCGGTCTTGCAGCAATAGAGGAGAGTAGAACAATACAATATAATGTAGCAGTAATTGTAGGGTAACGCAGCAGAAAACAAAAAAATTCCGACCTACGCACCAGCCCAGGATCACTATGGAGACTGCATACAAGGTTTTGATCTTTTTCGTTACCGACTCGTAGCGCAGCGGAAGTAGAGTCGATGACGATCGGTGGTGCAGATCCCCGCAGCTAGGATTTACAACCTTACAACCGCGAGGATGTATACGCTCGTCTTCCCTTCGGACAGCCCTCTGGGAGGCGGTCGAACAGTCCCCCTGACGGTGTCGCGGACAGCCCTTCGGGAGGACCTTCGAAACTCGAACGGTCACTCGGACAGCCCTTCGGGAGGACTCACAGAACTTGGACCGTCACTTGGACAGCCCTTCGGGAGGCACTCACGAACAGCCCCTCGGGTACTAAGATCGAAACTACGACCTCTCTACAGAGTTGCACACATACGGTGTCATCTATCCGGCAGGGCTTCACCGTGCAGAACTAGTTCCCACCGGAACCCAGACAGCCTTTCGGCTCTATGAAACTCTTTTCGTGGGAGGGAGAGAGAAGCCAGATCATTGCATGGCACTTGTATGTGAGAAGGGATGAATTTTGTGGGCAGCCCACTCTCCTCTATTTATAGGAAAGCCAAGGGGTAAAGTTGGCATTCACAAATACCAAAAGTACCCCCACTTTATGTCATTTACATAAAGAATAAAGCAAAAAGGAGTGCCATGTGGAGCTCCATGGAGATCCACCCTCCATGGCCGGCCACCCCTTGGGGGGGCCCCCCCAAGGGGGCTTCCTTAGTGCCCAAGGCTTCTAGAAGCCTTTTGGGAAATTTCCCAAAAGGTGCTTTCCATAAAAAATCCCAAAAAGCACTTTCACTATTCACGACGACATTTTTCAGCGTCCGTTTGAACTGAAAATATTTATGTGGGTTTAGAACATTTCCAGTACCCACTAAAATAATTTTCAATGCGTTCTGGAACAATTCCAGTTTAGTGATTTCATCTGCGAAAAGCATCTGAAGCGGTTTCGGCAGCTCCGGAACATTTCCGGTTTTCATCTCCGAAAATTCCAGAAAGTTTAAAGAATGATTCTGGCACCCTCCAAGAATTATCAGGCATGTCCCGAAATCAATTTGGCTTTATGGTATCCTCTGAAACAACTTTTCAGTATCACCGGAACTCATCCGGTAACCTCTCTCGTCGGAACTTTTCCGCTGTCTCCGGAAAACTTCTTCCGAAAACTTTCTCTCAGACTCCCTGTCTAGTATTCAGCAGATAGATGACCCTTAAGCGTGTGACCCTATAGGTTTGGTGAAGTATAGACATGACCCGGAACCCCTTCCGATCAATGATCAACATCGGAGCCGTGGACACCCATATTGACCCCTATACCCACACGAATGAATATTCGAGTGAACCTCCTGTTGCCGTGTGCTATTCCTGTTGCTTCGCGATATGTTACAAATACCCGAGGTGAGACATGATGGCATCCTCGTGGGTCAACAACTTGTCCACTATGCCAGTTACCTCGTTACCGGTATTTGTTCTCTTTTCTCGTTCCCGTGTTCCGGCATCCCCGTGATCAAATCACAAAGTGTCTGGCCGGACGATGATGGATACCGTATCACCGAGAGGGCCCAGAGATATCTCTCCATCGTCGGAGGTGCAAATCCCAATCTCGAGCTATCAAGTTACTTGACACACTTTTCCATGAACCCGTAAGCCGCCGTAATAGCCACCCATTTACGGATGACGTTTAACAAACCCCAAAGTTCATGAATCAAGCATGAAGAAACTCGATACTCTCATGGTCTGAGGAATCATGCAAACGTTAACCATCTCTGTGTTATTAACCATTAACTTGTGACGAATGAATCTCATAGCATAACATCAATCGGGTCGATTCAACACAAATGTTCTTCTAACACTGTGCCCTCAAAGTTGCTGGCATAGACATGCCCATGATCAGGAAAACAGAACCATCATGCAACACTTGAGCTAGTCTTAGAGGCCAGACTAGGAATACATTTTCCTGTTTATTATCCCACACGTGCATATGAGTCTTCCTCCAAGCCTCGTTTTATTTGCAGACTCGAGAATCATTGCAGTTATAGCATGGAACATAAACCTAATTATGAACAGGGAGATAATCAATAACATTTATTATTGCCTCTAGGGCATATCTCCTACAGACTCCCACTTGCACTAGAGTCAATAATCTAGTTAATGCTAATGCACTTTACACCTGTGGCACACCGGTGTAAATATGCTTCGCTTGTGCTATAGCCTGAATGTCCAACGGATCTGACGACTTCAGCTCCGTGTGTATCTTTTCATATCCTCGCGTTTTCACGCTTTCACAAAAGTCATATTTTGTGTGGACTTGGCTTGGTATGTATGCGAATCACAGGTCGAACCTGGATTCCTCAGACTGAGTTATGGAGTAACTACTTGCAGTAGTGTCCCATTGACAAAAGCCATCTCGGAACCATACTAAGTTCATGAATGAACTATATGATTCAACATCTTCTTTGTCGCTTTAAAAGCGGCAACATACTTTGCCTCTGTTATAGAATTCGCCACAGTAACTTGTTTGGAACAATTTCCAACTATCGTGCCACCATATTGTGTATTGCACAAAACCATTAACTTTAATCAAAAATCACGTGGAGCATTGATGAAGACTGTATCGATGTAATTACTTACAACGAGCACTTCATAATCTCTTCTTGCGAGAAAACATGTCATCAGTACTACTCTAGTACTCAATGACATCTTTCACTGTTGTCCCATGATCAGTACTTTGATCACTTTGGTATCCATACTCGCAACATCTTTGGAGTATTGGACATATCTGGTTGTTTTACATACCATGGAATCCATGATTAATCCAAACACAAGAGTGTGTGGAATCTCCATCATGTATATTGCTCATCAGTGTTTTGGGACACCGAGTCTTGCAAAAACTCTTTCCAATTGACTTCGGCAAGAATCACTCCTTGACGTTTTTTATGCTAAAAGGTTTTAGCATTTTGTCAATATGTATCTTTGCTCAGCCCCATTAGGTAAATCTATCTCCATAGATCATCATGCCTAATATAAAGGCTATTTAGCACAAGCACTTCATCAAAAAACTATTTTTAAATGAAGTCCTAATTCGTGTCAAGAAATTTATTTCCAATTAACAATGTGTCAAGCACACAACGTTTCTAGAAATATTATTATGCTCCCACTTACTTTCTTGAATCACAAGCATCTTCGTTACCCATTGATGAAGTCAAAACCCTTTTAACCATTTCATCAAAACACGAAGATTCCAACTCCATTTTGCTCTCTTCTGTCCATCGCTGGAACTCTGAAGTTTGCATACTTACTAGCATCCTCTGGACTGACAAAATACCTTGGACTGTAACACATGCAAGTCCTTGGTTTTATTTCCATCATATGGAAATCCTATTGTCATCCATGTTTCATATCTCATGACAGAAATATGTATTAATTGCTAGTTCAACCTGAATCGACTTTAAGCAACGCTACGGTGAAACAACCTCATCGTAGTCAACTCCTTGAACTTGTTATTTCAACAAGTCGAGCTTTATGGATAAAACATTTTTATCCGTATCAGTTTTAAGTTCCATAAAATTCGTTAGACTCTAAGTCTTCCGAAAGGTGTATCAAGATTTTAATCTTGAAGCATTTATATGGAAACTATCTCGGATTGTATTGGCATTTAGCCAATTCCGGAGTCAGGGCCCATCAACGCTTCCTTGTGTATCGTAGGTATACTGTTGTCTAACAACAATGTCTCGTCTGCGCACCTGAGAGGTTTGCACGAGCCTTGCCTACGTGGTTCAGCTGCAAGTTCGACTGAAGTCCGTACATTTTATTGTAGAGACTTCCGTATCAGTCATAGTAGGAAACTCTGGAATTACTT
This sequence comes from Thinopyrum elongatum, assembly GCA_011799875.1. Taxonomy (NCBI): domain Eukaryota; kingdom Viridiplantae; phylum Streptophyta; class Magnoliopsida; order Poales; family Poaceae; genus Thinopyrum; species Thinopyrum elongatum. The sequence goes on along the minus strand of CM022299.1, from coordinate 641,408,975 downwards.
CCAAGGTCTCTTTCCTTTGACCTGTTGACAGAGATACTGGTTATCTCTTCGACTTGCATTATTCTCCCACTCACCTTTTTGAAAGAACCATTTTCTTCAAAAAGCATACCGTTCGTTGTGGCAAACCTATTTTCCTCGGTATAGTGAGGGAGGAATACCCAATTGCTTGGGATAACCTACAAAGTAGCACTTGCCTGATTTGGAATAGGTTTGTAACCTTTTACACAAGCCCCATATTCCAAATGTTTAAGAAAAGATATAACATGGTTGGGCATACCATACCATGGCGTCATTTCAACAGACCTGATGGAGCTCTTTTCAGTGTAAAAGCCGTAGTCTCTAAAGCATCACTCTTTAAAAGGGATAATGGCAAATTTATATATGTCATCTTTGATCTTACCATGTCATAAATGGTTTGATTACATCTTCACGGAATTTCCACATGCAATGGTGTTCCGGGAGGTGCAAGTTATGAAACTACTTTCACAACTCATCAGACATTCGCTAAACTTGTAACTCAAATATTCCTTTCTGCAATCGAATTGTAGAAACATAATTTTCTTGTTACAATAACCATCTACTTCATTTTTGAAAACCTTACGAATGAATTCAAAAGATCCAGACTTACGTCTCATCAAGTAAATATCCACATATCTACTTGAGTCATTTCTGAAGATAGATAAATCCACTACTAACAACATTTATCGGACTACACACATCAAATGTATGACCACCAATAAGTTTGTTGTCCATTCCTTATGGCCTGTGAATGGTATTTTAGTCACTTCACTTTTTGGAGAAAAGTTGCAAGTGGCAGATGATTCAAAATCAAACGACTTCAAAATCCATCATAATGGAATTTTCCATGCGGGTTTCTCCAATGTGACCAAATGCAGCGCCACACTTGTGTGGTATTCTTTTAGTCTTGCGACATTTAGCGTCAGTGTTTATGGATGTATCATATTACTATAAATATTCATAACATACATCCCATCTGGATGGAAGCATGGCTCTAAATGTTATTCATAACACTGAACAACAATTGTTCTTTTATGAACAACCCTTTTACAACAACATTGTGCAAGGGGCTAGAGTGTAAAACTCTAAAATGAATTATGAAAGTAAATCCAGAGGTAATATATTAATATCATTATTCATAACATACATCTCATTCTCAATGAAAGTATGGCCCTTATGTTATTCATAACTTCGAACATAAAAAGTTCTCTTATGAACAACCTTCTTGCAAGATACCTTATGCAATGGGCTAGAGTTTAAAACTCTAAATGAATTATGAAAATAAATATAGACAGTAATACACCGATGGAAGGTATAGTAACATTTACTATGTTCCCTGTGTATACCTAAACCTCATCCCTGGCTAGTCTTTCAGGCCATAGTAGTTCTTACATCGAGTTGCAAGAGAATGCAATCGAGCGGGTATCTTTGTGATTGTCTCACAATACCCAAGAATTAGTGATTAACATGTTTAACCATAATTCTGAAGAACTATATCTTTGACCAGCCTTCTATACATCAAAAACTTGTATGACATTCATACATGAGCTGGATATTCCAGTCTTCTTTCTTATTGCCTTTATACTTCTAACAGTTTAACTTTTAGTATTTCTCCTAATTCCAGAAGAAGCACCCAACTTAAGAGTGGCGTTAGCCCCGGACTTCCTAGGCGTGAAAGTTTCACTAACACCCTTCGGAGACTTCCTTTCTCTTTAAGTTGTTGTTTTATTCACCTTTCATCATATGACAGGCGTACTTCTGGATCCCTCTCTTATCAGTCTAATGCATAGTAAACACCTATACTAATAGTTTGCAAACAAACATTTCTTTGGATATCTCATATCTTTTAGCCTTTGTCTGTCTCTGAAAATGATTTTCAGATTCCATGAATATCACATAACTATCCAAACTTTCGAAGTTTGGGTCTCATGGAAGCAAACATATTGTACTTGACTGAAACGGAATTCTAGCTTTTGGATCGAAGGATGAGAGTCACATGATCCATAGCATAAGCGAGAGAATACCGAAAGTATGTGATAGGACAAAGTCCTTCTTGGCACTCTTGAGGACAATCCTCACATTACGTTACCAACCATAAAGTTTTAACCAGATATTTAACAGCTATTCAATTTTAATAGGGAAGGTGGAAACGCGAGCCATTATTCTACAACTATTATGCATATAACACTTAGACAGTGTTCACAATTAATTGCACTGAGAATTAAACAAGATAATTCTACAGTGCGCTCCCACTCAAATCAATATCTCTCATAATTGATTGTGAGTGATTCAAGATCCGCATTTCAATTCAACGCCATTGATGGTAGCATCACTGATGATGAAAATCTCAATCGGTAGGCAAACTTGCCAATCACATCTCTATGTGACTCTTGTTCATCTTTCGATGCATGTGTTCCGAGCTCATGACTTTCATGCCTGAACTTCAAGACAACCAAGTCATCTCGCTGCGAGGTTTCAACCCACCCGCCTCACACATCCCTAATCGTTCGTACCCATGGTACCATGTGATACCCCGAAAAGTTAGGTGCCGTGACGGTGCTACACTTGGGAGAACACTAACTACTTGATATTTTTGTGAGAGATCACCCTAATAAAAGCGACTACCGCGCAATCAAGAAGGGTGCATCATAAGGGATAAACATCTCGGGCAATTCATAATTAGCATGATATGGTATAGCCCTTTCTGACGGAGAAGTCTTGTATTTCTTCGTCTTCGGCATTCACGTCGGTGTTCACCTTCGCGAAGATTGCCACCACCTTGTCGATGCACCAGATATTATTGCTATCTCCATAGCAAATAAAATAAATGCAATACTTAAGGTTGACACGCAGGTCATTAAAGTGCAATCATATGGCTCCAGCCATCATGCCGAATCATGACACGCAGGTCATGTTAATTTTACATCATATAGACATCTCATACATAATCAAATTATTATGAGCACTGCTATACCACATCATATGCACATGCAAACCCTCCTGCAAAACCAAGTTAGACGCCTCTAATCGGTTCATGCAAAAACTTGTCTTACGTGGCTTCTAAGGTTTCGAAACAAACCGAAGCTACCAACGTCCATCATCAAGTATGATAATTCAAGTCGCTAGATTAACTTCCAGGGTGTATGAAAACCGAGATAATAAAATCTCGAGCCCCATACTAAACTTCTTCATACGCATGACCCCCGTGCAGATCATATCTGCATTGCCGTTTCGTCTGCGAAATTTCATCTTTCTTTTTAACTACGATGGAATTCAATGAACTGTTAGCACTTCGTTGATCAATCAGGATCGTGGATTGCCAGAACATTGAAACTCCACCATGCTGTTATCAAGATCAAAAATATGCAAATTCCAGGGAAGCAACAAGAATATTGGGTAACAGATTTCATCTGCAACCCGCACAAATAATTTTCAGTAATAGAACTCATCTACTACCTAATTATATTGTGCAACACCCATACATCACTATGTATTCTAGATCGCATCTTGCATCTACGCATAGCACGGCTCTTGATGCCACTGTAGGGTAACGTAGCAGAAAACAAAAATTTCCGACCTACGCACCAGCCTAGGACCACTATGGAGACTGCATACAAGGTTTTGATCTTTTTCGTTACCGACTCGTAGCGCAGCGGAAGTAGAGTCGATGACGATCGGCGGTGCAGATCCCCGCAGCTAGGATTTACAACCTCCCAACCGCGAGGATGTATACCCTCGTCTTCCCTTCGGATAGCCCTCCGGGAGCCGATCGAACAGTCCCCCGGACGGTGTCACGGACAGCCCTTCGGGAGGACCTTCGAAACTCGAACGGTCACTCGGACAGCCCTTCGGGAGGACTCACAGAACTTGGACCGTCACTTGGACAGCCCTTCGGGAGGCCCTCACGAACAGCCCCTCGGGTACTAAGATTGAAACTACGACCTCTCTACGGAGTTAAACACATACGGTGTCATCTATCCGGCAGGGCTTCGCCGTCGAGAACTAGTTCCCACCGGAACCCAAACAGCCTTTCGGCTCTACGAAACTCTTTTCGCGGGAGGGAGAGAGAAGCCAGATCATTCAATGGCACTTGTATGTGAGAAGGGATGAAGTTTGTGGGCAGCCCACTCTCCTCTATTTATAGGAAAGCCAAGGGGTAAAGTTGGCATTCACAAATACCAAAAGTACCCCCACTTTATGTCATTTACATAAAGAGTAAAGCAAAAAGGAGTGCCATGTGGAGCTCCATGGAGCTCCACCCTCCATGGCCAGCCACCCCTTGGGGGGGCCCCCCCAAGGGGGCTTCCTTAGTGCCCAAGGCTTCTAGAAGCCTTTTGGGAAATTTCCCAAAAGGTGCTTTCCATAAAAAATCCCAAAAAGCACTTTCACTATTCACGACAACATTTTTCAGCGTCCGTTCGAACTGAAAATATTTATGTGGGTTTCGAACATTTCCAGTACCCACTAAAATAATTTTCAATGCGTTCTGGAAAAATTCCAGTTTAGTGATTTCATCTGCGAAAAGCATCTGAAGCGGTTTCGGCAGCTCCGGAACATTTCCGGTTTTCATCTCCGAAAATTCCAGAATGATTCTGGCACCCTCCAAGAATTATCAGGCATGTCCTCAAACCAATTTGACTTTATTGTATCCGCTGAAACAACTTTTCAGTATCACCGGAACTCATCCGGTGACCTCTCTCGTCGGAACTTTTCCGCTGTCTCCGGAAAACTTTTTCCGAAAACTTTCTCTCAGACTCCCTGTCTAGTATTCAGCAGATAGATGACCCTTAAGCGTGTGACACTATAGGTTCGGTGAAGTATAGACATGACCCGGAACCCCTTCCGATCAATGATCAACATCGGAGACGTGGACACCCATATTGACCCCTATACTCACACGAATGAATATTCGAGTGAACCTCCTGTTGCCGTGTGCTATTCCTGTTGCTTCGTGATATGTTACAAATACCCGAGGTGAGACATGATGGCATCCCCGTGGGTCAACAACTTGTCCACTATGCCAGTTACCTCGTTACCGGTATTTGTTCTCTTTTCTCGTTCCCGTGTTCCGGCATCCCTGTGATCAAATCACAAAGTGTCTGGCCAGATGATGATGGATACCGTATCACCGAGAGGTCCCAGAGATATCTCTCCATCGTCGTAGGAGCAAATCCCAATCTCGAGCTATCAAGTTACTTGACACACTTTTCCATGAACCCGTAAGCCGCCGTAATAACCACCCATTTACGGATGACGTTTAACAAACCCCAAAGTTCATGAATCAAGCATGAAGAAACTCGATACTCTCATGGTCTGAGGAATCATGCGAACGTTAACCATCTTTGTGTTATTAACCATTAACTTGTGACGAATGAATCTCATAGCATAACATCAATCGGGTCGATTCAACACAAATGTTCTTCTAACACTGTGCCCTCAAAGTTGCTGGCATAGACATGCCCATGATCAGGAAAACAGAACCATCATGCAACACTTGAGCTAGTCTTAGAGGCCAGACTACGAATACATTTTACCGTTTATTATCCCACACGTGCATATGAGTCTTCCTCCGAGCCTCGTTTTATTTGCAGACTCGAGAATCAATGCAGTTATAGCATGGAACATAAACCTAATTATGAACAGGGAGATAATCAATAACATTTATTATTGCCTCTAGGGCATATCTCCTACAGTAATGATATCAACCTCACCCAGAGATCCTTTCTCGACTCCCTGCAAGAAAGGAATCCCAGAGCCATACAGTCATCAACCTCGTCCTGAGATCCCTTCTCGACTCCCTGCGAGAAAGCAATCCCAGAGCCATACAGTCATCAACGTCGTCCTGAGATCCCTACTCGACTCCCTGCGAGAAGCAATCCCAGAGCCATATATCCAGGTATCATCACAGGTATCCAGTTCTAGTTGTATCGATCGGGATACAACTCCGAGTGTCCTTTACCGTAGGACCGTCTATCGATAGAAGTTTTCTTCCCTGTAGGGGTGCACCATCTTAACCACCACGCTCGCTTAACTCCGGCCAGACACACTTTTCTGGGTCATGTCCGGCCGTGGCCAAACGACAAACCGCAGCCCTACCTAGAGCTCAGCAGAGAGGTCCCCGCCGGTCTACATCCTAAGCGCTCAGAGGTCTAGGGCCATCGCCCTGTGCACTCTGAGTCGTTACATGCAGGGGAAAGCCAGGCACCAGGGGGGCGCCGGTCCGTCACGGCCGCAATGCTGAACTGGACGTCTGACAGAGCCTTCGGCTGATGCATACGATGCAGAACGCCCATACTATGCCCACGTGATGGTTAGTGCTATCAGGCCAGAGGCCTGCTCGGATCAAATATCCAAATCGTTAGTGGACTAGGGGCTTGCGGTAACAAGCAAAGACTCACGATCGGTGTGACCCCATCGCCCCGTCTCGAGGACTTGCGGCAAGGGCCAAGAATGCCTGGCCACGCCTCGTATTCATCACTCGGTCACCATACAGGCAACCCGTCTTCACATCACACGCGGGTACCCCTCAGGGTTGACCCGCCTTTCCAAGTAATAGTGTAAAGTCCAAGTATCCGTGTGTCCATAACATCAAGGGAATCCGAGGTATCACCCTCGATGGACACCCACTCGATGTAACTGTCAAGGTGAACGTAGGAGGAATTACCCTTGATGGGTTCACACTTGATGTGTTGCACGACAGCTTCGTTATAGAGAGTGCTGAGAGAGGAATCACCCGCGATGATCACGACCGAATAGCTACTCTACTGGGTCAACATCAGGAGTGCTATACGAGGTATCACCCTCAGCACTCGATGGTAATGATGCAGTGTTGTTACAACTAAGGGGGTGAAGTGCGGTGCCGGGGCCTGTCTTCGATCCCGTTGATTGGGTCTTCTGATAATCCAGCGGGGCAACAAGGATCAAAGTGGGGTTCTCTAGTGGGTCTCTACCCAGCCTATACTAAGCAGTTTAGGATAAGCAGGTAATGTATCAATAGCAGGTTACAATAAACAGGCTATGAATCAGAATAGGTAAAGCAGTAGCAGCAGCTATTCTAATGCAAGCATGAGAAAATAGAATGGGCGATATCGAGATGATCAAAGGGGGGGCTTGCCTGGTTGCTCGGCGGCAAGAGCAAATTCGTTAACGGTGTCGTCGGGCTCCGGAGCTGCGTCGGTACCGAGAACTGCATCGGGGTCTAACGAGAGTGCAGAGGGGGACGAAACAATATAAATACAAAGCAAATATGAGCAACACAATGTACGACATGACAATATGCAGTGCCGGGTGTGTCCTAACGTATGGTTGCACGTCACTTGGGAAGGGGGAATCCATCCGGGAATGTTTTCCCGGTTCCGGACCTGTGTCAGACAGATGACCGGAGGGGAACGGTTCCATGTTCGGATAGTTAGGCATGTGTGGCGGACAAACGGACCACGTATTCGGATTCGTCTCGTCGGTCTGAGCAACTTTCATGTACAAAGTTTTTCGATCTGAGCTACGGATTATTTTAGATGGTTTTCTAAAGTTTTATTAATTTCTAGAATTTAATTATTTATTTAAATTCAAAATTATCCGAAACAGTGTATGCTGACATCAGCATGACGTCAGCAGTCAACAGTGCAGTTGACTGGGTTAACCTAATATGTCGGCCCCACCTGTCATACTCTGCCTAAAATAATTAGGGTTTAGTTAACTTAATGACTGTTTAATTAAACTAACTAATTAATTAATTTAACCTAATCAGAGTTAATTAACTTAATTAATTACATAATTAATTATTTTAATTATTATTTTTATTTTTATTTTTATTTTACATTTTTTTAAAGTCCTGTGGGGCTGGGCCCCACTTGTCATGGTCACAGGGGGGGTGGGGGCCGGCCGTCAGTGGCCCAGGCGGCAATTAGCGGGCGCGGGCATACGGGCGCGGGCGCTCGTGCCCGAGCGAGGCCGGCCGAGCGTCGGCCGCGAGGGGCCACGGCGAGGCGCCGGCGGCCAAGGGCCAGTGCCCGCATGCAAGGGGCGACGCGGCCACGGCCGGTGGCGGCCGGAACGGCCAGCGGAGCGGGCCGCTGGCCCGGGGAACGGCGTGCAGCGGCGGGCGTGCGACGGCTATGGGGAGCAGAGGCAGGAGGCGGGCGACAGGGGGCGCGGGCCCGGCTGCGGCGATGCAGACGAGCAGCGGCAGCGGGCGCGGGCGTGCGAGCGCGCGCACGCTTCGATGCGGGCAGGCGCAGCCAGGAGCACGGGGAGGTGCCCGCGAGCGCGTGCGGGGGAGGCAGATGGTGCAGGGGCGAGGCGCGAGCGGGCGCGGCCTGCGGCGGTGGAGCGCGAGCGAGGCGGGGCACGGGGTCGCCACGGCGGAGCAGAGCAGCAGCAGCAGGCGGCCGAGCGGGCTGGGCGAGGTGCGGGCGCGCGCGGTGGCACGCCGGGCGGGGAGGCCACGGTGAGTGCGGGGCGAGGGGAAGAAGAGGCCGGGGTTGGCCTCACCGGCGTTGACGGGGAGAGGGGCGGCGAGGCTCGATGGAGCCGGTGGGGAAGAGGACGAGGAGGCGAGGTCCGGCAACGGCGTCGGCGCGGGACGGCGTCGATCGGCGGCGAGCGCAGGGGCGCTGCCCCGATCTCGATCAGGAGGAGGGGGACAGACGGGGGAGGGAGTGAGGGGGTCTGGGCTAGTGTTTGGTGGAGGAGAGGCCTAATTAGGCCAGGGGGAGTGGGTGGGCCGGCCGGCTGGTCTGGTGGTCCTGCTGGGCCACGGCCCAGTGGGGGGGTTCTGTTGCGTTTTTCTTTGTTTTGTTTTATTTTTACCTTTTCTTATCTGTTTCTTTTCCTTTATGTTTTGTATTTTGTTTTTATTTCAAACCACTTTTGTAAACTATGAGACTAGCCCAAATAAATATGGTGCATTATAATCCACTTCAATATAATGGTTTTGAGTCCAAAGGTTTTCATTTGGGATTTGATTTTAATTAAAAAGGATTAAATACTACTGTTTTGTTGCCGTTAGAGTCAGTTAATTAATTTAGAGAATGTTGGATATGATTTTAGAATTGTCTCTGGAATATTTGCCATTTAATGAACATTTTAGATTCTGATTTGAACAACTTTCATTTTCACTTTAAGTTTGAATTTCCATTTGAATTTGAATTTGAAAAGAGATATGATACTAATGATGATTAAGCGCTATTAATCATGATGACATGGCATAATCAAGAAGGTGATTACTGTAGCTAACCACTGGGGGTGTTACAAATCTCCTCCACTAACAAGAATTCTCGTCCCGAGAATTAAGAGGTAGAGTAAGGGGAAAATAATTTGTCACGAAATTCTAACGATTCTTCTTGGTCTTGGTTGCTCTTGTTAATGAGGTAGATCCACTATGTTGATGTCTTCATTTCTTTGCTTCAGGTCATCATGATGAAGTTGTCGTCCTTCCTTCAGGATCTTCGTCGTACTTACGAAAGGATAAAAGGTGAAAACTCTATAAGGACGGTTAACTCAGGTGACGAAGCATAAGCATCTCTCGAATTGGAACTTGAGAAGATATCGAGAGCAAAGTAAGTAGGTACCATGAGGAGTTTCAAACGAATAGGCAATTGTTCGATGCCTGAAACCAAGTGCGAGAGGGGTCCAGAACAATGAGAATTGAGTATTATGTCTGTTGCCAAAATAGATCACTAGGAAGGTGGCCCGTGAATTACATACGAGGCCACGCGCGAGGAACAACTTTGGAAACAGGGGGTACAGGAGAGTCAGGTTACGATCCTATGGAACTGTGGGTTATGGGCCCACCATGTGAGTTAAAAGTAGAAAAGGCGATGACAGCTTGCATGGTCATGATAGCAAGGCACGTCAAAGAAGAGACTGTCAGTTATGTCAGGAACAACTTCGGTACAAAGGGCGAGGGACGAGGAGAACCATTTTCCTACTCGTTGAACGAGGCGGACCAATAGGCAGATTTCTCGTCCATCGGTGGTTACCGGAATGTCATCAACAATAGTAACAGGTTCTCACTGTGAAGGTTGTACATTGGGGTGTTTTTATAAGCAGGGAATTATTTCTGCTTATAACATATAGATCACAAGAAAGGTTAAACAAACCAATGGAAAGGAAAATGAAATCTCGGATTAAACAGACCAATGAAAAGGAAATGTGATTATTCACAAGTATCAACCATTCCAAGGAAAAGCAGAACATGATATACCTGACAGTACAGTAGGTACAAAATCATTTAGATAAAGGGGCGAGGAAAATCAAGACGTTACCCGTACATTGGTGACCAGATAATAGATCAAGAAGCATTTGGCAATGTGCCTCAAACGTTCTTGTTGTTATTTGGAATACCACTGTCATGCTTCGAGGTAGCATTGGTATGGTGTTTCAAGTAAAAGGTTGGATCTGAAGAGCACAAGAGTTACAAAGGAACAGTTACAAGGATAGTAGGGAACTTAATGTCAGAGCAAAACATGATCAAGTCTGTGCTGGTAGGAAGTCAAGGATGGTGTTGATGACAACACAAATCATCGAGGGGCCAGGATGGTATTTCGCATCATGAATTCGATTGATATTTTAGAACAAGGCAGTATATTGATGGTGATCACGATAATTTTTGTCGAGAGGCTCTATGAAGATGCAATTGAACAACGACGGCATTCGGCAAAAGGAATGATGAAGCGATAGGTTATTGGAACCACGAATACGACACAAGCTCGAAATCAAGCTTGTTGTTCGAGGTGAAATGACAAGATGAGGAAGATCGACGTAAGCTTAGCTCATCGTTGAAAATTATGCTCCGGGACGAAGGACCAGGTAGCACAATTAAAATTTAGCACGATAATTATATAGCCGATCAGGCTAGGAATGACTTGGAGGATTATTAAGCTCGTAAGCAACAAAAATTTCCTAGAGTTATTGAATCATAGTGCGGAATCGATTCACTTACTGGTGTCCTCGAGCGACCAACAACTCAGAACCCGGGGATATTGGAATTGATGATCAATAGTAGTTTGATGAAGAACTCATAAGAAGTTATGTAGTTCCTATGATATTATCAAAATACGAGAGGGTATTACTCAAAAGTAGGACAGAGTAAAGGTTGGACAGGTGTATTGATTTGCAGAAGACAAGTACTTTAACTTGTCCGAGAAAAGGAATCAAAGATGATCAATCATGGTCGGAACCACGGTTGCAAAGGACCAAACATAGGTACCAGATGAACTTATAACAAGGGGATCATTATTATTACAAGAAGCTTCCATGATAAGTTCCACATCGGGTCCATGGGCATGAACACAAAGTTCAAGGTCGACTCCCACTTCTTCAATGTCTAACCTTTCATCCACTTCTAGTCTTCGAAGAAGTTGTGGAGTATAAAATTATCTGGTAAAATACCAGAAGGGTATGACTAGTGAAAACTTTCGGGTTCATACAATTTTAGGGAAGGTATATGTTCAACCCATCGGGTATCTCAAAAATATAAATCACTAGCTTCAAGAGTAAACACCACCAGCCCAAAACCAGAGCATGGTTGGCCAATCAGAGAATATGATTTTCCAATGGCATTATGTATCAGGGAAAGAACTTCTCGAGGTTTTTATATAAGAAGGACACTGTCGGATGATAACTCAACAAAAGATCTGACGGTCCACAACTGAGCTGACGTGAGCATTGGCACACAACCAGAGGAAGAAATAATGCAAAAGCATTGGATTATAGAAACAACTGACTAGTTCAAAGCTCAAGTGCAAAAGAATTATGATTTCCAAAGCAAGGGATCAGAAGCCAACGCTCTGAGTAGGGATGAATAAGTTGAATAGCCTTAGGGGTACAATCGACGGCAATTTGATTGGTCGAGAACCAGCTCCTGTTCAAACGATGTCTGAGCCGGAAGGATAAATCATAGGATCTGATTGAGGATTGCGAGCATTCGCAACATAATGAATCAATAGGCTCAGGATGACAAATGACAAAGGATGTTAATGAATATTGCCGGACATATGGATTTAATCATAATGTAGGCAGACAAGATTTTTGGGAGCACTAAGCTGCAGAGGATCTTCGGGAGATCGGATAGCAATTCGAAGTATTTCGTGAAACACAAGAAAAACTGGGGATAAATGGATCCCCGGAAATGTGAGGAATTATTCATAAGTATGTTCATGTGGAAAGGAACTGCAAGGCAGTAGGTTTAGAGAATTCTTGAAACGTCGGATAGTATTTCGATATGTCGGATGGAACAAACGAGTAACGGCAATGAATATAGGTACGTCAAGTGTAAGTAGTTATTCGTCAGGATTTATCGATGGTCAGGAACTGCACAGCAGTGGGCACAGGGTCTCGGAATCATCATGGAGTATCTTCAGAGTCTTCTGATGAAACAGTCGATCATCTGTGGTGAAGGGGCTCTCCGAGATGAAGTGGTTGCGAGACCCTAATGTCTGAGTTAGTAAAACCTTTTAACCCGAATAGAAGAGAGGTCAGAGTCCCAGAGTATAGACGAGGAATAAAAGATACTAATACCACCCAATTGGCGACATGGGCCCGTAAGCCACACAACCAAGTTAGTAAAACAGTTTTTCATTGACTAGACTCAACTTCGGCCAAGGAGTTGGAAAGGGGGTTCCTACAGGCAGTCGGCTCTGATACCAACTTGTGACACCCTCGGCTCAATCATGCACTAATCATACACGCAAATGCACATGATCAAGCCTAAGGACTCACGGGAAGATATCACAACACAACTCTAAAACATAAATAAAGTCATACAAGCTTTATATTACAAGCCAGGGCCTCGAGGGCTCGAATACATAGCTCGATGGCATACAAGCGTCAGCGAAAGCATCAGATATCTGAGTACAGATATAAAAGAGAAACAGAAAGATCTTTAGGAAGGCGGGGCAAAATAAAACACTACGATCAAAAGGCGCAGGCCTCCTGCCTGGGACCCTCCGAACCTACTCTTGGTCGTCAGCCAACTCGTAGTAGTATCCTCCCTCGGGGTTGAAGTAGCTATCGTCGGCGGAGGCAGCTGTAACCGGGGCTCCGTCATATGGTCACGACAAACTGATATGGGGAGAAAAGAAAACAAAGCAAATGTGAGTACTCCGAAGTACTCAGCAAGCAAGAATCTACACTACATATGCAACATTATCAAAGAGAGGCTGTATATGTGGACTGGGCTGCAGAAATGCCAGAATAGAGAGAAGGCCTAGTCCTATCGAAGACTAGCATCTTCAGCGGTCTTGCAGCAATAGAGGAGAGTAGAACAATACAATATAATGTAGCAGTAATTGTAGGGTAACGCAGCAGTAATTGTAGGGCAGTAATGATATCAACCTCACCCAGAGATCCTTTCTCGACTCCCTGCGAGAAAGCAATCCCAGAGCCATACAGTCATCAACCTCGTCCTGAGATCCCTTCTCGACTCCCTGCGAGAAAGCAATCCCAGTGCCATACAGTCATCAACCTCGTCCTGAGATCCCTTCTTGACTCCCTGCGAGATCAATCCCAGAGCCATATATCCAGGTATCATCACAGGTATCCAGTTCTAGTTGTATCGATCAGGATACATCTCCGAGTGTCCTTTACCGTAGGACCGGCTATCGATAGAAGTTTTCTTCCCTGCAGGCGTGCACTATCTTACCCACCACACTCGCTTAACTCCGGCCGGACACACTTTTCTGGGTCATGCCCGGCCTCGGCCAAACGACACACTGCAGCCCTACCTAGAGCTCAGCAGAGAGGTCCCCGTCGGTCTACATCCTAAGCGCTCAGAGGTCTTGGGCCATCGCCCTGTGTACTCCAAGTCGTTGCGTGCAGGGGGAAGCCAGGCACCAGGGGGGCGCCGGTCCGTCCCGACCGCAATGCTGAACTGGACGTCTGACAGAGCCTTCGGCTGATGCATATGATGCAGAACGCCCATACTATGCCCACGTGATGGTTAGTGCTATCAGGCCAGAGCCCTGCTCGGATCAAATATCCAAATCGTTAGTGGACTAGGGGCTTGTGGTAACGAGCAGAGACTCACGATCGGTGTGACCCCTCTTCACATCACACGCGGGTACCCCTCGTATTCATCACTCAGGCACCATACAGGCAACCCGTCTTCACATCACACGCGGGTACCCCTCAGGGTCGACCCGCCTTTCCAAGTAATAGTGTAAAGTCCAAGTATCCATGTGTCCATAACATCAAGGGAATCCGAGGTATCACCCTCGATGGACACCCACTCGATGTAACTGTCAAGGTGAACGTAGGAAGAATCGTCCTCGATGGGTTCACACTTGATGTGTTGTACGACAGCTTCGTCATAGAGAGTGCTGAGAGAGGAATCACCCTCGATGATCCCGACCGAATAGCTACTCTACAGGGTCAACATCAGGAGTGCTATACGAGGTATCACCCTCAGCACTCGATGGTAACGATGCAGTGTCGTTACAACTAAGTTTTATTAATTTCTAGAATTTAATTATTTATTTAAATTCAAAATTATCCGAAACAGTGTATGCTGACGTCAGCATGACGTCAGCGCTCAACAGTGCAGTTGACTGGGTTAACCTGACATGTGGGCCCCACCTGTCATACTCTGCCTAAAATAATTAGGGTTTAGTTAACTTAATGACTGTTTAATTAAACTAACTAATTAATTTAACCTAATCAGAGTTAATTAACTTAATTAATTAATTATTAATTTAATTATTATTATTATTTTTATTATTATTTTACATTTTTTTTAAGTCCTGTGGGGCTGGGCCTCACTTGTCATGGTCACAGGGGGGTGGGGGCCGGCCGTCAGTGTCCCAGGCGGCCATTAGCGGGCACGGGCGTGGGCATACGGGCGCGGGCGCTCGTGCCCGAATGAGGCCGGCCGAGCGTCGGCCGCGAGGGGCCACGGCGAGGCGCCGGCGGCCAAGGGCCAGTGCCCGCACGCAAGGGGCGGCGCGGCCACAGCCGGTGGCGGCCGGAGCGGCCAGCGGGGTGGGCCAAGGGCGCGGGGAACGGCGTGCAGCGGCGGGCGCGCGACGGCTACGGGGAGCAGAGGCAGGAGGCAAGGCGACAGGGGGCGCGGCTGCGGCGATGCAGACGAGCAGCGGCAGCGGGCGCGGGCGTGCGAGCGCGCGCATGCTTTGGCACGGGCAGGAGCAGCTAGGAGCACGGGGAGGTGCCGGCGAGCGCGTGCGGGGGAGGCAGACGATGTGGGGGCGAGGCGCGAGCGGGCGCGGCCTGCGGCGGTGGAGCGCGAGCGAGGCGGGGCACGGGGTGGCCACGGCGGAGCAGAGCAGCAACAGCAGGCGGCCGAGCAGGCTGGGCGAAGTGCGGGCGCGCGCGGTGGCACGCCGGGCGGGGAGGCCGCGGTGAGTGCGGGGCGAGGGGAAGAAGAGGCCGGGGTTGGCCTCACCGGCGTTGACGGGGAGAGGGGCGGCGAGGCTCGATGGAGCCGGCGGGGAAGAGGACGAGGAGGCGAGGTCCGGCGACGGCGTCGGGCGCGGGGCGGCGTCGAACGGTGGCGAGTGCAGGGGCGCTGCCCCGATCTCGATCGGGAGGAGGGGGACAGACGGGGGAGGGAGTGAGGGGTCTGGGCTAGGGTTTGGTGGAGGGAAGGCCTAAGTAGGCCAGGGGGAGTGGGTGGGCCGGCCGGCTGGTCTGGTGGTCCAGCTGGACCATGGCCCAGTGGGGGGGGGGGTCCTGTTGCGTTTTTCTTTGTTTTGTTTTATTTTTACCTTTTCTTTTCTATTTCTTTTTCTTTACTGTTTTGTATTTTGTTTTTATTTCATACCACTTTTGTAAACTATGAGACTAGCCCAAATAAATATGGTGCATTATAATCCACTACAATATAATGGTTTTGAGTCCAAAGGTTTTCATTTGGGATTTGATTTTAATTAAATGGATTAAATACTGCTGTTTTGTTGCCATTAGAGTCAGTTAATTAATTTAGTGAATCTTGGATATGATTTTAGAATTGTCTCTGGAATATTTGCCATTTAATGAATATTTTAGATTCTGATTTGAACAACTTTTATTTTCACTTTAGGTTTGAATTTCCATTTGAATTTGAAAAGAGATATGATACTAATGTTGATTAAGCACTGTTAATCATGATGACATGGCATAATCAAGAAGGTGATTACTGTAGCTAACCACTAGGGGTGTTACAAGCCATTCCGCGAACTTTCATTTCTGCACAAAAAATGACACCATGGTAGTTCTGCTGAAAACAGCGTCAGTCCGGGTTAGTTCTAATAAAATCATACCAAAACCATATAAAATTGTTGCAAACATGGCATGTATACTTCATAAATTATAGATACGTTGGAGACGTATCACCTGCTTTGGATCATCAGCTTTTGGCTCTCAAAGATATGCTTGAAGTTTTTGTTGCCTCAACTAGGTTGTCAGTCAACTTTGCAAAATCCTCAATGGTGCCGATGAATATTTCACATGATGAGGCCAACAAATTAGCTACTATCCTGGGTTGCAAGTTGGGGTCTATGACTTTCACTTATTTGGGCTGACCAATGGGGACTACAAGGCCTTCCATTCAGGATCTCATGCCTTTGGTGCATAGAATTGAGAGAAGGCTCTTGGCCACTTCTTGCTTTCTGAATCAAGGCAGTAGGCTTCAACTGCGTCAGTCTATGCTCACTTCAGTGCCCATATATTTTCTATGCAACCTTGTAATTCCTCCTGGTATTCTAAAACAAATTGAAGGTATTCAGAGGCAATGTCTTTGGAGAGGAAATTCTGAAGCACCCGGGCAATCTCTTGCATCCTGGGATTTGGTATGTTTTCCTAAAAGTAAAGGAAGACTTGGTGTTAGTAATTTGAGAGTGCAAAATGAGGCTCTGCTTATGAAATTCTTACACAAGTTCTATAATCACCAGGACATCCCTTGGGTTAATCTTATCTGGGATTCTTATTACCATGAGTCTGCCCCACACACCACTACTTTATGTGGCTCTTTCTGGTGGTGTGACATCTTCAAACTTTCTCACAAATATTGTCAACTGGCCAATCCAAAACTAGGAAATGGAAGATCTATAATGTTTTGGACTGACAACTGGGTTACTGAGGTCTATGGTTCCCCCATCAGCCAGAAATTTCCTAGGCTTTTCTCCTTTGTGGCTGATGGACAGTTATCAGTTTCTCAAGTTCTTTCCCAAGAGCTGCTCTCTGGCCTGCAATTACCTTAGTCCGACCAAGCTTATCAGGAGTTGGTTAGCTTGCAACAAATTATGGAGGTGTATGTCTGCTCTGAGGAGCATGATACCTGGATCTGGCCTTTCAACAAGGGATGCTTCAGACCTAAATCTTTCTACACCCATGTGCATCAAGGTATTGTAGTTGATCCCATTTTCCAATGGATTTGGAAATTTTCCTGCACCCTAAAGATTAAAATGTTTGGATGGTTGTTGCTGAGAGACCGCCTAAACACCAGGGATATGTTACAGAGAAGACACTGGCATGTTGATGATCATTCATGTGTGCTATGTTCACATCTGATCCATGAGGTTGTGGTTCATTTATTCTTCTCATGCAACTTGAGCCAAAGGGTGTGGAATTACTTGCAGATTAATTGGGACCCGTAGCCTGGAATGACCACATATCAGATGGCAGTGAATGCTAGGAAGGATTTTGGCAAGAATTGTTTCACTGAGGTGGTGTTCACTACTGCTTGATATATATGGATAATTAGGAATGGAAAGGTTTTCAGGAATGAAAGACCACTTTTCAGATCATGGAGGCACAACTTCATTCATGATATGACTCTTCTGGCACATAGGATCAAGTGTAAATATAAGGATAGTCATGTGGGATGGCTTTCTAACCTCCTCTAGTTAGCTCTATATGTATTTTATTGTGTTGTAAGTTCTTCTTTTCTCTTTCCTTTTTGTTTCTCCATGCCTTGTATAGGACACTTTGCTCTCTTTTATTAATAAATTCATTGTGTAGGCTTTTGCCTTGCAGTACATAGTCAAAAAAAATTGTCACAGAACTTCATCCGTATTGTACAATAAGCAGCATAAGGGATGTGTGAAATGAGGAATTCATTTCATCATGATTAGCTTGCATCCCAACAAGCATATGTCAGGTCTTCAGCAAATTCAGCAGACATTTAGTTGTCTGAAGACCTGACCTTGCAGAAGAGATTAGTTATTCTTCTTAAGCACCTACATTTGAATGGGTGGCTGAGAAGCAATGTAGCACAATGCATTGATAGAAAACTTAGGCATTGAAGAATATGCATTTCTCTTCATAGGAGGGTTATAATACTCGAATGAATAAGTAGAGAAATTCTTCAAAGTTTTGTGCACATAGTGATTTGAAGAATAATGCACATATTCATCAGATAATTTTTTGTTTCCTTGCAAAATAGAAGCATTAGTGCGGCCATAAGTAGGTCTACGACCATTTGACGACTTTGGTACATGTGAAGAATTTGCCCTGGGGTTTCTCTACTTTGGTGGTGTCATGATGACATGCACCTGAAGATTTTTAAGAAGACTCTTGGGCACCCAGATTTTCTTCACTGGGGGACCATTCCTGCAGTTAGTACCAACAAATTTAGCAAATACTTCACCATTCTGATTTTTGAATAGTTTATAGTTGGAGTCAAATGACTCATCAGAAGAATGTGGACTATCACAATTGTAGCCAGATAGAGTGGATGGATCAACTGGAGGTCCTTTTCCAACAACCCATGTGGTTTTGGGATACTGCTCAGGTTTCCAATAAGATCCATCAGCATTCAGCTTTCTCTCAAAAGCAATACCCTCTTTTCTAGGGTTCCTGTTCAGAATCTGCTTCTTGAGCACATCACAAAGGGTTTGATGCCCTTTGAGGCTTTTGTACATGCCTGTGACGTACAATTCCTTCAGACCTGCATTTTCGTCAGTTACACATGTGGTCTCCTAGATGAGGGGATTGAAACCATAGAGATATTTGAAGATATAGCAACAGTTGAAGCATTTGAACATTCAGCTGAAGAATTTGCATTTTCATGTTCAAGGCATTTTACGCATGGAGCAACAAATTCTTCTTGAGCGGTGCTGATCTGTTGGGCGAGTAATGAATCATTCTCTTTTTGAAGATCATCATGAGACGCTCTCAGCTTCTCGAGTTCCTGCTTCCTTTAAAGAAATTCATAGGATAGCTTCTTGTGTTGGGCTGAGAGGGCCACATGACGACTTTCAAGTTCATCATATTTTGAGTAGTGACATTCAAGATCTTCAGTCAGAGTTTGAGAACGTTCCATTTCATCATTCAACAGATCATCACTTTTATCTAACAACTTGTGAATCCTTTCAATAGAAGTTTGTTGTTTTGCAACAACTTTAGCTAGTTTGGAGTAGCTAGGAGTCATGTTTTCATCAGATTCATCTTCCCTTGAGAAAGATGAAGAATGGTTGAGTACCTTAGTGCACTTGGCCATAAGGCACGATGCTGAAGAAGATGAATCATGATCGAAAGTCATCGTTTTCAGTGACTCCTTGAACTCGAGGAACTAGGGATCCTGACAGGTGCGGTGCCCTTCATAGACATCAGAGATCCTGTCCCAAATGAGCTTCGCATTGCAAAGATGCATAATGCGTCTAAAATCATCTCTGGATAGACTGGAGTAGATGACAGCCCTTGCCCGTATATCCAACTGAGTGTACTTGTGAATATCATCAGCATTCGCCATCTTGCAGAGGTGAGTCAATCCTATCTCAGTGACGGTCCACAGCTCACTGTTCATGGATAGGAGACGCTTCTGCATCATAGCCTTCCACTTGGTATAGTCGGTGCCATCGAAGATGGGGCACACAGCGGATACCTTCATCATACCTGCGGTTGCCATAACTAAAACTCCAGGTGGTTAAACCAAAATCACACAGAACAAGGGAGTACCTTGCTCTGATACCAATTCAAAGTGCAGGTAAACTCCCAGAGGGGAGGGCGAATGGGAGATTTTTTAAATTCGTCAAACTCTGAGAAATTTGACAAAGATCCGAATGAAGAAATAGAAACGCGGGGAGACTAATTCGTCACAGAAATGAAAAACATGCATACATGATACATACAAGTGAAGAACATGCAATCATACAGTCATAAAAGTATGAGGAAGATGAACTGAAGAAATAGAAAGCATCATGATGAAAGGCTTCAGTTCAAGTTCTTCAAAAAATAGATCATAAATTCTTCAGCAGCAGAATAACGTAAGGTAAGGGTTGATCAATTTTAAACCAGGTTGGCTCGGTGAAGACACAACGATTTGGTAGACCAGTTCCAGTTGATGTATCAACTGTACGTCTGGTTGAGGCGGCTAAGTCGCAACTCTGTGGACACACACTCATCACCGTATTCCGCTTGAGCTAAGGTGATGTAGATCTCGCCCAATCACTCGTTGTAAGCCTTCAAGGTAGACTTCCAAAACCTTGATAGACTTATTCACCAACACACCACAATGACTCTTGGTGTGCTCAGAACTTGACGCCTAACCGTCTGGAAGAATGACAGTCTTCAAATGTAACAGGCGTCGGATCACACAGATCAATCTTTTTAGTGATGCTCAGTCACTTTGGCTCTAGGTTTTTCCTTACTTAGGATTCTCTCAAGGTCGTTAGAGGATGCTTTGCTCTCAAATGACAAATGTCAAGTTCTCTCGGAGCAGCCAACCGACAGGTGGTTGTGTGTGTGTGGGGGGGGGTTATTTATAACCAAGGGGCAACCCAACATGAATTTTCATAAATGCCCTTCTCACATTCGACCGTTGTCAGGATAAGGATCCACTTGATAGTTGGCCCATGGCGCAACAATGGTCAGAATTTGAACTCTCAAATTCGTCAGGGCACTCAATTTCCTCCCGGTAGGCAGCTCGCACTGGCAAACTCCTCACTCTTCAGCATGACCAAATTCGTCAGCGACCAGATGAACTTCGTCACTGCCACTAGCAAATTCGTCAGCTATACTGGAGATTTCCAAAGGTTTCACTCGAAGCAGCTACAGTTGTATAGGTTTTGAGCATTACTTTGGAAATGTGAAATATGTTTCACCTAGACCCACTTTAACATTATCGTTTTGCCTATGACTCAAATAAGAAGAAAGAAATATGAAAACAAAAGTCTTCAAGCTTCAAAGTCTTTTTCCTCAAAGGTCGTACCAATTTCATCACCAAATTCTTCACTTGAAGAAATACATTTTTAGGTGCCGTCCTCCATGGTTAAACCAAATCTTCAGGGACTATAACTGCTATGTACACTCACAAACATGTCAGTCCGTCAATCTATTTGTCTTCAATACTCTAAAACCACTAAGGGGGCACTTGATGCACGTACAGTTTTATATATAAACATTGTTGTGAGGTTCTTATATGGTGCGCGTTGTATAAATTCACAAGTAATTGTTGGGTGGTGTGGCAAGCTGCCTTTGTCAATAGTGTGCGGTCCCGAGTTCGAGTCCTTTTCTTCTTCTATTTCAACTAATGGATGTGACACAGATGCAGAGAGTCTTGTATAGGAGGTCTCCATATGGCTTATACATACGGAAATGAGAATGATTTGTCAAAGGTTCATATTGCCTTTTATATGTTTAGTGAGGGGTTGTACCGACGCAGGACTCAGGTGTAAGTTAGTATGTATAAAGAGAAAGCAGAACAAAACTTAATTGAAAAAATACTTGGCAACAGATCCAGATTTAGAGGCAGCTACAGCCTTGCAGGTCTATCATAATCAGTTAATAAGGCAAAATCCAACTGTCGAGCCAGACGGACGTCCGATTTATCTGGATTTTGTCCGTTTAGGACAGAAAAACGGACATGTGCAACCGATTTTAACTGTCCACAAACTTGTGCATCCAACCGAACGACCACATCTCAAACTGTCCGGCCGCATCCCCATCACACTCGCCTGGGCCTTGTTGTGAGGTTCTTATATGGTGGGCGTTGTATAAATTCACATGTAATTGCTGGATGGTGTGGCAAGCTGCATCTGTCAATAGTGTGCGGTCCCGAGTTTGACTCCTTTTGTTCTACCATTTCAACCGACGGATGTGACACTGATGCAGAGAGTCTTGTATAGGAGGTCTCCGTACGGCCTATACATACGGAAATGAGTATGATTTGTCAAAGATCCATATTGCCTTTTATATGTTTAGTGATTAGTGAGGGGGTTGTACCGATGTAGGACTCATGGGTGTAAGTTAGTATGTATAAAGAGAAAGTAGAACAAAACTTAATTGAACAAATACTTGGCAACAGATTCAGATTTAGAGGCAGTTACAACCTTGCAGGTCTATCATAATCAGTTATTAAGGCAAATTCCAACCGTCGACCCCAGATGAACGTCCGATTTATCTAGATTTTGTCCATTTAGGGCAGAAAAACGGACACGTGTGTCTGATTTTAAATATCCGTCAACTTATGCATCCAACCGAATGACCGCATCTCAAACTGTCCGGCCGCGTCCCTATCGCGCCCGCCTGTGCCTCGCCCGTGCTTACCCGCGAGCTCGTCACTGCGGCCCCTACCACCTGCACGCTCGCCCCGAGCGCCACACCCAACCGTCCACCCGCGCTGGCGCCACGCACCATGCTCTATCTAGCAAGCTATCATGCACACGTCGGCGGCTGGCTACCTAGCAAGCACTCACGCCATTGGCTGGACCCGCACGTCCGCCTGCATCTGTGCCCCGCGCGCTCGCACCCTGCCACCTACTCACGCGCCCGCGCGCCAACCAGCAACTGTGCCCGCCCGCGCCTGCCTGCGTGCTCGCGCTCAATGCGCTCACCTGCTATGCCCGCATCCTGCCGCCCGCTGCAGCAGCTCGCCCCGTAGCTCACCGCCACCGCCCGTACCGCGCTCTCCCGCCTGCTCGCGGTGCACGCCTGCCTGCGGCCACGCCTCGCACCGCGGCCCGCCTTGCCGCCCATGTGTGGCTGCTTCTGTCGTATTAGAGAAAAGAAGAGAAAGGACGATGAGAGGAGGGAGACAGGGAGAAAAAGAGGAGCGCCGCCGTGCGCCCTCTTGCGTCGCCCAGGAGCACCGTCGCCCGAGGGAGCCGGCCCTACATGTTACTACTCTGAGTTACACTCCACTAGGACCAGCCTTAATCTATACCTCATAATAACGTGGCTATTGGTTTTGGCGGTACGTCATGTAAATTGCCTCCAAAGTTGCAAAATATTACCAACGAATGCCACCTATAAGTAATAAAAAAATATTTTACACAGGGGAATTCCCGCAAGCGAGGGTCGGCCCATGTAGTAGGGACCTCCTATACTACGCTCTGCATGCTGGGAGAAGAGAGAGCGTGCCCATTTGGGCCTTCTCATGTCGGGTCGGCCTATTTTTTATGTTTTGTTTTCTATTTTTTATTTTTCTTTTCTGTTTTCATTTTTTCTACTTTATGTAATTTGGACTTCAAAAAAGTTCTGAATTGTTTTAAAAATGGGACTTTTGAAGTAAAATGTTTGTGATTTTGTAAAAATGATAGAGGCAAAGGTGTCCCGTCTTTCGATGAGATGGTGATTATCGTTTCGGAGGAGTAGACTTTGACGATCCGACTACGAACGTGCGAGGACGCCGCGCCTTAGCAATCGCTAAACCAACTCCGAGAGGTTATTGACCATGTCGGAGCATGATCAACCTAACCACGAAGGTCTATTTCCTGCAAGCAAACGAAGAACAGGCAAGAAACTAAGATTGCAATCTAGATATTGCGAATATAAGATGAAAGCTTTATTGATCACGGTGGGGTTCTGTGACGTCTTGGTCCGGTTGTTGAACACAAATGAAGTACGCGAAGTTGCAGCTATGGCGAACTTTTAATCTAAACAAAACCCAAAGTCTAAACGGTGCCCTAAGGGCTGTATATATGGAGGAAGAGGGGGGAATTTCGTCGCCCTTGAAGGAGGGGTCCGAAACCAACCCTATCTCTTGTTTCCCCACACATACGGACTCTAAAAACAGCCTATACTTAAGTATTTCTAAATTACATGGGCCTGGCCTAATAATAAGGTGACGCAGCACCTATAATAGCCTCTGGACGAAATTTATGAAGTGTCATCTTGTATATTTCGTCCAAGGCTTCATGCACTCGTTATGGTGGCTTCAAAGTCCTGAAATCATCACTTGTAACTCCGTTCTTGTTCCCCTTGTGCATGCCATCAGCTCCATGCTTGATCTTGCTCCAATGTTCAGCCTTCTTATCCAAACTAGGCCCTTCATTTGTAAGCAAGACAAATGTATCCAATTTAGGCAGCATCATATTCTCATGAACATTAGAATCATTATCAAGAAACGAAAGTACCTGATAATTTAATTGGCGTGCGCGAGCTCTAGTAATTGGTCCAGTATGTATAGCAGTAGGGGCTGTGGGTGTAACGATGATATTGATGTCCTCATCATCCTCCCCTTCTTGAAATGATGTCATCCTCGACGGAAGCTCATCTTCCTCACCCAAATAAGGCTTCAAATCTGCAATGTTAAAAGTGGGACTAACCCCAAAATCTGCAGGGGCAGCTCAAGTTTATAACCATTATGATTTATTTTCTCTAACACCTTAAAAGGACCATCAGCACGTGGCATTAGCTTTGATTTACGCAAATCAGGAAATCTATCCTTACGCAAATATAACCAAACAAGATCTCCAGGTGCAAACACAACATGTTTTCTACCCTTATCTCCAGCAAGTTTATATTTAGCATTCATATGCTCAATGTTCTCCTTAGTTAACTCATGCATTTTTAAGATTAATTCTGCACGTTGTGTAGCATCAAAATTAACCTTCTCCGAAGATGGAAGAGGCAACAAATCAATAGGTGCACGAGGTAGAAAACAATATACAATTTCAAAAGGGCACATCTTAGTAGTAGAATGCAGCGAACGATTATAAGCAAATTCAATATGAGGCAAGCATTCTTCCCACATTTTCTTGTTATTCTTCAAAACAGCCCTAAGCATAGTAGACAAAGTTCTATTGACTACTTCAGTTTGTCCATCAGTTTGGGGGTGACAAGTAGTACTAAAAAGCAGTTTAGTCCCCAACTTAGCCCATAAACATCTCCAAAAGTGGCTAAGAAATTTAGTATCACGATCTGAAACAATAGTATTTGGCACACCATACAAGCGAATAATTTCACGAAAGAACAAATCAGCAACATTAGTAGCATCATCGCTTTTATGACATGGTATAAAGTGTGCCATTTTCGAGAACCTATCCACGACAACAAATATGCTATCCCTCCCCTTCTTTGTTCGAGGTAAACCCAAAACAAAGTCCATAGATCTATCCTCCCATGGAACACTGGGTACAGGCAAAGGCATATATAAACCATGAGAATTGAGTCGTGACTTCGCTTTTTGACATGTAGTGCAGCGAGCAACAAAGCGCTCAACATCCCGTCTCATCTTTGGCCAAAAGAAATGTGTAGCAAGTACATCCTCCGTCTTCTTGATGCCAAAGTGTCCCATTAATCCTCCTCCATGAGCTTCTTTCAACAACAAAAGACTAACGGAGCTAGCTGGAATGCAAAGCTTGTTAGCACGAAACATAAATCCATCGTTAACGACGAACTTGTTCCATGTTCTACCTTCTTTACAATTCTGCAATACATCTTTAAATTCAGCATCATGCACATATTGACCTTTGATGGTCTCCAAACCAAATATTTTAAAGTCAAGTTGTGAAAGCATAGTATAACGACAAGACAATGCATCAGCAATAATATTTTCTTTAACCTTCTTGTGTTTAATGACATAAGGGAAAGTTTCAATGAATTCAACCCATTTAGCATGTCTACGGTTCAGTTTTGCTTGACTTTTAATTTGTTTCAAAGATTCATGATCAGAATGTATACCAAATTCTTTGGGCCATAAATAATGTTGCCATGTTTCCAAAGTCCGAACAAGAGCATATAATTTCTTATCATAAGTAGAATAATTCAGACTAGGCCCACTCAATTTTTCAGAAAAGTATGCAACAGGTTCACCATCTTGTAATAACACACGTCCACTAGCATCACATTCAAGCTCAAAAGTCTTATTAAAATCAGGAAGTTGGAGTAAAGGAGCATGTGTCAACTTATCTTTCAATACCGTGAAGGCTTCTTCCTGTGAGGTACCCAAACAAAAGGTACATCCTTCTTTGTAAGCTCATTGAGAGGTGCAGCAATGGTGCTGAAATCTCGCACAAAACGCCTATAGAAACCAATGAGACCAAGAAAACTCCTCACTTGTGTGGCCGTTTTGGGCTGCGGCCAACTCTCGATAGCTTCAATCTTGGATTTATCAACTTCAATTCCCTGTAGAGTAACAACATAGCCAAGAAAAGATACTCGGTCGGTGCAAAAGGTGCACTTCCTGAGGTTACCAAACAAACGTGCATCACGTAGAGCAATAAAAACAGCACGTAAATGTTCCAAATGTCTCTCCAAAGATTTGCTATAAATTAGTATATCATCAAAATAGACTACCACAAATCGTCCAATGAAAGCACATAAAACTTCGTTCATTAATCTCATGAAAGTACTGGTTGCATTAGTTAACCCAAAAGGCATGACTAACCGCTCATATAATCCAAACTTAGTTTTAAATGTTGTTTTCCATTCATCCCCCAATTTCATACGAATTTGATGTATCCACTATGCAAATCAACTTTGGAGAATATTGTAAAGCCATTCAATTAATCAAGCATATCATCTAGCCTAGGAATAGGATGACGATAATGAATAGTAATATTATTAATGCCTCTACAATCAACACACATACGCGATGTACCATCCTTTTTCGGCACTAGAATAATAGGAATAGCACAAGGACCAAGGGATTTGCGTATATAACCTTTATCGAGCAGCTCCTGGACTTGACGCATATTCTCCTTCGTCTCCTCTGGATTGGTACGGTATGGTGCATGGTTGGGTAGCGATGCACCAGGAATTAAGTCAATCTGATGCTCAATCCCTCGAATAGGTGGTAATCCCGGTGGCACGTCTTGTGGAAAGATGTCAGCAAACTCCTGCAAAATGTTAGTGACAGCAGGAGGCAAAGAGGAAGGCACGTCCTCGAATGAAAATAATGCCTCTTTGCACACAAAAACATAGCAAACAGATTTGCTGAAGTCTAACTCATCAATATCAGATTTGGTGGCAAGTAAACATGCACTTTTCAATTTAATTTCAGAAGAAACAGTAGATGGTTTATTATTAGGCTTCATTTTTTGCTCAAATTCTTTTGCCACAATCTGATTTTCACTCTTATTTTTCTCCTGTTTTGCTTTATTAGCTCTATTAATATCATCTTTCAAAATGGAATAAGGAGACATAGGAAGCAAAGTAATATGTTTATCCATATGAATAAGAGTATAATGATTATTTCTACCATGGTGTACAGAATTTTTATCAAATTGCCAAGGTCTACCAAGTAATAAGGAACATGCTTGCATGGGTACCACATCACAATCAACATAATCAGCATATGTAGAGATACTAAAATGCACACGAACAGTATGTGTTACCTTAACCTTGCCGCTGTTGTTGAACCATTGGATGTAGTAAGGATGTGGATGTGGTCTTGTGGCGAGAGCTAGCTTCTCCACCATCTCCATGCTAGCCAAGTTGTTGCAACTCCCTCCATCAATGATGACGCGAACAGAACGTTCCTTCACAACTCCCTTTGTATGGAACAAATTATGCCTCTGATTTTGCTCAGCTTGTGTTAGCTGCACACTCAAAACACGTTGAGCAACTAAACTTTCATACCTGTCAGCGTCTTTAGCAGCCATGTATTGTGTCTCATGTTTAGAATCATCTCCACGGTGTTCTTCACTTGTAATAAGAGCCAAAGTCTCCTCATCATAGTCACTAGCGGACTCATACCCACCATCCTCAGTAGCAATCATCACACGCTGAGATTTGCATTCTCTCGCATAATGACCTCTTCCCTTACAACGATGACAAATAATATCACTTGTGTGCGCTGTTGATGCCATGGAAGAAGAAGAACTCTGTGCAGGCCCGGTAGGTGAGCTCTTGGCAGATAGTGGTGATTGTGCCTGCTTCCTTGTATCATGGCTGGAGGTGGCAGCTGATGGAGGTGTCGGTGCAGTAGAATGTGTGGAAGTAGGGGATGCACGCGGTGTCCATGATGAAGGTCGACCTGCAGAAAAGTTAGTTCGCGCCAATGCCTGCTGATCCTGCACTTCACGTTCAGGTTTGCAAGCAAGATGGAATAAACGAGTGATATTATTATATTCCTTATACTCTAAAATGGTCTGAATCTCTTTATTTAATCCACCCATAAAACGTGCAAGCATAGCTTCGTTATCCTCAACAATACCACATCTAATCATACCAGTTTGCAATTCCTGATAATATTCCTCTACAGAATTTTTTCCTTGTCTTAAACGCTGCAATTTTTGAAGCAATTCACATTGATAATATGGTGGAACCCAATGAGTACGCATAGCAGTTTTCAAAGAAGCCGAAGTAGCTGGAATAGGACATAATGTACAATGTTCAGACCACCAATCAGAAGCAAAGCTAGTGAATTCACAAACAGCAGCAGCAACACGTCTATCCTCAGGATATTGTAAGCATGTGAAACATTGTTCAGTTTCTAACTCCCAAGTAAGATAGACATCAGGAGTGTATTGACCCTCAAATGGTGGAATATTCAATTTCAGTTTAGGAACATGGTCATAATCTCGTACCTGAGGTGGTGGTGCAGCCCTACCATTACGATTATAGGCATGAGGACGACCTGGTGGTGGTGCTGGTGGTTGCACATAGTGCTGAATTTGATCTACCTCATCCTTGTAATCGCCCTCCTCAGCGGCAGTAGTAGGAGCCACATAAGCATCATAGTAGGTGTAGCGGCACCAGAAGTTTGACCTGGCTCAAGGGGAATGCGCAGTGCTCGTCCCACTTGATTTGGAAGGCGACGTTGTTGTTGTTGTAGAGGTGCGACAGGTGCAGCCGGCGGTGGTTGTGGAAGACGCGCGAGCAATTCATTAAACTTGTTATCGAGCTTTGTTTCGAACGTCTTCTCAATGCCATCTATCTTCTCCATGGCCTCTTCAAATCTGTTTAGCAGATCTTGCACCTGTCCACTCATCATTTGCTGAAATTTGTCATGTAGCTGTTTGTTCATCATGTTCTCCCTATCAGTCTCATGGGCTTGTGATCCTGCCATGGTTAACAGCAATAGAAACACACAAGAATATGATCCTACAGACTACAAGGAAGTGGTGGTGGTGGTGGTGGTGGTGTGTCACAAATCCGTCAAGCGAATCTCAAATTCTTACCAGTTCTTACCCAGCAACAGGTGGTGATCGGCAACCGTTGTGGTCAAAACTCTCAAAGATTGGACAGAGCGATTGCTAGGTGGTGTCAAACGCACGATGTAGATGTATGTGGAGCTGGGAAGGCTTATGATATGGTAGCAAAAATGTCAGCAATAATCAATTCAGAGATGCAAAGTTGAATAAACGCTCAACGACGGTAGTGTGCTAGTCCTAGGCTAGACCGTGCTTGAGACACGAGCCTAGAACACTAACAAAATCACGGCGCTGCACGTAACCCAGGGAAAAGCACTCTCTGGGAATTTTTTTCGCTTTTTTTTTTCCTGGCGAGCTCTTTTTTTTTGCGCTCCTCTCTTTTTTTTTACGAAAAATCACTATAATGGCGAGTGTCTCAAAACTCATCCCAAGTCAAAATAACAGGATAGGCATGAAATTTTTTTGACTATTTTTTTTTGGACATCAGGGCAGCGACAACGAAAAAGTGTGACAAAAAATCACTATGATGGCAAGTGCAAAACGCTCCCTGGAACCTAAAAACAAGATAGCAAAAAAATATTTTCGCTCGCCGAAATTTTGGCCTAAAAACTGCCCGGGGGTCTCCAGACTCATTTTTTTTCGAAACCTACTTAGACAAGGAAACACGAATCGGAAAATAGATGGATCTCGAAAACAAACCTAATATGAAAAGAACTCGGATTGGTGGTGGTATATGGCAGCGGTGGTGGTATATGGTAGTGGTGGTGGTATATGGATACGGATCGGTGGTGGTATATGGATAGGGAGCGGTGGCGGTATATGGTAGGGGCGATGATGATGGTGCGGCGGCGGCGTGACAACTTATGACCAGAACTCGAAACTCTAAAAGACTAGACACTAAGACTAGCAACTCGACACGACGATTCAACCGCAAATTCAACAAAGCAAAATACTGAAAAGACTATGCAAAGGCTCAGACTGAACTAACCCTTTTTTTTGTTTTTTCGTGGACAGTAGGTATGAAGAACAGACTCGATCTAAACTACGAAAAACTGTAAAATCTCACCGAGCAACCTGGAAATCTGATACCACTTGATAGAGGCAAAGGTGTCCCGTCTTTCGATGAGATGGTGATTATCGTTTCGAGGGAGTAGACTTTGACGATCGACTACGAACGTGCGAGGACGTCATGCCTTAGCAATCGCTAAACTAACTCCGAGAGGTTATTGACCACGCCGGAGCATGATCAACCTGACAACGAAGGTCTATTTCCTGCAAGCAAACGAAGAACAGGCAAGAAACTAAGATTGCAATCTAGATATTGTGAATATAAGATGAAAACTTTATTGATCAAGGTGGGGTTCTGTGATGTCTTGGTCTGGTTGTTGAACATAAATGAAGTATGTGAAGTTGCAGCTATGGCGAACTTTTAATCTAAACAAAACCCAAAGTCTAAACGGTGCCCTAAGGGCTATATATATGGAGGAAGAGGGGGGAATTTCGTGGCCCTTGAAGGAGGGGTCCGAAACCAACCCTATCTCTTGTTTCCCCACACATACGGACTCTAAAAACAACCTATAATAGCCTCCGGACGAAATTTATGAAGTGGCATCTTGTATATTTCGTCCATGGCTTCATGCACTCATTATGGTGGCTTCAAAGTCCTGAAATCATCACTTGTAACTCCGTTCTTGTTCCCCTTGCGCATGCCATCAGCTCCATGTTTGATCTTGCTCCAATGTTCATCCTTCTTATCAAACTAGGCCCTTCATTTGTAAGCAAGACAAATGTATCCAATTTAGGCAGCATCATATTCTCATGAACATTAGAATCATTACCAAGAAACGAAAGTACCTCATAATTTAATTGGCGTGCGCGAGCTCTATTAATTGGTCCAGTATATATAGCAGCAGGGGCTGTGGGTGTAACAATGGTATTGATGTCTTCATAAAAAAAGATGTTTGCTTATTCCAAAAATGTTTGAATTTCTGAAAACAAGTGTTCGGGAAAACAAAATGTTCATGAATTTTTTTTAAATCATGTATTAAATAATGTTAATGGAATTGAAAAAAAAATTCCAATTCAAAAAATGTTCATGGACGGAAAAAAATCCTAAAAATTAAAAATTGTTCGTGATATACAAAATAGTTTATTGATCCATAAAATGTTCACTGATTCAAAAAATGATCATGCATTTCAAAAAATGTTCGTTAAATCAAAAAATTGTGCATCCAACCGAACGACCGCGTCTCAAACTATCCGGCCGCATCCCCATCACACCCGCCTGGGCCTTGTTGTGAGGTTCTTATATAGTGGGCGTTCTATAAATTGATATGTATTTGCTGGATGGTGTGCCAAGCTGCCTTTGTCAATAGTGTGCGGTCCTGAGTTCGACTCCTTTTGTTCTGCCATTTCAACCGACGGATGTGACACTGATGCAGAGAGTCTTGTATAGGAGGTCTGCGTACGGTACTTACGGAAACGAGTATGATTTGTCAAAGATCCATATTGCCTTTTATATGTTTAGTGATTAGTGAGGGGGTTGTACCGACGTAGGACTCATGGGTGTAAGTTAGTATGTATAAAGAGAAAGTAGAAGAAAACTTAATTGAACAAATACTTTGCAACAGATTCAGATTTAGACGCAGCTACAGCCATGCAGGTCTATCATAATCAGCCAATAAGGCAAATTCCAACCGTCGACCCCAGATGAACGTCCGATTTATCTGGATTTTGTCCGTTTAGGGCAGAAAAACGGACACGTGTGTCCGATTTTAAATGTCCGTCAACTTATGCATCCAACCGAACGACCGCTTCTCAAACTGTCCGGCCGCGTCCCCATCGCGCCTGCCTGTGCCTCGCCCGTGCTCACCTGTGAGCTCGTCGCTCCGGCCCCGGCCGCCTGCACGCTCGCCCCAAGCGCCACGCCCAACCGTCCACCCGTGCTGGCGCCACGCACCGTGCACTATCTAGCAAGCTATAAAGCACACGTCGGCGGCTGGCTACCTAGCAAGCACTCACGCCATTAGCTGGACCCGCACGTCCGCCTGCAGCTGTGCCCCGCGCGCTCGCACCCTGTCGCCTGCTCACGCGCCCGCGCGCGAACCAGCAGTTGTGCCCGCCCGCTGCTGCCTGCGTGCTTGCGCTCGCTGCGCTCGCCTGCTGTGCCCGCATCCTACCGCCCGCTGCAGCAGCTCGCCCTGTATCTCACCGCCACTGCCCGTCCCGCGCTCTCCCGCCTGCTCGTGGTGCGCGCCTGCCTGTGGCCCCGCCTCGCGCCGCGGCCCGCCTTGCCGCCGTGCCCGCGAGCTCCTGCTGCTACGTGCCCGCGTGTGGCTGCTTCTGTCATAGTCGAGAAAAGAAGAGAAAGGACGATGAGAGGAGGGAGACAGGGAGAAAAAGAGGAGCGCCGCCATGCGCCCGCTTGCGTCGCTGAGGAGCACCGGCGCCCGAGGGAGCTGGCCCTGCATGTTACTACTCTGAGTTACTCTCCACTAGGACCAGCCTTAATCTTTACATCATAATAACGCGGCTATTGCTTTTGGCGGTACGTCATGTAAATTGCCTCCAAAGTTGCAAAATATTTCCCATGAATTCCACCTATAAGTAATAAAAAACATTTTACACAGGGGAATTCCCGCGAGCGAGGGTCGGCCCATGCAGTAGGGACCTCCTATACTGCGCTCTGCGCGCTGGGAGAAGAGAGAGCGTGCCCATTTGGGCCTTCCCATGTCGGGTCGGCCTATTTTTTATGTTTTGTTTTCTATTTTTTATTTTTCTTTTCTGTTTTCGTTTTTTCTACGTTATGTAATTTGGACTTCAAAAAAGTTCTGTATTGTTTTAAAAAATGGGACTTTTGAAGTAAAATCATAAAATGTTTGTGATTTTGTAAAAATGATAGAGGTAAAGGTGTCACGTCTTTCGATGAGATGGTGATTATCGTTTCGGACTTTGACGATCCGACTACGAACGTGCGAGGACGTCGCGCCTTAGCAGTCGCTAAACCAACTCCGAGATGTTTTTACCACACCGGAGCACGATCAACCTGACCATAAAGTTCTATTTCCTGCAAGCAAACGAAGAACAGGCAAGAAACTAAGATTGCAATCTAGATATTGCAAATATAAGATGAAAAATTTATTGATCAAGGTGGGGTTCTGTAACGTCTTTGTCTGGTGTTGAACACAAACGAAGTACGCGAATTGCAGCTATGGTGAACTTTTAATCTAAATAAAACCCAAATTCTAAACGGTGCCCTAAGTGCAGTATATATGGAGGAAGAGGGGGGAATTTCGTGGCCCTTGAAGGAGGGGTCCGAAACTAACCCTATCTCTTGTTTCCCCACACATACGGACTCTAAAAATAGACAATACTCAAGTATTTCTAAATTACATGGGCCTGGCCCAATAATAAGGTGACGCAGCACCTATAATAGCCTCTGGACGAAATTTATGAAGTGACATCTTGTATATTTCGTCCAAGGCTTCATGCACTTATTATGGTGGCTTCAAAGTCCTGAAATCATCACTTGTAACTACGTTCATGTTCCCCTTGCGCATGCCATCAGCTCCATGCTTGATCTTGCTCCAATGTTCATCCTTCTTATCCAAACTAAGCCCTTCATTTGTAAGTAAGACAAATGTATCCAATTTAGGCAGCATCATATTCTCATGAACATTAGAATCATTACCAAGAAACGAAAGTACCTGACAATTTAATTGGCGCGCGTGAGCTCTAGTAATTGGTCCGGTATGTATAGCAGCAGGGGCTGTGGGTGTAACAATGGTATTGATGTCCTCATAAAAAAATGTTTGCTTATTCGAAAAATGTTTGAATTTCTGAAAACAAGTGTTTGGGAAATCAAAATGTTCATGATTTTTTTAAAATCGTGTATTAAATAATGATAATGGAATTGAACAAAAAAATTTCAATTCAAAAAATGTTCACGAAGGGAAAAATATCCTAAAAATTAAAAATTGTTCGTGATATAAAAAATAGTTTATTCATCCATAAAATGTTCACTGATTCAAAAAATGATCATGCATTTCAAAAAATGTTCGTTAAATCTAAAAAATTATGCATCCAACCGAACGACCGCATCTCAAGCTGTCCGGCCGCATCCCCATCACACCCGCCTGGGCCTTGTTGTGAGGTTCTTAGATGGTGGGCGTTGTATAAATTCACATGTAATTGCTGGATGGTGTGGCAAGCTACCTTTGTCAATAGTGTGCGGTCTCGAGTTCCACTCCTTTTGTTCTGCCATTTCAACCGACGGATGTGACACTGATGCAGAGAGTCTTGTATAGGAGGTCTCCCTACGGCCTATACATTCCGAAATGAGTATGATTTGTCAAAGATCCATATTACCTTTTATATGTTTAGAGATTAGTGAGGGGGTTGTACGGACGTAGGACTCATGGGTGTAAGTTAGTATGTATAAAGAGAAAGTAGAACAAAACTTAATTGAACAAATACTTGGCAACAGATTCAGATTTAGAGGGAGCTACAGCCTTGCAGGTCTATCATAATCAGCCAATAAGGGAAATTCCAACCGTCGACCCCAGATGAACGTCCGATTTATCTGGATTTTCTCCGTTTAGGGCAGAAAAACGGACACGTGTGTCCGATTTTAAATGTCCCTCAACTTATGCATCCAACCGAACGACCGCATCTCAAACTGTCTGGCTGCGTCCCCATCGTGCCCGCCTGTGCCTCACCCATGCTCGCCCGCGAGCTCGTCGCTCCGGCCCCGGCCGCTTGCACGCTCGCCCCGAGCACCACGCCCAACCGTCCACCCGCGCTGGCGCCACGCACGGTGCACTATCTAACAAGCTACAAAGCACACGTCGGAGGCTGGCTACCTAGAAAGCACTCACGCCATTAGCTGGACCCGCACGTCCGCCTGCAGCTGTGCGCCGCGCGCTCGCACCCTACCGCCTGTTCATGCGCCCGCGCACCAACCAGCAGCTGTGCCCGCCCGCGCCTGCCTGCGTGCTCGCGCTCGCTACGCTCGCCTGCTGTGCCCGCATCCTGTCGCCCGTAGCAGCAGCTCGCCCCGTAGCTCACCGCCACTGCCCGGCCCGCGCTCTCCCGCCTGCTCGCGCCGCGGCCCGCCTTGTCGCCGTGCTCGCGAGCTCCTGCTGCTCCATGCTCGTGTGTGGCTGCTTCTGTCGTATTCGAGAAAAGAAGAGAAAGGACGATGAGAGGAGGGAGACAGGGAGAAAAAGAGGAGCGCTGCCGTGCGCCTGCTTGCGTCGCCGAGGAGCACCAGCGCCCGAGGGAGCCGGCCCTGCATGTTACTATTATGAGTTACTCTCCACTAGGACTAGCCTTAATCTACACCTCATAATAACGGGGCTATTGCTTTTGGCGGTACGTCATGTAAATTGCCTCCAAAGTTGCAAAATATTACCCACGAATGCCATCTATAAGTAATAAAAAAACATTTTACACAGAGGGGAATTCCCGCGAGCGAGGGTCGGCCCATGCATTAGGGACCTCCTATACTGCGCTCTGCGCGCTGGGAGAAGAGAGAGCGTGCCCATTTGGGCCTTCCCATGTCGGGTCGGCCTATTTTTTATGTTTTGTTTTCTATTTTTTATTTTTCTTTTCTGTTTTCATTTTTTCTACTTTATGTAATTTGGACTTCAAAAAAGTTCTGAATTGTTTTCAAAATGGGACTTTTGAACTAAAATGTTTAATAAATCATAAAATGTTTGTGATTTTGTAAAAATGATAGAGGCAAAGGTGTCCCGTCTTTCGATGAGATGGTGATTATAGTTTTGGAGGAGTAGACTTTGACGATCCGACTACGAACGTGCGAGGACGTCGCGCCTTAGCAATCGCTAAACCAACTCCGAGAGGTTTTGACCATGCCGGAGCATGATCAACCTGACCACGAAGATCTATTTCCTGCAAGCAAACGAAGAACAGGAAAGAAACTAAGATTGCAATCTAGATATTGCAAAAATAAGATGAAATCTCTATTGATCAAGGTGGGGTTCTGTGACGTCTTGGTCTGGTTGTTGAACACAAACGAAGTACGCGAAGTTGCAGTTATGGCGAACTTTTAATCTAAACAAAACCCATAGTCTAAACGGTGCCCTAAGGGCTGTATATATGGAGGAAGGGGGGGGGGGATTTCGTGGACCTTGAAGGAGGGGTCCGAAACCAACACTATCTCTTGTTTCCCCACACATACGGACTCTAAAAACAGCCTATACTCAAGTATTTCTAAATTACATGGGCCTGGCCCAATAATAAGATGACGCAGCACCTCTAATAGCCTCTGGACGAAATTTATGAAGTGACATCTTGTATATTTCGTCCAAGGCTTCATGCACCCATTATGGTGGCTTCAAAGTCCTGAAATCATCACTTGTAACTCCGTTCTTGTTCCCCTTGCGCATGCCATCAGCTTCATGCTTGATCTTGCTCCAATGTTCATCCTTCTTATCCAAACTAGGCCATTCATTTGTAAGCAAGACAAATGTATCCAATTTAGGCAGCATCATATTCTCATGAACATTAGAATCATTACCAACAAACGAAAGTACCTGATAATTTAATTGGCGTGCGCGAGCTCTAGTAATTGGTCCAGTATGTATAGCAGCAGGGGCTGTGGGCGTAACAATGGTATTGATGTCCTCATCAAAAAAGATGTTTGCTTATTCCAAAAATGTTTGAATTTCTGAAAACAAGTGTTCGGGAAATCAAAATGTTCATGATTTTTTTTTAAAATCGTGTATGAAATAATGTTAAAGGAATTGAACAAAAAATTTCCAATTCAAAAAATGTTCATGGACGGAAAAATATCCTAAAAATTAAAAATTGTTCGTGATATACAAAATAGTTTATTCATCCAGAAAATGTTCATTGATTCAAAAAATGATCATGCATTTGAAAAATTGTTCGTTAAATCAAAAAATTGTGCATCCAACCGAACGACCGCATATCAAACTGTCCGGCCGCATCCCCATCACACCCGTCTGGGCCTTGTTGTGAGGTTCTTATATGGTGGGCGTTGTATAAATTCACATGTAATTGCTGGATGGTGTGGCAAGCTGCCTTTGTCAATAGTGTGCGTGTGGCACCCCGGCTCAGAGAAACCGGAACGCCCCGTATTCCAGCCCAGAGATCGAGGAGAAGTCTTCTGGAATACGGCACTGCTTAGCATAGAACAAATCAGCTCTTTATTACAAGCTATATGGATACAAGAGGATTACATCGGCATGGAAACACTACGCCTGCCACGGTTGCTCCATGCAAGCAGCAGAACAACACGAAGGAGTGGAATAACTCTAGCAGCGGAACAGCGACGACAGTGATGAATTCCACTCCGCAGGGACTCTGGCTGGAATGCTTATCCTAGCTCGCAAACAGGGAATTCACGGCAAACAAGCAATCAAATCCGGCATGCCCTGCAAACTGGCATGACACGCCAGGTCAGTACATTGAATGTACTTGCAAGCTCACAGCAACCAAAAGCAATCAAGACGGATAATAGCATGGCAATTAAAGGTTAACAAGGATTAACATGATACTATCAGATAAATCATAGCATGAACAAGATGAACATGATACAGCTAGAACAATATGAGCATGGCATGAACATATGAACATGATGATACTAGCATGCAACATGATGACGCTATCATGCAACAACTTACTCTGCTCGGGTTACCTCGTAACCATCACATGCATAAGCTTACCATCATGGACATCACACGATCATCTCAGGATCCAATCAAGCTTGGTATTACCATACCGTAGTAATCATTACATGACCACAAGGAGCTTGACCTTTACCCTTGACTCTCGCATAACACCACAGTTTTCCAACAATTCAGTATCCTCGATACCACGGTGATCCTCTCTCGATCACAACCAATCTCTTTCTCATCATCGAACCAAGGTTGTTATTAAGCACATTATTATTACTGTTGACTCATAGTGTGACCGATCACGAACTGGGCCCTTATCAGCGGGCGCCGATATCGATAGATTGAATACACACTCTGCAGAGGTTAGCACACTGTACCCACACCATGGAACCAATGGCCTCGCACTCCCATTCAGGTGGACCAACGGCGTTCCGACAAAACCGATCTACTGTCATCGCACTCTCCCAGCCACTCCGACCAACTCCCCTTTGGGCTAAGTCTTGGGTGGCCCCGATGTCTACCAAAGACATTCAACAGCCACCGTGGTGGCAAAACAATAAACGGTCCCAAACGGGGACATGAGCTCAAAACCAACCATGGGCACACAAGGCTTATGCCGTCCTACCCGGCCAAGTTAGCGCCCGCGCATAACCTTCCCTCTTTGGAGGCACCGGCGAGAGGCATGACAATAGACCCAGTTAGGACCCTCCCATAAAAGGAAAATGTGGTTGCACTGGTCAGCTCGATTTGGTGGCACCATGACTCAGCCAACAGTTGTTCAAGTTCATTTAAGTCTGGTCAAACTTGAATGCAATAAGCGGAGCATATTAAAATAACATGATGCAACTATCATGCATGATATCAACATAATCATCAAGCATATCAACAACAATAAAGCATATATCCGAATGAGCATGGCATACTGACTAGCAGGAACATCATAGGTATAACCCTACTCATAGCATAACATGACCACTAGCATTAACAATAAATACTAAGCAAGACATATCAAGAATACTACCAAGTAAGCATATAATCAGCTGGATGCAAAGAAACAAGCATATCAACGGTACTTGTTAACCGACCATAGTCATGCAACGAAGAACATTACTAACGCCAACCTGTACTACTACTCAGCATGACATACGACAGAAATACTAGCAACAAGTACATGATAACCAGGTGCATAAAAACATAGCATGAAAGTGAACAGAAATCCATAAGCATCACCGAAACAACGATAACCGTATCAAAATAAGAAGAAATTTACTAAATATTCAAGTTGAAAACCATGGCTACTGCATGGCCATCATGCATGTGGGTGTTGTGGCTTGCCTGGGGATGAAGAATACACCGGGAAGAAGTGCGGAAAGATCGCAGAAGGAATCACCGGAAATGGTCCTCCCTCGGAGGGGGCTGATTCGGGGCAAGGACAATCAGGTCATTTCCAATATGTCAAACCATAGTGAAAATGATATGAACAGAACGGGCTCGACGAGACGAAGACGTGGGCGTTGGATTCACCTCAATCGGAGTTACGAGCAAAAAGTTATAATAGTTTTTTCTGCCAGGGACCTATCTATGATAAAAAAAAAATTTAGACTGGACCTAAACAGAAAAACCAAAAACGTATTTGAAGGGGATACACTTTCTATAAGCAAAAACGTACTCTGGGGATGCCGTTTCCACTTGCCACGCTGGCAGAGGCGGGGCCAGGCACTTGAGGCCCTGACTGGTGGGTCCCGCGGGCTCTCTCTCCTGGCTCCCTTCTTCTTCCTCCCGCGTACACGCGCCTGGCCGAGGAAGGAGCTCGCCCCGACGGTGATTGCTGGTGGCACAGGTCACCTCAGACGGTGCCCGGCCTACCGGCGGGTTCAGGAGATCGAGGCGGCACGCCCATGTAGGTCTTGACCGCCGTGGAGCTTGGGTAAGAGTGGGACGTCGACCGTGGCGGAGCATGCCGTCGGCCATCGGTGAGCTCGCGGCTTCAAGCCACTCGAGGAGGAGGAGAGGTGATGGGGTGGTTCGGTAGTGGTGGTGGAGGCCTCTGGAGGTGGTGGAGCGGAGGGAGATGGCCAGGGTCGCCTGAATCGGAGGGACCCGAGGCGGTGGTCGAGGCGGCGATGGAAGGGCAGGGGAGCAGCTCGAGCTCAATGGAGAGGCTGGGGAGGTTGCTAGGACTGAGGGGAGGCCGATGAGATTCTCGGGAGTGCCGCGGGGCTGGCTATTTATAGGCGGGGCAAGGTGCCCGAGCCGGTCACTGCCGCACGAGCTGGGCCAAGGCTCTGGCGATGCTCAGCGATCACGGGGAGGGACGAGAACACGACGAGGCAGCGGCGCAGCGGTCACGGAGCAGAGCAAGCTAAGGGGACACGGGGAGGAAGTGGACAGAGGAGGAAGACGACGGCCATCTACAGATTTCCCGTGGGCGCACGGCGACGAGCGCCAGTGAGCGAGCTGCCGGAGAGGGAGAGGGGTCCGGGGAGAAGAAGACAGCAAGGGGGAGCTGCTAGACATGCCCGTGCTCGCTGAGATGCCAAGCAGAGGAGGGGCCCGAGCAAAACGACGGCCAGCTCGCGCCCACTGCATGCCAAAGCGGTGGTCACCGCGCAGACTGGCATGACGAGGACAAGAGGGGCTGCCGTGATATGTCCGGTGATGAGTCCCTGCATTACTGAGTCTGAGAGAGGTGATGGATCAAAGAAAGGAGCTCTGTATCGATGGGATTCATCTCTGAAACTTTGCTGTTGCAAACTGTTGCATGATGCTATAGTGAGCAGAGAAGAGATAAGGGACAGAGCTCATGTCTGGGAGGTTTAGATTAAGAAGGACCATAATCCTGTCAATTATGAGGTGATTTGGACCAGTATTTAATATAGTTGCTTTACAACTACATAAATTGGTCCAGAAACACGAACAGGAAGAAGCACTCACTAGGAGTGATGACTTGGGCTAAAAATGAGCCTGGCAGGGTTATTTGGTCATATGAGAGTGCCCTAAAAATTTCATGCCATTTGGCCAAGCCAAAATGGTACTTCCTTCATACAGCACATCTCTGGACAGAAATTGGGAAAAATCCTGAGGCAAAATGGCTAGATGAAATGAGCCCAAATCTTGTGGAGATAAGTTATATGGATAGGAGAAGGCTTATGAAACAAAGAATACTTGCTTCACTAACTGAAAATTTGGACAGAAACAAAGAATTGATGCTAAGCTCACATGTGTGCATTGCATGAGCTTAAATCTTGAGGAGGGTGATTATTTGATCATATGAAGGACCATGCAAAATTTGAACTTATCTGGACCATCCTACTAGTACTTCCTTCACAAATAATTCCCTCAGACAGGAACTTTCAAAAATGGCTCAGGAATATTCACTAAGCAAATTAAGTTGAATTTTGGCATGAGGCAATTATATGGACATGAAAAGGTGTCCAAAAAGTTTGGTGTCAATTGGGCAAAGGTAAATGGCACTTGCTTCACAAACTGCCATTCAGGACAGAATAGAAAAGGAATTAATTGAGCATGATGAGGAACATGGAAAATGAAATATTTTGCCATATTTGAGGAAGATATGACCCAAACAATTTATGAGAATTATTTGGGAATTTTGGGAGTGATACAAATATAGGTTGCTTCACAACCTAGGGCTAAAAGGATTATTCCTTTAATAGAAAAAGGAATATTACCGAGAAAATAATATTGAGGTTGGGCCAAGATGAAAATGGCAAGGTCTTGGGATGGATATGAGGATGACAAGCCACTCTGGAAAGAGAGAAGAGGTCATCTTCTTCAGTTTCCAGACCACATAGCCACAGAAAAGGAAAACTCAAGCAAAATCCTCAGAAAATCAAAAGAAAAAAGAAAGGGCCAAAAATCAGGTTGTGACAAACCTTCCCCCTTAAAGAAATCTTGTCCTCGAGATTTGGTTGCTCAGGGAACAAGTAGGAATATACTGACTTAAGGAAACCGTTTCCAACTCGGGTATCCTTTTTCCTTTATTGATTGTTCCCACACTGAATTTCAGATGACGAGACTGCCCGGCTCTGGGGTGTTTTGCTTCACTGTATCCACATTCTGATAGAACTTACCTTACATGTTCATGCTTATACTGGCTCTAATTCTTTTCATATCTGCTGACTTTGCTGAGTGTGATAGATTATCATGACTAAAATATATGTCCGTCTCACAAGTCCAAGAGAGATTTCCGATGGATATATCATCCAGCACCGACAATCTTCCATGAAGTTGTGAACAGATTTTTCCTGGTGGACACCCATCCTTTTTATTCTTTGCATTGGGTTTCTCAACTAACTGTAGGTCCTCCAGGTTCAAAACAGTGCTGTGGATCATAATTGTACTTCTGACTGATACTGATTTCTCGCGGAGTTTCTGAATCATCTTGACAGGCTCCACTGTCTTGAGTGTCAGATCCATACCAATAGTTGGCTGACACCTGTCGTGGACATCACGAAGGGGTACGGCCTTATATGATAGTATTCACAGACTTGACTGACTGTGGATCTCGCAGAAGAATTTTGTTCATGACAGGCTGCCATTTGATGCTTCACGTAAGTGAGGGCACATGCTTCAAGACTGTTATTCACCCTTCTGATTATTCATTTTGTCGGTATGTCCATGGGGATAGTAGGTTGTGTGGTGCTTTACCATGGTTGCCGGGGTCAAACTGTTGAATGGCCCCTTGGTCTGGTTCGACAGACCCAGATATTTGATACTGACAAATATGAGCACATATTGTTGACTGAGCGGGTTGTCTGGATATGGGGTCCTTACCAAAATTGAGCAGACCCCTTAGGTGAATATTCATGGTGATCGATGCTGAGTCAGACTGTCCAGGATATCTACACCATGTGATACATACAACACTTTTCGTACCTGCATCATCGGAATTGCTCCTTCATTACTGTTTTCTTGGTCTGGATCCTTTGCTGAAAGAGCGGGGTCATATTGCTTCTTCATGTGACCATAGGTTCTGTCGGCTGCAATATTCTGACAGACGTACCCTTATCCTCATCTCCTGACATGGTAGTATTGTTTAAATGGCAGGTTCATCACCTCTCAAGTTCTGACCATAGGGAAATGATCATTCGAACCCTTGCAAGAAATCGGCAAATAAATCAGTAGCCACCAGAACGGTCTTTACAACTCAGATCTGGGGCATTAATAAAATAACTCAACCACGACTCAAGACGGCCGAAAAGCGGCTCAGAGCATGAGACCGTGTTGATAAGAAGAAAGTGGCAGTTCCCTAAGACGGCTGAAAAGCAGCTCAAAGCATAGGGCCGCTGTCACAAAAAGAAACTCAACATCTGCACGAGACGGATAGAAAGCAGCTCAGAACTCATGACAGTTGTTGAATAGAGAAATATAAAGTCGGCATCCACTCCGGATAGCCAAAAACAGCTCAGGTCATAGGCGTGGTGCCGTCACTGAAGAAAAGTAGACAATGGCTCATCAGGATCATATTCCAGGTTCACAGGTACTTGTACAGAGCTCACTGTTGTCGTCAATCTTCATAGGCCTTTGTCACACTGCGGTGTATAACTGGCTTCCTTCTTTTAACAATCCTCATGTGGTTGTCAGATCCTCGCTCGAGTGACTTGCAAGATCTTGGTTGTATGATCACAATGAAGGCATGTGTAGTTGAGCATTAGGTTTCTGAGGGAGACACTTGTGTCCAGACTAGCTCGTGTTCCTGACCAAACTGTTGTGGATCTGATTTCTGAGATTCACTGCCATATGCTGTCAATTCACAGTGTAATATCTTGCACCAATGCCGTACTGAGGACGATTGAATGGCTTATGCTGGAACCCATCGAGAGTATCTTGCTGAG
The DNA here is from genome assembly GCA_011799875.1 of Thinopyrum elongatum. Classification (NCBI taxonomy): domain Eukaryota; kingdom Viridiplantae; phylum Streptophyta; class Magnoliopsida; order Poales; family Poaceae; genus Thinopyrum; species Thinopyrum elongatum. Next base: position 641,365,187 of record CM022299.1, on the reverse strand, counting down.
GAAGACTGGGCATCGTGCTTCAGAAGCTTCCCCCCTTAAAGGCTTGCTAGGGAAAACTCGGTACCTTATGCCGGAAGCTTTTGCGTTTGCATACTGAAGAAGCCATCTTAATATTTCTGTTGTTGATTACTGGTATGAAACGGGGTTTGCTTGACTATCCTCCTTTCTGAGTGTTGAATACATGGCACATTCTTGCTTTCTTCCAGTTATATCGTGTTTCAGAATCATCCTCAAAGAAGAATCAAACCTTGCATCTGAATGATACCTTTGACCAATGATATTCTGTCGATCTTGCACCCAATTTATCTTCTTGCTGATTCGATCATCACTGCTATGAAGAGTGCACACTGAGGGAGACTTGATTATCCGTACTGTTGTGAGGAGTGCACACTCATGCAAACTTTGATTATCAACATCACAATCAGATACTTCTCATTTCACTACAGTCTGCTGAGAATTCCATTCTGTTTAGCTGAGTTTCCAAATACTTGAATTCCTTGCTGATTCTTTGGGTCCGGTGTCGGTTGGCGAGCAACTTTAATAAGGGGAAAATATGTAACACCGAAGGCCCAAAGAAAGAAGCAAAAGAAATGACGAAAACAAAAGCACACAAGCATACAAATATTAATAATCAAGCATCATCACATATTACTGCTACTCACAACAATAATATGCATGCACACCTAGGCACACAAATCTCGCGGAAACTCTGGTATTACAGTCTAATATGCTATGGCGGTGTGCACGAAAAGTGAATCCATGTGTGGAAGGAGTTGGCGTAACCAAGGCTACACCAAACGCTGGCTTAACACCGGTTGCATCTGGACAGATACACAGGTGAGGACGGACTTGGTGATCATGTATCGAGACAGAAGGTCACGACCACATCATCATCAAGTGTATGAAAGGGAACCATACATGTCCAAAGAACTATATGACAGGGTAGGCTAGCGATGGAAAAGCAAGGCTTGCTGGCATTGCCTTTTTCTAATAACAAAGATCAGTAAGGGTTGCCAAAGTGGCGAGATGGAGGGCACGATTCGGGATAGAGACAAGTCTATCACCGAAACAATATGGGTGGATGGCAGAAAAGATATCGATGCGATATCCGAGCATAACTCCTGCAAATGGTGTCTGGAACACTTGGTACCAGGGCATCACTCTGCTGGGACAGAGATGACGCCGAACACCGAAAAGCAGGGATGCAGAGAGGGAGGGTGCAGGCAGTGGATCAAAACCGATACCACCTACACTCCCAAGATCACTACAAGCGACCAGATATTAATCTATATGCATGCTATGCGAGAAACAAATGCAGCAATCAAATGCAACAAACCAACATGACTCTATACTACCGCACTCTAACGCTCGCGCGGGCTAGGGCGTCCTACAGCCAGACCTGCTATGATACCAAGAATTGTGGCACCCCGGCTCAGAGAAACCGGAACGCCCCGTATTCTAGCCCAGAGATCGAGGAGAAGTCTTCTGGAATAAGGGACTGCCTAGCATAGAACAAATCAGCTCTTTATTACAAGCTATATGGATACAAGGGGATTACATCGGCACGGCGACACTACGCCTGCCACGGTTGCTCCATGCAAGCAGCAAAACAACATGAAGCAGTGGAATAACTCTAGCAGCGGAACAGCAACGACGGTGATGAATTCCACTCCGCAGGGACTCTGGCTGGAACGCTTATCCTATCTCGCCAATAGGGAATTCACGGCAAACAATCAATCAAATCCGGCATGCCCTGCAAACTGGCATGACACGCCAGGTCAGTACATTGACTGTACTTGCAAGCTCACAGCAACCAAAAGCAATCAAGACAGACAACAGCATGGCAATTACAGGTTAACAAGGATTAACATGATACTATCAAATCAATCATAGCATGAACAAGATGAACATGATACAGCTAGAACAATATGAGCATGGCATGAACTTATGAACATGATGATACTAGCATGCAACATGATGACGCTATCATGCACCAACTTACTCTGCTCGGGTTACCTCGTAACCATCACATGCATAAGCTTACCATCACGAACATTACACGATCATCTCAGGATCCAATCAAGATTAGTATTACAATACCGTAGTAATCATTACATGACCACAATGAGCTTGACCTTTACCCTTGACTCTCGCATAACACCACAATTTTCCAACAATTCGGTATCCTCGATACCACGGTGATCCTCTCTCGATCACAGCCAATCTCTTTCTCATCATCAAACCAAGGTTGTTATTAAGCACATTATTATTATTACTGTTGACTCATAGTGTGACCGATCAAGAACTGGGCCCTTATCCGCGGGCGCGGCTATCGATAGATTGAATACACACTCTGCAGAGGTTAGCACACTGTACCCACACCACGGAACCCATGGCCTCGCACTCCCAATCGGGTGGACCAACGGCGTTCCGACAAAACCGATCTACTGCCATCGCATTCTCCCAGCCAATCTGACCAACTCCCATCTGGGCTAAGTGTTGGTTGGCCCCGATGTCTACCAAAGACATTCAACGGCCACCGTCGTGGCAAAACAATAAATGGTCCCAAACGGGGACAAGAGCTCAAAACCAACCACGGGCACACAAGGCTTATGCCGTCCTACCCGGCCGAGGTAGCGCCCGCGCATAGCCTTCCCTCTTTGGAGGCACCGGCGAGAGGCATGACAATAGACCCAGTTAGGACCCTCCCATAAAAGGAAAATGTGGTTGCACTGGTCAGCTTGATTTGGTGGCACTACGACTCAACCAATAGTTGTTCAAGTTCATTTAAGTCCGGTTAAACTTGAATGCAATAAGCTGAGCCATATTAAAATAACATGATGCAACTATCATGCATGATATCAACATAATCATCAAGCATATCAACAACAATAAAGCATATATCCGAATGAGCATGGCATACTGACTAGCATGAACATCATAGGTATAACCCTACTCATAGCATAACATGACAACTAGCATTAACAATAAATACTAAGCAAGACATATCAAGAATACTACCAAGTAAGCATATAATCAGCTGGATGCAAAGAAACAAGCATATCAACGGCACTTGGTAACCGACCATAGTCATGCAACGAAGAACATTACTAACACCAACCTGTACTACTACTCAGCATGACATACGATAGAAATACTAGCAACTAGTACATGATAACCAGGTGCATAAAAACATAGCATGAAAGTGAACACAAATCCATAAGCATCACCGAAACAACGATAATCGTATCAAAACAAGAAGACATTTATTAAATATTCAAGTTGAAAACCATGGCTACTGCATGTCCATCATGCATGTGGGTGTTGTGGCTTGCCTAGGGATGAAGAATACACCGGGAAGATGTGCGGAAAGATCGCGGAAGGAATCGCCGGAAAAGGTCCTCCCTCGGAGGGGGCTGATTAGGGGCAAGGGAAATAAGGTCATTTCTAGTATGTCAAACCATAGTGAAAATGATATGAACAGAACGGGCTCGATGAGACGAAGACGTGGGCGTTGGATTCACCTCAATCGGAGTTACGAGCAAAAAGTTATAATAATTTTTTCGGCCAGGGACCTATCTGTGATAAAAAAATATCAGACTGGACCTAAACAGAAAAACCAAAAACGTATTTGAAGGGGATACACTTTCTATAAGCAAAAACGTACTCTGGGGATGCCGTTTCCACTTGCCACGCTGGCAGAGGCGGGGCCGGGCGCTTGAGGCGCTGACTGGTGGGTCCCGCGGGCTCTCTCTCTCTGTCCTAGCTTCCTTCTTCTTCATCCCGTGTACGTGCGCCTGGCCAAGGGAGGAGCTCGCCCCGACGGCGATTGCCGGCGGCACAGGTCACCTCAGACGGTGCCCGGCCTACCGGTGGGTTCAGGAGACAGAGGTGCGCACGCCCATGTAGGTCCCGACCGCCATGGAGCTTGGGGAAGAGCAGGACATCGACCGCGGCGGAACATGTCGTCGGCCACCGGTGAGCTCGCGGCTACAAGCCACTCGAGGAGGAGGATAGGTGATGGGGTGGTTCGGTAGTGTTGGTGGAGGCCTCTGGAGGTGGTGGAGCAGAGGGAGATGGCCAGGGTCGCCGGAATCGGAGGGACCCGAGGTGGTGGCCGGGGCGGCAATGGAAGGGCAGGGGAGCAGCTCGAGCTCAATGGAGAGGCTGGGGAGGTTGCTAGGAGTGAGGGGAGGCCGATGAGATGCTCAGGAGTGCCGCGGGGCTGGCTATTTATAGGTGGGGCGAGGTGCCCGAGCCGGTGTCCGCCGCACGAGCTCGGCCAAGGCTCTGGCGACGCTCAACGATCACGGGGAGGGACGAGAACACGACGAGGCAGCGACGCAGCGGTCACGGAGCAGAGCAAGCCAAGGGGACACGGGGAGGAAGTGGACAGAGGAGGAAGACGACGGCCATCTACAGATTTCCCGTGGGCGCGCGGCGACGAGCGCCAGCGAGCGAGCTGCCGGAGGGGAAGAGGGGTCCGGGGAGAAGAAGACAGCGAGGGGGAGCTGCTAGACATGCCCGTGCTCGCTGAGACGCCGAGCAGAGGAGGGGCCCGAGCAAAACGACGGCCAGCTCGCACCCACTGCATGCCAAAGCGGTGGTCACCGCGCAGACTGGCATGACGAGGACAAGGGGCTGTCGTGATATGTCTGGTGATGAGTCCCTGCATTACTGAGTCTGAGAGAGGTGATGGAATAAAGAAAGGAGCTCTTTATCGATGGGATTCATCTCTGAAAGTTTGCTGTTGCAAACTGTTGCATGATGCTGTGGTGAGCAGAGAAGAGATAAGGGATAGAGCTCATGTCTGGGAGGTTTAGATTAAGAAGGACCATAATCCTGTCAATTATGAGGTGATTTGGACCAGTATTTAATATAGTTGCTTTACAACTACATAAATTGGTCCAGAAACAAGAACAGGAAGAAGCACTCACTAGGGGTGATGACTTGGGCAGAAAATGAACATGGCAGGGTTATTTGGTCATATGAGAGTGCCATAAAAATTTAATGCCATTTGGCCAAGCCAAAATGGTACTTCCTTCATACAGCACATCTCTGGACAGAAACTTAGGAAAAATCCTGAGGGAAAATGGCTAGATGAAATGAGCCCAAATCTTGTGGAGATAGGTTATATGGACAGGAGAAGGCTTAGGAAAATTTTCAGCAGTAGTGGAGCAAGATAAATTATACTTGCTTTACTAACTAAAAATTTGGATAGAAATAAAGAATTGATGCTAAGCTAACATGGATGCATTGCATGAGCTCAAATCTTGAGGAGGGTGATTATTTGATCATATGAAGGACCATGCAAAATTTCAACTTATTTGGACCATCCTAGCTAGTACTTCCTCCACAAACAATTCCCTCAGACAGGAAATTTGAAAAATTGCTCAGGAATATTCAGTAGGCAAATTAAGTTGAATTTTGGCATGAGGCAATTATATGGACATGAAAAGGTGTCCAAAAAGTTTGGGGTCAATTGGGCAAAGGTAAATGGCACTTGCTTCACAAACTGCCATTCAGGACAGAATAGAAAAGGAATTAATTGAGCATGATGAGGAACATGGCAAATGAAATATTTTGCCATATTTCAGGAAGATATGACCCAAACAATTTATGAAAATTATTTGGGAATTTTGGGGGTGATAGAAATATAGGTTGCTTCACAACCTAGGGCTAAAAGGATTATTCCTTTAATAGAAAAAGGAATATTCCCAAGAAAATAATATTGGGGTTGGTCCAAGATGAAAATGGCAAGGTCTTGGGATGGATATGAGAATGACAAGCCACTCTGAAAAGAGAGAAGAGGTCATCTTCTTCAGTTTCCAGACCACATAGCCACAGAAAAGGAAAACTCAAGCAAAATCCTCAGAAAATCAAAAGAAATAAGAAAGGGCCAAAAATCAGTGTGTGACAGTGCGGTCCTGAGTTCGACTCCTTTTGTTCTGCCATTTCAACCGACGGTTGAGACACTGATGCAGAGAGTCTTGTATAGGAGGTCTCTGTATGGCCTATACATACGGAAATGAGTATGATTTGTCAAAGATCCATATTGCCTTTTATATGTTTAGTGATTAGTGAGGGGGTTGTACCGACGTAGGACTCATGGTTGTAAGTTAGTATGTATAAAGAGAAAGTAGAACAAAACTTAATTGAACAAATACTTGGCAACAGATTCAGATTTAGAGGCAGCTACAGCCTTGCAGGTCTATCATAATCAGACAATAAGGCAAATTCCAACCGTCGACCCCAGATGAACGTCCGATTTATCTAGATTTTCTCCATTTAGGGCAGAAAAATGGGCACGTCTGTCCGATTTTAAATGTCCGTCAACTTATGCATCCAACCGAACGACCGCATCTCAAACTATCCGGCCGCGTCCCCATTGCGCCCGCCTATGCCTCGCCCGTGCTCACCCGCGAGCTCGTCGCTCTGGCCCCGGCCGCCTGCACACTCGCCCCGAGCGCCACGCCCAACCGTCCACCCGCGCCGGCGCCATGCACCGTGCACTATCAAGCAAGCTATCAAGCACATGTCGGAGGCTGGCTATCTAGCAAGCACTCACGACATTAGCTGGACCCGCACGTCCGCCTGCAGCTGTGCCCCGCACGCTCGCACCCTACCGCCTGCTCACGCGCCTGCGCGCCAACCAGCAGTTGTGCCCGCACGCACCTGCCTGCGTGCTCGCACTCGCTGCGCTCGCCTGCTGTGCCCGCATCCTGCCGCCCGCTGCAGCAGCTCGCCCCGTAGCTCACCGCCACTGCCCGTCCCACGCTCTCCCGCCTGCTCGCGGCGCGCGCCTGCCTGCGGCCCCGCATCGCGCCGCGGCCCGCCTTGCCGCCGTGCCCGCGAGCTCCCGCTGCTGCGTGCCCGCGTGTGGCTGCTTCTGTCGTATTCGAGAAAAGAAGAGAAAGGACGATGAGAGAAGGGAGACAGGAAGAAAAAGAGGAGCGCCGCCGTTCGCCCGCTTGCATCGCCGAGGAGCACCGGCGCCCGAGGGAGCCGGTCCTGCATGTTACTACTCTGACTTACTCTCCACTAGGACCAGCCTTAATCTATACCTCGTAATAACGGGGCTATTGCTTTTGGCGCTACGTCATGTAAATTGCCTCCAAAGTTGCAAAATATTACCTACGAATGCCACCTATAAGTAATAAAAAACATTTTACACAGGGGAATTCTCGCGAGCGAGGGTCGGCCGATGCAGTAGGGACCTCCTATACTGCGCTCTGCGGGCTGGGAGAAGAGAGAGCGTGCCCATTTGGGCCTTCCCATGTCGAGTCGGCCTATTTTTTATGTTTTGTTTTCTATTTTTTATTTTTCTTTTTTGTTTTCGTTTTTTCTACTTTATGTAATTTGGACTTCAAAAAAGTTCTGAATTGTTTTAAAAATGGTACTTTTGAAGTAAAATGTTTAATAAATCATAAAATGTTTGTGATTTTTTAAAAATGATAGAGGCAAAGGTGTCCCGTCTTTCGATGAGATGGTGATTATCGTTTTGGAGGAGTAGATTTTGATGATCCGAGTATGAACGTGCAAGGACGTCGTACCAACTCCGAGAGGTTATTGACCACGCCGGAGCACGATCAACCTGACCACGAAGGTCTATTTCCTGCAAGCAAACGAAGAACAGGCAAGAAACTAAGATTGCAATCTAGATATTGCGAATATAATATGAAAGCTTTATTGATCAAGGTGGGGTTATGTGACGTTTTGGTCTGGTTGTTGAACACAAACGAAGTACGCGAAGTTGCAGTTATGACGAACTTTTAATCTAAATAAAACCCAAAGTCTAAACGGTGCCCTAAGGGATGTATATATGGAGGAAGAGGGAGGAATTTCATGGCCCTTGAAGGAAGGGTCCGAAACCAACCCTATCTCTTGTTTCCCCACACATACGGACTCTAAAAACAGCCTATACTCAAGTATTTCTAAATTACATGGGCCTGGCCCAATAATAAGGTGACGCAACACCTATAATTCGCTCTAGACAAAATTTATGAAGTGGCATCTTGTATATTTCGTCCAAGGCTTCATGCACTCATTATGGTGCCTTCAAAGTTCTAAATTCATCACTTGTAACTCCGTTCTTGTTCCCCTTGCGCATGCCATCAGCTCTATGCTTGATCTTGCTCCAATGTTCATCCTTCTTATCCAAACTAGGCCCTTCATTTGTTAGCAAGACAAATGTATCCAATTTAGGCAGCATCATATTCTCATGAACATTAGAATCATTACCAAGAAACGAAAGTACCTGATAATTTAATTGGCATGCGCAAGCTCTAGTAATTGGTCCAGTATGTATAGCAGCAGGGGCTGTGGGTGTAACAATGGTATTGATGTCCTCATCAAAAAATATGTTTGCTTATTCCAAAAATGTTTGAATTTCTGAAAACAAGTGTTCCCGAAATCAAAATGTTCATTACTTTTTTTCAAATCGTGTATTAAATAGTGTTAATGGAATTGAACAAAAAATTTCCAATTCAAAAAATGTTCATGGACCGAAAAATATCCTAAAAATTAAAAACTGTTCATGATATACAAAATAGTTTATTCATCCACAAAATGTTCACTTATTCAAAAAATAATCATGCATTTTAGAAAATGTTTGTTAAATCAAAAAATTGTGCATCCAACCGAACGAACACATTTCAAACTGTCCGGCCGCATCCCCATCACACCCGCCTGGGCCTTGTTGTGAGGTTCTTATATGGTGGGCGTTGTATAAATTCACTTGTAATTGCTGGATGGTGTGGCAAGCTGCCTTTGTCAATAGTGTGCGGTCCCGAGTTTGACTCCTTTTGTTCTGCCATTTCAACAGACGGATGTGACACTGATGCAGAGAGTCTTGCATAGGAGGTCTCCGTACGGCCTATACATACGGAAATGAGTATAATTTGTCAAAGATCCATATTGCCTTTTTTATGTTTAGTGATTAGTTAGGGGGTTGTAGGACTCATGAATATAAGTTAGTATGTATAAAGAGAAATTAGAAAAAAACTTAATTGAACAAATACATGGAAACAGATTCAGATTTAGAGGCAGCTACAGCCTTGCAGGTCTATCATAATCAGTCAATAAGGCAAATTCCAACCGTCGACCCCAGATGAACGTCCGATTTATCTGGATTTTGTCCATTTAGGGCAGAAAAACGGACACGTGTATCCGATTTTAAATGTCCGTCAACTTATGCATCCAACCGAACGACCGCATCTCAAACTGTCCGGTCACGTCCCCATCGCGCCCGCCTGTGCCTCGCCTGTGCTCACCCGCGAGCTTGTCGCACCGGCCCCTGCTGCCTGCACGCTCACCCCGAGCACCACGCCCAACCGTCCACCCGCGGTGGCGCCACGCACCGTGCACTATCTAGCAAGCTATCAAGCACACGTCGGCGGCTGGCTACCTAGCAAGCACTCACGCCATTAGCTGGACCCGCACGTCCGCCTGCAGCTGTGCCCCGTGCGCTCGCACCCTGCCGCCTGCTCACGCGCCCGCGCGCCAACCATTAGTTGTGCCCGCCCGCGCCTGCCTGCGTGCTCACGCTCGCTGCGCTCGCCTGCTGTGCCCGTATCCTGCCGCCCACTGCAGCAGCTTGCCCGTAGCTCACCGCCACTGCCCATCCCACGCTCTCCCGCCTACTCGCGGCGCGCGCCTGCCTGCGGCCCTGCCTCGCGCCACGGCCCGCCTTGCCGCCATGCCCACGAGCTCCTGCTGCTCCGTGCCCGCGTGTGGCTGCTTCTATCGTATTCGAGAAAAGAAGAGAAAGGACGATGAGAGGAGGGAGACAGGAAGAAAAAGAGAAGCGCCGCCGTGCGCCCGCTTGCATCGCCGAGGAGCACTGGCGCCCGAGGGAGCCAGCCCTGCACGTTACTACTCTGAGTTACTCTCCACTAGGACAAGCCTTAATCTATACCTCATAATAACGGGGCTATTGCTTTTGGCGGTACGTCATGTAAATTGCCTCCAAAGTTGCAAAATATTACCCATGAATGCCACCTATAAGTAATAAAAAAACATTTTACACAGGGAAATTCCCACGAGCGAGGGTCGGCCCATGTAGTAGGGACCTCCTATACTGCGCTCTGCGCGCTGGGAGAAGAGAGAGCGTGCCCATTTGGGCCTTCCCATGTCGGGTCGGCCTGTTTTTTATGTTTTGTTTTCTATTTTTTATTTTTCTTTTCTATTTTCATTTTTTCTACTTTATGTAATTTGGAGTTCAAAAAAGTTCTGAATTGTTTTAAAAATGGTACTTTTGAAGTAAAATGTTTAATAAATCATAAAATGTTTGTGATTTTGTAAAAATGATAAAGGCAATGGTGTCCCGTCTTTCGATGAGATGGTGATTATCGTTTTGGAGGAGTAGAATTTGACGATCTGACTACGAACGTGCGAGAACGTCGCGCCTTAGCAATCGCTAAACCAACTCCGAGAGGTTATTGACCACGCCGGAGCACGACCAGCCTGACCACAAAGGTCTATTTCCTGCAAGTAAACGAAGAACAGGCAAGAAACTAAGATTGCAATCTAGATATTGCGAATATAAGATGAAAGCTTTATTGATCAAGGTGGGTTCTGTGACGTCTTGGTCTGGTTGTTGAACACAAATGAATTACGCGAAGTTGCAGCTATGGCGAACTTTTAATCTAAACAAAACCCAAAGTCTAAACGGTGCCCTAAGGGCTGTATATATGTAGGAAGAGCGGGAAATTTCGTGGCCCTTGAAGGAGGGGTCCGAAACCAACCCTATCTCTTGTTTCCCCATACATATGGACTCTAAAAACAGCCTATATTCAAATATTTCTAAATTACATGGGACTGGCCCAATAATAAGGTGACGCAGCAGCTATAATAGCCTCTGGACGAAATTTATGAAGTGACATCTTGTATATTTCGTCCAAGGCTTCATGCACTCATTATGGTGGCTTCAAAGTCCTGAAATCATCACTTGTAACTCCGTTCTTTTTCTCCTTGCGCATGCCATCAGCTCCATGCTTGATCTTGCTCCAATGTTCATCCTTCTTATCCAAACTAGGCCCTTCATTTGTATGCAAGACAAATGTATCCAATTTAGGCAGCATCATATTCTCATGAACATTAGAATCATTACCAAGAAACGAAATTAACTGATAATTTAATTGGCGTGCGTGAGCTCTAGTAATTGGTCCTGTATTTATAGCAGCAGGGGCTATGGGTATAATAATGGTATTGATGTCCCCATCAAAAAAGATGTTTGCTTATTCCAAAAATGTATGAATTTCTGAAAACAAGTGTTCGGGAAATCAAAATATTCATGATTTTTTTTAAAATCATGTATTAAATAATGTTAATGGAATTGAACAAAAAATTTCCAATTCAAAAAATGTTCATGGACGGAAAAATATCCTAAAAATTAAAAACTGTTCGTGATATACAAAATAGTTTATTCATCCATAAAATGTTAACTGATTCAAAAAATGATCATGCATTTCAAAAAATGTTCGTTAAATCAAAAAACTGCCCGTGCCACGCTCGCCCCGTAGCTCACCGCCACTGCCCGTCCCACGCTCTCCCGCCTGCTCGCGGCGCGCGCCTGCCTGCGGCCCCAGCTCGCGCCGCGGCCCGCCTTGCCGCCGTGCCCGCGAGCTCCTGCTGCTCAGTGCCCGCGTGTGGCTGCTTCTGTCATATTCGAGAAAAGAAGAGAAAGGACGATGAGAGGAGGGAGACAGGGAGAAAAAGAGGAGCGCTGCCGTGCGCCCGCTTGCGTCGCCGAGGAGCACCGGCGCCCAAGGGAGCCGGCCCTGCATGTTACTACTCTGAGTTACTCTCCACTAGGACCAGCCTTAATCTATACCTCATAATAACCGGGCGATTGCTTTTGGCGGTACGTCATGTAAATTGCCTCCAAACTTGCAAAATATTACCCACGAATGCCACCTATAAGTAATAAAAAAATATTTTACACAGGGGAATTCCCGCGAGCGAGGGTCGGCCCATGCAGTAGGGACCTCCTATACTGCGCTCTGCGCGCTGGGAGAAGAAAGAGCGTGCCGAGTTGGGCCTTCCCATGTCGAGTCGGCCAATTTTTTATGTTTTGTTTTCTATTTTTTATTTTTCTTTTATGTTTTCGTTTTTTCTACTTTATGTAATTTGGACTTCAAAAAAGTTCTGAATTGTTTTAAAAATGGTACTTTTGAAGTAAAATGTTTAAGAAATCATAAAATGTTTGTGATTTTGTAAAAATGATAGAGGCAAAGGTGTCCCGTCTTTCGTGAGATGGTGATTATCGTTTCGGAGGAGTAGACTTTGACGATCCGACTACGAACGTGCGAGGTCGTCGCGCCTTAGCAATCGCTAAACCAATTCCGAGAGGTTATTGGCCACGCCGGAGCATGATCAACCTGACCACGAAGGTCTCTTTCCTGCAAGCAAACGAAGAACAGGCAAGAAACGAAGATTGCAATCTAGATGTTGCGAATATAAGACGAAAACTTTATTGATCAAGGTGAGGTTCTGTGACGTCTTGGTCTATTTGTTGAACACAAACGCAGTACGCGAAGTTGCAGCTATAGCGAACTTTTAATCTAAACAAAACCCAAAGTCTAACCGGTGCCCTAAGGATTGTATATATGGAGGAAGAGGGGGGAATTTCGTGGCCCTTGAAGGAGGGGTACAAAACCAACCCTATCTCTTGTTTCCCCACATATACGGACTATAAAAACAGCATATACTCAAGTATTTCTAAATTACATGTGCCTGGCCAAATAATAAGGTGACGCAGCACCTATAATAGCCTGTGGACGAAATTTATGAAGTGGCATCTTGTATATTTCGTCCAAGGCTTCATGCACTCATTATGGTGGCTTCAAAGTCCTGAAATTATCACTTGTAACTCCGTTCTTGTTCCCCTTGCGCATGCCATCAGCTCCATGCTTGATCTTGCTCCAATGTTCATCCTTCTTATTCAAAATAGGCCCTTCATTTGTAAGCAAGACAAATGTATCCAATTTAGCCAGCATCATATTCTCATGAACATTAGAATCATTACCAAGAAACGAAAGTACCTGAAAATTTAATTGGCGTGCGCGAGCTCTAGTAATTGGTCCAGTATGTATAGGAGCAGGGGCTGTGGGTGTAACAATGGTATTGATGTCCTCATCAAAAAAGATGTTTGCTTATTCCAAAAATGTTTGAATTTCTGAAAACAAGTGTTCGGGAAATCAAAATGTGCATGATTTTTTTTAAATCGTGTATTAAATAATGTTAATGGAATTGAACAAAAAAATTCCAATTCAAAAAATGTTCATGGACGGAAAAATATCCTAAAAATTATAAACTGTTCGTGATATACAAAATAGTTTATTCATCCATAAAATGTTCACTGATTCAAAAAATTATCATGAATTTCAAAAAATGTTCGTTAAATCAAAAAATGGTTCATGAATTTAAAAAATTCTTCCACCAAATTCCAAAAAAATGTTCATTGATTCAAGAAATGGTCGTCGATTCAAGAAAATTGTTTTAAAAAATGCTGACAATTTTAAACAAAAATGTTTGCAAATAGTATAAAATGTTCATGAATTCAAAAAAACCTTTGATTTTAGAAAATGATAGAAAATTTGTAAAAGTGTTCAATAATATGAAAAATGATGATTTCAAATATGTTCATGAGTTTAAGAAAATGTTCATGATTTCAAAAATTGTTTATGATTTCACGAAATTGATAGTGATAGTGTATCTCGGTGATGCAACAGAATTTGCTTTTTGTAGAATCGTCCTAAAATTTCATTACTTAAACTTGAATCATTACAGGGATGATGGCTTGTGGTGGAACGGAACCCAGCCACAAGTGTCTACCGAAAGCTAGTCTAAAACTAAACTTTGCAAGATTATGAGCATCAGCATTTGTGCTCCTAGACTCGTACATAAGTTGACAGCTATTGAATCTATTTCTCCACGAAAGTAACTCCTTGATAATTGCTCATGTTTCACTAGTTGCTTCAGATTTAATGTCCAAAATAGCAGAGGAGCAATCAGATACTACCACAATTTCTCGGCCGTTCAAATCTTCAGCCAAAGCTAGCCCTTCTCTGCATGCTAGAGTTTCAAGAATCAAGGGGTCCGCCACTCCCATAATTGTTAGGGCCGACGCCCCTTGGTACTGTCCATGCTCATCTCTACATACTGATACTACAGTTCCTCGATTACCTGTTGTATGCACCCGGGCATCAACATTTATTTTCAGAGTACCTAGTGGAGGAGCACACCAAGCGGATGGACCAGCCTGTACACCTGGAGCCCTTGTTACTCGAACCTTGTTCATCTTTTGGGCTTGATTGAGTTCCTCAATGTATTGATTTATGAACTAGACGGTAGATGGCTAACTTTGATTAATTTCCTCATGTATAGATTTTCGGCGGGCCGTCCAAATTGCCCAAAGGGTGATCACCAATCTAGTAAACTGAGCATGTGATAAAGCTTCATGCATAAGGAAACTATTTTGCAGTGGGTTCCGTCGAGCTTATAATCTTATCCAGTAGCTCTGGATCAACCAGCGCTCAGACACATTGAGATGATGTGCACTCCACAAGTGAATGCTTCCATGAATCTGCCACTCCGCAAAGTGGGCATGCTCTTGAAGTTGCCATTTTTTCTGTGCTCTCTCACATCATTTGTCAGTAGCGAATGCAAGGCAAGGAGCCCTAGGAAAACTTTTAACTTTGCCGGAACTGAAATATTCCAAAGCTTTGTCCATGCCTCTTCTGTTCCCTTAGTGCTAGAGGAGCCCGGTCTCTCTTCCAACTAGTCCTCTCTTCGTCGTTTCGTATCGACCAACATCCGATATGCTGACCTCACTATAAACTGCCCAGATCGTTCCCAATTCCAGGCCCAAAAGTCGCTGATATTACTTGTGCATAACGGAATTTTCATGATCACTTGAGCATCCACAGGCAAAAAAGTTTGCTTTATAGTGTTGAAATTCCATGTTGCATTCGGTCCATCCATCAAATCATCCACCCATACTGGTGGATCTTGAACTTTTGACATCAACGGCCTCATCATCTCCTTCCTAGGCAGCTAGTTGTGGCTCCATATGTTAGTGCCCTGTCCGTTCCCAATCCTCCTAATCAGCCCTTGCGATAGTACATCTCTTCCCTCGATGATTGATCTCCACACTTGTGAAGGGTGGGAGCCTAGGTTGGCATTTAAAATATCACCATCCGGATAATATATAGCTTTGAGTATCCTTGCACTAAGAGATTTCGGTGCTTGCAACAAACGCCAAGCCTGTTTGGCTAAGAGAGCTAAATTGAACAGTTCAAAATCTTTAAAACCTAGCCCACCAGAGAACTTCGGTCTTGTCATTACATCCGAAGACACCCATGCAGGTTTGCGCTGTCCCTCTTTACTCGCCCACCAGTATTCCCTTATCATGGAATTAAGATGCTCACATAGACCTCATGGGAGTTTAAAAAAAGACATAGAAAAAACCGGGAGGGCTTGTGCAATCGACTTAATTAGTACTCCCCTCCCTGCCGAAGAGAGGGTTCTTTCAATCCACCCTTGTACCTTGCTCCGCAGTCTATCCTTTATATATTTGAAGGCCCCATTTTTTTATATTCCTACATCACTTGGCATACCCAAATATCTTGCATTTAGAGCTTCAGTGGGCACATATAGTATACTCTTGATCTCCTCTCTAACTTCATTTGGGCACCCCTTGCTGAAAAACATTGATGACTTATCTCTATTTATTCTCTGGCCTGAAGCTTCACAATATGTAGTCAACAAAAGAGATAACTCCTCCGCCCCTTGACCTATAGCTTTGAAAAAGGCTGTCATCGGCAAAGAGTAAATGGTTTACTAGTGGTGCCCCAGCTGCCACCTTAACACCACTCAAATTTGATGACTGGACACTTGATTTTAAGAGGCACGAAAGGCCCTCTGCTGCTAACAAAAAACAGGTAGGGTGAAATCGGATCCCCCTGTCGTAACCCATGTGTAGGCTTGAACTCCTCAACCTTCTGCGCATTGAAGAGAACTGAAAAGGAAACTAAGCTTATCATCCCCATAATAATAGATACCCATCATTCACTAAATCCAAGCTTCAACATGATGGCCTGCAAATAACTCCACTCAACCCTGTCATACGCCTTCATCATATCTAACTTTAAGGCACAACACCGATGTTTGCAATGAAATGTAGGCACTCTTATGCTGCAATGATGTTGCAATGATGTTGTCAGTAATCAATCTACCCAGGACAAAAGCAGATTGTTCCTCTGAAATGATCTCTGGTAAAATCAACTTCAAATGATTGGCAATGACCTTTGAAGCAATCTTGTACAAGACATTACAAAGACTAATTGGACGAAACTGAGTTAACAATTTTGCATATTTTACCTTTGGGATGAGAACAAGAATTGTTTTATTGATTTCATCGGCACTTTCAACCCCTTCAACTATTTTCAAGACGGTTTTCATTGCCTCACCTCCACAAACCTCCTAGTGACGCTGAAAAAAATGGGCAGGGAAAACCATCATCACCTGGTGCCTTTGTGGGAAACATTTGAAAAAGAGCGTTTTTACTTCTTCCGTCCTGTATGGTGCCAATAACATGGCGTTCATCTCATGTGTGACTTTGCTCGGTACTGACCTTAAGACTGCTTCAACATTTGACACCCCTTCTATCGAATATAATGTTTTATAAAAATCATTTGTCATACCTTTCATAACATGAATATCTTCGGTTGGCTTCCCATCCTCCATAATGACAGAAGAAATATTGTTTTTTTGTCTCCTTCTGTTCGCTCTTAACCGGAAGAATTTTGACTTTTTGTCACCATCTTTCAACCAGTCGATGTGAGATCCCTGTCTCTGCATAATTTCTTCCCTGTGGTAAAGCTCCACTAGACGGTAAGCTATTTTGGATTCCTCCCTCGTCGGCCCAACTCTCCCCGGAACACCTCTGAGTATTTCCAAATCCTTTTTTAACTTCCGTATCTCTTTCCCTATGTGGCCAAACGTATTTCTATCCCATGCTGTCAGTGAGCCCGCCAAGGAAGAAAGCTTCCCTTTCATGTCTCTGACCGAGTTGCTCTCATGGTCGCTATTCCTAGCCGAAGCGACGAACTCAGCTAGACCCTGTTAAGTCTCCCACATGGTTTCATATTTGAAAGATCTTTCCTTAGGTTGATTTCCCCGACCAGCAGCCATGTTCAGCAAGATAGCTCTGTGATCAGATGACGCCGTGTCCATATGCATAATCTCAGTACCCAGGAAAACATGCACCCACCATGGAGAGGCTAAATCTCTGTCCAGTCGGACTCGTGTAAACAATCCTCCTATGACCTTTTTTTCAAACGTCCAAGACTGACCCGTGTAGCCCAGATCCATTAAGCCAAAATCACCCCCGCACTCCCTAAAAGCATCAATCCGAGCATTTGTTCGCGGCCCTATTCTGTCATGTTCTGAGCTATGAAGAACTTCATTAAGATCTCCCAGACATAACCACGCCCGAGGTAGGGAACTATCGCTAGCAAGACCTCGCATAGTATTCCATGTTATATGCTTGTCTTGCAACTGAGCTTCGCCATAGAAAAACGAGGCTCTCCAAACTGAGGGTCCCCAATTTGAAATCATTGCATCAATGTGATAACAAGAGTAACCCAACACTTCAAGCTTTATTTCTTCATTCCAAAAAATTCCGATGCCTCCACTATGACCAGAACTACTAACTGCATAATTTTTATCATAACCTAAAGAGCCTTTCAAATTCCCAACACGTACACCATCTAACTGAGTTTCAGTAATACAGAGTACTATCGGGGACACACGCTTCACGAACTCGCGAAGTTCATGAACAGTCGTAGGGGTGCCCGCCCCATGGCAGTTCCAGCTGAAAATACTCATTGCTCCTGGCGGCGCCCCACCAAGGAGCCTGTCAAATTTGAGTTTTTGTCGCTGTCGAGAACCTTCTTGGGTGACTGTCCCTTTTTTTGCTTTCTTTACCTCTCGCGATGAGGTATATGCCGGTGGTGGTGGTGGTACATGCTCTGCTAATTCCTTCCCCTGATCTTGCACAGCTGAGAGAACAAGGTTCCCCAGCCCTGTATCTAACTCATTCTTGTTTCCCTTCAGTGTACTACCTGGGCCAAGATCAGGAGGCTTTTTCCTTGTAGGATCAGCTTGGGTCATGACCGAGAGATGAACTTCCCAACCAGAAATGATCTGCAGCATGGCGAGTGACAAACACCGCAAAAAATCCCACGTGGGCGTCTCATCAACGAGAAGCACCTTCCTCTCGACATAGACTCCCACTACAACCTAAACTTGATCATGAACTGCATTTACCCCTGATCGCTTCCTTCCAAGAGTTGCCATAATTGAAAC
The DNA here is from genome assembly GCA_011799875.1 of Thinopyrum elongatum. NCBI lineage: Eukaryota > Viridiplantae > Streptophyta > Magnoliopsida > Poales > Poaceae > Thinopyrum > Thinopyrum elongatum. The sequence continues at coordinate 641,346,815 of CM022299.1, read as the reverse complement.
CCTAGCCCAGGAACCCATCGCTAGTCAGTTGTCACCAGAGGGCGTCCGCCAGGGGAGAAAAAGACTCAACGACGGCAGATCCGCCGGAGTAGATGAACCCTAAATGAGAGGGTAGATGAACTCTTCCCGAGTGCCCAAGTATGACGTCAAGTATGTTCTAAGAATTTCCTGCAATGCACGGGCCCTTTTGCTAGTGATATCTAACGACCTAATTACATATGAAGGGCGAACCAACCTGTGGTTGGATGGTTAGAGGGTCAGTGGCATCCCTAGCCCACCAGAGTTCAAGTCCCGGTGCTCGCATTATTCCTGAATTTATTTCAGGATTTCCGGCAATGCGCTTTCAGTGGGAGGAGATGTTCCCATCGACGACGAGGCGCCTGATATGACTCCAACATATCTATAATTTATGAAGTATTCATGCCATCTTTACAGCAATTTTATATGGTTTTGGTATGATTTGAATAGAACTAACCCAGACTGACGCTGTTTTCAGCAGAACTACCGTGGTGTTGTTTTTTGTGCAGAAATAAAAGTTCTCGGAATGGTATGAAAATTTACGGTGATTTTTGATGGACCAACGGAGTATTGGAGATGGACCAGGGGATGGCTGAGGGAGCCACAAGCCAGGGGGCGAATCCCCCTATGGCGTGCCCCCCGAGTTTGTGGGCCCGTCGAACACCCCCCTGGCGTGAGTTCAACGCTGAAAAATCCTATAAATATTCAAACCTCCGAAAAGAACCCTATATGAGAAGTTCCACCACCGCAAGCCTCTGTATGCACGAGAACTCAATTGGGACCCTGTTCCAGCACCCTGCCAGAGGGAGAAATCATCACTGGAGGCCATCTTCATCATCCCGGCGGCCACCATGATGAGGAGGGAGTAGTTCACCCTCGGGGCTGAGGGTATGTACTAGTAGTTATGTGTTTGATCTCTTTGTCTCTCGTGTTCTTGATCCGACACGATCTTGATGTACCATGGGCATTGTTAATATAGTCGGATCATATGGTTTTTCTCCCTCTCCATCTTGTTGTGATGAATTGAGTTTTTACCATTGAGGTTTCACTATTATCGGATTGAATACTTTGTTGGATTTGAGAACACTTGATGTATGTCTTGCATGTGGATACTCGTGGTGACAATGGGGTGTTCTATTGATTAACTTGATGTATGTTTTGGCACTCAACTCACGGATTCCCGAGGTGACATTGGGGTAATCTATGCATAGGGGTTGATGCACATTTTCATCCTACTTTCTTCTGTAGAAATCTTGGGGCACTCTTTGAAGTTCTTTGTGTTGGATTGAATATTATGAATCTGAAGTTGTTTGATGCATATCGTATAATCAACTCATAGATACTTGTGGTTACATTGGAGTATCTAGGTGACATTAGGGTTGGTTGACGTGTATCATATGATGTTATTCTAGTACGAACTCTAGGGCTGTTTGTGACACTTATAGGAATAGCTCAATATAATGATCGGAAAGGATAGCTTTGAGGTGGTTTTGTACCCTACAAACAATTTCATCTTATGTTCTCCGCTAGATAAGAACTTTGGAGTGATTCTTTGTCACACGTTGATATGTCTCCGTCGTATCTACTTTTTCTAACGCTTTTGCTCTTGTTTTGGACTCTAATTTGCATGATTTGAATGAAACTAACCCGGACTGACGCTGTTTTCAGTAGAACTACCATAGTGTTGTTTTTGTGCAGAAATAAAAAGTTCTCGGAATGGAACAAAACTTTTTGGAGAATTTTTATACAATAAAAGAAAAATACTGGAGCTAAGAACCACCGGAGGGGGGTCCCTAGGGGAGCACAACCCACCAGGGAGTGCCCAGGTGGGTTGTGCCCACCTGGTGGCCTCGCTAACCCTATCTCTGACGCTATAAAATCCTATTTTTGGAGAAAAATAAAGGAGGAAGAATTATCACGTTTCACGAGACGTAGCTGCCGCCGCCTCCTGTTCTTCATCGGGAGGCCAGATCTGGAGTCCGTTTGGGGCTCCGGAGAGGGGAATCTTTGATCTTCGTCATCACCAACCCTCCTTCATCGCCAATTCCATGATGCTCTCCACTGGGAGTGAGTAATTCCTTCGTAGGCTCGCTGGTCGGTGAGGAGATGGATGAGATTCATCATGTAATCGAGTTAGTTTTGTTAGGGCCTGATCCCTAGTATCCACTATGTTCTGACATTGATGTTACTATGACTTTGCCATGCTTAATGCTTGTCACTTTGGGCCCGGATGCCATGATTTCAGATCTGAACCGTGTATGTTTTCACCATCATATCTATGTTCTAGATCCGATCTTGCAAGTTATAGTCACCTATTATGTGTTATTATCCGTAAACCCCGGAGTGACAATATTCGGTATACTTTCCAGTGATGACTGTAGTTTGAGGAGTTCATGTATTCACTATGTGTTAATGCTTTGTTCCAGTTCTCTATTAAAAGGAGGCCTTAATATTCCTTAGTTTCCTTATGGACCCCACTGCCATGGGAGGGTAGGACAAAAGATGTCATAAAAGATTTTCCATAAGCACGTATGACTATTTACGGAATACATGCCTACATTATATTTATGAATTAGAGCTAGTTATGTATCGCCCTAGGTTATGCCTGTTATATGATGAATATCATCCAACGAATTCACCGATCCTATGCCTATGAATTTTCTGCATATTGTTCTTGCTAAGTTACTATTGCTATTGCCACTGTTACACTTGCTACAAGATCATTGCTATCACTGTTACCGTTACTGCTACTGTTACCACTGCTATCAAAACTATCATATTACTGTGCTACTGATTTCCTTGCTGCAGATAATTAATCTCTAGGTGTGGCTGAATTGACAACTCGGATACTAATACCTTCAAATATTCTTGGCTCCCCTTGTGTTGAATCTATAAATTTGGGTTGAATACTCTACCCTAAAAAACTGTTCCGATCCCCTATACTTGGGGTTATCAAGAACTTTTTCTGGCACCGTTGCTAGGGAGCATAGCTATATTTGTTGAGTCACTTGGGATTATTATCAATTTATCTTTATGAAGAATCTGAAGGATACCAAGACTAAGATTTTTCCCTCTAAGATGAGGGGAGGTAAGGAACTGCCATCACACTCTGCACTTGATTCACCTTCTATTTTGAGTAGACTTGCAACACCACCACATGCTATTAATCCTGATATGTCGCAAGTTATTGATGATGCTGCTTCTACTATGAATGATACTCATGATGATGCTAGTACCTTGCTTGATGATAAGGTGCCACTAGGTGAATTTCTTGATGAACAAATTGCTAGAGCTAAAGATATTGAGAATGCTGAAACTGATGAAGTACTTGAAACTGAAAAAGTTGAAACACCTATTAGACCTAGCTCTCCTAGATATGAACTGCCTAAGATACCTGAAGGTTATGTTATGGATGAGGAGACCGCTAGAGACTTTCTTGCTTGCAATGATAGAGATGATCTTAAGAAATTACTATGCAAACTGAAAGAAAAATCCTTGAATGCTAGAATGAAATATGATCCTATGTTTGCTACTTCACCTATCTTTGATGATGATAAGGATTATGAATTCTCTATCGACCCAGAGTTAATTACTTTGGTTGAATCTGACCCTTTCCATGGTTATGAAACTGAAACTGTTGTGGCACATCTTACTAAGATGATATAGCTACCCTTTTTGCTCATGATGAGAAAATTCGGTACTACTATATTCTGAAACTATTTCCATTCTCATTAAAGGGTGATGCTAAGATATGGTACAATAGTCTTGCTCCTGGTTGTGTGCGTAGTCCCCAGGATATGATCTATTACTTCTCTGAAAAATATTTTCCTGCTCATAAGAAACAAGCTGCCTTACAGGAAATATTTAACTTTGTGCAAATTGAAGAAGGGAGTCTCCCACAAGCTTGGGGGAGGCTTCTCCAATTGCTTAATGCTTTGCCTGATCATCCACTTAAGAAAAATGAAATACTTGATATATTCTATAATGGACTAACCGATGCTTCTAGGGACTTCCTAGATAGTTGTGCTGGTTGTGTTTTCAGGGAACGAACTATTGAACAAGCTGAGGAACTATTGGATTATATATTGAAAAATTATGATGATTGGACTCTTCCTGAACCACCGCCTAAACCCACTCCGAAGAAGAGGGGTATCTTATATCTCAGTCCTGAAGATATGCAAGAGGCAAAGAAAAGCATGAAGGAAAAAGGTATTAAAGCAGAGGATGTTAAAAATTTACCTCCTATTGAAGAGATACATGGACTTGACGCACACCACCAAAGGTGGTAGAGGTAAATTCTTTAATGAAATTTGATGAAAGTGACATCCCTTACAATAAACATCCTAGTCAATGCCTTTATGAGTTTGACAACTACATTAGAAAACAAGATCACTTCAATGCCAATGTTCTGAAACAATTGAAATACAATTCTAATATGATTGCTCGCTTGAGTGACTTGTTATTTAGAATCTCCAATGATGTTAGAGGTGTAGGAAAATATGCCTCTATGGTTCAAACCCAACTAGAACAAGTTGCTAAATCTCAAAGAGAATTGCTTGATGAAATGAACAACAATAAAAAAGACTTTGCTATTAGAGTAGCAACTAGAGGAGGTAAAATGACTCAGGAACCACTTTATATTGTAGGACACCCTAAAAGAATTGAACAGGACTCTCAAAGAATTAACACTGATGCACCTAGTCCTTCTAAAAAGAAAAAGAAGAAGAAAAATGATAGGACATTGCATACCTCTAGTGAACCTGAGAAAGAAAAACCTCCTGAAGATAATAATGATGTTTCTATTTCTGATGCTAAAACTCAATCTGGTAATGAACGTCCATCTAGTGATAATGAAAATGAAAATGATGATGTTCATGAAGACACTCAACCAGATAATGATAAACAACTAGATAATGATGCTGAAATAGAACCAGTTGTTGATCTTGATAACCCACAACCTAAAACTAAAAGACATGGTAAAAGAGACTTTGTTGCTAGAAAACATGGAAGAGAAAGAGAACCATGGGTTCAAAAACCCATGCCCTTTCCACCTAAATCAACTAAGAAAAAAGATGATGAAGAATTTGAACGCTTTGTTGAAATGCTTAGGCCAGTCTTTTTGCGCACTCGCTTGACTGATATTTTAAAGATGACACCTTATGCAAAATACATGAAAGACATCATCACTAATAAAAGAAAGATACCTGAAGCTGAAATCTCCACCATGCTTGCTAATTATTCTTTAAAGGATGGAGTACCTAAAAAACTTGGAGATCCAGGAATACCAACTATACCTTGCTCCATTAAAAGAAATTATGTCAAAATTACTTTGTGTGATTTAGGAGCAGGTGTTAGTGTTATGCCTTTCTCCTTATATAAAAGACTTGATTTGAATTAACTCACACCTACTAAAATATCTTTGCAAATGGCTGACAAATCAACTGCCATACCTATTGATATTTGTGAGGATGTGCCCGTTGTTGTTGTTGCAAATGTTACCATCTTAACTGACTTTGTTATACTTGAGATGTCCGAGGATGACGACATGTCGATTATCCTTGGTAGACCCTTCTTGAACACTGCAGGGGCTGTTATTGATTGCAATAAAAGCAAGGTCACTTTTCATATCAATGGTAATGATCATACGGTGCACTTTTCGAAGAAACAATTCCATGTGAATGGTATTAATGTTATTGAAAAATCTCCGACACTCACTATTGGAAGCTTTCAACTACCTCTACCTACTGCCAAAAAGAAATATGAAATGCTTATTGTTAGGGACATGCATATCTCCGTTGAGGTAACTTAGTGTTTTACGAAAGTTCTTCGGTTTCATGCTAATCGAAGGTGGTTGTTAATAAGACTTGATAACCTTATTAATTGATCATTTTTGAGAGGTATGAAGTTGATGAATTTAGTAGGCACAAGCTTCTGTTCCCAACTTTTGTTTTATGTTTCTCTTAGTTATATAAAATAAAATGCCATGTTTTGTCTGTTTTCTGAATTTCCCGTGTAATAAAAAAATGACCCAAAAATAAAAGTCCTCAGAATGCCCTGAAAATTTAATACGATTTGTTCTGAATATTTCTGAATTTTTGATGCAAATAACATCAGAGGGGGGTGCACCAGGTGGGCACAACCCACCTGGGCGTGCCCTGGTGGGTTGTGGTCCCCACGTGGGCCCCCTCACTTATCTCTTTAGCCCATGTCATCACCTACCTCTAGAAAAAAATCGACATTGCTCTCTCTCTCTCTCTCTCTCGTGTTCTTGCTCTCAAACCCGCGGATTTCGATCTCTTCGCTCGAAGCTCCGTTTCTGAAACTGTTTTGGGGGATTGCTACTTGGTATGTGACTCCTCCATTGCCCCAATTAGTTTTTTGTTTTAGTGGTTTATATTTTGAATAATTAGCTACTCTTGGTGCTGCTGTAGATGAGCTTGGATGTTGAATTCTTAGAGTTCTAAGTAGTTTTAATGCTTAATATGGCCTCTATGCATCCCTATGAGTAGTTGCTATCAATCTTGTGAAGTTTTGCTGACAAAATTTTGTGACCCGAAAATTTCAGAAATTTGTACGCGAATAAAATGAACTTTTTTGGAAGTAGTTCTTCGAGGAGGAGGAGGTCCTCGGAGGCATCATCCAGTAGTGGCTCAACTCGTCGGTCTTATGTTGAACCAAGTGTAAGTTCAATACGGGATGCCGCTATCAAATCATGCTTATGGCTGTGCGATGATTTCATGATGAGTTTAGGTATTAAAGAATAATTTGAGCAGTATGTTCACAATGCCGAGCTCGGTCCCTACATTGAAGATAAGTGCATCCAGCGTCTCAGCCTCACAGAAACATTTACTAAAGAATTTAAATTTCATCCCCGTGAGTCTAGAGTTTCATTTAAACTTTATGAACGTCCGACTACCATGCCTCTAGAAGTGTTTTGTGGTATTTGTAAAATTCCATTTTGGGGTTTGCTGGACGAGCCACCAAGATCTGAGTATGAGTCATTTTTGATTAATCTTTGCTACGGTGAGCTTAGAGGAGTGACACAAGGTAGAATAAAAAGTATTCATTTCCCATCAATTCAATACCTTGCACTGTTTAATGGCAAATGCATCGTAGGCAAACAAGACTGTAGTACACTTTGTGCTCCTGACTTGAGCTTTATACACACTACTCTCACCGGTATTAAATGTTATAACCTTGGATTGATTGTTGCATGCAGATTGCAACACAACGCTGGTAGTGGATATTTTTATGGTGGGATTTATGCTTCACGTTTAGCAAAGGAGATGGGTGTACCACCTTGGCCTAATGACACCATCCTACCTACTCAGTACTTAGACTTTGAGGCCATGAAGCGCCATAAGTTCCTTCAGGGAAAAATCACTGCTTATACTTATAACTTGCGGTTTAATAAAGAAATCATTGTGCATACCTTTTTGCCTACGGCTGCTCTCTCTTTGATTATCACAGCAAAGGAAGGTATTATGTTCTTGAGAGCGAAGCTCGTGCGCACAACGCAGAGGTCGTGGCTGCTCGGCAGGCTGAGGAGGCTGCACCAAGAGCCTCTGTTGGGGATATAACCCCGTGTTATGACCCGCCCAGGAGGGGCCGGGTCATATTATTGGCGACTTATAATTGAAGGCCCAGTAAGGGTTAAAGAAGACAAGATGAGAAGACCGAAGGCGGCTTACAAGCAGGCCTGTTTAAGGCCCACGACCCGGAGGCGACTCAAGACCCGAAGGTGTGAGCCGCCCGATGGTAGCTTGCCTAACAAGGCAAGGTGGATTAGAGACAGGGTCGGTTATGTTGTGTGAACTGACCCGGACTCTTGTAAGCCGCCGGGTCTTGGCCTATGTATATAAAGGCGAGACCCAATGGCGGGTTGACTCAAGAGACAATCGATCGAGAGCTAGGTCAAGCGTATTCGCTCCCTTGTAATCGAAACTCAAGCAATATAACTAGAAGCAGGACGTAGGCTTTTACCTCGTTGTGAGGGGCCAAACCTGGGTATATCCTTTGTGTCTTTTATCCCGTTCAACCCCTTCAAGCTAACCTACGTTGCGATGGCACCTAACTCCTTTCACAAGGGCATCTGCTATGGCAAAACCACGACAGTTGGCACCCACCGTGGGGCCAGAGCACGGTGGTTTCGAGTTCTTGAAGCGAAGCTTCTCAGGGATCAAAGATACACCGTGGGCCGGATGACCAAGAGTCGCCGCGGCAAGATCTACATCGACGATGCTGGCTGGGGCCCCAAAGCCGACTCAATTGAGAATGGGTACCGGGTCCCCTTTGGCTGAATTCATGTTTTCATCAGCAAGATCGGTAAGTCAGAGCCTGAGCCGGTTACCTGCATCGACATCATCGAGACGGCTCAGCAAGCGCGACCTGCCAGGGTTCAACCTAGCCAGAAGCGCACTTTCGTTGGCTTTGTTCATGGGGCGGATCTTGAGGAAGGATCTATGTCTGGTGGAGAGACGGCCATCTATTCAGGTGATGAATCCTCAACCGGCGAAACCGAGTCAATCTATCAACTTCAAGACAGCAGGCTTGGGGGCTATTCCGATGGTGACAGTATTCTGGACCCTATGAGCCGCCGAGCAGGGCCGCTATCTTCATGGCTGGCACGCATCCAGTGTTAAACTCTTCAACTGCCACGGCCATGACGTCTGGCTCGACCGCTGCTGCGACGGCTGGGGCGAGCGGCTCTACGCGTCCGCCGGCACAAGTCTTATCCAAACTCTTGGATGCTTTGGCAACTCTGTTAGCCACAGAGGTGACTCCGGCGAATCAAGTGCAGCATAATGCAGAGGTTACAAAGCTGCAGGACGGGGTGACCAAGGCCCGAGAGGACCTTGCGGCAGAGAATGTCAGGATGGCCACAGAGCGCGCCGCCTTGGAGGCCGAGACACAGCGGATAAGGGCAGAGGCTTTTCGTTTAAATCTGGATCAGAATGCGTCAAATGCTATCCTTTGAAGGAGGCACTAGAGCTGCTTACCTTCGCAGTTTGAGGGGCAGAATCTTTTCAATACGCCCGGATCGGGACCGAGTAACCCGTCCGGTGTGACCCGAGCTGCTGAGGCACCGGTGACCGGGGCGGCAGCTCGGACTCGTGTGCCAGACCCGCCTCGTATGGATTTGACCCCGCCTCAGCGGGTACCAACACTTTCTGGTCATTACTCCAACCCACAGGATAATATGATTGACGCAGCATCGCGGTTGGCAGCTATTCCAATCGAAGGCGAGTCTCCAGCTGCGATAGAGACCCGTAATGCCGTGGAGCTTCTCCAGACGGCTGTGGCTCAGCAGGCGGCTTACTCATACAGCCGCGAGTGAATTCATTCAACACCACGCCAAATTCGGAGTTACAGCCGGCGAATGAGTCACCGGCGGTTTCCAGCAGCGAACGGCGTCATAACCAATCTCGCAATGATGACCCACCCCGTGATGATAATAATGCTCAGACCCTTGTGGATCAGGCTAGAGCCCGTCGTGAGGCGGAATTAGCGGCTCAATTGGGGGCTCATCAGCAATTTCAGATAAACCCTTCGGCGTCTGTCGAGGCTGGGATGACTTCTAGGATAGTTGGTGTGCCGTGTTTAGTGCCGGCTCTACATAATGAGCGTCTGCCCAAAGATTTTAAGGGTCCTTGTAAGGTGCCTAATTACACAGCTGACCTTTCGCCTGAGGCTTGGATCGAGAGCTATGAGCTGGCTATGGAGATGTTAGATGTTAATGATGCTGTATGTGCCAGATACTTCACCATGATGCTGGATGGGCCAGCTCGAACCTGGTTGAAAGTGCTACCCGCCAATTCCATCAATTCATGGGCTGAGTTGAAGGCATGCTTTATTCAGAATTTTAAAGACACATGTAAGCAGCCTCTGTCGATTATTGATCTGGACGCTTGTGTGCAGCGAGAGGATGAGTCAGCCCACCACTGGGTTCACCGGGTTTCAGCCATTATCTACTCATTGGATAGCATTACAGCCAGTTCTGTTGTTCTGATTTTAGAGAAGAATTGCCACTTCACACCTCTCAAGCAGATGTTGGGGCGGCTTAAATGTCACTGCAATGACATGGGAGAGCTCATTGCGGCTCTCATCAAGTATGACGACTCAAACAACACTAAGGACCCTAGGTCTAATGAGGAAAAATCCAACAAGGGGAAGAAGAGCAACAATGCTAAAGGTCATCAGCAGAACATGACAGGACATAATGGTCATAGTCAGGGTAACGGTGGTAAGCACAAACCAGCCGATGGCGGGTCAGATTTTGTGGCTAACACCAACGCTCAGCATAAAAATCAACGCCGTAAGGGTAAGTTTGGAGGACCAAAATTTAACCTAGAAGCCCTGCTTAATGATCCTTGCCCAAAGCATAGTCAGCCTGGTCAACCTTCGACTCATGCTTGGAAGGATTGTTTCATCATGAAAGAGTACAAAAATTCTGGCTTCAATCAGAATCACGGTGGTAATAATGGCCCGCCCGGCGGGTCAGGATCCGGCTCACAGGGGCCCGGCTTTGGCGGCGGTGGCTCAAATTCTGGATATCAAGGACAAAGTAATCAGGGTGGTTATAACCAACAATCTGGTCAGGGTAACCAGCAGCATCAGTCAGGATACCAGAGCAATCCAAAACAGCTTAACGGTGGCCAGTATCATGTCTTCACTACAAGTCTTTGCAAGCGAGATCAGAAGGTTCATAAGCGTGCGGTCAATACGATTGAGCTGGCGGTACCTCAATACTTGTGGTGGCCAGAGCAGCCAATCATATGGAGTCATGAGGATCACCCGCCCCGGGTTGACAATCCGGGTCAACTAGCGTTGGTAGTAGCCCCTCAAGTCGGGGGTTATAAATTCACTAAAGTTCTCATGGATGGAGGTGATACGTCCATTTTGCATCATGCCTTTATATTGATATTTATTCCATTATGGGCTGTTATTACACATTATGGCATAATACTTATGCCTTTTCTCTCTAATTTTACAAGGTTTACATGAAGAGGGAGAATGCCGGCAGCTAGAATTCTGGGCTGGAAAAGGAGCAAATATTAGAGACCTATTCTGCACAACTCCTAAAGTCCTGAAACTTCATGGAGAATTATTTTGGAATATATAAAAAATATTGGGCGAAGAAAGCACCAGAGGGGGGGCCACCAGCAATCCACAAGGGTGGGGGCCGCGCCCTACCCCCCTGGGCGCGCCCCCTGCCTTGTGGGCCCCCTGGCAGGCCTCCGGTGCCCATCTTCTGCTATATGGTATGTTTTGACCTAGAAAAAATCAGAAGGAAGCTTTCGGGACGAAGCACCGCTGTCTCGAGGCGAAACCTGGGCAGAACCAATCTAGGGCTCCGGCGGAGCTGTTCTGCCGGGGAAACTTCCCTCCCGGAGGGGGAAATCATCGTCATTGTCATCACCAACGATCCTCTCATCGAGAGGGGGTTAATCTCCATCAACATCTTCACCAGCACCATCTCCTCTCAAATCCTAGTTCATCTCTTGTATCCGATCTTTGTCTCAAAACCTCAGATTGGTACCTGTGGGTTGCTAGTAGTGTTGATTACTCCTTGGAGTTGATGCTAGTTGGTTTGTGTGGTGGAAGATCATATGTTCAGATCTTTAATGATAATTAATACTCCTCTAATTATGAACATGAATATGCTTTGTGAGTAGTTACGTTTGTTCCTGAGTACATGGGAGAAATCTTGTTATAAGTAATCATGTGAATTTCGTATTCGTTCGATATTTTGATGAGATGTATGTTGTCTTTCCTCTAGTGGTGTTATGTGAACGTTGACTACATGACACTTCACCATGATTTGGGCCTAGGAGAAGGCATTGGGAAGTAATAAGTAGATGATGGGTTGCTAGAGTGACAGAAGTTTAAACCCTAGTTTATGTGTTGCTTCGTAAGGGGCTGATTTGGATCCATATATTTCATGCTATGGTTATATTTATCTTAATTCTTCTTTCGTAGTTGCGGATGCTTGCGAGAGGGGTTAATCATAAGTGGGAGGCTTGTCCAATGAAGGGCAGCACCCAAGCACCAGTCCACCCACATATCAAATTATCAAAGTAATGAACGCGAATCATATGAGCATGATGAAAACTAGCTTAACAGTAATTCCCATGTGTCCTCGGGAGCGCTTTGCATTATATAAGAGTTCGTCCAGGCTTGTCCTTTGCTACAAAAAGGATTGGGCCACCTTGCTGCACCTTAGTTACTTTTGTTACTTGTTACCCGTTATGAATTATCTTATCACACAGCTATTTGTTATCGACAATTTCAGTGCTTGCAGAGAATACCTTGCTGAAAACCCTTGTCATTTCCTTCTGCTCCTCGTTGGGTTTGACACCCTTACTTATCGAAAGGACTACGATAGATCCCCTATACTTGTGGGTCATCAAGACTCTTTTCTGGCGCCATTTCCGGGGAGTGAAGCGCCTTTGGTGAGTGGAATTTGGTAAGGAAACATTTATATAGTGTGCTGAAATTTACTGTCACTTGTCACTATGGAAAATAATCCTTTGAGGGGCTTGTTTGGGGTATCTTCACCTCGACCGGTAGAGCAAAGAGTTGCTCGTCAACCTACTGAACCTACTGAAAATATTTATTATGAAATTCCTTCGGGTATGATAGAGAAACTGCTGGCTAATCCTTATGCAGGAGATGGAACATTACATCCTGATATGCACCTAATATATGTGGATGAAGTTTGTGGATTATTTAAGCTTGCAGGTTTCCCCGAGGATGAAGCCAAGAAGAAGGTCTTCCCTTTATCTTTGAAGGGAAAGGCATTGACATGGTATAGGCTATGTGATGATATCGGATCATGGAACTACAACCGATTGAAATTGGAATTTCATCAGAAGTTTTATCCTATGCATCTGGTTCATCGTGATCAGAATTATATATATAATTTTTGGCCTCGTGAAGGAGAAAGTATTGCTCAAGCTTGGGGGAGGCTTAAGTCAATGTTATATTCATGCCCCAATCATGAGCTCTCAAGAGAAATTATTATTCAGAATTTTTATGCTCGGCTTTCTCGTAATGATCAATCCATGCTCGATACTTCTTGTACTGGTTCTTTTATGAAGAAGACTATTGAATTCAAATGGGATTTATTGAAAAGAATTAAACGCAACTCTGAAGATTGGGAACTCGACGAAGGTAATGAGTTAGGTATAAACCTTAAGTTTGATTGTGTTAAATCTTTTACGGATACCGATGCTTTTCGTGATTTCAGCACTAAATATGGACTTGACTCTGAGATAGTAGCTTCTTTCTGTGAATCATTTGCTACTCATGTTGATCTCCCTTAGGAGAAGTGGTTTAAATATCATCCTCCCATTGAAGTTAAAGTAGTAGAACCCGTTAAAGTTGAAGAAGAAACTATTACTTATAATGTTGATCCTATTGTTCCTACTGCTTATATTGAAAAACCACCTTTCCCTGTTAGAATAAAGGAACATGCTAAAGCTTCAACTATGGTTCGTAAGAGTGATACCAGAACACCTACACCCCCTGAACAAATTAAAGTTGAACCTAGTATTGCTATGGTTAACGATCTCTTGGTTGATAATATTGATGGGCATGTTATTTATTTCTGTGATGAAGGTGCTAGAATTGCTAAACCCGATATTAAAGAAAACATAAACTTGTTGTCGGTATGCCTGTTGTTTCTGTTAAAATAGGAGATCATTGTTATCATGGCTTATGTGATGTGGGTGCTAGTGTGAGTGCAATTTCTTTTATTTTATATCAAGAAATTATGAATGATATTGCACCTGCTGAGATAGAGGATATTGATGTTACTATTAAGCTTGCCAATAGAGATACTATATCACCAATTGGGATTGTTAGAGATGTTGAAGTCTTGTGTGGGAAAATAAAATACCCTACTGATTTTCTTGTTCTTTTTTCCCCACAAGATGATTTTTGTCCCATTATATTTGGTAGACCTTTCTTGAACACTGTCAATGCTAAGATAGACTGTGAGAAAGAAATTGTTACTGTAAGTTTTGGGAATGTGTCTCATGATTTTAATTTCTCTAAATTTCGTAGGCAACCCCATGATAAGGAATTGCCTAGTAAGGATGAAATTATTGGTCTTGCTTCTATTGCCGTGCCTCGTACCGATCCTTTAGAACAATATTTGCTAGACCATGAAAATGATATGTTTATGAATGAAAGAAAGGAATTAGATGAAATATTCTTTAACCAAATGCCTGTTTTGAAACACAATTTGCCTGTTGAAATCCTTGGAGATCCTCCTCCACCCAAGGGTCCCCGTGTTTGAGCTGAAACAATTACCTAAAACTTTGAAATATGCTTATCTTGATGAAAAGTAGATATATCCTGTTATTATTAGTGCTAACCTTTCAGAGCATGAAGAAAAGAAATTATTGAAAACTCTGAAGAAGCACCGTGCCGCTATTGGATATACTCTTGATGATCTTAAGGGCATTAGTCCCACTCTATGTCAGCACAAAATTAATATGGAGCCTGATGCTAAACCCACTACTAGGAAAAGGCCTACTAGTGGCGCACCAGTTTTGCCTACTAATGGCGCACTACTGGTGCGCCACTAGCACCACGCCATTAGAATTAAATACTAATGGCGCACCCCTGGTGCGCCATTAGTATCTGGTATACTAATGGCGCACCATGCAGTGCGCCATTAGTATAGCCCCCCGTGCGCCATTAGTATGCCTCCCAGGGGCCATATGTACCCATGTGCTTTGGCATACTAATGGCGCACTAGTGGTTGATGCGCCATTAGTGTCATTTTTGCAGTGCGCCATTAGTGTGCTGAGTGGTGCGCCACTAGTATGAATATTAGGGATTTTTTTTCTTTTCTGATATTTTCACAGGTTACAAAATATATTATTGGACAGAATATAGACAGCACCACATAGCAACAGCAGATTCATCGAATACAATAGAAGGTTAGTCTCCGAATACAATTCATCATATTAGTCTCCGAATTGAAAAGACCGAACAAAGATAGAACATTACAAGTCTCGAGACCACGAGTAGCGAGTTTGTCTTCACATTACAAGTCGATATCGATCATCTAAACTACCATCACATAGAAGAGAGATGCGATCATCACGATGAGCATCATCGCGATGAAACTGGTCTTCATCCGGTTCCTCCTCCGCTCCCTCCTCTCTCCCGCTAGATAGCGCGCGTATCTAGCTTCCGCCTCCGCCCTAGTGGTGTACCCTTTGTAACTGTTACCGCTGAAACGGTGAACCTGTCTCAGACACTCCTCCCAGTCGTCGTATACTCCGGGAACCTTACCCTTGTACACGACATACGACGGCATCTCTATGCATTAGCCAAACAAAACGTTAGTAGCAATTCACAGACAATACATAAGCAATATATAAGTATGCAACAAAAGGATCGGAAGAGAAAAGCAAGACATTAATAGCACGATTCATGGCCCTACTAATAAATAGCATCGATTACATATAAGTTGAACGACTGTCCAAACCAAAGAGGCATACAAGTTTATTAAAGTTTAATTACAACATGAGCTAATCGATATTTCAGAACTACATAGCATCACTAGTTTCGACTTGACTCAGGGACCGGAGCGTGGATGAAGCCGCCGTCTGTCGTGATGGTCATGAAATCGCGGGCGTCGTCAGCCTGCATTTGTTGCGTTGTTTCTATCTCACTGTTGGACGGTTGATACCTGAGGTAGAACTGCCCCGAGGTACGAAGGACATCTTGATGGATGATTTCCGCAAACTCCGACTGGATGCGAAAGAATTCTTGTCTGATGTCCGCGTCCTAGATTGCCGACAAGCGTGCGGCCCAATCTTTGAGATTATTTGGTAGCAGAAAGTGATTATGGTCCCGTACGATCGGCCGCATGTGATGGAGGGCTTAGTAGGCATCCTTCTGACCGCCAGGCGGCTGCTTGACGCAGGGGAACGTCGTATTGTGGGTGAACACGTGCTTGCCGTACCTACGAATTGGCCTGCTGAAGGTGCCTCCAGATCTGGCGTAGCCGGGAAGAACATCATCAAGAACTTTCTTGATATTTGTGTAGTCTTTCTTCGACTGACGGTCCGAGTCGAAATACGTGGCCATTGAATATTTTGGGCTTAAGAGGATGAGTGTGCAATGTGTGTCACTGCACAAAACACGGAATGTTAGAAAAAAAAGAACGATCGAAATCTAATAAATCATATGTTACGGGGCGGTGAGGGGATGACTTACTCGGGAAAGTAAGGCACGAGGAAGTTATCCTTATCTGGGTTTGCCAGAATGACGCCTTCGAGGTATGAACTCGCGACTTGCCGGTCCCCAGCGCTGCCCAAGATCTTGGCACGCATGTAGAAGGGGTCGACTATCATGATGTCCGGGGTCTTGTCTCTAATGATCCGCATCTCCATACTCAGCGAAAATAGCCGAACGAAGGTGTAGTGCAGCGGATGAAGGTTAAACATAGCGAAGATGTCATCAAACCGCAGGACGATCATACCCCCGATGGTGCTATCCACAAAGCCCTTGCCCTCTGGCACCTTGGCCACGAAAACAGGTATGCCACATCATTCTCTCCGAGACGCCGCTTCTCCAAAGAAAGAACACTGTCATGCAGACTCCGCATAGCACCGGTTGCAGCATTGAGCAGATTAGTCGGTAGCATCGGCCTTCCCGCCACATGCACCCTCCTCGAGATATCCTTAGGTGAAGGTGGCCCGTCCTGAGCACGGATCGTACTCGGTGCCGGCTGGCTCACACCCTTGTTGGTTTTTCTTTTCCGTCCCTTCTTCTGCTGTAATGGGATCGAGTTCTGCTCAGAGACCGCCTTCTTGAGTGTGTTGGGGCTGATAATATTTCGCACCTCGGCTATCTGAGGCTCGGTGAAGGCGGCAGCTGGAGGCGTCTCCTAAGAACTGAACGCCAGACGACGCCTATTGCAATTGGGTTTCTCCGTGGTACCAGCTAGATCGCGATCGTCTTTTGCAGGGTTGGGTTCTTGAGAAGGAGGCCCCAAGAATTCGTCATCGCACCCATGTTCGTTGAAGTACTTATCAACGTTGGTAAATGTACCGTCATCGTCGTCGTCCGGATCCTGTGCCATATGCATGCCCGGTTCCTGTGCCATATGCATGTTCGGCATGTCCTGTAGCATTGCGGGGGTCTTGCCATGGCTTGGCGCCGGCACGACTAGCGGTGTTGTCTGTGGGGTGGTGTCCCCCGCCCCCAAACGAATCTGGCACTTCGGCCAAAGCATGGGCCAGCTTATGCAGGCGCTAAGGGTCATCACATCATCTTCGTCGGCCCCATGGGGTCGATACGGAGGTAATATGTCGTCGAAGCCCGGCAGCACCCGAACCAGTTGAACCCTATAAACGGTGGGTGGCATCTGATTACCGTGGAACACGCGGCTGCCCGGTTGAACGATTCTGCCCTTGGCGACATCGACCAACTCGTCGTTCACGAAGTGCAGGAGAGTGCACGGAACGTCGGCGGCGCCCTGCGAAAACATGTAGGGCGTCAGGGATGCCCAGTCAAAGGCAAGGAGATGAAGTCATCGGTCGAGAGGCTTAATTAGTTAATGTCATGGCGTCGAGCTCGGCTAATGTCAAGGCACCGCCAACGGCGGGCGTGCAATTGACGGAGGGCCGCTTGCTGCCGAGGTGCCGGCCGGCGTATTCTTCCCTCACCCGGGTACATTAAGCTGCAATGCTGGCGCCGCCGCCAGAGACACCAATGCCGCCTCCGCCGGCGAGTTGCACGAGTTGCTGCCCGAGAAGCTGGGAATCGGGGGCGGCCCCTGTTGGCCGCCCGCCACCCATGCCTGCAGCCCAGAAACCAAGGTAGGTATAATGGCGGTGATCGTCGATCCCAGTTGGTCTCGTACTTGCTCTTCGACCATCTCCGGAATCCGCGCCACTTGTGCCTTGAGTTCTTGAACCTCGCGCTGCTGGCTTTTCGAGCTGGTCTTTCTCTCCTTTCGCCCAGCGGTATAGTATTCCGACCATTTCGTGGACAAGCCTTTGCCGGCACACGACCAGCTAACGACAGCTTACTGAGCTTATCCTTGTTTTTCATTATGTTCAACGCCCTATTTAAAGGGGTGTCGAAAGGGGAGCTCTGAGATGACCCCGCGCTACTGCTTTCAGTGTCCTGCGGAAGGAACGTGAACCATTTAGAAATTTGGCTTCATTAATTAGAATGCAACCATATGGAGCTAATTACACGGGGGTGTATTCCTTACCAGAACACGCTCAAGCGCCTTGGTCTTCGCATCCGTGGTAAGCTCCTTTGTTACCGGGTCCACCTTGTACCGGGCCCTGACATAGTTCCTGGTCTGCTTGTCACGGTATTTCTCGAAGCGGGCCGGTAGGCCTTGCTCGGCACGCTCCGCGTCCTCCTTGTCCCATATAGGTTCTGCCACTCTGTAACCGCCGGGACCGAGTTGGTGGACCCCTAAGTTCAAGTCCCGCATATCTTTCCCCCACTGACTTGATTCCACGGTTGCGTTGCTCTCGCACTTGATCTTGAACTCCTTGTAGTCATCTTCACTGATCGAAGGATTTTTCTCCTTGATCTTCTCATAACTATCACCTTTGTCAATCATTCTCTTCACCGCGCTTCTCCAAGTAGACAGGGCCGTGCTCATCTTCGTGAGGGCGGCACTATTCACTTTATTCCCTGAGAGGCGTGTGTTTGCAAAGTCAGCGGGGAACTTGTATCTTTCGTGCAGCTTTGTGAAGAGGAGGTTGCGCAAATTCCCTCGGTCCTTATGCCTTAGGTTCTCGGTGTTGATCGAGACGGTGCTCCGGAGAATGCACCCGAGCTGAACCGAGTACCCCTTGACTAATTCTTTGGGCGCCGTTGGATGCCCCTCGGAGGACACTTCAGTAAATTCCTCCTTGACGGTGCCGAGCATGTTCGGGCGCCGGTCCTTCCGTTGCCTCTTTGGTTGGCTGCCATCTGTGCGTGCGCTGCCATCATCAGTGGTGGCATCCTCGGCGGCACCATCAGTGGTGTCATCCCCGACGCCACTAGGGGTTGTGTAGTCAAGATCGGTGTCTTCCGCGGCGTCCTCATAGCAGTGAGGTTCTTCCTCCATCTCCTGGGACAGCTCCCAGAATGCCTTGCCGCCCGAACCGCCGGCCTCATCGTTGTGGGCCATGTTCGCTCTAAATAGGAAAAAAGTTTGGTCAAAAAGTTGGTTATTGTCAAGGAACAAGATCATGGTCTCATCATTTAGGGTTTGTCGACACCGAGGCATCCTAAAAGCTAAGCTTTTATCATTTAGGGTTTGTCGACGCCGAGGCACCCTAAAAGCCTAAGCTTTCATCATTTAGGTTTTTATCGACACCGAGGCACCCTAAAAGCCAAGGTTTTATCATTTAGGGTTTGTCGACGCTGAGGCACCCTAAATGCTAAGTTAAGTTTTCATCATTTAGGGTTTATCGATGCCGAGGCACCCTAGGTTGACTGATATATATGGGTATCTTCTAATAATATACCCTATCAAGAAAAGGGAAGGAGAATTCTAAGTTGGGCCTAATCACATGGCTCTATTGCCACCTATGGTTTAATGTAGCAAGAATTAAGTACTAAGATACCCCGGCCCATGCATTAGTCGCAAGTACCCCATATGTCCTATTTTTAGCAAAGTCATGCTAAAATTCACGGAAAATTTCAGCATGACCTTTGCTGAAAATAGGACATATGGAGTACCCGAATTTGCCGGAACGGAAGTTAATCGACATTCTGGCAAACTCAAGGGCCTCTCGGGGTACCTGCAAAATCATTATCCCTGAATTTGCCGGAACGGGTCACTGTAGATTCACTTAAACTTCAATGTAATGCAAATGAAACTGTTGACTATTAACTGAAACTGTTGTAGTTTGATAAACAGTTAATTGAAACAGTGATTAATTATGCTAATTGACTAGTTATGCAGTTCAACTACTAATATTGTTAATTTCAGAGTACATCAATACTGCTTCTTACTATGATCTTCATTTGCATAAATCTTGACAATCATTTGATCAAACACAGAATTCAGTCAATATTCAGTCAAACACAGAGTGAATGCTCTATAACTCCAGCTGACAATATTCAGTCATTTGATAAGAATATGCCTGATGATCTTGTTGTTGCTGTTTTATTCAGTTTCTGCCATTACAGATCAATCTACAGATCTTGTTGTTTCATTTGATAAGAACCTGCTGCTTGTAACTGGAAATCTAAATCAATCTATGGAAGCCAATAGCTAACTGAATTTTTTTGATGTCAATTACCTGCAGTCGCCAACAGCAGCAGTAGAGGCGATCAGCAGTAGCCAACAGCAGGAGCAGGGCGGGGACTGGATCCAGCAGGCGGCAGCGGCAACAGAGAGGTCTATAGGAGCAGGGTGTGAGGAACCGGCCCTGCGGCAGAGGACGGGGCGCACGGTGAGAGAGAGAGAGGGAGGGAGGGAGCGGGAGGCTTACCGGAGCGGAGGGGGTCGCCGGAGACGAGCAGGTAGGGGGCGGCGCGGCGGGCGGTCATGGGAGAGGCGCTCGATCTGCTGCAGAGGAGGGGCGCGCATGATGAGAGAGAGAGAGAGGGAGGGAGGGAGAGGGAGGCCACCGGAGGGCGGCGCGGCGGGGCGGTCGCAGGGGAGGTGGGGATGGGAGTGCGGCGGCGGCGGCGGTGGTTTTGCGCGAGAGGAGCGAGATGTGTGTGCAGTGGTGGGGTTAGGTAGGCCGCGGCGATAGCAATGGCGCACCCCCTAGCGGTGCGCCATTAGAATGTTTTTTTTGATAGCAATGGCGCACCACCGGGACGGTGCGCCATAAGTAATCTATTTTTTAGATAGCAATGGCGCACCAGCTAGCGGTGCGCCATAAGTAATTTTTTTTATTATTTTTTTGTTGCATCTAATAATTTTTTAGAAAATGAATATGAATACGAAACAGTAATAAATTTTTATAAAAACAGTAATAATTTTTAGTTGCATTCATTTGTGACGCTGGAGCGGGGGAGGGTGCGTGGGTCGTCGGCGGTGGTGCCCATGAAATTTAAAAATATTCATGAGTTCAAAAAGTGCCCATGAAATTTAAAAATATTCATGAGTTCAAAAAGTGCCCATGAAATACAATCGAGAAATGAAGGCTACAATTTAAATACAATCGATCTTAGCTAGCTAGCTATCTGTTCACAATCTTCTTGCCCTTCTTTTTCACAAATGGAGTTCTTCTGTGGAACGGACGTCCTTTAGGTAGGGTGGTCCTGCTTCTTCTTGTGGTGTATGCTGCTACTTCATCGTCATCGTCATGTTCCATCTTCGGGTCGCCGTACTTGTCGAAGTCTTGCTCATTGGCGACTCCATCCATTCCAATGATCTTCCTTTTGCCTCTCCTCACAACAACACGACTGGGCTTTGACGAGTCGGTAATGAAGAAGCATTGGTCCACTTGGGAAGCCAGTACCCATGGCTCATTTTTCACGGTGACGTTTGCGCCCGCAGTCTTGGATTTGGCTTCGGGTATAACCATGGTGGTGAAATACCGGTCTTGTTTTAGTACGCTCTTGGCCCATCTGACACGGAACATCGGGACCTTCTCTCCAGCGTAGCTCAGCTCCCAGATCTCCTCGATCCTTCCGTAGTATCTATCCTTGTCGTTACCGGTGTAGGATTCCATCGTTACCCCGGAGTTCTGATAACCATCGCTTTTCATGTCCTTGTCCTCGGTGTAGAATGTGTAGCCGTTGATATCGTACGCCTCATAGGTCATCAGGTTGTGCTCGGCGCCCTGTGACAAGATGATTATGAGTTGTTCTTCCGCGGAAGAATCCTCATGTAAAGGGTACGACAGAAGCTTCTACTTGAACCAACGCGTGAAACATCAGTTGTGCTCTTTGATTATATCTCCATCCGTCCTCTGTTAGCCTCGGTCATTGTACGTCTTCTCAATAAAGGTTTTATGCTCTACCACCCAAGGATCGACCACATCTATGTGTTGTAGCGCGACTAGGTTTGCTCTTTCAAAGTCGGTGAGTCGACCCTCCAAGTCGACATGCATTTCGCGGCGACCCTCGCGGTGACCCCATCCAGCGAGCCTGCCGAGGTGCCTGTTGACGGGCAGACCAATGGGGTTTTCGATGCAAAGATAATTTGTGCAGTAGGAGATGCACTCTTCGGTCAGAAAGCCCCTGGCTATGCTTCCCTCTGGATGTGACATGTTGCGAATGTATCCTTTGATGACACCATTCATCCTTTCAAACGGCATCATGCTGTGCAGGAACATCGGCCCGAGTTGGATGATATCCTCCATGATATGGACCAGAAGATGCACCATAACGTCGAAGAATGCGGGCGGGAAGTACATCTCAAGCTCGCATAGTATCACCACGATCTCTTCCTGTAGCCTTCTGAGTTGCCTCACGCCAACCGACTTCCGAGAGATGACGTCGAAAAAGTTGCATAGGCCAAATAGCGTTTCACGGACGTGCGCGTCCATGATCCCACGGATTGCAACTGGAAGTATCTGCGTCATCAGCACGTGACAGTCGTGAGACTTCATCCCGCTGAACTTCTGCTTCGCTGGGTCTAGGTATCTGCTTATCTTCCCCGCGTAACCGTAAGGAAGTTTTACTCCTACGAGGCAGGTGAAAAACTGCTCGATCTCCTCCTGACTTAGAGTGAAGCACGCGGGAGGGTAGTCATTTCCGGTCTTCTTGGCCTTTTTGCCTTTACGACGACTTTCCGTGTCCTGCTTCGCCTCATCATCATCATCATCATCATCATCATTGATGCCCATTGATTTCAAGTCTGCCCTTGCTTTTGGCCCATCTTTGGTCCTCTCTGGCATGTTGAGCAGGGTACCAAGCAGACTCTCGCACACGTTCTTCGTGATATGCATGACATCAAGGCTGTGAGGCACATGGTGGATCTTCCAGTACGGCAAGTCCCAGAAAACAGACCTCGTTTTCCATACCTTCAGTAGCGGCTCTGGCGCCTTTCGCTTCTTTCCCGGCTCTGGCGCCTTTTTCTTCTTTCCCAGCAGTGGGCAATCTTTCCAATTTTTCAACAGCTCGTCTATTTCCTCGCCGCTCCTCGTACGCGGGCGTCTTCGGGGTTCGGTTTCACCATCGAACAGATCCTTGCGTTTTCTCCATGGGTCATCGTCGCGAAGCCACCTTCGATGTCCCATGAACACGGTTTTCGAAGACCCGGGATCTCTATCTAGTTGGCGATACGTTGTGTCATCCATGCACCTGACGCATCCAGAAAATCCGTGGACCACCTGCCCCGCGAGATATCCGTAACCGAGATAGTCGTGCACCGTCGTGAGCAGTGCGGCTCTCACAGGGAAATAATCTTTCTCTGCGGCGTCCCACGTATTGGCTGGCGTTTTCCACAGCGTGTCTAGCTCCTCTTTCAGCAGCCCCAGATACAGATTGATGTCATTCCCTGGTTGTTTCGGCCCTTCAATTAGCATACTCATGTGAATGTACTTCCTCTTCATGCACTTCCAGGGGGGAAGGTTGTACATCCACACAAACACAGGCCAGGTGCTATGTGTGCTTCTCTGGCTGCCAAACGGATTGACTCCATCGGTGCTCGCGCCCAGCACGATGTTCCTTGGATCGTCCCCAAATTCTGGGTGTTCAAAGTTCAATGCTTGCCACTGGCTCGCATCCTTAGGGTGACTCAGCATCTTGTCTTTTTTATTTATCTCCGGATCATTTCTGTCATCATCTCGCTTCTTCTTCTTCCTATCCGCGTGCCAACTCAGGAGCTTTGCTGCCTTAGGGTCCACGAAATACCGCTGCAGACGAGGAGTGATCGGAATGTACCACACCACTTTTCGAGGAGCTTTCTTCCTCTTCTTGTATCGAGTGACGCCGCACACCGGACATATGGTAGACTCCGCGTGCTCGTCCCGATAAATGATGCAATTGTTCATGCACACATGGTATTTCACGTGCGGTAAATCCAGAGGACACACGATTTTCTTCGCCTCCTCGAAACTAGTCGGGCACTTGTTCCCCTTGGGAAGACGTTCGTGCCAGAATGACATGTTCTCGTCGAAGCATGCGTAGGTCATTTTGTGTTTTACCTTCATCTCCAGAGCCATGAGCGTTACTTTTAGGCGGGTATCCTCAGGCTTGCATCCTTCATACAATGGAGTAACCGCGTCTATCTCCAGTTGATCCAGCTTGGCTTTCTCTCGGGCGGCAGCTCTTGCGTTATCCGTCTGCTTGAGAAGCAGCTCTTGAATATGAGGGTCCTGCACCCAGCCCATCGATGGTCCATCGTCGTCTGCTCCGGCATCTTCATCTTCATGATCATGCCCTTCGTCTTGATCTTCCTCATCATCATGTCCGACATCTTCTACATGATGACTGTGTACAACATCACCGTCGTGATCATGTCCTGGAGATTCTTCGTCTTCTCGCCCGCTCTCGCCGCGGTGGTTGTCTTGCTGCCCTTCCTCATTTCTTGCCCGGCCCCCATGGACGACTTCATAGTCATCTTCATCACCTTGCCACCGATAGCCATCCATGAAACCACGCAAGAGCAGGTGGTCCCGCACCTGCCCGGAATCCGGGTCCGCAATAAGGCTCTTCAGCTTGCATCTTCGACACGGACATCTTATCTCCGTCTCGTTCTTTTGAAGCATCTCGGCCTTCGCGGAGCTCAAAAACCTATTCACGATGCCTTCGGTCATCGTGCGGACCATGGTCGCCTGCGGGGTAGAGCAAAACGATATTTTAGAACCAAGAAAAATTTTGGCATGACTTTGCCTAAAAATAGGACCAAAAAGAATGCATAGTGCCAAAATTCTCGTCGAAACGGAAATGAATCAACATTCCGGCAAAATATTGGCAACTATCGCATTTCAAATACCGGTACCTGCAAACACAAACATATATGCAACACCACAAACATATGCAACACCACAAACATACATAGATCTAGCTAGGCCATAAAAAGTGCATGTGCACGTTGTTGGAGGGAGAAAAAAAGTAGATCTACAACATAAAGATAGCTTTCCCTTACTTACCTATCAAAAAAAGGTAATTTAACCACTTAATTTTGATGAATCTATGGTGCAAATGAGGTGAGGAGGAGGAGGCAGCCGACACAAGCTTGGAGGAGGAGGTGGAGAGAATGAAGTGGGGAAAGTGAGTGTGTAGGTGTGGCTGTCCAAAATATCTAGCTGGTCCCAGGTTACTAATGGCGCACCACCTACAAATTCGCCATTAGTAACCCTGGTTACTAATGGCGCACCAGCTGGTGGTGCGCCATTAGTAGTTTTGCAAAAAAAAAATCAAAAAAAATACAGTAGTGGCGCACTGTGTGGCTGGTGCGCCATTACTAGTTAAAACTAGTAATGGCGCACTCTGCCCTGGTGCGCCATTAGTATTTTTGGAAAAATAATAATAAAAAAATGTGTTACTAGTGGCGCACTCTGTGGCTGGTGCGCCATTACTAGTTAAAACTAGTAATGGCGCACTCTCGCATGGTGCGCCATTAGTATTTTTGGAAAAATAAAAAAAATAAAATTAATTACTAGTGGCGCACCATTGGTCTGGTGCGCCATTAGTGTCTTTCACACTAATGGCGCACCAACACATGGTGCGCCACTGCTATATAGTAGTGGCGCACCTCATGTCTGGTGCGCCATTAGTGGCCATATCATCTATAGCCCTTTTCCTAGTAGTGACCAGTTGTTGATCACCAACGACGGTTAAATCCTAAGATGAAAGAAGTGGTAAGAAATGAAATACTAAAGCTTCTGGAGGCAGGTATAATTTATCCTATTGCTGATAGTAGATGGGTATGTCCTGTTCATTGTGTCCCTAAGAAGGGAGGTATTACCGTTGTTCCTAATGATATGAATGAATTGATTCCACAAAGAATTGTTACAGGTTATAGAATGGTAATTGATTTTTGCATATTGAACAAAGCTACTAGAAAAGATCATTACCCTCTACCTTTTATTGATCAAATGCTAGAAAGACTGTCCAAACATACACATTTCTGCTTTCTAGATGGTTATTCTGGTTTTTCTCAAATACCTGTGTCAAAAGAGGACCAAGAAAAGACCACTTTTAATTGCCCTTTCAGTACTTTTGCTTATAGACATATGCCTTTTGGTTTATGTAATGCACCTGCTACCTTTCAAAGATGTATGACTGCTATATTCTCTGACTTTTGTGAAAAGATTGTTGAGATTTTCATGGATGATTTCTCCATTTACGGAACTTCTTTTGTTGATTGCTTAAGCAACCTTGATCGATTTTTGCAAAGATGTGAAGAAACTAATCTTGTCTTGAATTGGGAGAATTGCCACTTTATGGTTAATGAAGGTATTGCCTTGGGGCATAAAATTTCTGAAAGAGGTATTGAAGTTGATAAAGCTAAAGTAGATGCTATTGAAAAGATGTCGTGCCCTAAAGATATCAAAGGTATAAGAAGTTTCCTTGGTCATGTTGGTTTCTATAAGAGGTTTATTAAAGACTTCTCTAAAATTTCTAGGCCTCTCACTAATCTCCTGCAAAAAGATCTTCCTTTTGTTTTTGATGATGATTGTGTAGAAGCATTTGAAATTCTTAAGAAAGCCTTAATTTCTGCTCCTATTGTTCAGCCATCTGATTGGAATTTACCCTTTGAAATTATGTGCGATGCTAGTGATTATGCTGTTGGTGCTGTTCTAGGACAAAGAGTTGAAAAGAAATTGAATGTTATTCATTATGCTAGTAAAACTCTAGACGGTGCCCAGAGAAATTATGCTACTACTAAAAAAATAATTTTTAGCAGTTGTATTTGCTTGTGATAAGTTCAGATCTTATATTGTTGATTCCAAAGTAACTGTTCACACTGATCATGCTGCTATTAAATATCTTCTGGAAAATAAAGATGCTAAACCTAGACTTATTAGATGGGTTCTCTTGCTGCAAGAATTTGATTTGCATATTATTGATAGAAAGGGAGCTGAGAACCCCGTTGCAGACAACTTGTCTAGGTTAGAAAATGTTCTTGATGACCCACTGCCTATTGATGATAGTTTTCCTGATGAGCAATTGGCTGTCATAAATGCTTCTCGTAATACTCCATGGTATGCTAATTACATTGTTGCTAAATTTATACCACCTAGTTTCACATACCAACAAAAGAAAAAGTTTTTCTATGATTTAAGACATTACTTCTGGGATGACCTACACCTTTATAAAGAAGGGGTAGATGGTGTTATTAGATGTTGTGTACCTGAGCATGAACAGGAACATATCCTACGCAAGTGTCACTCCGATGCCTACGGAGGACACCACGCTGGAGATAGAACTGCACATAAGGTATTGCAATCTGGGTTTTATTGGCCTACTCTCTTCAAGGATGCCCGTAAGTTTGTCTTGTCTTGTGATGAACGCCAGAGAATTGGCAATATTAGTAGACGTCAGGAAATGCCTATGAACTATTCACTTGTTATTGAACCATTTGATGTTTGGGTCTTTGATTATATGGGACCTTTTCCTTCCTCTAATCGGTATACACATATTTTAGTTGCTGTTGATTACGTTACTAAGTGGGTAGAAGCTATTCAAACTAGTAGTGCTGATCTTAACACTTCTATTAAAATGCTTGAAGAAGTTATTTTTCCGAGGTTTGGAGTCCCTAGATATTTAATGACTAATGGTGGTTCACATTTTATTCATGGTATCTTCCGTAAAATGCTTGCTAAATATGATGGTAACCATAGAATTGCATCTCCATATCATCCTCAGTCTAGCGGTCAAGTAGAATTGAGCTATAGAGAGATTAAATTGATTTTGCAAAAGACTGTTAATAGATCTAGAAAGAATTGGTCTAAGAAACTTGATGATGCATTATGGGCTTATAGAACTGCTTATAAAAATCCTATGGGTATGTCTCCATATAAAATGGTTTATGGAAAAGCATGTCACTTACCTCTTGAACTAGAACATAAATCTTATTGGGCAATCAAAGAGCTCAACTATGATATCAAACTTGCCGGTGAGAAGAGGTTATTTGACATAAGCTCGCTTGATGAATGGAGAACCCAAGCCGACGAGGATGCCAAGTAGTTTAAAGAAAAGGTTAAAAGATGGCATGACAAAAGGATACAGAAGCGTGAGTTTAATGTAGATGATCATGTTTTGCTATACAACTCTCATTTAAGATTTTTTGCATGAAAGCTTCTCTCTAAATGGGAAGGTCCTTACATTATCGAGGAGGTCTATCGTTCCAGTGCCATAAAAATCAACAACGCCGAAGGCACAAATCCGAAGGTGGTAAACGGTCAAAGAATCAAACATTATATCTCAGGTACTCCCATAAATGTTGAGACCAATATAATTAATACCATAACACCGGAGGAGTACATAAGGGATACTTTCCAGAACGTTTCAGACTCCGAAAAGGAATAGGTACATGGTACGGTAAGTAAACCGACTCCAAAACTGTTCTAATGGCAATTTTTCTCCGTTTTGGAATATTTAAAAAATTAGGAAAATTAAAAGTAGTCCGAAAGTTGCACGAGGAGACCACAAGGGTGGTGGGCACGCCCTACCCCCTGGGCGCGCCCCCTGCCTTGTGGCCACCTCGTGTGCCCTCCGGACTCTGTTTTCTTGCACAATACTTCTTTTAGTCGGTAAAAATTCATTATATAATCTCCCGAAGGTTTTGACCACCGTACCACGACAAAATCTTCTATTCTTGTTTTGAGCTATTTTTCTGAAATATCCAGTTCGCCATGACGTCTCCAAGCG